>OY365813.1:9435704-9788204 GCA_959347315.1 Bimastos eiseni | reverse complement strand
CCACTCTTACCATCTTGTCGTACGCAGGTGTTGTGCTCTGCCTGCGGTTGGAGGAGAGTTCTGGCTGTGTGCCTAATGGACGAAAGTGAACTCCAAATGCAGTGCCACACCTGTCAACATAAATCTTTGTTTGGCTCCTTGATATTTTCCTAAGAACTTTTCACACAATGTATGTAGTCAATCGTCACAGAGTTTCTTTTATTAATGGCTTCTTTGCGCTATTTAGTGACTTGGCATCTAGTGACTTGGCATCGGTGTTAACTGACTTCACAAAGGTGGCAACTGTCTCTAGAGAGGCTTGATTCAACACTCATTGTATGTACACATAGCCATTTTGCCACCTTGACGAGAGAGTGTCTGTTTATGTATTTAGCACTCAAATGTACATGTTGCATGTATCTGGACAAGTGCAACTATCTAGATTTATTAGGATTGCATCATTATGCAATGCAGTGATTTCTGATCTTGTTGATTCACTGCATGTGAATAAGCTGGTGCCCTGCAGTTGGCTTTCGAGTGGCACTTTAGTAGTTTGGAGATTTCGATATGATGATGATGATGATGATGATGATGATGAAGCCGATCACGAGGATGCTGATGACGACAATGATAATTAATTAATGATGATTATTATTTGTATACACTGTATACAATTAACAAAAGCCATTAATATCAATAAGGATATTGTTTAGCTGAAGTATCTGAATTGAATTTGAAGTTTATTGTAGATGATTGAGTTGGTCAGTTTGTAAATGGTGATTGTTTTGTATCTAGTATAAAATCGATTAGAACTCTTGGAAAGATGATGATGCTTGGCAGAAGGAGAGCAGCCTCCGAATCCTGTGCTTATTCAGAACCAGCTGTTGTGTGTAATGAAGAAAATGGTATGTAGCAGCCATTGCTTTTTTGCTGCAGTTTGCTATTTTTTGGCCACATTTCCCTTACTGATCATTTCTGGTGTTTATACTTACGTGACTCAATGTATATGCATCTTGTTAGAACAGAAGATGTTGATGTGAATGCTTGGTCATGTTTTGCCTGGTTGAAAGAATTGAATGTCAACTGTATGATTATGTAGTGAATGGTCTTGTTTAGTGGTCTTGCTTAATTGCAAGGCAATGACTTGTCTATGAGAATAACAGGGACATGTCTAGTGTCTTATTCAATTCAATGTTCGTTTAATCGCAATCAAGCTGACAAACCGCAACTTAATTTACTGAGTTAAATTTATTACAATCTGGGTGCCAGAGTCAGACACCTATAGTTCTTCTATAGTTCCCCCTAGTTCAAAACATATCTCTATAGAGGAGGCGAGGCATGAAGTTGAGGTCGTCCTTGCGTGGTAAGGTGAATTCATGGGACCGTGGCCGCAGGTTGTACTTGCTAGAATGAGGTGCAGGCAAGCCTTTCCTCAAGACATGACCAGGGTTATTTATTGCCTCCTTTGTATGGTATGTTTGCAGCAATGCAATTTGATGATTATAATTATTATTATTACTAACAGTTATTATTCAGACAATTAATATGGTTATCTATGGCTATAGCTCAAGATTACAGCTCCTAACAAGTGTCAGAAATGAATGGACCACTCTGATCTGTGATTTAATTAATTTTTTTGATGGATTGCAAATGTTTATTAAATGACCACACAATAGACAAATCAAATTATGACAGTTCCACCTATATTAACGCTATTTTACAATTTGAAAAGGCAATCTAAAACAATCAAGTCCCACTTCTGCTGACTTACCATCTCATGTAAACTGTTTACAGCTCAAAATGGCACAACATACAACTTCATGTGCTTTACAGAGAAGAATGTCTGAAATGTGAAGAAATGTTACTTGCCAAACATGTTTACAATGAGGGATTCGACAAATTCTTTTCAGATGATGTGACAGTGGGGCAGGAGTTGGAGATAAATGAAGGAAACAGAGAGGAATCGGGCAGCAACGCCGTTCAAGTTCAGGTTCCGTTAAAAAAGTAAATTCTCTTTCTGTTGACGATGCTCGAATCATTACAATAAGAGGATGTGTGTATATCTTATGCCAGTCGAGTTCAGGTTATTGTTGTTAGGCATTTATTGAATGCCAAAATCTATGGACGAACAACATTGAAGGTGTTGAGCAACTGTGTGCAAAAGACTTGCTCAAGGTTTCTACACAGTAAATGTCATAGAGGAGAATCAAACCTGTACTATGCTTGTTACAAGGTTAGTGCTGTAGCCAATAGGCTACTGTGTCCTTTACTTTATAGCAATCCTGATAAGAATAGAAGGAGATTTTTTAGTGTCACTATTCTGGAAGAAAAGACGATTGTTGTCATCTTCCAGTATTTGGTGACAAGCGGTGATGACGAGTTCGATGGCTAAATCTTTGGGAGGCTCTTTAGCCTCTTCCTAGCAGGCGTGTGTTTGTTTATATCTCGCAGTGACTCCAGAGTTGTAGTTTGACATTTCTTGATTATAATTATATTTGTACAACACATTTGTAAAAGTCTTTAACTGAATATAACACAAAGACATTTTGTGATTAGGTTTTGGCCAATTACTTTGCAAGGTCAATTTGTTTAAGAGTGCCCTGTGTCATTGTGTCTCCTAGATTGCCTGTTTTACCGTCAGTTAGGGAATGCTGTCTGCTGCCACTTCGGTCCTTCCTTGTGTTTTGCCTTCCACCTGTGGGTTCTTTCACCTGTCAATCATTCCTCCCTTCCTTCTGCCAAATGTGCATCCATTGTCCGACCTTTGCATCTCTTTCTCAACCAGTTAATTATCTTTTGTGCTCTGGTGATTAGTCCTATTGTCCATCCTTCGGCTCTATGTCGTTGCTTCTTGAACTCTTTCCTTCCATCTGCCAGTTCTTTCATCCGTCAACTTTTATAGCAGACCTGTGTGGAATATTAGGTATATTGTAACAAAATGTTGGAACAGTGTAGCTAAGCTTCTTATATATAATCAGAAGATGAAACAGGCTGTAGCATACACTATCGAATCTACTTAAATTAAAATTTTATAATAACCGGTCGAATGCCCCATATTGCTACAATAATGGAACAATTTACTTAGAACTGACGAGTCCTTATAAGTTGCTGTATGCAATAAATATGTAGATATTAGCTGAGTTATGTACATATCAATGCTGTTCAAATGCAGTTCATTTAGTCATGTTTAGTATCAAGTTTATTTTAATTAACACAAATTTATTATAGTTTTATGCTTACACTAACTTATGAGGAAGGTTGCTCCAAGCCACATGGACAGACGAAGCAAAGCTTTTGTGCTGAGTAGAAGATGAAACAGGCTGTTCTTGTTCCTTTGGCCCAAAGGAACAAGAACATTCAGATCATCCGAACAAGGAACAGACGTGGCAGAGATACATAGTGAGCAGTGTATACACATGGATTGGATATACGATTGTACAATTCACACCAAGCAGTTCTGCATGCTTGAGTAGCACTGATGGAAATGGCAGGGTCTTAGGGATTAACATGTTTACTTTTCGCCTCTGTTTTTCTGCAGTTCGAATCCCAGGGTCCTTCATGTGAAACTGATATAGATCACATTGTTAAATGTGCATGACGCTGAAGGGCATCATCATCGATATTTGTGCTGCCTTCAATACATTCCATGAGGTGCTAATGAAGTTTAGCTGTTTCGTTTTAAAGGTATGCATACCAGCAGAAATGGGAGTATGCTGCAATGAAGGCCCAAGACTTTCAGGTACTTTATAGTCGTTCTTTATGTTTTGGACATATGAACCTAATTGTCAGCTGTCATATTAAGTAATTAAATAAAATGTGATTGCTGATTAATAATATAATAGAAGTGAAATGTCAATCACTGTTTTGTTTTTCATAGTTGCACCATTCTCTCATGGCCAAGTATAATACCCAGGTCATGCACCAAAGTAGAGAGGAGGTCTTCTGAAAGCAAAGTTCTATCTTTTGGAGCTGCCAACAGTTACCAAACCAGATCAGTTGAGTTTTTCTGGGATTAAGCTGCAGGTGGTTGGATGGCATCCATGCACAGATGCCTCGACCACTTTCTCAGCCATTCGCATCTGCAGCTTTACCATGAATTGATGTCTGGGCATCATCAGTGTACTAGTGAGCAGCAACACTCAGGCAGGATAGAACATGGTCTGCAGTGTGAAGAACATATTGTAGATATATTGTAGAAAAGCTAGGATGGACCATTTCTGTTTCTGCTTGTTCTCTTAAGACTTCTCTTTTCTCTAGGGGTTTTTCGCACTGGGAGCATCTCTGATTAGGTTGTACTGTGAGAGGCGCTTTATAAATCCATAAATAGAATTGTACGCCTGTGGCAGCTCAATTGAAAAAGGGCATTAGGCTGAGCAAGTATAGAACTGGGCATGGTCCAACCACAGCAGAGGAGGACTCAGAGGTGCTCAAAGTGAATGAATTGGACGACAAAGGCCGCAGTCACATCGAAAAGAAGAAGCAAAGTTGTATGGTCCTGATAAGCAGTCCAACAGATTTCAACAATAACTTGTAATTTGGGTTACCACAGTCTGATTGTTGGGTAATTTGTTTCCAGATAAAACGTCTATCTCCTCAACTATCTTCCACAAAAATGATGGGTTAGTGATTGGAAGATAATTGGCCATGTCGTCGGCACCTACCCTTGTCATTGTAGTATCCAGAGTCAAAATAAACTGTATTTAGAGTTAGTTGCATCATGCCTGTGATCCAACTGAAAGTATGTCATGCAAAACAGGCGGGTCATGGAATGTTGGTGCTTATTTATGTCCAAATTTGCATAATAAGTCGAGATAGAATCATCAAATTTATGACACATCACTGACAGTGGACAGGCAAAAGATAAGCTGTGCCTTATTAGCCAAAGCTTATCTCTAATGAGTTGGATGGTGTGGCATTAGACAGAGCTTGATTGCATGGAGTCTATGAACAATCTGCATGTAACCAATCTGCTTGTTTTATTGGACATCGATCTGGTTTCATGCTCACAAATAGCAGCCACCTGGTGACTGGTGACATACAGTAGTTAGGCAGGAGACTTATGATTTATGTGGGATTGGGGTTGCAGATTGGTTGGGGGCTTGCTCCCCTGAGACGTTTATTGTGTCGAGTCATTGAGCAAGTCCTTCACGCAGAAACTGCTCAGTGCCAGCGATTGATGCTCGATCATTTATTAATGGCGCTTAATAAGAATTTGATTATAATGATATGTGCCAAGTCTGGAAATTTATTTTGCTTCATTGTAAGAAACGATTTAACACTTAACAACGAGCTTCATTGGTTTCCCATTCACTGTTAGTAGGTGCTCAATGTGTTAATTAAAGCATGTAATCAAGCAATGTGTAAATTAGTCAAACAGTCTTTTATTGCTATGCTTTTGTGCAATTTTAAACTGTGTAATATATTGACTCTATCAGTTGATTGTTTTAGTGTCATTTGGAGAGTAGAGGTATTTGCCTGCAATTTTCTTTTCATGCGGACGTAGAGCAATTGCTTCATGGTTTCTTGATGCCATCAGTTCTGCAACCAAATTGGCAGGGTCTTTTGTGATGCTTTGCCAGCTCTTGATGAGTTCTAGCCATTCCTGAACTGAAATTTTATTTGACAGAGAACTCTGTGAATCCTGTTTAGGAGAAACACTAATGATGGCCTGTCTTAGTTTTGCCAAACTTGTGTGTTTTCTGCAGCAGCTATATAACTATGTTCTTCAGTATGAATTAATAATAGAAATGACTTGCATGTATGTCTGATGTATAGCTTTGTATGCTGGTATTTATGTATATGGAATTAGAACTGTCTGGCTGAGTAAGTGCATTCTGGGAACTACTCAAAAGTATGTGAACATGGCTGTTTAGGACAGAGGTATCAAAAGATTTGGCTCAAAGGCTCATTTCTGGCCTGCTGATGATGTTTTTTTCTGCATAGTCTTGCCTAAGGACTACAACATTTGAGAATTAAAGTTCTGATTTCTCATTGTTATGACTTAATGAGTTTTATGTGATGTGCGTGACTGAAAATGAAGATCAAAATGTAAATTTTTAAGCCTAATTTAACTGTTTGTATGCTAGGAAGCGCACCAGTTAAGAGGTGATTATGCCCAAATTTTCTCCCATTTTGCTCTTGAAGGACTTCAGCACCTTTGCCTGCCACTTACTGGAAGATATTGCACACCATTGAAAAAGGTTTGACACCTCTGGTCTAAGGGATATTATCTCATGTGAAAGCAAGCTGAATTCTCACTTGTTCAAGTATTCTGATCCTCATGTTATTCTCCACCTTCCAATTTTTAATCTAAATACCACCACCACTGAACAGCTACTGTGTCTCCCTTCTTATCCCCTTCCAACTGGACTCTGACCACTCTTTCTAACTTTTCACACTCTATCTGATTTGTAAATAAGTTGGTGCTTTGTGCTTGACTTTCGAGTGGCGCTGTAAAAGTTTTGAGTTTACGATTATGATTTTAATTAACATGGTTGGTTAGCAAAAATTACTTGAGCTTAGTTTAATGAGACAGATCGAATGTCAACAGGCATATTGTGGCAACTGGTGCATAAATGTAGGAGAGTCGTCAAGAGTGCGCTGTGCACTTGTTTTGCAGCGAGGAACCAGATGATCTCCATGCTTTTGATGCTGACCTGGTTTTGGTCTTAATGCTGGGCATATATTGCCTCTCATGCTGAGCATAATTTCTATTTTTGGTGACAATATTTGGCTCTTGCTGATGAGCATGTTTTATTAATGAGTGTGTTTTGCTCTTGATGCTGAGCTGGTTTTGTGGGCTGTGCATCGATGTTGTGACAAATAGCATTAGGGCATAACCGGAAATCGCCTCGGACATTCACCTCGGCTGAATATCACGTTTTTCGGGACTATTCGGAAGTATTCGCCTTGGCAGATGTCACACACAAATAGTGAAAAATAAAAAAAATTTGATTCAAGAATTTCTTTATAAACATTTAACAATCTAAATATGAAAATTAAACATTTTATGCTGTATTTATAGTTGTTTAGGCACAAACATTTATTCTGCTAATTATTCATCATGGGAAACAGCCAAAGTGACGAAAGTCATAAATTTTGAGATTTGCCTGCTGATGCTACTCGTCGGGCCAGAGTTACTACTATTCGGTTCGTACCCGGATCGGGCAAATAGTGCATCCATATACTCAGATTCGGTACTCAGTGGAAATTGTCTACTCGGTTATGCCCTAAACAGCATATTGCCTGTGATGTCATAATGTAGAGATATGTTGTTTTCTTTAGGTTTCAGTGACTGTGATAGAGGTTCGTCAATTGGCGGGGCTCAACATGAACCCAGTCGTATGTGTACAAGTGGGAGATGTTAAGAAGTATACCAGCGTCAAAGAGTCCACCAGCTGCCCTTACTACAATGAGGTTTATTATTGTTGTTTTCAACATCGTCATCATGATTGCTATCATCGTCATAATCAGTCGTTGGTTCTCATTGAACTTTGTTATCATTGTCTTCTGATTTCATCATCAGTTGTTATCATCGTTTTCATTAGGGATGAACTGAGTGCAAATTTTCTGCCAGTTACCGAGTTCTATGAGTTGAATTGTACCGACTCTGAGTCTCAAACATTTCTCTTGATTTTTAGTTTAGCAGTTTGCACAATTTTAAAGAATTTTTTTGTAAGTCAGTAAGTCAGTACTTGGCCCAGAGACTCTGAACATCCATGCCATCTGTCCACTGTCAATGAGTATCCGTTGGTTGGTCCTATGGTTGTGCATGGGCCCACCACTGGTGACACTTTTCAGCTTGCTCTGCATAGTTTTGCTAACAGACGTATTTTATCCCTTTGTAACAACACTTAGCATCATATAGGCAAGCGCAGATTAAATGTGTTGAAGGGGTGCTATTTTGATGTCTGATTGCATTGCTGTTTCCATTAGGGCCTAACCGGGTAGACAATTTCCGCCGAGTACCGAATCGAGTATTTGGATGAACTATTTGCCGGATCTGGGTACAAACTGAATAGTAGCGGCAAATCTGGCCAGCGAGCACCATCTATAGTCAATGCAGAGTCAATAACAATATCCTTCATATAGTGTATCATCACACTCTAGGCTATAAAAATATATTTATTATTTAATAACTTTATTTGTGAAAAAAAAATGTAAAACCTTGTTATAAAATTTGAAATATGAAGTCGTCAATGACGTCTTTACTCTCTAATGTTTACCGGAAAGTGAGTGGAGCCAATTCAAGCGGGAAAATTACTGATTAGGTTGCCCTGGGGAATGCAACCAAAAGAAATTAAAATATATAAATTAACATCAGTATTTTAAAGAAAATTCAATAGAATGTTAAGTACTTGTTTAGTTAATCAATAACTTATAAGTCCGTTAATCCTAAATTTATTTTATGAAAAACATTATTTTTTCAAAAAAGTTATTTTTAGCTATTTGCAGGTGTAATATTTGCCGAGGCGAATACTTCCGAATAGTCCAGGCGATTTCCGGTTATGCCCTAGTTTCCATACACTTAGTTGAATCTGTTAATGCTCTTAATAGGCATGCCTTCAAAGCTGACCCATAGTCTGACACACTGACATATCATGCATACAGATATATATATATATATATATATATATATATATATATATATATATGCATATATACTGACACATCATGCAATACAATTCAACTTGTTTTCCAATGTCTCATCCTCACCATTGTTATTCTGTTACCATTTCTGTTATGACGAGATCTAAATTCTTATAATAATATTATGATTAATTATGGTATTGACTTGCCTCTGTTTCTGCAGTACTTCGTCTTTGACTTCAACTTAGCACCAGCCATGCTATTCGACAAAATTATAACCCTCAGCGTAAGTTGTGCCAGATATTTAGAAAGTTCTATCTAGGTAAAAGCTACTTGTTGAGTTGCTTATGCTTATAATGATCATGACTACTAAAACTTCTTAGGTGTGATAACAAATTTAAACCCAATTACAGGGTAATGATGATGGGATGGTCTTGATGATGTGGTCGTAGTGGTTTTGGTATTGATGGTAGTCGTAGTAGCAGTGATGATGATGATGGTGATGGTGATGACGATAATGATGATGATGATGATTGTATTAACAGATGCAGTAGTAGTAGTAATATTGTGATAATGACAATTATAATGAATTGTCTTTGGAATCATTCAAGGTATCTTTTGATTAGGATTATGACATTATTGAGACACAGTGGAGTAGTGATATGTTCTGTACATTATAACCGAAGGGTGGCTTGTTCGAATTTACCTCGGCAAGTTGTTCACCCACAATTGTCTGTGAGGAAGGGGCAATGGGAAACCAACTCACTCATCTCTTCCCTGGGTGGCACGAAAGCCAATGGACCCGCTTTTGAGCAGAGAACCCATCATTACGGCCCAGCTGGCTACATTAGTAAGAGCATAAGGTCTCATGATATGCCTGGGGAAGTGAATATACGAGCCACGGTTCACTTCCAGATGTTGGCTTATTTCAGAGATTTAATTCTCGGGCTAGCATGGTCTGTGCATGTGGACCTTAAATACCCATTCGAATGGGCGGCAGTGGTGAAGGATCTCACCCGATCAAACTCTCATTGAATAATGAACAAGGGTATAGGCTATATACGGAAGCTTTGGATAGTTGCGAACATTCACATTGTTGTGAGAAACCTGGTAAAATATTTTGTGTAGTAGTCATTCTATTTTAAATTAATCAGTGTCACGAATAATTTAAAGTTGGTAGTAAACTAAGTTTATATAATATATTTGTATATGTATTTATCTATCTATAATGTGCTTTTAAAATTTGAGTGATATTTATGATACTTATTTTCAGGTTTTGCATTCACGCAATTTGTTGAGTTCTGGAATCATCGTAGGCGTCTTCAAGTTAGATGTTGGAA
Source organism: Bimastos eiseni (assembly GCA_959347315.1). Taxonomy (NCBI): domain Eukaryota; kingdom Metazoa; phylum Annelida; class Clitellata; order Crassiclitellata; family Lumbricidae; genus Bimastos; species Bimastos eiseni. The sequence goes on along the minus strand of OY365813.1, from coordinate 9,778,296 downwards.
CTGTTTATGCAGCAAATGGTAATACTTCTATCTGAAGTATATCCATATTATCAATTTATGTAGTGCCTTTACAGGAGAAACTGATCAATGGTGCTCAATTTCTTATTGGGCTCTGGCAAAGTTAGGTAATTTGATGATGGATGATGGTAATTAGGTAATAGTAAATTACTTATAAGGAGGAAATTAACATACGGGAGCAAGAAAAAGAGGAAGACCAAAGACACGATGGATAGACAATGTGGAAAAAGTGGACCGGTAGACCACTGAACAACTTACTAAAGAAGACGAGAGACAGAAAGAGATGGAGTTGACTTGTCCATGAAGCGACCAACCCTCGGATCGAGGATGGTTAGGACAAGACAAATTACTTAAACTCTGTAATGGGTAGTTGGGTGATGTTAGAGTTATGCAATTGGGTTATGGCCTTAATGGGTAATTGGATAATTTTAAAGTATGCAATTGGGTGATGCTAAAGTAAATAAAGCGAGTGAATGCTTCTTTTATTCTTTCATTCATTGATTACGAAAATTCATTACGAAAATTTATATAGCACCCTTTCAAGGCTACTACTCAGGAGCGCTCCCAACTCCACCACAGCTAAAAAGAACAGTTTTAAGACGAGTATAAAATGAGTCTGAGTGGATCCTTGGTGACAACCGCAATGCCAACGGGAGCGTGTTCAGAGCGAGGGGCCAACCACTGAGAAGGCACGATTCTGTTTAATGTTTGTACGGGCAAATGGGACAATGAGCAGGCCTTGCTCAGTAGTTTCTCCTTTATATAATGCCTCTTCAGGAAAATGCATCATACAAGACCACGATCGAATAGAATGGTCTTCAAGCTGCTTGCAATGTATGCGAGGCACCCATTGAAAGGTCCTTGACATGAGACCAGTGCATTGCTGACTGGCTGTGTACTTCTTAGCTTCTGACAGCACTGAGTTAGTGCATCTGTACATTTGTAAGCAACGTAACTGCTTGCAATGTTTGTGAGGAGCTCAATTCCATTACAAAGACCCTTGGACCAGCTATAATTTATTCTCAACTCTACTTCCATTTAACTAACTTCTACGGCTATTAGTTGACATTGACGTCTTTCAAAGCTTTCAATAATTTATTTTTTCTTTTCAAACACGAGAAGCCAGTATTCTCCTTCATCGTTTACACACTTACAGTGAAATTGATGTTTGACAACATAAGTGCGCTTGCACATCGTGCATCTGTCCAGCCAACAAATTAGTTATACAGGGCAAGACCATCAAACACGTGTTTATTTCATGCACATACACCCACACACACACACTCACACACACTCAAACACACACACACATGCACATATATATTTATATATGCATATATATACACTGACATATCATGCATACATATATATATATGTGCATGCTGACAGAAAACACATTCACAATTTGTATATCAGATATCAGATGCGTATTTGCAAACCATGTGTATGGTTGAATTTTTTTAAAGCATAACAGATGAGAGCATTCTGATTTTTTCAGTATTTTAGATTTGCCTCTGTCCAGCTTTTGTTCAATGGAGCGATATATCTCTCTCGGGTGCATCTCGTCCCAAGCAGCAATTCTGAGGATCTTATTCCTGAATCGTATTCCCTGTGGATGAATGCATCAATTGGCATATTGCTCCAGTTTTATGGTCGTGCACCATCCTTGTTCCCATTTCCCCTTCTTTGCAGCTGACACCATGACTTTAAACACCACAAGGCATTCGTGATGGATGCAATCATCCATCAGGAATACAATCCTCAGAGATATCTTCCACCAGTGAGGGACTACTAGAGCACTGTCAACAGTCGTTGCTTTACCCTTTCAATGCAGCTTGGCTCAGAGACTCTGAACATCCATTCCATCTGTCAGCTGTTGACAAGAATCCGTTGGTTGGTTCCACGCTTGTGCGTGGGCCCACCACTGGTGACTCTTTTCGTCTTACTGACATGACATATAACAATGTATAGGCTAGCACAAAGAACCCCTCTGAGTAGGTATCTTGCAAGAATGTCAAGTTTCATTGATTGATTGAAGTAAGAACTAAGTTATTCCAGTTTGAGGAAATGTAATTGAGCTAGCCAAAGAGCAGTCGTAGTGAAGGCAATTGGACAGACTTATGACTAATGACCAAGGGAAAGATGTTGCTCTGCCTGTAAAATTACAGAATTTGTGGCACATCTTTGGTTTTAGATCACCATTTCTACCACAGATGGGCAATCCTATCAGACCCAGAGGACATCAACAGTGGTCCTAAAGGATATCTCAAGTGTGATATTGCAGTCATTGGTAAAGGAGACAACCTTAAGGTAAGAAGAACACCACTCATAAGTTCCTTACATTGCTTTCTACCAATCTCCAGTAAACTTATGCTGGTTCTTAGTTTTTAAACTGTCTGATTGGTTGAGGCTAATTTTAAGATTAATTTGATAAATAAATTTAAATAAATAAATATAATTCTTAGACGTTGCTAGGCAGAAGTAAATGTAGTGTAACAATAAACTTGATTTGATTGATCGATTGATTGCATTATAAGTGATGAAATGCAGATTTAGAGTCTTTGATGATGTTTTGCTGTAATTTGTCTTTTTTTATGTTCACATTTTCACTGTAGGTTTTAAGAGTATAGACTTCATCCTGGATTTAGCATTTTTTTAATGCTGATGTTGTATGGGATTGGAATGAGTGAGGTTAAGATATGTTAATAATAATCTTCATTTATTAAATTCAAACTGATATTCCATAGTATGAACAGATGATCACAGGTTATTATTACAGGAGTCAAATTTAACTCTTGTACAAGGAGATTAATTTTGTCTCTGTCCAGCATTACACCTTATATGTAATTTGACCAATGCTGCCACCAAGCAATGGAAGGACTATTACGTTTGTGGTAGGATCTATCTTGCTTCTTACTGCTCTACTGCCAGTGTGTTTTCCATTACTGTATAGCCTCCACAACCCATGGATTAAGAAAGCTTGTGCATACTGGCATTAGTCTCTGAATTGTTTTATCCTCTCTGTCCAGGAATTCATGTTCATACATGTTCTTTCTGGAAGGAGTTAGCCAGGCAACCTGAGACTTAATGGGATTGCATTCTTTTAAATGTGACTTTGGGATAGTGACGGTTATGTTAAAACTATTAAATGCTTTTCATTTCAGGTTCCACAAAAGACCAACAAGGATGAAGATGATATAACAAAGTGAGCTTCCAATTTAACTTTATCAGTATCATTTTCTCCTTCTAAAATCATCTTAACATATTGTTGAATGCACTTGTGTTCTGAAGGGAAGTACCCAGTAACAGAATTTTGTTTACTGGAATGGAATGCTTAAGGAATATAATTCTGCGACGTCGATAGGCAGAAGTAAATGTAGTGTAACAAATCATAATCACGATTGCATGTTTATTTGCTTTCTGAGCTATGTGTAAAGAACTTAAAGGGTGTCTTGATATGTATCTACTTAAACTGAACCTCTTCAGGGGAAGTTCATTAGAGGTTCTCCTGACATGACATAAACACCACAATTGAATTGCTTTGGAACTGCTTAAGGAATATAATTCTTGGACGTTGCTAGGCAATGACAAATGAGAAAAGGCTCATGAGAAATTCTTATCATTTTTTTCAAGTTGCTTTTTACTATTTTATATACAGACATATGTCGTATGTGGCATTTTCTCAGCAAGAAATGCCTAAATACTTGTTATTTCTCAGTGACTGTCAAACATTCGCACGTCTAACTGCTCTTCATCTAGCGACTGGCTAACTGAGCCGAAGATTCGTATTTCTGTGTAACTTTTTGTCATCTTGTGCTGTCAGTTCGGTGACTCTAGTGACCGTCATGGTAAACCTTCTCGATTGTCCTCTGTCTCTCAACTCCTTCAGACTCAACGCTGTCCTCTCCTGTATTTCATCCATCCACCTCATTCTTGGACTTTTTCTACAAAAAAATTGTACATAACAAGTGAAAGTAAAAACATGGGTTTTTCAGACCCTCTTTTATTGACTTTTGGTAATCTGGTAGATGGTGCAATCCATCCATTTCTTTAAAAGATCACTTATGATGTAAACTTGCCTGAGTGGAGCTCGTCGAGGAGGACTCGCTCGAGTGGTTAAACGATAGAGCTGTACCGATTAATCGGCCGGCCGATTAAAGAGATATCGGCTATATCGGATATCGGCAAGATAATCGGCACCGATATTAAAAATTATTTTTTTTATTTGTGAATATTATTTTCAGTCTATAAAAGCAAAATGACGACAGCAACATCACTGGACCTGTGAAGGACGGCATTCCGTTCCCATATCGTGTCGTCGAGCCAATGGCTTATTCAGACAAGTGGTGAGACCACCCACTGTGCTTGTATAGACCGTGGGAATGTGTCAACATAGGTCTTGTGCAGAATGAGTCATAGTGCCTGCTTAAAGGCCAAGGAACGGCTGGCCAATTCAAGCCAAGGAACGACTGGCCAATTCAACAGAGAAACTGATGAATATACATTGTGGAGGCATGCCTAATGAATACGTGCTAGCTGCCAATCAGATCTCCCCAAAACATTTCTGTCGTCTGAGACTAGATGGGTGGATGTGAATAGGCCAGCCGTTCCTTGGCCTTTAATTACCCTGGGCACAGTTGGACGGCAGGCAGTGTGTCTAATCTGTATTGCCTGCCTAAGATTAGTCCCCAACTCCATGCATACGTCTCCTATGGAGCAAGTGTTTGCTTGTATCACAACAATAGGCAGTAGCAGTAGGTCTATCTTTTGGAACCGGACATCTTGGGAAATACAAAAACGGCAAAAAGCGATATCGGTACAGCTCTATTAAACGATATTTATTTGTTTGGATTTTTGTAATTTTTTCTCAGTTTTTAAGTTATATTTGTGAAACTTTGTTACATTGCATTGTCATGCAAGCGGAACATGTGTGCAAAATTTCAGCTCTGTAGGTCGACAGAAACGTACCCAAAACAGAGTTGAAAAAACTGTGACTATCCGTCCATGACAAACTGTATGCAAGCCAAGTTAAACAAAAGAGGGTAAAAAGAATTGGTAGTAGCAAATAATAATAATAATAATAATAGGAATGATTGCTATTATCTAGCTGTATATGTACACATGATTTGCATCTTTCAGCAACCTCTTGTTGCCTGATGGCTTTCCAGTAAATCGACAGAAGGCCAAAATATTTGTTCGCATTTATCGAGCGGAGGGTCTTCCTCAGATGACGATGGGATTGATGGCGAATGTAAAGAGAGCGCTGACAGGCGAATGCAAGGACCTTGTCGATCCTTATGTCGTTGTTTCATTTGCTGGACACCAGGTAGAGATAATTGATTGATGCTGTTCATTTCTTTGATTGTTATTGTGATTGGTAATGTAATATAGCTGTGTATAAAGAGCTGGCTAATCAGGAGGCTCCCAAACATCTGGATGATTGGTGTTATTTATTTAATGCTAATATTTATATAGCACCACTATATATTGCGAAACATCAACAGATGGCATTTAGCTTAGTGATGCAGTACTTTTCATTGCAATTATTAAATGACCATCTAAGAAGAGGATTTAATTAACCATACATCATATTGACCCACATAGCATATTGTTTGGAGCCTTTGAATTTCTTCATATTATATATATATATATATATATATATATATATATAAAAGACTATTATGTAATATATCTGTTGTTTATGTAGTAGAGGCACTACATAAAAGAGTATATATATATATATTGTTTGTGTATATATATATATATATATATATATATATATATATATACACATATATACATATATATATAGAGGCACTACATAAAAGAGTATATATATATATATATACTCTTTTATTACTTTTATTTTTTTTACTACTCCACCTCTGAGTAGTGCACACACTCTGATCTAACTCTTCTAAGCAAGTGCATTTTAAGATATTTGAAGGTGTTACTGCAATAGAGATGTGTGCAATTATGCGTCAGTTATTATTTATCTGAATTTTGAAAGCACCTGTTTATTCACAAGTGCATTCATAATGAAAGTCTGTTCCTTTGATTCTATTGTATTGTATTGTATTTTGTTTATTTTGATAATGGTATCATGGCTGTCAAAATGCAGCCACTTACATACTAACAGGGTCCACTCAGATGCATTTTATAGTAACCTTAAGACTGTTCTGTTGCGCCAGGGTTGAGTTATGAGTGCTCCTGAGTAGTAACTTCGATGGGGTGCTATATAAATTAACATAATGAATGAATGAATAACAAGCTAATGCTTTGATAGGTTATTGTAGACCTATTATTCCGAATATGGTTGTTCGCATAGGGTGAATTAAGATTCTAAATATGTTTGCAAGATCTATTGAAATAGGATCTTGCAGATGGTAGATGGAAACATACTGGGATTCAGATGGAAACATGATGGGACACTTCCTAAACTATGTTGACTGACATTTCTCCAATTTCTGTCTTTCTGTTTATGTCCCAGGCTTCATCAGTAATGCTCTGCCACCTAACTGCAGATACATCACTAAATATAATTAGCTGATTGGTTTGTTTTATTTACAATGGAACTTTACAATGATCATACTAGTGTAATGTAATTGTTCTTTACAACGTTCTTTACAGTGCTTGTCAGATGCAAGTATGGCCCACTTATTAGCTTATTTATAAGATTTTATTTATTTAGGGCACTGATCCTCTTGTAGAACAGTGTCTATCTTATGAACTATATTAATTGCATATACCATCTAGTGCAAGTTAATAAACTGGCTTCCGTGACTTTGTGTGATGCAGAGAAATTTGTGAGATTTTATTTACTTTATATCATGAGCATATATGCTTTCATTCATTATTCATTCATTATCAAGATTTATATAGCATCCCTTCAAGGCTGCTACTTAGGCTCACTCCTGACCCTGGCACGGCTGAAAGGAACTGTTTTAAGGCGAATGTAAAAAGAGTCTGAGTGGACCCTGGGCGACAAGCAACGACGAAGAGTACTCATTCAAATTTAGGTATGATGTCACTTCTACATTCATCCATCCATCCATATCTTTGCCTTCCAATCCCCCTTGTCTTATTTGAGATCTGCTCTTATGCATATTCCTTGGTTGTTAAATTAGATGCATAACGAATTAGACATCTTGCATGACTACCGACAGTTAAATTCGACTCCTGTAATAACATACTGTACTTGTTATCATACTGTGGTTTTCAGTTTGAAATTTAACAGAGATTATTATTGTGGCAATTTAACTTAATTCTTCGTATGGTATCTTTGGACAACTCCTCTGACATGATGCAGCACTCATGAAGAAGCTGATACTCTGTTCTTAGTTTTTAAGCAGAGCTCTAGAAATTGTGAAGTTTCTGATTTGGATTACAAATAAATGTTGCAAGTTGTGAACAAAGGAGGAGCTTAAGACATTGTTTCAAATAATTTAATTTCACTTTGAAGTTTTGATTCCACGTCTCATGGATTGTTTAATTTCACTTTTATTTTATTTCTTAGTCTGGCCACTATAATGCTTAACATTTGTAGGAATTTTTGCTGTATTGAGAAACTGTTAAGCATTGGAATATCCATATTTATTGAGTGACTCATTCATTCATGGATGGGTCGTTTGTCTTTCAATTAGGCAAAGACATCTGTGAGGAAAGGAACATATGAACCTGTCTGGAATGAACAGATCATCTTTACCGAAATGTTTCCGCCACTCTGTCGCCGGATTAAGATCCAGCTGCGAGACAGTGACAGCGTCAATTCTGATGTCATCGGAACGCATTTCATTGACTTGGCGAAAATCTCTAATGATGGAGAAAAAGGTGATTTTGTGCACTTGATAAATATACTTCAGCATTGAATGATGTATGTATGTGTACACAATTGTGACCCCCGGGGTCAAAACTCGTCACTTGTTGTTTTTGACTTTTTTTTATTAAATCATAGTCTACAATGCATCTGCTTCCAAACAGTTTTTACAGAATAAATTTTCTAACTGAAGTTGTAATCATTTGTCTCTTTTGTTGGTATAAATTTTAACAACTGAGAAAATTGAAGTCAAAAGTTTCAGAATATTTGTCATCAAATTTCTTAGTAACCATTACTTGATTACTTTGCTGGGCAATAAAGGGCTATATTCTGTATGAAATAAAGCACAAGGCATCAAAATCTGGTTACTACTAAGCAGATTATTTATCGCAGGTAGGCGTAGGAAATCTAGGTTGTTCGGCTCAGAAAACATGCATATTTAGCGATGCAAATCTCGACACCACATGCATTAAATGTAATTAGTCTCCTACTAAGTATTCAAATTCAACATCTTTAATTTCAGATTTTGAAAGTAGACATATTGTTTTGAAAATATATACCATAAAACAATTTTCTGTATTATTGACTCATCTTGCCTATTTCAGCCTTTATCTCAATAACTAGGAAGTGACAAGTGGCGGTTTTTGAGCCCTAGCGTCACAATAGGGGACTCTGTGGGCAGTTCCTTAAGTAGAAGCAGGTGGCGCCAGTATGCACATAGGTCTAAGAAATTTTTTTTATATTGGCCATGTGTTGTTTATTTATGTTGTTCCGATCGATGGCTGGCGTAAGAATTATAATTATGGCTAAATATATAAATTTTATAATCTGGCTAACTTTTAGAGTACTTTCACGTGAAGAACATACAGCACAACGACCAATCAACATCAAGCAAACAATTTTACCTCAGGTAGCTCACCCACAGTTGATACTGGCGCCATCTGTTTCACAGAGTCCCCTGTTGGTGTCTTTTAAGTACCTTGCAAAACCGCTGCCAATGCCAACCTAATTGATATTGTAGCAACTAAGGACAGCAAAATAAGCATGCAGTACATTAAGCCTGCAAATGCGAATAGATTGATCTCATTCATGCATTTTTTGTCAACTTTGAAACTGTTCTGTTTTGCCAGCACTAGACCAGCAGCAGATTTGTTGAAGAAATTCTTAAAAATGTGGAATTACAATTACTTTAATTATAATTAAAATTGCAATTACTTTAATTACAATTGCTTCAATAACAGTTACTGTTATTTCATGTGGCTTGGTAGTAGTCGGAAACTTTCTAAGCCTAAATTGGATGACTTGAGTATTAAATTCCCTGCCTCAAATGTTTATGCTGCTGCCTGTGATCATGGTGCCATGTTGTTATAACTTCTGTGCATTGTGTTTCTATGTATCTAACAATTTATGGAGCTTCTTTTATGAACATCACAAATATGCTGGAACCTTGCAAATGCTTTAATTATTATTTTGTGTAATAAGGCATTTAAAACAGGGTGAAATTACAACTACTAGGAACACAAGGTGCTATAGAATTTTTATGCTTTGGTGTTATGAATAAAACTAAATAATGAATAAATGTTTGCACAATTGTCTAGAGTAAGCAATCAGTCTTGGTGTTGAAATAAATGAACTGATATGTAATACAGTACAACACAGCTATATTTGTTATCACCCCACGTCCAAAGTTCACACATGCTCATTAACCCTTTGTGTTACATACAGATTTATGTGTATCTTCGTTTATTGAGAAAAGAAAATGTTGCTGTCAAAAATACAGCGGCTTACAAGTTCGTGACAATTATTAAAGAGGTGTCAAACAGTCGTTCAATAAGTGAGTTTATTAGGCCTAATTCCGCAAATGTTCCAGTCTATGGGAATAGGATACTGGTTCACAGATTTACAGCGGGCACTTGAGGGACTCGAGAGTTTCTAATATATGTTTTTATACATTAGTCTCTGCAGAAATTTCTTTTTTTAGTACTAAATATTCTGCTGTCTTCATTTCATCCTTCTAGGATTTCTGCCAACCTTTGGTCCCAGTTGGGTCAATTTTTACGGTTCAACTCGAAACTTCTCTCTCTTGGAGGAATCTTCGCACCTTAACGAAGGATTGAGCGAGGGTGTTTCATTTCGTGGACGTCTCCTTGTCTCGATAAAGACGGAGATTCTAGACGATCGAGAGATGGGACCGTGGATGGTGGAGGTGGAGCCGACAGTGCCAGTTGCAGATGTAGTAAATTCAGTCATCTCTACTCTCAATTGGTTTCAAGCAATTAGGCAGCTTTTTTGAACATGCAATCATTCAGTTGCATATCTTTTGTGACTATGCAACCTTTTGAATATTCAACTGATGAGTATGCAACCTTTCTATTGAATATGCAAGCTATTCAGTATGCATCCATTGAAAATGCTAATGATGAGTATTGAGTATGCAACACTTAAAATATGCATTTGTTGAATATAAAAGCTTTTGAATATGGAACTTTTTGAATATGCAACCTTTTGAAAATGGAACCTTTTTAATATGCAATCGTTGAATATGCAACTTTTTTAATATGCAACTGTTGAGTATGCAATCTTTTTAATATGCAACTGTTGAGTATGCAATCTTTTTAATATGCAATCGTTGAATATGCAACTTTTTTAATATGCAACTGTTGAGTATGCAATCTTTTTAATATGCAATTGTTGAATATGCATGCTTTTGAGTTTGCAACCATTGAAATGCAGCATTTTGAATTTTCAGCCATTGAGTATGCAACTATTGGGTTGTATATATTTTTCAGAAGTGAGTGATTTTTTAATGAGACCCTTTTTGTGTGCCCTTATGCATACTGAACAGTAAAGAAGAAAACTTGTACAAATTGATAGCACAGTGCTGTCAGCTGTAATAACACAGATTTTGTTGTTTTGTGATAGAACATTTGTGAGATTGCATGAACATTGAAAATTTGGCACATTGTCAGGTAACTTCACTGCATGGAGACAAACGAGATTAGAGGTGTCTCACTAATATTGTAATTAAACATTTATATAGCATCCGCAAAGCAAGACTGATCTGTATCTGCCTAACGCTCAGTGTGCGCTGAGTGTGCGGGTTCGACCCTCGTCCGAGGAGTCGCTGTGTAGGGACCTTGAGAAAGTCCTTCACGCACAATTGCTCTGCATTACAACTGCAGTTGTGTCGTCGAGGCGTGTGCACTTCTGAGCAAACAAATGTTGGAAGAAGGGCAATATAAAATTTCAGTTGTATTGCAAATGTCATTGTAAACTAGACTATTACATCAGTTGGCAAAACTGTAAACTAGAGAGTGACCAGTGGTGGGTCCATGCCCAAGTGTGAAGCCCACACGTTTGAAGCCCACACAGTGAGTTCCCATCAACAGTTAAAGGAAAACATCAGGTTCACAGCTTATGCAAAGACACAGTTTTAACAAACTGTCATCCTGGGTATATTGATGTTCTGAATATTTTTCAGAATTCTGTTGGCAGTATAGAAGATTTCTTCCTATTTGGTTGCCTTATGGAAGCAAACATGATCGACAGAAGACTGGCAGATGGATCGATCAAATTTGAACTCAGCATAGGTATCATTCATTTATTCAATAAATTAATCAATCAATCAATGACACTCAATATAAATAATTAAATAGTCAATTAATAAGTTCGTCAGTACACTTTATTAATTTCATCCAACAGTCAGTCAGGTCAGTTGTTTTACATCGGATCAAGCGTCCAGTCAAGTCATGTGTGAACCAATGCATCAGCCATTCTGGTACTTGCTGCAGTTATGTTTAAGTTATTCTTGCATAATTTCAGCAGCATGATTTACCAACTCTTTGGACATGGCAGCGGGTTCAATTGCTCACTATGGGGTGGCAGATCTCCCAAATTGCAAATCTTAAACCGGAGCACATCTGACGAATCTATAAGTTTATTAAAGTTAGAATGTTGTTTGCATATTAAATTGAATTGATCAGGCCTCTCCACTCGGGCCTAACTGACCTTTGATTTAGTCTTTTCTTCTATGTCTATGTAATATGGTTGGTATAGAACAAAGGTGTCAAAGAACTGGCTGCAGGCCAATTGTGACCCGCCCACGATATATTTTTGGCCCGCGGAGCCTTGTCTGAAGAATAATACGATTTAGAATAAAGGTCTAATTTATCAACATTTGTTAAGGCTTAATGAGTTTTTTGTGATGTTTGTAATAGATAAGGCTTATCAGAATCACGTTTTCAAAGGCTAATTCAACTGTTTGTATGACACCCTCCGAGATCCCTACCCCATTTTCCTCATGCACTTTCGGCACTCTGTCCCACCACTTGCTGGAAAATATTGCTACTGGCTGCAATTACAAGAATGTTTGACACCCCAGGATTTCTGCATCCTTCTACAGCAAACACATTGCCTTTACGTTGTTCATGCTCATTTGATGGAATATAGGACTACAATTGCTATATTGTTGTAGCAATGAACCTCTGGAGGTCTTAAATATGGCATGAATAAAGTGGGAAGGGAGAACCGCTTTTTCAGTGAAATCACGTTCGTAAGTGCATTCTAAATGTTCTGTTAGGTAACTATGGCAATGCACTGGACTGTCAGAATCATCCGGTTCGGAGTAAAAGTGAGCCAGAGCTGGAGGAGGAGGAGGAGAACCTTTTGACTGAAGATTCACAAGAGGGGATCGTCCAATCAGGAGATAACCAGTGTCATAGCATTACAGAGCCATTGATGCCACAGACTAGAGAAAGGTCACCGTTCTTACTATGTTCTGGCTTTTACATTAATAACCTACCTACCAGGCTTCGATAATTACCTATTAATCAGTCTGCCTGGTTTCTCACTACTCTAAAGACTGTTCTGTTTGGCCGAGGTTGAGCTGGGCACGCTACTGAGTAGGCAGACTTGAAGGGGCGCTGTATAAAATTACTGTAATAATAATAATCCAGGCAGTCACATTCAGAGTATGTTGTTCAGAGTATGTTGTTCAATGTATGTTGTTCACGGTATGTTGTTCAAAGTGTGTTGTTCAATGTATGTTGTTCACGGTATGTTGTTCAAAGTGTGTTGTTCAATGTATGTTGTTCAGAGTATGTTGTTCAAAGTGTGTTGTTCAATGTATGTTGTTCAAAGTATGTTGTTCAGACTCTGTTGTTCAACGCCAATGGGAGTATGTTCCAGAGGGAGGGGCCAACCACTGAGAAGGCACGATTCTGTTGGGAGCGTCTATGAATAGTTTCGCTCGAAATGAATGAAATCCCTCTGAGTGATGGAGGCAAACCTCTGGGCCCAAGTGTGAATATTCCAAAATATCCCCTCTTAGGACTCAAAACATCCCCTTACCTGAAATTGGAGACATTCACCGCCGGATGTTATTCAAATTATGTTGTTCAAAGTATGTTCTTCAGAGTTTTTTATTCAGAGTATGTTGTTCAAAGCATGTTGGTCAAAGTATGTTGTTCAAGGTATGTTGTTCCTGATGAACATTTATCTTTTGAAGGCTTTCATTCATGGTTACTGGTCCTTCTATCTGGAATTCTCTACCTCCTCATGTTTGCATCTCTCTTAGTGAGATGGTCTTTTGCCCTGAACCGAAACCCTCCCTCTTCCCCTCTTCCTCTCTACCTAATGGACCTTATGTTTGCCTCACTTCAATTTGCACTTTTGAACTTTGTAACCAGGGCATTCTCAACTGCAGTTGGATTTTGTTGTGGCCCGCATTGTGATACAACTCAACTGTAATTTGATATTGCCCTTTTTATCGTCAGTCCACCAATTATATTTGCTACCTTGAGCATGGATTAGACTGCTCACACAACCACCAGTTCTACGAACACAAGAAACACATAATTGGTAGGGCATAACCGGAAATCGCCTCGGACATTCGCCTCGGCCGGGTATTGGACGATTCGGAAGTATTTGCCTCGGCAAATATTACACCTGCAAATAGCTAAAAATAACTTTTCAAAAAAAATAATTTTTTTGATAAAATAATATTTTTTCATCAAATAAATTTTGGCCCAAAAGACTTCTAAGTTATTGATTAATTAAACAAGAACTTAACGTTCAATTGAATTTTCTTTAGAATAATGATGTTAATTTATACATCTTAATTTCTTTTGGTTGCATTCCCCAGGTGGCAACCAAATCAGTAATTTTCCCGTGTGAATTGGCTACACCCACTTTCCGGTAAACAGTAGAGAGTAAAGACGCTGTTGATATCTTCATGCTTCAAATTTTATAACAAGGTTTTACAGTTTTTTGACAAATAAAGTTATTAAACAATAAATATATACACTATATGAAGGATATTGCTATAGACTCTGCGTTGACTATAGATAGTTCTCCGTAGCTGTGTACAAGGTAGGTTAACTACGCTTTGCCTACGGTTGGTACTTGCTGGTAGTGGCAGCGTTGCACGAAAGCAAAATACGCAATTATGAACTAAAAGAAGGATAAAAGATCAATTTTTTTGTACATCTTTCAATATGTTTTAAATGAGCATCATGTGCGGAACATGGTATGCAAGTAGCAATACGCAAGTTTTCAAGGCCAGCGCCACCACTACTCGCTGACCAGATTTGCCGCTACTGTTCGGTTCGTACCCGGATCCGGCACATAGTTCATCCAAATACTCGGATTCGGTACCCGGTGAAAATTGTATACTCGGTTATGCCCTACAAATTGGACTTTATTCGAATGATCTGTAGTTTCAGTTTGTGCATCCTAATGTTTTTAAAGAGATCACTATATATTATATGTTGATTAATGTTGCAGCTGAATTATAGTCTCTATGTCTTATTAATTTTATTTTTGCTTAAAGAAATGTGTCTGCAATGAATGGACCATTATTTTTACTTTACTATAACCAAAATAATTTTTTAATTGATTAAATTAAACTTGTTCAGTATCTGAATGAAGATTTTAAAGCTATGTCTCTTGCAAGTTTTGATAATGTCATTCTTATATGTACAGGTGTTTTGGCAGTAGCTTACTAAATAGAAACCTTATTGCAGGTATTATTATTATCTACCGATAGAAGACAAGAAACCGTGTTTATGGGTGAAGGGTCAGTTTGAAGACTACAGAAGGAGGCTGTACAACAGCAATGTAATTGAGAAGATCTGTGAGAAATTGGTCAGTTTTTAAACTTTCAACATTTTTAATTAAAATATGGATTTTTTTAATCAGGTCTTGTTTGGTTTGATTAGTTTTAATTCTTTACGTCGCATTTTAATTGCGAGCTCAACAATTCCCTACGGATGAGCTAAGCACAGGGTGCCAGCTCATTCATTGTATTTTAGGAACTATGTCCAGTTGCAAGAAAGGCAGAGACCTGTATGCATATCTTTCTCAATCACTACTTTGAGCCTTCCTTGTTTTGTAATTGAGATGTTATCTGTGTAGGAACCTTGAGCAAGTCTGTCACTTGCAATTGCAGTGCCAATGATTGATTGGCCATTTGAGAGTAATGCTCAATTAGCGCATTTTACTAATAATAAAAACAATAATAGATATAATAATGATAATAGTAATCGTAATAAGGACAAACATGTGAGCATAGACACACAAACAGGCTACGAAGGGGTGCGCAGGGAGATTGGAGTTGAGAACAATGAGGCGTTACAACAAACAGCGTTGAGAAAGAAGCTGGGGTTCTTTGGACATTTTATGGGATCAGATGGACTGGAAAAAGAAATGATGCTGGCATGAGGAAAGGGAAGGAAGAAAAGAGTGCACCCATGGAAAAAATGGATGGATGAGATACATGAAAAAACTGGAATGAACCTGGAGAAACTAAGGGACGCAACTTTTTCGGAAAGAGAGAAATGGAGAAGGTTGATCGTGACGGTCGCTAGAGTTCAACGAACTGACAGCACAAGGCAACAAGGTAATCTTAATAATGTGGATGAGTAGTTTTTGTGCTCCTTAATAACTGTTGAATTTTGTTTCTTAATGGCAGGAGAATGGACTTTCTGAGGTGAGTGAGGCCATACACAGGGACCGTCCAAATCCAGAGAAGCTGTTAAGAACCATGCTGGATGAGCTTTCGACGTCGTGCAGTCGTTATTCATCCCTCTGCCATACTAGGCCCGGTACTTCATCTTCCAACAGAACAAAACTCGACCGGGAACATCAGAAACTGTGCCAGCATGAAATCGTGAGGCCTCATTTTGTCTAATTTTAATTGAAGCCATGCACAGTGTCTTTTCAAGATTAACTGGGATCTATCATTAGGTTTATATGGGCCTTCTTGCTGAATAACCATTCAGAGGTGATAAACATATGCTTTTATAGAGTGTGAATCAAGTGGAGAGAGGCCAGTCATAAATTTAGCCCTTAGCGATGGTAACACTCATATCATCATACCTATCTCTTAGACTGTGCTTCTCTACCCTAGGGATACTTATGATCTCTTATGCAAACTAATGCAGCCCATTCCACACGAAAATTCACTAATGTTGCATTTATTTATTTAGATTTATCTTGTGTATTATAGTTCAGTTAGCATGCGATAATTTATTTATTTATTTATGTATTAAGAAAATTTGATACCGCCCTTCTTCCAACATTTTTTGCTCAGAAGTGCACACGGCTCGACGACGCAATTGCAGTTGTACTGCACAGCAATTGTGAACAAAGGACTTGCTCAAGGTCCTTATACAAACAAATGGGTAATGTACAGCTTCTCTTAAGTCCTCATTTATCTGGTCCTGTGCTCTACACAGGACCAGATCGGAACGATGTCGAGAACATTGAAGGCCGTTGTCAACAAGAGCAACCTGAGAGAGAAGTTGAAGTCTGTGACGAATATGCTGTTGCGATTACGTCTGATTCTGCAAGATCCCCAGGATTCGCTTCCGGACATCTTCATCTGGTTGATCCAGAACAATAAACGCATCGCTTACCACCGAATCCAGTCCAAGGACGTCATATTCTCGATTGTGGACGAGGAAAAGGGAAGGGACTGTGCGAAGGTTCAGACTTTCTATCTCAAGGTTTGTCAGTAAGAGAATTGGTGAAAAATAATCTTAAAAAATGCAAAAATGCTAACATGAGTGACAATAATGGATGATGAATGTAGTTAAAAAAATTGTTGATTAAACGATGATGTGGTCAATAATTGTGAATTGTGAATTTGGGTCCTCGGAATATGGTTGTGTGCTCTAGGTCTTAATTGATGAATGGAGGTGGATAGAGTGGAGGTAGGAGTTGGCGAAGGACATGGTAAAGGTTGTGTAATATGGAGGTGACGAGTTTAGCATTGTCTACTGTGTAGGCAATTCCCTTCTTATGGGTCTTCCCAATTTTCATCTTTCATGTGGTCATATGAGTACATTTTCCGAAATTAATTATTTTAATGCACAGCTCAGCATTGCTCAACAACTGTTACTGAGTCGTGGGAACATTCTTAAATATAAGATTTCTAATTTGTACTTTTATTTTTTTTGTAACTCCTTGACCTTTGATCTTTAGTTGCCAAGTAAGAGGGGAAGTCAGTCGGCCAGTTGGACGTGTCAAGCCCAAGTTCAACTCTACCTGTGGCTTGGTCTGGCAAAACACAAAAAGGAATTATTCCGTGGCCTTCCCGATGGTTACCAAGAAACCCCAGAAATGCAGAGGGCTTGTCATACGATGGGTCTTCCTCCGCTAACCATCAGATATTCTGGTTAGTGGCAGTGGTTATTGAATGCTGATCGGCTGGATTCTAACATTAGACCATCAGCCACTGTGATGTACCTTGTGTGAATAACTATTCAGTTGGCAATCTGTGCACTAGTGTGTATTATTATTTTCATTATTATTATTATTATGCATTGTATTATACTGAATTGTATTGTATTTCATTGTGTTTTGTTGCATTGCATTTTACTGATTATTGAATTGTCTGTGTTGTCATTATACATTTATTATTATTATTGTTTCTATTGTTATTTTTTTCTCAGTATTTTTTTTCTTATCACAAATTTATCTATTCATAGACCACTGGACATTATTATTATTATTGTTATTATTATTATTATTATTGTTAAGTTTGAGTTAAAAAATGGATGAGGATGTTACCAATGATGATGGTGATTTTGATGAGGATGTGATGTTTTTACAGCCGTAAACATAGTGACACCAGGGGCTGAAATGGAAAGCGTGGTTCCAATCAGGAAGAAAAGATGAAGGGTGCGCTAATGCGCTCTTTTACGACAGGTAGAGGAGACTGGGGAATCCAGGGCAGCTGACCGTAAAAATGTAAATAGATTGTCATGTTACTTCTTGCATTTTTGTAGAGCTTCACTCCTTCCAGTTGCGTGCCCACATGTACCAGGCGAGGGGTCTGATAGGGTCCGATGAATCTGGACTGTCCGATCCTTATGCACGCGTCATCTTTTCAAATGCAAGTCTCTGTACACAAGTGATCGATGAGACCCTCAATCCCACCTGGGATGAGACGTTGATCTTGAACGAGATCAGTGTCTACGGAACGATCGAGAACATCAAGGAACAGCCGCCTGTGATTGTTGTTGAAATTTTTGACCAAGATCGTATGGTATGGCCACTTCTGAGATTGATCTCATTCGCAGCAGATTTCATATTGCTTGTTCTAAATAACCCCAAGAAACACTTCTAAAAACTGAACTTTTGACACAGACCCATTTCGACTGACTTCTGCCTACTCTGCCAAGTGCTTATGAATTCATCATCTGCCCGCAAATTACAGCACTCAAATATTTATTATTATTATTACTATTATAATTATTAATTATTGTAGAAAGTTACTTATTGTTGTAGAAAGTTACTTATTATTGTAGAAAGTTACTTATTATTGTGGAAAGTTACTTTTTATTGTAGAAAGTTTCTTATTATTATTGTATAAAACTGCTTATTATTGTAGAAGTTTCTTATTATTGTAGAAAGTTACTTGTTATTGTAGAAAGTTACTTATTATTGCAGTAAGTTACTTATTATTGTGGAAAGTTACTTAATATTGTATGAAACTACTTATTATTGTAGAAAGTTACTTATATATTTTGTAGAAAGTTACTTATTGTTGTGGAAAGTTACTTATTGTTGTAGAAAGTTACTTATTATTGTAGAAAGTTACTTATTATTGTAGAAAGTTACTTATTATTGTGGAAAATTACTTTTTATTGTAGAAAGAGTCTTATTATTATTGTAGAAAGTTTCTTATTATTGTAGAAAGTTACTTATTGTTGTAGAAAGTTACTTATTATTGTAGAAAGTTACTTGTTATTTTATAGAACTACTTAGTATTGTAGAAAGTTACTTATTATTGCAGAAAGTTACTTATTATTGTGGAAAGTTACTTAATATTGTATAAAACTACTTAGTATTGTAGAAAGTTACTTATATATTTTGTAGAAAGTTACCTATTATTGTAGAAAGTTACTTATTATTGTGGAAAGTTACTTTTTATTATAGAAAGTTACTTATCATTGTAGAAAGTTACTTATTATTGTAGAAAGTTACTTATTATTGTAGAAAACTGCATATTATTGTAGAAAGTTACTTATTATTGTATAAAACTGCTTATTATTGTTGAAAGTTACTTATTATTGTAGAAAGTTACTTATTATTGTAGAAAGTTACATATTATTGTAGAAAGTTATTTGTTACTTTATAAAACTACTTAGTATTGTGGAAAGTTACTTATTATTGCAGAAGGTTTACTTATTATTGTAGAAAGTTACTTATTGTTGTGGAAAGTTACTTTTTGTTATAGAAAGTTACTTATCGTTGTAGAAAGTTACTTATTATTGTAGAAAGTTACTTATTATTATAGAAAGTTACTTATTATTGTAGAAAGTTACATATTATTGTAGAAAGTTACTTATTATTGTAGAAAGTTACTTATTATTATAGAAAGTTACTTATTATTATAGAAAACTGCTTATTATTGTAGAAAGTTACTTATTATTGTATAAAACTGCTTATTATTGTTGAAAGTTACTTATTATTGTAGAAAGTTACATATTATTGTAGAAAGTTACTTGTTATTTTATAAAACTACTTAGTATTGTAGAAGGTTACTTATTATTGCAGAAGGTTTACTTATTATTGTGGCGAGTTACTTATTGTGGTGGGCTGTGTGGTCTAATGTGCGTTGCTTTGGAAAGACATTACAATGTGATCAGCAGAAAATTATTGCATGCAAATATACTCTAAGCTGAATATAATTTCAATGTTATGTACAGTTTGTATTGTTTAAGAAAGTTTATTATCATTGAAGATTTAAGCATGGCATTGTAATATTTATGTTTTAGGGAAAGTCTGAGTTCATTGGTCGTACGGTGGCAATGCCTGTGGTCAAGGCAAGTCATGAGAAGTATGAGAAGCCAAACTTTCCACCCCAGCTCGTATGGTTTGATATCTGTCGTGGATCAGACAGGGCAGGAGAACTGCTTGCGGCTTTTGAACTTCTACAGGTAGGTCAACAGGTTAGGTTGACGTTGTTTTGAAATAGATCACAAGACCATGCTACTTTAGGGATAATACACTAATCCAATTTCTCTGATGGGATAGGTCGTTAGATTGATGGACAGATGTATATATTCTATTCTATTTATGGATTTATAAAGCGCCTCTCACAGTACAACCTGATCAGAGGCGCTCCCGGTGCGAAAAACCCCTCGAGATGTGTGTTGATATATGGATGGATGGACTAGGTAAAAGCATGTATGGATTGGTAGATCGACAGATGAGTCGATGGATTGATCAATAATCAGTCAATGTAAGAATGGATGCATGGATGGTGGGCATCAGTGGATAGATGAGTTGATGTATGAATGGATGGATTGATTGGTTGTTGATGAATGAGTGGGTTTTGGTAGAGATGGATGGATGGATGAATGGATCGATCAATCAATGTATGATTCTGGGTGGTTGGATGGATTAATGGGTAGGTAATTGAACAATGAATCAGTCGATTGGTGAATAGTCAGTCAGTCGTGGTTTCATAAAGTTTTCTGCTTGTTTTTGTCTGTGATGTGACATTGTTAGCTGGCTTCACCTGGAGACAACTGCGTGGAAGATCTTCCTCCTTTCCAGGTGGCATCATCTGTTGACAAAGATCGAGGTCCTCTGATAGCCGTTCCTCCGGGCATCCGACCGACATTGAGCAAGCACAGGATTGAGGTTAATATGTTTTGCTCATAGGATGAACTGAAAAAGAACGGCACTTCTTAGGGTGGATCCAATGAAGTCTTTGGAGCAGATGCCATGTAATGAACTTGGACCCTGTGCTTGTACACTGTAAAAAGGCCAGCTCTGCTTGGACCCCATGTGTGTACACTTGTTAATCTTCTGTCTGCTCCACATGACCTATGTTTATACCACTATAAAATGCTACCAATCTGCATGAACAGTATGTTTATAGTGCTCACTATAAAATGACCAACACTGCTCTTACCCTCTGTTTGTACCAATATTACTAAGCCAGCATTTTTTGGACCTTGTTCTTTCTTCACACTGAAATTGACTCATTTTGCATAGGTCAGAGAGAGAGAGAGAGAGAGATAAACATAGAGAGAGAGATAGAGAGAGAGAGAGAGAGAGAGAGAGAGAAACAGAGAGAGAGAGAACGAGAGAGAGGGAGTCATTGAGAGAGAGAGAAGATTATCCATTTGGATAATAGTGATGTTCAAGGCCGTACCGAGGGGGTCCAGCGGGGCCTACGCCCAATGCGCAAATGTGGAAAGGATGCAAATTTCAGGATGGAATAACTTATTATTCCATAAAATGCAATATTTTCAAAATGTGGGGGCGCCATATTGAGGCTACGCACAGGGCGCAATTAGCTAGGCACAGGGCGCAATTATAGCTCGGTACAGCCCTGGCGATGTTCAAATTACCTCAAAGGAATGCTCTTATGGGATGCTGTGGATATATTATTCTGTTGCTATTGGAGCGGTCTGTTGTCGGCAGGGGCTTGGATGTAAAGCCAAATGATATGCAGTCTGTATTTTCTCTGTTCTTACCAATGTATATACATGTACTCTTGCAATGGGAAATTCTGTTACAAATTATTATTATTATTATATTATTATTATTACCGAAATTTGATACTGTCCTTCTTCCATTATCTTTTGCTCAGAAGTGTATAGACACGCCTTGACGGCGCAATTGCAGTTGTGCTGCAGAGCAATGGTGTGCAAAGGACTTGCTCAAGGTCCCTTGAGCAGTGACGCCCCGGACGAGGCTCGAAACCGCGCGCTCAACACACACTGAACGTTACAGGCTGACCGCTCTAACCGATCGGCCACTGTGCCACACCGATATCTGAAACACAACTCCAAATGTGTGACACGTTGTTTACTTTTGGTGTAGGTCTTGTTCTGGGGTGTTCGTGAGATGAAACGATACCAGTTCCTGTCCGTTGACAAACCTCGCATCGACATTGAATGTGCCGGACACATTCTCAGCTCATCAGTCGTACAGAATATGCAACGCAATCCCAACTTCACCGTGCCTGTCAAGTACTTTGATGTTGTAAGGCTTTGCAATCTTGTCCCTAACTTGTTAGATGAGTTTGGTTGTCCTCAATGTAATGTAATGGAGCACTTATATAGCGCCACTCGAATCAGAGGCGCTCACGACTCAACTCAAAGCAGAGGTGTCGAAGAGCCGGCCCGCGAACCATTTCTTGCCCGCAGAGCACTGTCTAAAGAGAAGACAATTGGTAATAAAAGGTCTAATTTGTCATTTGTAGGGCTGTATGAGTATTCTGTGATGTCTGTAACTGATAATGCATATCATAATCATGTTGTCAAAGTCTAATTCAAGTGTTGGTATGAACCCTCTGAGATTGCTACCCCGTTTTCCTCATCCGCCTTCGGCACTCTGCCGCCATTTGTTGGAAACATTACTACTGGCCCCGCCATCATAAAAACGTTTAACATCCCTGCTTTGTGGCATATCTCGTAGAATGTTGCACAACTATTT
This sequence comes from Bimastos eiseni, assembly GCA_959347315.1. Lineage (NCBI taxonomy): Eukaryota > Metazoa > Annelida > Clitellata > Crassiclitellata > Lumbricidae > Bimastos > Bimastos eiseni. The sequence continues at coordinate 9,755,501 of OY365813.1, read as the reverse complement.
TCAGTTCTCTGTAGGAAATCTATGGATTGTACTGTTAAATTGCGAACTGCCTTGGCACATATCCGTGTATTAGTGCTGCATAATTTTTTATTCAGGGTAGAAACTCTGCCATTTAGTGTATTGGTGTGCATAATTTTTTTATTTGGAGTAGAAACTGCCTGCACTCTGGCGGTGCCAGTCCCGAGCTTGGATATCACGCAGTGTGGTTGAACTGAAATTAAAACTGAACCTCTCATTGGGTCTCCACTTCTAGCCTGCCAACCTGTACCATTTCTTATTTACTACTCCGAAAAGGATGGAAGTGTAAGTTGGCAACTGGGGTTTACAACTTTTAACTGTACATGTAAAGTGTTTCAAAGTACTAACCAGGCTTTAACTATAATTTTTTGAAGGATATTATTTGTGGTTTCACTGCAGGATCTTCCTGACAACGAGTTGTATTGTCCTCCGATTACCATACGTTGTGTCGACTGTCGTAACTTTGGCCGCTTCGTTCTGGTTGGGAGTCATGTCATCGATAACATTCACAAGTTTATTCACTCCCCAACTCATCCGAAGTTGACGAAGGACAGCAATATACAATGCACAGGTGAGAGATGAGTTCATTACTGTGTCTTTCGTTTGATAATAAAATAATGTTGAGCTTTTGTGTTTACTTCATAATAATTTACAGCATGCTGTTGAAATATTGGAGCCTGTCAGATAATTTTTTATTAAGTATTTCACATTTTATTTGCACTTAAGCCGAAAATCTCAATTCCTGCGCCACACCTCTACGGGACACCTAGTAGACACAGGAACTGACTGACTGAGTCATTGTTTGATGCCTTTGTTATATGCAAGCTGTGTTGTAACAGTAATATTTGTTTTTTCAATAAACAAATGATACTATACAATACGGTGGCTGATTGGCTAGAGGGCTTACCTTAAAACCGTGAGCAAGTCCTTGTCTTGATACATACGTACGTAATCATTACGACATTGCAAAATTAATGTTTGTGCCTGTAATAACTACTAATATGGCTTTAAATTTTAAATTTTTGTTTTTAGATTGGTAAATGATTAAAAAAATTATTGAATACAAAATTTTTATCTGTAACTTTTTGCGTGTGTAATATTTATCGCGGTGAATACTTGCGAATTGTCCGGAAAGACGGGATACTCAGCCGATGCAAATGTCCAAGGTGATTTCCGGGTATGCCCAAGTAATCGTAAGCTTGACATTTCTACAGGACCCACATATGGGAACCAGATGATCTACAGGCTCTTAGTCAAAACATGAACAATGGTGGGAGAGTGAAATCAGTTCGAGGTTGAGATCCAAAGGGTATGTCAGATGAAAGCTATTCAATGTCAGTTGGATTGCTACTTGGTTTAGTGTTATAAAGTTCATTCGATTACATAGCATTTGATGTTTGCCTTGTTTCTGTTCTTTCCAGAGAAGGTGGAAGTTTGCACACAATCGAGCGTGATTCCTCAGCCGTCATCTTCTCCATCTCCATCGACTATCCAAAAGGATAAATCTCAAACTACAACCATTTCCATCAAATGCGATGATTTAGCAGTCGTGATTGATGAAGAAATGCCGCTGATCTCTAAGCCAGATCCTGTTGTTACAATAAAAATGGTAATCTGCTCGAGGTGATTTATATAAATCTAATTGTTGAACATTCATATTTTTTATTTTAGAACTAGCCAGACATAGTTCTGAGAAGAGATTGGGGATCGAGGATGTATATCAAACCATTGTAGGCAAATCAGGATGGCCAATAGTTACCCGTGTCTGTCATTTTGTTATACTTTAATGTTTCACTTTTCGCCCGCTGTATGTGCAAACCTTACTGCGTTCGGTGCTGTTGTTGCATCGGGGTTATGTAAATAAGGTTGACCTTAATAATATGCAGCACAAACCTTACTGCATCCAGTGCTGTTGTTGCGTGCGCCCTATGTAAATAAAGTTGAAATGTCAGACTTGTGATTTTTCCAAGATTCAGATAATGTGCAAATAATGCATTTAAAAGAAGTTTTATTGGCGTGTATGAGTTATACATCGTATGTATATTTGCAGTTATTAACATTAAATGGGAACTTAATGGATGAAACTCGAGAACAACGCCATTTCTGGTTGAATCGTGAGCAAATGCAAAGGGCCCTTATCAAAAACATTTTGTTTAATGAATTTCAGGTGAAGTACTGAAATTCATTACTGTATTATTATTATTTGAAATAAAATGTATGTCTCCTGAGAAAATTATAAACTGCATCCGGTGCTTTTTTGTCCGTCATGTGTCTCCGACCTGTAATGTTTCATGGGTAAACAGCTGGTGATTCAGATATTGTATTGTATTGTATTTAAGCATTTATAAAGCACCTCTAGTAGGGCGAACCATTCAATGCAAAAGGCCCCGCGAGAAGAAGTGCAAAAGGCCCTGCGAGAAGAAGTAGGTTTTGAGATAAACAAAAGAGGATGAGAGACTGCCAGATAGAATTTTAGAGCGAACAGATGGCATTCACACGTGTTATGTCAATTAAGCTGTTATAAAGCATAGCTAGACTGTTGGAAATGCTGTGAGTGTGATGATATATTGACAAAATATATCATAGCTAAACATTTATAATTCCTAGTGGACTAGGGAAAAACTATGAAGGTCGTGAACTTGAGGTTTCATCCATGAATTCCAGGAACACAATTGATACATGTACAAGTAGTTTAAGTACTGTTTAGTAACAGAAATGTATGTATGTGGCATGGTGGCTGAGCAGTTAGAGCGGTTGGTCCGTAACATTCAGTGTGCGCTGAGTGAGCGGGTTCGACCCTCGTCTGGGGCGTCACTGTGTAGGGATCTTGAGCAAGTCCTTAGCACACAATTGCTCTGCATTACAACTGCAGTTGCGTTGTCGAGACGCTTTCGAGCACGACTTGTCAGGATAAAGTGCAGAATAGATGTTCAACTGCTTAGTTGTGTAATTGTTACAGTGAGTTTGCCATCCAAAATTGAACCAGTGACCATTCAATGACAATTTAATCGTTCTACTAACTGGGCAGATATTTTGCTGCATCACTGATTTTAACGAATTGTTCTACCGTTCTTTTGTAGCTGATTGCTAATGATTAACGTGCAAAGCCGATGATCGTTATTTTATTTCGATGTGAGGTTTGATGTTTGTTTTTTGGGTTTGTAATTTTCCTGGTATTTAATTTCTCATTTTCTTCAGTTGACAATGTTTTCCATTTACAATTACTTTTGCATGATATTGTTTTATCTCCAAGAATCTTTTTGCTATACAGTTATTAAAGTTAATTCGTTTGTCATTACATTTTATAAATATTAAATATTATTTCTCATTTCGTTATTGATATTTTAAATTTTATGTTATAGTTTTTGCTAAGTAACTAGTTTCTTAATTATTTTGAAGCAGCTAGTTGGAATTTTAAACATTGTGTATATTGACTTAGGAAGCCTGCAACGGTGACTCATCAGTATCTGCTGTAAGTCGAAAACAAAAGGGTTCCAGCCAAGGAAACGGAGATGACGACAGTGACCTTGAGAGCTTAGATTGGTGGGCAAAATATCATGCATCTGCTGAAACAGCTATCAGGGTAGGCAGAGTTTGAAATTCAGTTCTCTCTCTTAATTAATTAACTCATCAGTTAAGATGTTATTGTGATTTCTAGTAGAAGCCAGGTCATGTTTTGACCCCTCAATGAAGAATTGGGAGATCCAATGTCGTTAAGTACTGTTTTAGAGTTTCAGTTTCGTTCATGTTGTGATTGACTCTGCTGTCGTTTCATCAATAAAACAGGAGAATCGTGATGATTTTAAATTTAATCTCACTAGATACTAGAAAGATCCAGTCATAAAATTGTTTTCTGACCTCTAACTGGGTTCCATGGGAAGCATTTGTGAAGAACCTCCCCCGATGGGTTGACTGACTAACGAGCATGGGTGAGGTCAGGCATTTGCTCTGAAACCCATTTACATTTATTTTATGTTGCTGTTCTGTTTCATTTGATCTATTTGATGAGACAACAAACAGATTGAGATGGAAGCTGGGGTTCTTTGGACATGTCATACGATCAGATGGATTGGAAAAGGAAATGATGCTGGTGTGTAGAGAAGGAAGGAAGAAAAGAGGGCGCCCAAGAAAAAAATGGATGGACGAGATACACGAGAAAACCGGAATGAATCTGGAGGAACTAAGGAACGCGACTTCGGAAAGAAGGAAATGGAGAAGGTTAATCATGACGGTCGCTAGAGTTCAACGAACTGACAGCACAAGGCTTCAGGGTAGTTCTATTTTCACTCTGATGTTTCTAAGATAAGATCAAACCAAAGTCATGCATAGTATTTCAGGGGTTAGGATAATAAAAGGCAGACCAATTGGATGATCATTGAGAAGCGGTTATGAGCTCTTTGACTTATGAGCTTATTGTAGACGAATCTTTGTCTAGCATGTGGAGGTTGTGGCACATGTAGACATGCAGCCTCGCACGTTGGACAATGACATCTGGTATGGGGCAAGTGTGATTGCTGTTGTTGGCAGCTGAATTTGACATTTGAGGAAGGATTAATTTGACTTTGACAATTTTCAGGTTTATATGGGATGAGTTGTTGTTATCTGTCAATTCGGTTGTATTTGTCCCAAAGCTTTTGATATTAATGCAATTTACATTAAATCCAGGCACCATATTGATCGTCAATCATCACTGCTATAATTGGAATGGTTGGGTTCATTCTTTATGCATAATCCTCTTTCTAAAGCAAATCTTTGTAGGATTGCGATACGTATTATTCAGTTCTATTCATGTTATTCAGTAATATTTGTATATTTGTAATATTCAATACATCATTTTGTGTGTGTGCTGGATCTGTTATTGTCTGTTGTGGAAGCAGATCTAGTGCATGATGTGCTATGATATATTGGGCTTTGGACATGTTCAAACTGGATATCGGAGAGCTAAGCCTATAGTTTTGTGACTTTCTTTTTAATATTTTATCGTTAGAGATTGTGGCTATGAAGTGCTTACTCAAAAATATGTACCTTTAGTACTCAATGAGGCACCAAAATTATGCCTGACAACTGGTTTGTAAATAAATTAGTTAAAATTCCATTAAGAGTACAGGTTAAAATTATTCAGTTTGGCCCTCATTTTGTCCCTTTCCTTTGGTTCCCAGGGACATGTGTTCCCCCTCTACTCCCCTAGCTATACCTCGGGAACTTTGAGATTGCTTTGAGGAAAGCTTTTTAAGAAGAATTTCTGGAAAATACTGATAAAGTTTGAAGTCAAGTGATGCCTTGAAGAGTCTCTAGCCTGGTCTCAGATTTTTAAATTAATGTTAGATACTGAACCATCGCTGTCAAAATTTTGCATTGAACATCTATGTGTAACTGCTTTATAAATATTTTATCAAGGCTTACCATAGGAAGTCAATTGACCTCAGGTTTATTGGGCATGTTGATGAATTTCCTTTGCATAGTTTTAATGTGGATCATTGTCAAGTGTTCATCTTATGCAGATACCTTAAACATAAGAAAGTATGATAGGTGCAAGTTTAGTTGTCCCTAATTTGAGAAAAGAAAGTTAATGGAAAGAGTTATTAGGATTTGTTCTAGTCATTCTAGTTGCTTCAACAGAACCTTTCATTATTTCATAGGGTAGAACAAGGACAGGGTTTGTCACCGACTGTGTAGACTATTTGGTGAAGTCACTGCAATAATCTGTAGAAATAGATCATACTTCATGCAAGTCATTTTTAATAACTTCAACAAAATGGAAGAGAGATATTTGGCCTTGCTTTACAACTGTGTGGCTTTATCAACATTGCAGAAGTCCAAAGCGCATAGTGTGATGTCCTACGCGTGCCTTTTGTCCATGATCTCAAAGTGTGCCGTGCTTCCGTTTGTGACCCGGCCCGCAGTCATGGTACTGATCTACTACTGGATATACTTTTATGCATTACGTCTTTTTTTCTATTACGTGTATGCAAGCGACTTTTGCTGCACTTATCTGTTGCCTCACAAACGTTTGACCTTATCATCGTTGTTGCATGTGGATGTATTATTATTATGTGCCTGCTTCACGAGATTCAATTTTCTCCCTTGCATTCGGCTTCTTTTTTTAGAGTGTCTTGATTCTAGCATGGAAGACACCAGTTCAGGAGTTCAGCTAATGATTGACTTTGTTGCTTAGTACGTGCCTGATGGACTTGTCTTCCGATCTCAAAATCTCAAAACCTCGGAGGTCGCTTCTGGTTGTGTTAATTGAAATGCAGGAGTTGGGTTATGAGCCTAGCTGAAGCATTTTAGACCGATTCAAGTCTATCTAGAGAGGAATGGATGAGATGCTGTCTGTGTAACTAATATTTAGTCCTGTTTAAATTGAAATGTTGCATGTTTTTAATTGACCTTCTTCAGCATTTGCTACCTGTTGTAGGTTTTCACAAAGAGCCATTTCTCTTTTGATCTGTTTATATTTGGCTTTTATATATATGTTTTTGCAATTTCAGCACATTTTTGAATTGACTTGAATGCATGCATTTCACCTTCTCACAATAATATTTTTCATCTGTAGTCATTGTTGAAAACACAAGGAGAAATTTATGTCAATGAATGCTGCAGATGTATCAGTGCATAGAGTTTAAGTAAATTTAGAAGAAGGGAAGAACCAAAAAGAATTAACCTTTGTGTCATAAACTGTAAGGATTCTGTTGTCTTTGTGGTTACTCTGGTGTAAAAAATCTAACCCGGCTACACCAAATGATAACGACTCCACTTAGAGCTACCATCAACTGATGGTTTGGGATACTATGATTAATGGCACAATAGAAGTTGTTAGATTAAGTTTGCCTTATGTGGCTTTTCTGTTCAATAGCAGGTCTTTTTGTGTGATTCCGTGGGTGGTTGCACCAGTGTTGACTGTTGACCTTGTCAGAGGAGATGGTCATAATATCAATCAATCGATCAATGATACTTAATATAGCGCCTCTTCAAGAAATCTACTCAGAGGCGCTCTCGGTCCAACTTCGGCCATATCAGACAAATTTCAGAGTGGAATAAAAATAGGGTAGAGAGTTCTTAGGTAAGAGTCGAAGATCCAAGGGCAGGCTATTCCGAACAGTTGGGTCCACAACCGAAAAAGCACAATACTGCATTGTAGAGGTCTGAGAGAAAGGGACATGAAGAAGACCTTGTGAGGCAGAGCACTGCGTCCAGCCAGCATTTCTATTACCGGCAACAGGATAGCAGAGCTCCTGGAGGTAAGTAGGGGCAGCACCACAAAGGTATCGCCAGACAAGGGAAGAAATCCGAAATGCCATGCGCTGGGGAATGGGTAACGAATTCATGTAAAAATCCCGCATATAAGCGTCCTAAATAATTCAGAACCTCTCTGTCTTGCACAAATGCACGATGTTGTACTCATTGACATTGATAATTTGATAAGAACTGGTGATATGATATCAACTGAATTTCTTAGACTGTTAGGCAGCAGCACTTTGATCTTATTAGCAAATCGCAATTAAAACAAATAGCAAATTATTTAATAAATAAAGTTGCCAGCAGTCGGTAGTTAGCGATTGATTTCGACTTTTGGGTTAGCAGCGTATGGCTGCGGTTCTGCGGCTTGGCTGACATAGCTCTCTGCATGGTTGATTATAACTCGTTTGAGTGTTGTTAATGTTTTGCTATTAAGGTGTTATGTGTCACTGCTTCTCATGCTTGGAATATCTGTTCAATTTTTCACGTCGTGTGACCTCCTGACCTAATGGTTGATGTTTTTGCCTTTTACCTGAGACAGATTCTTAGTGCATTGTGGGTCTGTTGTCACCACTGCTTGGAACATGGTAGCTTCCATTATTTTAAGGACATCGTTTAGTTCCCAGGGCTGTTGACATCACCCTCTTATTTTTTCCAGGCTTGAGACTGGCACTTCCATGGTGTGGGTAGTGAATGTGGTGTTGACTTGAATTGGGTATGCCCTGTTTTTGATGTGGAACAAGAACAAATGGAGTTTGCAGAGTAAAGTTGCAAAGTGGGCAGGCCTTGTTTATGAAATTTTGACAGTGGAGGTGGCTTGTGTGCTATTTATGTTATATGAAGCTGCTTGGCGATGGTGTGTGTCAAACCAGATCATGACACAGATGAAGAGAAAAATTTGACATTGTGAAACATCATTATTAGAAATATGACCAAATTCTCGCATCAATTAGTGATGAATTGAATCGTGTAAGATCTGCCTGTAGGGTCAACATTGGAGACCTGTTGTGGTATAAACAGATAAACCGTTTGCTTGCTCTTCTTGCAAGCAATTTAGGCCTACTCACACTGTTTGAACTAGTTCCACATCAAGAATTGAAAGTCTACTATACTGTGAGTGAAGCCCAGACTATAATTACGTAATTACCTAAGTTGAACTGACTAGTGTTAGCTGAAATTCAGTTTTATTATTGTTATTATTGTTCTTGTTACTGTTCAGTTATTTATTGCCACTATGTAATGACTAATCATCAGTTAAGTGTGATGAGTGACTGAGGGACTAAGAGAACAAGTCAATTGCTTGTAAATTGATTAGTTGAGCTGGTCATAAAGGTCTTCATTCCTTCCAGAATCGCCTTCACTCATTCATTCCATTCACAGAACTTTGGGTTGCACAAGACCTGGAGATGAATTGTAGTTTGAGACAGCTTGCTGCATGTTGTATAAACCACAACATTCTGAGTAGAAGCATGCCACTAATCATGATGATGTATGATGATGATGTATGATGATGTATGATGATGATGTATGATGATGTATGATGATGATGATGTATGATGATGATGATGGTGATGTATGATGATGGTGATGTATGATGATGATGATGTATGATGATGATGATGTATGATGATGATGTATGATGATGATATATGATGATGATGTATGATAGTGTATGATGATGATGTATGATGATGTATGATGATGATGTATGATGATGATATATGATGATGATGTATGATGATGTATGATGATGATGTATGATGATGTATGATGATGATGATGATGTATGATGATGATGGTGATGTATGATGATGTATGATGATGATGTATGATGATGATGTATGACGATGATGTATGATGATGTATGATGATGATGTATGATGATGATGTATGATGATGATGTATGATGATGTATGATGATGATGATGATGTATGATGATGATGTATGATGATGATGTATGATGATGTATGATGATGATGTACGATGATGTATGATGATGATGATGATGTATGATGATGATGATGTATGATGATGATGATGATGATGATGTATGATGATGATGATGTATGATGATGATGATGATGATGATGATGATGTATGATGATGTATGATGATGATGATGGTGATGTATGATGATGGTGATGTATGATGATGATGATGATGATGATGTATGATGATGATATATGATGATGATGTATGATGATGTATGATGATGATGATGTATGATGATGATGTATGATGATGATGTATGATGATGATGTATGATGATGATGATGATGATGATGTATGATGATGATGTATGATGATGATGTATGATGATGATGTATGATGATGATGTATGATGATGATGTATGATGATGATGACGATGATGTATGATGATATATGATGATGATGTTTGATGATGATGATTGATGATATATGATGATGATGATGTATGATGATGATCTATGATGATGATGTATGATGATGTATGATGATGTATGATGATGATGATGATATTAGATTTACATAGTACCTCTTCAACCTATCTCCTTAGAAGTGCTATCAGCCAAGCCTTGGATGGTAGGAACTTCAGCATGGGATTGAACAGGTAAATAATATGTCAGACAGATTGATGTATTTTGTCTTGTAAGCATTTCTTATGTAATGTTTTGGCTGATTAGTTATCACTGTGGAGAATATATGTTGTGCTTACGGCTGACTGGATTGCTTTAGGAGTATCCTCCAGAGGCTGGAAAGGCGCCAGCCAACGCTGATCCATTGGAAGTTGACAGAAGGGCTTCTGGCAATCCAGTCCAGGGCTCACAGACAGTCGGCTATGGGACCATACCAAATGGTCTACCAAATGGAGAAGGCAAGTTGTAGTAATCTTGCTAAACAATGGTGATATTGTCAGGTTTAAAACATCCGAATTTGCCTATTAGAAGTGTGGTCGTAAATGTACATATTATTTACATTTATTATTGAAATTTATTTTAAAACATTTCTCATAAAGCCTAAAATACTAGTTTAGTGGCCCATTACTGCACTGCCAAGGACCTATTATGCACAGGACTGGACAGTCCCTATGTAACATCATGTTGTCGGTTTTTGAGCGATAATTGGGTGCAAGAAATTTTCAAATTTTGTTGACATGACAGGCTGATTCATTAACTTTTCGTTTTGATGGTAATTATGTCAGCAAAATAAAATGGCTTATGAAGGTTCAAAGCATCATATTTTCAAATAGAAGCAAAATTTAGATTGGGGCGACATCTGTGTTTCTGAGTAAAACGTGTACATGGATATTTGACGAGTGACCACTCCTCTAATATAGAATCTTTGCTGCACTGCTTAATGGTCAGAAAATTAGCCTCAGGGCTGATCTTGCTTTCTCAAGATTTTGTTTCCTAATGTTTAATCAGATTCGGACTATGACCCAAAAGAGGCAAAGAAGCTGGAGAAGGAGCTGATGAAAATGGAGGGTCGACCAACGGAACAGAAGAGATACACGATGAGAGGATTGTCGAAGGCGGTCTCACTTGCTACCAAAATGTCTCCCAAGTCAAAACGACGGAAAGACAAGCTTCTGAACATTGCCGAGTTTCTGGTAAATGTGTTTCCTATGCCCAGCAGCTTTCTTCGTGGATGTTTGAAAAACATCTGGAATGGACTTCCCATAGAGCTCTGTGTGCTACTTCATAACTCCTCATCTTCATTTTACGCCTCTCTTAAAACTCCTTTTCAGCCGAGGGTTATCCCGGGAGCGCGTCTGAGTAGACATCTTGAAGTATTTATGACTGATTGATTGTTTGAATATGTCTCGATACTTGTTTCTAGTCTTGTAGTAGTTTTATGTAAGTCGATTTTCACATCAACTCAGATCATGATTTTTGAATGAAATTCTCTTAAGAGATTCTGGCAAGTGCTACTTAAATATATGATTACATCATATTACATTACAGATTAATGTAGGGGTGTGTTGGACACATGCAGGTATTTGAGTGAGAGAGATGGACAGTTAGAGAACGAGAAGGAGACAGTCAGTCAGACAGACAGACAGTCAGAGTAGTAAGTCATGTTGTGTGATTTATTGACTGATGTTAAAACAATGTTGTAATCACTTTGTGGATTGCTTTGCGGTCATCTATTCTCTGAGTATTGATTGCAACTTTCCATTAATATTGGATTTGTGACTTTATTAGATGTACCCAAATGAGTTGGAGTCACAGGTGGAGTTGGGAGGCTTCAAGGAGTGGCTACACACATTCGATCTGTATCGAGGGAAGAAAACAGAATACAATGATGACGATGACAGTCGAGTTGTTGGCAAATTCAAGGTACGTCTGCTATTCAAGGTACGTCTGCTTATTATGTGGTGAATTTATTATGTGGTGAATTTATTATATGGTGAATTTATTTCATGGTGAATTTATTTCATGGTGAATTATGTGGTGAATTTATTTTCTGGTGAATTTATTTTCTGGTGAATTTATTTTCTGGTGAATTTATTTTCTGGTGAATTTATTTTCTGGTGAATTTATTTTCTGGTGAACTATTGTGAAATGATCTGGAAATGTACTTTTGGATACATGACATATACCTGACATATTTCGTGCAGCCCTTCCTCTAGCATGAGCCTAGATGCTGTAAAGGCTGCATGAACTCTGTCAATAAATGTAAGAAGTGAAAACTGAAAGTGAGTAAAATGTAGATAATAATTTATATAAGAATAGCAGTCCCCCAAGCTTGCCAATTTGGAAATAAAGTTGTAGCAACTGCATTTTCTTAGCCTTGGCATATGAGGGTAAGTGACCAGCCCTCTCCCTTGATGTCTTATCATCCCTCTACTCATTAAAGCTGAGTTGACTTGAGATCAGGCAGAAGTCTCAAAGATTAGACACTTTTGTATTTGTGACCAAACTATTCTTTACATGATTTATTTCCATGTTTATGTGACAGTCATGCAATACATGTGTTTGCACATGTGTAACCTGGTCTAAGTCATGCTATCAGCAAAACATGCACAGAGCAGGCATGAAGCTGATTCAGAAAATAGTTACATAGATAATTTGGCAGTGATATGGAAATGTGTAGTAGTAGTAGTAGTAGCAGCAGCAGCTGCAGTAGTAGTCACTTTCATTGATGATCAAAAACTTTCTTACACACAATTAAGTTTGCTTCAATAGGCATCAGTAGGTATCACTCATAACGTATTATGTTCAATTAACTGTTCAATTAACTGTTCAAGTAACTGCTGGCTACATAGGTAATTTTGAACTTAAGAAATCTTAAATTTGCACCCGACAGCTTAATTTTAGTCATGATTTCTCAAATATTTGCCAATTGTAGCTTTTTGTTGTAAATGATAAAAAAAACAGTTTCCAAAAAAGTATTCTGCACTTCCAGCTCAATCTTATGATCTAGGGAGATTCTTCACCATCAATGCTTGTATTTTTATTATGTGCCCTGCATTTTGCAATTGATGCACATATTTGTATGATCTGGATGTCATACTGTAGAGTGCTACTAGAAATTGGAAGGTAGGTATACACATGAACTACCTATTATAGAATATCGAAAATCGAAAGTTGGATCTAGCTAGTTGCAATACATATGTGAAAATGTAATCAGTCGTGTTTTTGATATTGTTGTAGCGCTACTATAAACGACCAGTGGAAGACTGAGGTGCATCAGGGCAACAAGATTTGATTATTTTGAATTGGATAATTTGCTGTGTTTAAAAATTTCTTTTTAAATTGTTGCTGTTCATAGGGTGGGCTCGTCATTTACCGCCTTCCTATTCCCGGTGATGACACTGGGGCCAGAGATTCTACGGTATGATTAGGCTATTATCAGCATTTGTATTTGCAATTTAACCGTCTCGTGTCATATCACTGTCATATCGTTTTATTTACGTTACACCATTTACGTTACATCGTTAGAGTATTGATTACTCATAATTGGTTGATGGTGGAATAGAAGTTACTGATTACAATTGCCATTTACTTTACATTTACTTATACTGACTTTTCTGTTCAATATATTGTAAATATAGTCCGATAATTATGATCTGATGTTGTATGCTTGAGGTTGATTTTGTGTGTTTAGGGAGCAGTCAAACCGTCTAAACTGTTGGTCTCAAATGAATCATCGATGGGGAGTGAAGGAATGTTCGCCTCTTTACCTGTTGCAATATTTCAGGGATTTCCAAACAATGATCCTATTCACGTTCTCATTCGAGTCTACATAGTTAAGGTCAGTGACTTTAATTTATTTATTTTTTATTATTATTTGTCTTTATCAGCGTATCATTCATGTCACTGGCGTTGAGGATAATTATTGGCTTAAATTATCTCTTTACCAGTCAAACAGTTCTTACTAATTTCTCACCATGTGGCCTGAAAAATTCTAAGAATATTTCATGCTAACTTTGATTGAATCTCTTAATAACTTCTCAAGATCTCTTGCCAGCTGCTGTCTTGATTTCCTGTTAGATTCTATAAGTCCATTACTTAATATACAGATATTATCATTATATAGTCTTGTATTTACTTTGTGTAGCGGGCATTCTTCCTTATTTTATAAACACTTGGCCACTGGCCACCTCTATGCTGATGAAATCCAAACGTTTGTACATGGTCCACTCACCAGGCAGCTTTGCTTTGTAGATTTGATTGACTCACTGTTACATGATCTGGACTCATGGACGTTGGCCAACCCATTTTGCCTTAGCTGCTCTAAGACTCAACTGATCTGGTTTAGAACCCAACGACGGCTCCTTAAACGTGACTTTTCCGATGTCAATGTATCCTGACATCACATATTCATCCAGTGTCCGTGACTTAGGTGTCACCCTTGTTAGCACCCTGTTATTCTCCAAGCACCTCTTGCACTTGACACACTTTGAAGCACCTCTCCTTTCTTTACAACCATTGTTCATGCTTTCATCTGCTAGTAATTGATCATATGCATCAGTTAACAGACTTTTGCACATGCTCTTATTTGCTTAACTCTTTAATATAGAGCTGCTTTGGTTTTCCAGTCATCATTAGCATTATTAAAATATTAATTGTCATGGCTTCATCTTATAAACTGTCAATGCATCAACAGTTTTTCACTATTGTACACTGTTTGGTTGGTGTAGGCCATTGACCTTCATCCAGCAGATATAAATGGAAAGGCTGATCCCTATGTAATCATCCGCCTCGGACAGACGACTATCAGTGACAAGGAGCATTACATATCAAAACAGCTCAATCCAGTTTTCGGAAAGTAAGACCATTTCAGAAAAATTTTTTGATTACTGGAAAAAATAAGACAGTCTTCTCTATTGCGACCCTACTCAGTCTCTGTGAATTGAGATCCTTCACCAGTTTAAATATTACTTTTAATTTGATTTTTAATTGGAATCGTCATCATCTCAACAGCCGTTACTAATCAGCACAGAATTTTAAGTTATTTATCATATTTTGTGTGGATGTATTCCTGCTTGTTAATAAAATGGTCGTCAGTGCCTATCCAGAATTTGCTAATGTAATGTAATATAACCATACATTTATATAGCGCCCCTTTAAGATATTTACTCTGCTTTGGCCTAAATGATGTTAAATGTCATGGTGAACAAGTAAAATACGTGTGTTAGCAAAACTATGCACTGTAAGCTGAAATGAGTCACAAGTGGTGGGCCCACACACAAGCATGGAACCAACCAATGGATTCCCATCGACAGCTGACAGATGACATGGATGTTAGGAGTCTTTGGGCCAAGTTGCATTGATAGGGATTCTACATAATTTTTACTCTGGAGTAGGGGTGACGCTGGTCTTGAAAATTTGGTACGCAATAATGGCAATACACATGTTCCGCACATGATGTTCATTTAAAACATATTGAAAGATGTACAAAAAATTGATCTTTTATCGTTCTTTTGGTACACAATTGCGTATTATGCTTCCATGCAGCGCCGCCACTACTCTGGAGCTCTCTTTCTGTTTGCTTTCCTTAATGTTTACTTTCCCTATGAAAGGAAGTTTTTACCTGTTTATGAAATTCTCTGCTTTTCCACAAGTGCTAGAAGCCATTCTGTTTGATCATGGTTTCATTGTGTTAGGTTGGGAGCACCTTTCATTAGCCTCTTGAATTGGAGCTATATAAATTTTCAGTTATAATCACAGTGACTATTCATGATGTGATCGATTGCAATGGCATCTTTTTGTCAATTTCTTTAGATGTTTTGAAGTGGAGGCCACTTTTCCACATGACTCTTTATTAAAGGTCCAAGTGTACGACTGGGATCTGATCGGAAGTGATGACCTCATCGGGGAAACGCACATTGACCTGGAAAACCGCTTCTACAGCAAACACAGGGCCACTTGCGGCATTGCAAAAACCTATGAAACGCAAGTGCCTGTGAAATTATAAGAGTAACAGTTGTAGAGTTATTTTGGTAATTTAAAATTGTTTTAGCAAATGGACAACTGAGAGAAGGAGAAACAGGGAAGTGGGATGAAAGATTAAAGAAAAAGACATTTAAGCAGTGAAGGAAAACTAATTAATAGATAAAATCCCCAGAGAGGATCGAAAGTCTTGTACGAAACTACTTGTTGTTCGTTTGCTGTCGAAGAACAATTCGTTGAGTTCTACTTTGATTTGTGAGTTTTGCTGTATATTTAAATCTATCATTGCACCTGATCGCCAGGGTCCATTCAGATGTGTTTTATTGCAGCCTTAAGACCATTTTAGCTGGGATTGGGTCAATGGCTCTCCTGAGTACAAACTTTGATGGGTGCTATTTAAATTTCCATAACAAATGAATTAGTGTTTGAAATTCATTTGGCATTTATGAACATTGTTTGTCGATTTGAAGGGAGGGCTACAATGCTTGGCGAGATCCTCTGAAGCCAACCCAGATCCTGTCGAAACTGTGCAAGGACAACAGACTAGACGGACCTCATTATCAGCCGGGGAAAGTTGTCATCGGCAAGCAGATTTTCACAGCCCCTTCTGAAGTGCAGGATGACCACGGTACAGTAACCCAACCATATCCAGTGCAATGTATTGGCCCTCATGCATTCCACACCTCTGCTCACAAGGAATGAAATCGACTGCCACTCTCTCTTCATATCTCAAATTCAATTCATTCAAAATGTGGCTCAAAACTCACTACTCCTCCTTGGCTTTCAAGGAGTTTGAAATTTTAGTGCATCTTCACCTGGTAGCTGACCAATTCACATTTAGGTGTTACCTTGCATGTGCTGCACACTTGATAAATATATAAATAATGTTATGCTTACTGCTGTGGTTACCTGATCGAGCTCTGCAGCCCCACTCTTAGTGCCAATCAAAACATATCAAAACCAGTCAAAGCCAATCAAAACCAATCAAAGCCAATCAAAACTGGTGTACACGCTCCCTTCGATCGGTTGAACAGGGTCTCCTTTGTGTTCCTCATGCTCGCACCCCCACCAGGCAGAGCCGTGCATTCTCAGTGGTAGGCCCCTCGATTTGACGCTCCGCTCCCTTCCTAGAATTCCCTCAGGCATTCCTTTCTCATCTTAAGGCTGTTTTATTTGACCGCGCTCGGGTTGGGAGTGTCTCTGAGTAGTATCCTTGAAGAGGCGCTATACATAAATTCTCGTAATGAATGAATGATTGAATAAAATACCATGGCAAGGTAATCTAAAATAATTGAAATTGTACGATTAATTTGTGGAGAAGCAAAGATTGATATATCCTTTTGAATATCAGTACATTTATGAATATTGGGCAGTTGTGTGAGAACAATTCTTGGATGTAGCTTTATTTCCACGACCACACTAATGTTATATAGGTAGGTTTTCTTAATGAACTGCAGTGACAGTATATGTCCTAGTTGTTGATCTTTGTAGGAGTGAAGTCACGATTGTCCAGTGAGCATCTTGCTCTCGCTGTTCTACACCATTGGGAGGAAATGGCAAAAGTTGGTTGCAAACTTGTCCCTGAACACGTTGAGACGAGGTCACTTTACAATCCAGACAAACCTGGCATAGAACAGGTTAGAACCAGTTATCAAATTGGCTTTTATTGAACAAATTAAAGAAGGTGCAAGTCTTTTCTATAGTACTGAGTATGGGAATATTGCAAGTTCTGGAAGAGGGTGTCAATGCATGTCCATATATGTGCACTGCGACATATCCAACCTTTCCCCTCAAAACACCTTAGAAATGCCTTCGCATGCGTGTTAGTAGACCCTCGTCTTGACTACTGCTACAGCCGTCTCTTTGCGACATCATCAATAAACCTTGCTTCCTTCTACAGATTAAAATAACCTAGCCGGTGTCATCATCTCGTTATATTGTCATACTGTGCTATAACTAGTGCCACCCGTCAAATCCCTCTACAAAATCGCTATCATCGTGATGATGATAGCGATAACTGTGGAACAATGTGAACTCTCATATCTCTCCGAGCTCCTTCAAAGTCACATGCCTTTAAGTAAAATGATCAGGGCCGTACCGAGTAATAATTGCGCCCTGTGTGTAGCATCAATTTAGTGCCCCCAAATTTTGAAAATAGTGCATTTTATGGAATAATAAGTTATTCCATCCTGATATTTGTGCCCTTCCACATTTGCGCCCTGAGCCTAGGCCCTGAAAATAATATCCTATGGAAACCAAACCCTTGTCCTGCACTGTTATTGCTCTGCAACTGGTCATAAGGACGAAGATGAGAATGATGATCTCCAAAAATATATGTGAAGTATTTCTGTGTTTTGAATTTTAGGGAAAGCTAGAGATGTGGGTCGATATGTTTCCTATGGACATGCCCCTGCCGGGTCCTCCAGTGGACATAACACCCCGCAAGCCAAAAAGGTCCGTTGAATCAATACAAAATGAAAATGTCTGATTCTACAACTGTTCTCTTCGTTTTCAGTTGGTTTATCTAATCATAAAGACAAACTAGAATTGTTCTTAGTGAGCAATCGTTTTCGATCTCTCTCCCTCTGTCTGTCCATTCTGCTCACTCATTTTTCCATTTCATTCTCAACTTAAGACAAATATGGACGCCTTCTTTACTGCAGAAACAAGAATGACATTTTTCCAATTGGTCATCTGCCATTGATTGGGACTGTCTGTAATGACATTCGCATATTGACCTGATTCCCGCTTTTTTTTGATTGGAACTGTCTGTGATGATATTCGCATATTGACCTGATTACCGCTTGATTTTGATTGGGACTGTCTGTGATGATATTCGCATATTGACCTGATTACCGCTTGATTTTGATTGGGACTGTCTGTGATGATATTCACATATTGACCTGATTAGCGCTTGGTTTTCATTGGGACTGGCTGTAATGATATTTGCATATTGACCTGATTACCGCTTGGTTTTCATTGGGACTGGCTGTAATGATATTTGCATATTGACCTGATTACCGCTTGGTTTTGGTGCCTTGTACATTGGACACCAGTGTGATAGGAGTTACTAATTACAATAACTATTCAGTTTGTTTCACTATATTTAACTTTTGAACCTCTGAGCATTTTACAAAATGAGCTGTTGCTTCAATGTGGGTCAGTGTTGGCCACTGTGTGCGGTAGGTGTAAGTGAAACATAGTGAAGACAATAATCCTATCCACTTTTGGCCCTTATACTGTCATCGGATGAGTCTTGCGGTCCTGGACAGGGAACCGGTCGGTACTTGTTGTTTACATCCCAGCTGACACCAGTACCAAACAAACAACTTGCACGAGACTAGAGCTGTACTGATTAATCGGCCGGCCGATTAATCGGACCGATTATAGAGATATCGGATATCGGCAAGATAATCGGCGCCGATATTAAAAATGATTTTTTTAATTTTATAATATTATTTTCAGTCTATAAAAGCAAAATGACTTTTCGTGCCCATATCGTGTCGTCGAGCTAATGGCTTCTCCAGACCAGTGGTGAAACCACCCAGTGTGCTAGTGTAGACCGTGGGAACGTGTCAACACGCACATGCAGAATGAGTCATAGTGCCTGCTGAAAGGCCAAGGAATGGCTGGCCAATTCAAGCCAAGGAACGGCTGGCCAAATCAACAGAGAAACCGATCAATATACATTGTGGAGGTATGCCTAATGAATACATGCTAGCTGCCAATCAGATCTCCCCGAAACATTTCAGTCGCCTGAGACTAGATGGGTGGCTGTGAATTGTCCAGCCGTTCTTTAGTTTTTAATTACCCTGGGCACAGTTCGACGGCGGGCAGTGTGTCTAATCTGTATTGCCTGCCTAGGATTAGTCCCCAACTACATGCATACGTCTCCTACGGAGGAAGTGTTTTGCGTGTATCACAACAATAGGCAGTAGCAGTAGGTCTATCTTTTGGAACCGGACATCTTGGGGAAAGACAATGAAATAATCGGCAAACTAATCTGCTAAATAATCAGCTAAATAATCAGGTATCAGCAAATGAATAATTGGCAATAATCGGTATCGGCATAATCGGCAAAAAGTGATATCGGTACAGCTCTACACGGAGCCATTACACAGTGTATTTTCCAGTATTTAGTACTCTCCAATATTTAGAACTTTTCAGTATGTAGTACTTTCCAATACTTAGTACTTTTCAGTATTTAGTACTTTCCGCTATTTAGTACTTTCCAGTATTTAGTATCTTCCAGCATATAGTACGTAACAGCATTTGGTGCTCTCTGGTATTTAGTACTTGACAGCATTTCATGCTTTTCAGGAGTAACACTTTTCAGTACTTAAGAATTTCAAGTATATAGTACTTTCCAGTGTTTAGTACTAGTGTCCAGTGTTTAGTTCTTAACAGCATTTAGTACTTAACAGCATTGGTGCTTTGAAGTAGTTAATTCTTTCCAGTATTTATTATTGTCCACGGAGCTTTTGGTCTCTAGAGCGTGTTCATTGCTAATACTCTGTCAAACTTTCTCTGTGGTTGGTCCATCCCCCTGGAATGGGCTCCCGGTTGCCCTCCATCTTCCCCATTACAATTATTTCTTTTTAGCCATGTCTGGGCTGGGAGCACCTATGTGTAGTTTCGCTGAAGAGGTGCTATATAAATTCTCAAAATTAATGAATGAATGTTAATATTTTCTGGTAGTTATGAGCTTCGAATCATTATTTGGAACACTGAAGATGTGGTTTTGGAAGACGATGCCTTCTTTACCGGAGAAAAGATGAGCGACATTTACATCAAGGGTTGGATCAAGGGCTCAGAGGACATGCAAAGCACCGACATACACTACAGGTCAGAGACCAGCATTTAGCCTTTCTTTGTGAGATCATCATTTTTTTTATGTGAGATGAAAAGAACTATTTGGGTTTCAAATTAGAATGCATTACTCACAGGTTATTCAGCCTTTTACTGCATGGCAACCGAAAGCCTTACACTACTGAAAAACGATTGGTAAAGTAAAATTTAGGACACTGAGCGCTCTGCATGGCCTATTAGTTAGTGTGCCTAGCCTGTAATGCAGAGAGTACTGTTCGAACCTCCTCTTTGACAGTCGCAGTGTAGAGACATTGAGCAAGTCCTTCGTGCACAATCGCTTGAGGCTGACAATTTTCTGTCATATGGGCATGCGTGCATTTCTAAACTTTGGAAGCAGTGCATGGTCAGATCTAGTTATATTTGTATAATTGTGTTAAAATATTGCAATTGTGCACTAGTATGGGCTAGGTCTTTGTCTGGCCTGACTTGCCTGACTAGCCTTTGTCTTGTATGACAAGCCTTTGTCTGAACTAACAAGCCTTTGTCTGGACTGACAAACCTTTGTCTGGACTGACCAGCCAAGTCTGAATGCGCACCATAGCCTGGTTTATGGTGTCCCTGACCTATCGAACCAGGCTTCATCGACCCATTTAGATTCTAGACTGTGGTTTCAATGGTCCAGGAAGTGTTTAAAAGATGTGAGCCAACCTCAGCCAAATACAGACCTATTTATGGTGGATTAAAATATACTTTTTATCTGATATCAGAGTATGTATCAATGTATTATTTGTATAGTAAGTATAAATGTTGCTAAAAAAGTTCTGTGAGTGTGTTCCTGCATCTCAGATCCAAAAGTTGTGTGAATGTCGACACCTTTTACGCCAGGACTCTGTATGGCTTAACTTGAAATGAGCATAGATTTTGCATTATTGCAGACTCAATTAATTTAATAAATGAACATTTTTTATGATTGTTTTAAGTTTTCATGTTTCAATTTAACTTCAGGTCGCTGACGGGAGAAGGAAACTTCAACTGGCGATTCATATTTCCTTTCAACTATTTGGTGGCTGAGGAGAAGATTGTCATTTCCAGAAAAGATACGATGTTCTCTTGGGATGAAACTGAAATTAAAATTCCAGCACGACTTAATCTTCAAGTCTGGGATGCTGACCACTTCTCCTCAGACGACTTTCTCGGTATTGTTCGAGTGCGCTGTGTCAGCTAGGTGGCAGCCATGGTCTTTACCTAGATTCTAGATGATCAGTCTGTCTAGGGTGACCCACTTAGAGGCAATGTTCCCTCTAATTTTTGGAGATAGTGTGATAAAAAAATTGCAATATTTTATAAATGGTTCACACTTTTGTGTACAGGTCTGAGCTGAATTCAATGATAGTTAAATTTAGATCAGAACTAAAAGTCTATGGTGGTCAGTTCTGAAAACCCGAGAAAAGTCCCTTGTGAAAGATAAATAAAGGGATATTTCAGTCATAGAATAAAAGTTTCTGGAGTAAGCCAGCTAGGAGACTCGTAAATAAATTGTGCACACATTGAATTCTTGTGTGCGCTGGCTCCACGGCACATGTGCACTGCTTAGAGGGAACATTGCTTAGAGGATGCAATGTCCTGGCAATTCCAGTTTTTTAGTCATCTCTCCCTAATCTGTTCTCTTCTACAGTCGATATGCTCTGAATGCTAGTGATTCTGTGGGTTGACAGTTCAGTGCCCAAACCATTGGACTATGTGGCTCATCTGAAAAGTGATTGTAATAATAATGGTAGTAATAGTTAAAATAATAATGGTAAATTATTACCAGTTTCTTGTCTGTGAAGATGGCCATCCCTGAATTGCATTCTTCTCTTAAAGTAGTTTCCCACTCTGTCTGAGTTGCTTCCTTTGGGCAGACACATTTTATTATTATCTGTATTTAGCTTATTATTAGTATTGTTAAATGGTCTGAGGTAAGAGGTTTTTACCTATCACATTACTTGTGACTTAATTTGTCATTGGAAACTTTTCTACTTCAAACAAAAGCTAGCACTAGCTAATATTATGAAGATCTTATATTATGGAGTGATCTTCTTCTAAGTCTTGGCTTTGAAGACATTTTGAATTAATTGTTCTAAAACTACCATCCTTATCACATTAAGTTCAGACGAACACTGCTGACCTTGTGACCTAACATTAATGTTGTTGAGCAGTTAGTTGTACATGAAGGACTTTCTCATAGTCCTTTGCAGAGGATCAGCCTGAGTGGAGCATCAAACCGCTTTCCTTGCATTGCCACCATTCTACAAAGTTTTGGATTTTATGAAAGGCTTGAGATTGTCTTTTTGTGGCTGCATTGGATGACAGGATCGTTGACCTTGGATCTCAATCAGTTCCCTCGTGGAGCCAAGTCTTGTAAGCAGTGCACTCTGGAGATGCTGAAGATAGATGGATCTGTTCCACAGATGTCGCTTTTCAAGCAGAAGAGGGTCAAGGGATGGTGGCCATTCCACATCAAGAACGAAAACGACGAAATGGAACTGACGGTTAACTTTCTCAACTTCCTTGAATTTTAGCAATTGAATCAATGAAACTTTGATACAGTGCCGCTTCATCAAGAAATGTTCATGTCATTCGCATTTGTATCAGATGCATCAAATACAAGTCGTTGAGACTTTTGACACAAGATTTATTTGCAAAGACAATAGACTAGATTTGTTCAGTGCTTATCTTGGTCAAGGACCATTATTGGCCAATCTAGCATCAAAACCAACCAAACAATCTGAAGACTTTATTTTTTTTATATAGCGCTGGTTACCCTGACAAGGACTGTGTGTGATGCTTAGAAATTTTGAAGATTTAAATTTACTATTGCGTTCATTCATTGTATGAAGATTTATATAGCGCCGTTAAAAGTTACTACTCAGGAGCGCTTCTGGCCACAGCACGGTTGAAAAGAACAGATTTAAGGTGATTATAACAAAAATTTAGAGTGAACTCTGGGGGCTCTAGCACAATGCCAGAGTCAGAGGCAAACCACCGAGGAGGCACGATCTACCAGTAACCAAAATTGTGTGTGATGCTTAGAGATTTTGAAGATTTAAGTTAACATTTACCGATACATTATGACCCTGTCTGTGATGGTAGAGAAGAAACCAGTTTAAGTATCTGGGTAAATTACGAAAGTCTTCTATGTGTTTTGCTAATGACCTGGCCCTCTGAGTCAATCTGTTGGAGAAGATGAGTAATTCCCATCTCTTATTATTTTGTTGCTGTAAGTGTTAATAGTTTTAGTTTCATGCTGTGATTGTTTAGGGCAAATTGGAAGCTGAGTTGCAGCTGTTAACTGCAGAAGAAGCTGAGAAGCATCCAGCTGGATTGGGAAGAAATGAACCAGAACCACTTGACAAACCAAAGTAGGTTGTCTGTTTCAAGCGGATATAATTATTGTCCGTCATTTTATAACCTCTTTTATTTAATTTTTTTTTTACTGTTTATTTTTTTCATTATTTTTTTACTGTTTAGGATAGTCAGGTTTATTTTGCCAGCAAATGAGATCTGTTAAGGAGGATCACATACTGACATATGAAGCCTTCATCGGAAGAACCACGGAAGTCCATTTTCGGTTTATCGATATAGCCCCTCAAAACTTTTTTTCAATCTACAGATATATTATATCTACAGACTTTAAAAAAATTTTAAAGTATACAGATATAATATCTGTAGACTTTAATAAGTTTTTAAAGTATACAGATATATTATATCTGTAGATTTTAAAAAAGTTTTGAGGGGCTATATCGATAAACCGAAAATGGACTTCCGCGGTTCTTCCGATGAAGGCTTCATATGCATTTCGAAATTATTGTTCTAAAACTTTTATACAATCAAATGTCACTGCTCTTGATGTTCGTCTAAAGTTGATGTTCCTTCTAAAGTTCAGTACAAAGGAAAAGGCACTTTTGAACGTCTGAGCATTTTACAAACTGAGCCGTTACTTCAATGTGGGTCAGTGATGGCCACTGTGTGCAGTAGGTGTAATTAAAACATAGCGGAGACAATCCTATCGACTTTTGGCCCTTATACTGTCATCGGATGAGTCTTGTGGTCCTGGACAGGGAACCAGCTGGTACTCGTTGATTATGTCCCAGCTGACACCAGTACCAAACAAACAACTTGCAGGAGACCGTTACACAGAGTAAGCTTCACATCAGCAGTGGTGTGCTATCGACACTTGATTTAGTGACATAGATTACCATGATTACTTCTTCTGATTGGTTGGTTATCTGGCTGGGCTTAACAACTGCCATTGGCACTGAACTAGCCTGATAATTTATTAGCACTTATTGATAGGGTGTAAGACAACTGATCCCTCTTATCTATCTGTCTTTCAGCCGTCCGGACACGTCGTTCATGTGGTTTCTAAATCCGCTGAAATCAATTCGTTACATCTTGTGGCACAATTACAGATGGGTGATTCTCAAGGCGATCGCCGTTCTGCTCTTGGCTGTTCTCATTGGACTTTTCTTCTACAATATGCCCGGATACATGGTTAAGAAGATACTTGGTGCTTAGATTAAATGTTTCACATGAATGTCTCCAGTCTAAAACTTATTAATTTATTACAATGTTATTGATTTATTATAATGTTATTCTGATTTGTTTTACAGTGCAGCTCTATTATCTGTAAAAAATTTAGAAACAGAAAGATTTTGTGAAAGCTTTATTTAATGGGATGCCCTCCAGGAGCTGAATGAATATGTTTACGTTTCAAACTGGATTAACAAAGAAAGATTTGGTGGAAATGTAACCATATGTTCGAAACCATGTTTTCATTCTGTGCTTGACTGTTGATTGATTCAAGGTCTGCCCACCACTGGTGAATCCTTCAGCTGACTGTGAATCATTTTGCTAACTGATGTAATATGTTCATTCGTAATGACATCTAACATCATATTAGGCCCGCGCAGAGAGCGCCTCTGAGTAGACATCTTGAAGGGCCGCTATGTGAATGTTCAATTACATTCTGCTATAAAACATTCTTATCATTTGAGAAATGTTACTTATGTTGTGTATAAACCTCATCACTTTGCACATCTATCTTATACATCTGCATTTGTGTGCATATTCATCACATATGACCTGGAGATTCATATTATAAGGGTTTCATTTTTTACACAATTTATAGATACTTTTCGGATACTTCTTTTGGCTACTATTGGCCAAATGTTAACGACAATGTTTTAATAAGAATTCTTTAGTAATACACAAGTTTCTGGATTGTATCAAGAAATTAATTTTGCCAATACAGAATGGCAGAATAACTTGTTCCACCCGAGGAACGTTTTATTGAAAGAATTCTCAGTTTAGGGTAATTTTCAAAATCCTGCAGACCAACTTCCACATTTTGTTAAAGATAATATTACGGTTTCTGTGATGCGAATCACATGTATATGGATTTATTCATCGTTTCTCATGGCTTACCTTTAATATGGCAGACCACATGGTTTGCATTACCAATTTACTTTGTAAACATTTTTGTAATGAGTAAGTAAGTAAGTAAGTAAGAATATTCTTTATTAGACTATGCACAGTAGCTTACATAAGGCATTAATAATAGCATCAATTTTAAACAAAGTCAGGGTCATATAGCATTCACATAATGAAAGTACTCTTGGCAAATATACCAACTCTAACCATCAACAGTATCTGCAAACAGACCAAATGGGTCAGCAATAGTACTATAACAAATCAGTCTTTTGGCAGACTCAACAATAATAAGGGTTTCAGTTTAATGAGACTGTGTGATAACAAAGATCATTAGTGTCACCCTCCTACTTCATCTAGGCTTGGGACTGACACCATCAGATTAATAATACATTACTGCTTAACAAGATGATGTCAGTTTTAGACGACACATATTGAGATTTTAACCACAAAAAGTTTTGCAAATTGCTCGCTTAATTAAGCTGTAGCTAGGATTCTGTCATACAATTGAAGGATATTGCATCAAAACAATTTGTGTTGAGCTTTACAAGTCACAGTATGGCTAGAGTATTATTTCTGCCATTCATTAAAATGTCAGCTGTTGAATTAGTTAAGTTTTTGTATTATTGTTGTGTTTGTCTATACAGTCTTCAGTTTTCAAGGGCATTTTGTTGCATCATCAAAACACTGTAGAATTAAAACAGTTCAGTTGTTAGCTCTAAAAGATTTTCAGGCTGTATGCTAATTCATGAGACCATTTGTAATGCACGCAATTGTGAATTACAAAGAATTTAAAAGCCGCCATGAGCTGTGTTGATGATGCATAGACCATGCCTTGCCATTTATCACCCTAACAGATGTGGGCAATAAATGCTAGAGGGCCGTCCACATAATTATTACGTACGCAGGGAAGAGGAGGGGGATTCAAATTTTGGCCATTTTGCGTAAGGGTGCATATAGTGGGGAGGGGTCCCGAAAATATACGTACGCGAGTATAATTGTCTAATGATGACATCCACAATACAGAATATGAAAAATCAGAACTGTAAACCTAATCACAGACTATTCCTGCTTAATTAAAACGGTTTCAAATGCAAGTGTTGTTAGTGTTTTAATTCTTCATAACTGTTAACAAATTTAAGCTGTTATGATGCTTAACAAAAATAAATAGCCTGTGGTAAAATCAATGTCTTAGAGATAGTTTTTAGCTATTTAACTTTTGCAACAGAGGATTAGAGCTCAAATTTATGTACACATGAGGGAGGGGGTCTAGGAAATGTAAGCAGTGCAACAGAGGGCGAGGGGGTCCGAAAATCCGATTTCTTTTTGTGTGCACGTAATATATGGATGGGCCCTAATGAGAGTACATTGCAAATCTGTAAAATCATTATTTTGTTTGCTTCTGTTGCACTTGAATTAGTTTGAAGCAGAATGGACATGCATGTTAGCGTAAAAGAATTGCTGCAAACACATTGACATGCTTTGCTTACAATGTAGGAATATTTTCAGCAAGTGTAATTGCATTGTATGATGATGTCACATGCATGCCTTCAATTAATTATCAAGTACTGGTTATTGCAAAAAAATGTGTAAAGCCTCATTATTGTCACTTGAGTACACGAGTGTGACTTTTAGCTCAGTAGAAAATTTAATGATTATTGCCTTTGCATGAATTAACAAAACTTGTTACTGCATCAAGTTGGTCTATACTCAGCCAAAATGCAGTGAAAGCGTTTATTCCTTCTTGTTTACAAAATGTGATAATTTATGGTTTTTAGGATACACTTTGTATGGGTGCGTGAATACATATATTGCATCATTTCAGATAGGCTAATATGTAATTGAAGTAGGTGTATTTTTATTATTCTAAATAAATAACAAATCGTCTTTTGGGACTTGTCTTGTGTATTCAGTATTTCAAGTCTTGTCCTGGACTAAGACAAACTCAGTTAGCCATTGCTTCAAGAAGCATTGACTGTTTCTAAGTCCTATAATAATGTGGTCAATCCATTGCAGGTGGTTACACAACTTTTGACACTTTTGCGTCATTCCATTCTGGAATTTATATAGCGCCTCTTCAAGAAAACTAAGAAGAGTCATGGGGTGAGTAAAGATCATAAAAGAGAGGGTCCTGGGAAAGGGGCAAAGCATAGGATTCTCACTAGTGGAGGCACAGAAATGGAATACGGAGCAGACGGCTTGAGACGAATGGAGGGATCGAGAGTTTTAGGCTATGGACTAGGGTAGGATCAAGCGATTAAGCTAGTTGTAGGTACTTAAACTCATCTCGTACTTAATTATATATTATACTCGCACTCCATAATGGCCGCTTATATGGGTGGCCAATATGGAGTGGATGGAGTTCACCATACATAGAGTGATGCAGTTGTACATTTGCTTTTGAGTGATTAGATGAGTGGCAGGAATCAGAATGGAAAATAGGTTTCAGGTGTGATGTAATGACGCCTCAGCCTCAGAGAACACTGTTATTGTAATCAGGATGATATGTGGTGATGGCATAGGCCTACAAGATCGCCTTGACGACATCAAGTGCATTTGCAGTGTTGATGGTGGCATTAGAGTTCACCATCAACACAACACGTCTGGCAATTTAATTGTATCTAAATTTATATAGCACTGCTCACAGTGCTAAACCAATGCGAGAGACCCCAAGAAAATGCTTTATGCATCAAAAGGATGCAGACAGACTCCTGCTTAAAGCAATGGTTGAACCAAATACTTTAATCTCACAAGATGAAAGTTTAGGAAGCTGTTGGCACATACCAGAACATACCCTGATTCAATTTCCATTAGCCTAAGGTGGATCCATATGGGCTCTATACAGTCTATATAGAAACTTATATGGGCTCTATACAGTCTATATAGAAACTTATATGGGCTCTATGTGAGAAAGTTGGCTTAGTGGATCTTATCTGTGTGTTTAGCTGCTTGAGACGAAATTGAAATTGACCAGCTGCTGGACATGAGTGCATGTTGACATGTAGGTGGACTGTTGAACATGCTCGTTGATACTGTTGTCTGTCATTGCATAGACATTGACTCAAAAACACTAATGGGTGGCGTTGGTGATCATCTGCTGGTTATGGCAGGAGAATTGATTCCAATACATTTCCATTTGGGAAAACGCGGATGACAGGCACAGGTGGTGACTACTAGCCCTCGAAAATGAGGTTCTGCATGTGGTCTTGCTTTGGAACCATGATGGGAATCGAACTTCCATTGAGTTAGAAGTGATGATCAACAGTGTCGAACGCTTCGAATAGGTCAATGAGGCTGAGCTATGTAGGCCCAACACACATGTTTCATTATGAGAGTTGGTCAGAGCCTGAGATAAGTAGAGATCTAGGGTAATCAGGATGTGATTAGAAAGAATGGTTGCCTAGTCAGCACGTAGCCTTCACGTTGAGACAACATTGACCCAATTTCCAAGTGCTTGTGAGAATGTGAGGAGCCTCTTGTCATTTGTAGGCCTTCATCTAGCTTGGAATGAAATGGAGATTGGAGTCATTGTAGGCCCTACTTGATATTAGCAAATAGAATGCTTCCAGCCTCGAATCATATCCTGACTGTGGTGTAAATCATCAAAATGTCACTCGAAACTCCAGCCATTAAACGAACCAATTTTTAAAGTCTTAGTTAATGATTCAACTAATGAAGCCACTTGCCAAGTCAGCCTCATTAGGCTTATCATCTGCAAACCGAGCTCATTGTAGGCAATAGCATACTGAAATATTCTTCTTTATAAATTTAAGCTGACACGTACACAATATGATCGCAAGTCATGAACAGATAATTACAGAAGTTGATTTTAATAACATGGGAGCAATACAAGACGCCGATAAGTCCTATTACTCATTTTAACAATGCCATCTGACGAATGAAATGGTGAGTCAACCTTAGGGAGAGTAGTGGGAATAGATATCTAGTCCGTGCTGACCATTGCTCCATCACCCCACGTTCTACTCACTCAGTAAGTAAAAAGCATGGCGTAAGATATACCTTATATCTTACATCGTGGTAAAAAGCCTTTAATA
The DNA here is from genome assembly GCA_959347315.1 of Bimastos eiseni. Classification (NCBI taxonomy): domain Eukaryota; kingdom Metazoa; phylum Annelida; class Clitellata; order Crassiclitellata; family Lumbricidae; genus Bimastos; species Bimastos eiseni. Next base: position 9,725,531 of record OY365813.1, on the reverse strand, counting down.
TGCCATTAACAAATGCACAATGAGACATCAATAACAATATTGACTATAGAATAGGCCTAATGATAAAATATTGAAGTAATGATGCAGATTATTTAGTTTGTAAAACTCTGAACACGAGTTAGCATAGAATACTGTAATCCAATTTGAATTGCCAAGTTTTAAATTTTCTGTTGTTCGAATAGTTAAACCAAAGAAACCAACCAATTCATATTAAAACGTGTAGTCAGTCAATTGCTAGATGGCGCAAGTAATAAAATGACGTCATCTTGTTACTTACAAATTATACTCACTGGTTACATTGATGATATCCAAGCACTAAAACAGTGAACGTTGTCGTAAAGGCTGCGAAATACTACTGAACGAGTTTAATTAAAGGTTTTTAAATGACGCGATCACTTAGCGGTGACATGAAATGTGCTACATTTGTTGGATTATTGTGACTTTGTTCCAGAAAGTTGGCGTATTCTGTTAATACCATATGTAGGATATGTAAGATATAGATTGTGTACGGTCAACTATAGTGAGAGCGGTACTCTTCTGCGTTGTGTTATGGATTATCGGGGCGTTGAATAAATTCGATATAGAGAAGGTGAGAATATTTTTCATGAATTGTTATAGCGCATATTGAAGCTTTGCCATCATATGAAACGCGATGATTAAACGAGGAAAGCAGTTCGTTTTGTTTACGCAGAATTTGTAAGCACTCATTAAGGCACATTATGTATGTCGTGTTTTCAAGAAAATGCAAAAGTTTACATATAAGAAGACGGGGACTGGATTTTGGTTAGGGTTTTGGTTTAAACGAAGTGAGTTGCGAGTCAAATACCGAAAGACGTGCGCGGAAAGTCCACTATTCTATTCCCAGAATCGGTATGCCGTGCTCCTTTGTGTTGTGCCTTGCACGAGAGTTTGTGAAAATACAAACTCTTCCACCAAAGATACGTCTCAAGACATGTTTTTTAATGTTTCATTTAATTTCAAACTGACAATCTTCAGTATGATTACAAGTTATTGCAGAGTCATATGTAATTGTTGGCAGCCATGCAAGGCGCATCACATGCGTCTTATTTAGCCAATGGCACCGCCTAGTGAAAATAGGAATAGTTAACATTTGGGGTAGCAGGAATTGAATTCACTTCTGCTGCACTGCACACCATTACTCTATGTTCTCCTCTCAGTTTATCTTTGATCACATTTTTAGATATTTAGGTAGCCATATTCTGCAGGTATTATGTAAGACCATTCCACTGGCCACAATACTGATAGACTTATTAATAACTCTTAGAGTGGGTACTTAGAGGAAGAACTACTTGGAAGTTATACTTGGGTACTTGGCATTGGATGCCAGAAACCAATTAAGCCAAGAGTGAAATATCAGCTAAGAAAAGCAAATAATCTGCTTTTGAGAGATATGAGTAGAGGGGAACAGGCAATTAAGTCTGAATTTTGGAGAAGAGTGAAGGCTGAATGTATTATTGCTGAATGTCATCTTGTAGTAGGTACTGTTTTAAACAGAAGCCATGTGTAAGTAATTAGGCAAGTATGTTGGGAATTAAGTAATTTACCAAGGGATCATTGCTTGCATGCGGCTGGTGCACACACTTAAGACAGAGCGATGAGCGCTCAAAGGACCCATTATATCAAATTGGCTTAAAGTAACATTAAAAGAGAATTATTGTAGAGTAACATAAATTATTGTTCAAATAACCTGCCTTGAGTTCTGTCCAGATTACCCTGCTGCCAACTAAGCTGCAATACAAGGAGATTCTTTGTACGTGCTGTGCGCCTGCAGGCCATTTTAAAAAAGAAAATACTTACTTACTTATTTATTATTAAGTTTGGTTTAACAGGAAATTGGCCTAAAGGATAAAAATGTGTCCCAACGTAATGCTTTTATGAAAATGAAATCAGTCTCGAACACTTTTTACCCATAGTAGATTAGTAGACCTCTCTCTCAGAAATGCCATAGGTTAAGGATTTGGTCTTCTGTTTAAGCATGGATTTTGCATAAGCATGTCTAGACGTTAACTTGAATTGGAGTGTTTTGATGTACTAATTATTTTGGATTTTTGGCTACCTTGTTGGTGGGCTGGCTGTCATGACCGGATGCATTAGTTTGATTACACTGAGTCATGGTTAAATGTATTCATGACTTTTATTTACCCAGAGTTCTCCAATTAAATTCCCATTGTGCTTCATACAAGCTTTTCTGGAGTTTCGCTTTACGGTCCAAAAGTTACAGCACAAAACTTCTTAAGACATGAATTGCATGTATTCTGTTTAAAGCTGAAAACCATTCCTGTTCATGACAAATGCATGTGGGGCAGTGAGGTACTGAGGAGTGCTGCAGAGGAGTTTGTTACAAAGTACTCCTGTATAGATATCCAATTACAGTACATTGCACTATTTGGGTCATACAGTAGTGTAATTTGTAGCATCACAAACATGGGCATATATTTCAAGGTTTCTGTCCCACTTGCTCTTCTTCGTGAAATTTTTATTTAAGATGTTAACGCTGTTACTTGGGGCTTACCTCGAGCTGGCTTACCTTAACTTCTTTTCTTTCATATGCCTTCATTTGCGTATTACCAAGATTTTGAAATGAGTGTTGAAGAAACATTGATAATTCGGAAATGATGGGAAGTGTGGCACGTGGTAATGGAAAGTGTGGCAAGTGATGATAGGAAGTGTGGCAAGTGATGATGAGAAGTGTGGCAAGTGATGATGGGAAGTGTGGCAAGTGATGATGAGAAGTGTGGCAAGTGATGATAGGAAGTGTGACAAGTCATTTTGAAATGAGCGTTGAAGAAAGCATTGATTATTCGGAAATGATGGGAAGTGTGGCAAGTGAGGATGGGAAGTGTGGCAAGTGATGATGGGAAGTGTGACAAGTCATTTTGAAATGAGCGTTGAAGAAAGCATTGATTATTCGGAAATGATGGGAAGTGTGGCAAGTGAGGATGGGAAGTGTGGCAAGTGATGATGGGAAGTGTGGCAAGTGATGATAGGAAGTGTGGCAAATGATGATGGGAAGTGTGGCAAGTGGTGATGGGAAGTGTGGCAAGTGATGATGAGAAGTGTGGCAAGTGATGATGGGAAGTGTGGCAAGTGATGATAGGAAGTGTGGCAAGTGATGATGAGAAGTGTGGCAAGTGATGATGAGAAGTGTGGCAAGTGATGATGGAAGTGTGGCAAGTCATTTTGAAATGAGCGTTGAAGAAAGCATTGATTATTCGGAAATGATGGGACGTGTGGCAAGTGATGATGGGAAGTGTGGCAAGTAATGATGAGAAAGCGAGGCAAGTGATTATGAGAAAGCGAGGCAAGTGATGATCAATGAGAAGTGTGGCAAGTGAGGATGTTATTGGTGTAGCCCAGAATGCAATTCTAAAATGGGCTAATCTGGATAGAATAAATAAAAGTGAAGAAGGCAGGAAATGAAAGAAAAAAACAACAAAATGTAGCACAAATAGGAAGACCAGCGGCTAACAACACCCACGCACGTGTGACTGTTATTCCAGCAATCATATTGCTCTAAATCTGACAGATGGCAGCTTGATGCAAGATACAAGGTTAATCAAGATATATACTTGTTTCTCATGAGCTGCTCACGGCCAGAAGTCTTCTTAATTTATTATTAAGTTGTTCTTCTTACAAAATGATACTAAATAATTGTGTGGAGTTCAACTGAAATACATAGCAGCAGATCAAGTGCTAATTGAGAAAATGTTCCTTGCTGTTTGCAGGGCAACGGTGGCCAACAGGGCAACGGTGGCCAACAGGGCAACAGTGGCCAACAGGGCAACGACTGCATTGCATGCATTTCTGTGTTATGCATGGGTATGCACATGTTTATTGTTGATCCCAGACGAAAGTCAGATTCCGAGTTCTAATTGAAATATATCAGTCGGCCGCCGTTTCTCCCTGGCCCATCAGCTTATCTTCGTGTATATTTATAACTGGCAGTCAATACTCTTGTGTTTATATATACATAACTGGTTTTGAGATAAAGAGAGGAAATCCTATCTGTTCGGTGGGATGTTTATTGCGCTGGAATGGAGATGGGCGGAATTTCTAGTCTTATCTTCAGCGAGGAGAGTAAAAGCTTTCTAAATTCAGCACACAGCACAGAATTTCTGGCTGGTTGAGACGCAATACGGAATTAACTTTCAAACAGCATGCAAGCTTAATTTCATGATATTCTCTGCATGGTGTGTTGCACTTTTAATGAACATTGCAAACTAGAGTGGCATGTATTAAATGTCTGACTGAAAAATAATGAAATTGTCTAGAATTGTTTGCTAGAAGTAGAATTGTAAACTGAATTGTTATTGTAATATTACATTTATATAGCACCAATTGAAGAGCAAGCTTATCATGGACACTCAGAGCTATCCCCTCTCAATATAAATTTTTCGGAGTATAGAAATGAATCGAGTTTGAATTTCTTGAGTACTGAGTTTTGTGAGTTCAATTTTGTCAAGTCCAAGTATAGAATATTTAAAAAAGTCTCATTCTCTTGATTTTTATTTTGGCTGCTTGCACAGCTTTTGTGAATTTTGTTGTTGGCTTAGTTTACACTTGGAAGTTGTAATTAGCAAGCACTAATAATAGCAGTATTTGGATTTTTAATTAGTTCTCCTGTCGTTTTGTAAATAAAAATAACAGTATTTGTGTTTTTGATTAGGTCGCCTGTTGTTTTGTAAATTAATAAATTTATCTGATTTTCGTTTCAAAACAGAAAATTGGAAAGATTAATACTCGGACCCATTGTTTGCCCAAGTCCAGGTCCGAACCGAATTTCGGTTAATCCCTGACAGAATACTGCAAGGGTCAGGTCCCGAGTAGTTGACCAACTGACCATGTCAGACACTTTTAATGTCTACAAGCAATTATTATTAGTGACTTCTACCACGTAAGTGTCTAATGCACAAGGCACCAACCAATGACACAATTGTGGTGACAGCAATCCTGACCATAAGTGCTCCTTTATCTAGCACCTTTTCAAGAGAACTCTGCAGCTTGCTTCGATCGAGATAGCACAAGGCCAGTCTGAAACAGAATGGTATTCAAACACTCTCAAGTCATTGTGCTGAGAGGGTAGATTAAACTCAGGTTGTATTGTAGCGTGCTCTAGACATCACGTTGAGCACTGTCACCAGGCGATAACCTCCACCTCCCCTTTACCTCTCTCTTTCCCTCCCTTTAGATAACGTACTCCACGAAATTGTAGTTTGAACTGACCAATGGAACTGTTTAAATGTGTTGGATGGATAACACAAATACCTTTTGTTTGTAAATAAGCAGCTTTTGTTGCTGGAATTTTCAAAATAGATAGTTTGCAATGCTAGAAATGAGAAAAACACAGTATAGATAGTCATCGTTAAGCTTATAGTTTGATAGGTTTTGGTACACATTGTTATCCATATATATATATATATATTATATATATATATATATTTGACACATTTTATGGCATCAGCAGACTTCAAGGCATATTTAGTCCAGAAATTCCACGTTTGTTGTCTTTTTGTCCCGTGCCGAATTCAGACTCGGTGAGGCCCAATGCAGAATTCATTTAATTCATCTGAATAACGTTTTCTTTACTTTCAGGTGAGGCATACAGACATTTTGCTGTAGGTTCGCAGTTGCCTCAAGTGGCTGGCTGTTGGCTCGCTTCCCGTGATGTTCAAATCGTCTGTCTGGATTATAGTGACGGCTTTACTAGAGCTTGGGACCCAGTTCGGCTCCTGCACCCAGTCTTCACAGAATGCCAGAGGTACGTGGGACACGCAGATTTATGCAAACGAGCTCAATCTACACACACTGACAAAGATATTCAGCAATGCATACATACTTGGGGCTGTTAGGACATTTCTGCTGTATAATGGCAGAAACTCGGGTCCACCATGTGCACACACTTGGAACTATGGCAGACTACTTGCTGGAAATGGAAAAAACTTAGACGACTACAAACACTTGGGACTAAGGCAGACTATGGTACTTGCTGGAAAATGGCAGAAACTTGAGATGTGGTATATAGTAGTTGGTTGAGATGATGGTAGATAGTTGGGGCTATGGTGGATACTTACATGTAGGACAATGGCAGAGACTTTGCTGGATAATGGCAGACACTCAAGATCATGACAGTTACTTGGAACCATGGCAGGTGCTTGAGACCAATTATCATTTTTAACTAAACGTTTACCTGTCTTAAGCTGTTTGAAATTACCTCCACCTCCCCTTTTCCTCCCTCTTTCCCTCCTTTTGCTTCATATTGTCAAATTCATTGTCACCGCTAGCAAAAGTGTCTGGCACTGAGCATTGCGTGCATTATGTAAGATTTTCTAGTTGCCCTAGTTGAATGAAAAAGTTTAGCATAACCTAAATGTTGCCTTCATGAATGAAGGACATTTTTCAGTTCTTTTATGACATTAATTAATTGCATCTATCTTGCCGGTTTGTAATCCAATAGGCATCAACTCATTGCCTTTATGAGGTTCATCAAGGTGATAATTATATGACCATAAACGTGCATGCATCCTTATACATAAAAATCAGGTCATAATCAGGTTAACTTCCAGGAGATCAGTCTGTTGGACATGCGCACACATTTAATAATAATAATAAATAATAATAAGACGATTTATATAGCGCCGCAGTACAGTTGAGGCCGAAAGAAAAGAGTAGATCAAAATGTCAATACAGGCGTATGATTGTTTGAAAAGATACCCATACAAACACATCCAAGTGCTGTGAGATTTTTCAGTTGTTATTAAGGAGTCCTGTTTCAGTTAAGCAACTATTAATGATCTCGTGAAGACCAATGCTAGGATGATAGTTTATGAATGCTAGTTTGACAGCCGTTGTCAGTTATGGCCTGGTAGGTCCAGTGGCAAAATGCCTCTCACCTCTCTGTCTGGAGTTCAAATTCCTATTCCTCTTACTATCAGGCCATACAGATAGGTTGTCCTGTTGTTGGTTTAGGTAATGTTGTTGCCAAGTCATTTGTTGTATTGAAAGTTGTCCAGTTGTTGGATTGCTATTGTAAATCTTCTGGTTCTATTTAATGGTGTCCACTATTTAGTTGTTGGATTGCTGTTGTTGTCTAGCAACTGGTTGTAATTGTCAGTTGTCCGGTTGTTGAATTTTGCTGTTTTTGTCAAGCCACTGGTTGCAATTGTCAGTTGTATTGTTGTTGAATTGCTGTTGTCAGGCCCGTGATTGCAATTGCCAGTTGTGTAGTTGTTGGAATATTCTGCAGCCACGTTATCTTTTCAGGCCAGAACTGTGCACAGCAGACTCTTGGGAATGGTGCAATATCTCTATGGTTCTCACTTATTTCTTTGCTATTGACACCTAATGTCATTTTGAAACTGCCCAGAGGAGGGCAGAGAATGTTAAATGGGTCAGCCATCTCGTCCAATGGATTAGGACCTGATGGACATATGGCTACTGATGATAGTGGGAGACTGTGAGTGGTTGCAGAAACTGACACTAGATTACAAAAGCATAAAAGGAGCAGATGGTGATGATGATGATGCTGCTGCTGCTGATAATGACAACGACGTTGATGACGACGACGATGATGATGAAGACGATGATGATGATGACGACGATGATGATGATACATGTAATATGTTTTAAAGCCTCTGTCACAACCACAGAGTCCAAAATTGTTGAAGGAGGGATGTAGTAAATGACAACTTACATTACCTTAAGGCAGCGTTTCCCAAACTGTGTTCCGCGGAACCCTAGGTTTCATCAGGTGAAGACGGGTTCTGCGGAGGACTTTCAGTGTGAATAAATTTCTTTTAGGATGCTTTTTGTTTGACATCAATTTATCACTTTTTGAAAGAGAATTCGTATGTCGTTGTCCTCAATATTTGTGTTGTTATTAATGTCATCTAAGTCCACACCTATAGTTGTCGTCATTTTCAAGCGAGTGTACCTACAGCAGCATACATGTAATTATGTTAAGATTTGAATGGGGTCCCGCCAAAAATATTTGGGATCAAAAGGGTTCCACGGACAAAAAAGATTGGGAAACGCTGCCTTAAGGACCTTAGCTTTGCTTTACAATATGATGATCTCTTAATTTAATACTAACCTGGACTGTCTGTGTGTGCTGTCCTATCAAATGTTTTGTTTGGGTGAATTTTTTTAATGACATTGCTGTGAAAGGTGTAACCTAGTTTTAAACTATTTCAAGTGACTCTTTACTGAAGTGCTGGGGAAGGGCCTGACAGGACTATGCCAAGAATTCGGTTCTTTGGTTATGGGACTTCAAATTAAATGGCAAATAGTTTGACTCCAATTCTTGTACTGGATGACCGCAACTAAGCCTGATTGATAGTGAGGATGATCTAGAGTGTTTGATCTTGTTTTATTTAGTGCTTTCTCAAGTGGTCTTGTGTGGATTATAATTAGTTTCAGTCTAATTGATAACAAGACAGGCCTATCAGAGTTTGGGCCATTGTTTCGAAGGTGTTCCGTACTTTCAAGTTTCTGGCACGATCCCAAGTTTTTTGCCATGGCCAACATGGCTTAAAGCTTTGCATTTGTTTCAAGCTGAGGATCACCTTACAATAGTAACGTGTTAGAGTGCACAGTTTTTCTTTGTGTACCTAGTTTTTTGCACAATGTTCTTATGCAAATTTCTAGGTCAACTTGACTATTTTCAGTATGCAAGTTACTTCTTGGATATTTTTGGTTTTGATTGCACAATTTGCCAACATTTGATATAATAACAACTGCCATTTGCATTCGCATCATTTTGAGGGCTGATTTTAATATGCAAATCAGATGCATTAGTTGTAAAACCACGGCTTCACTCAGAACACTCGTCAAATAGAACACTCAAACAACAACGAACAACAACAAACAATTGCTCGTTATTGTCCTCAAATAAGGTAAATATTAAACAAAGAATTATTTTAACACTCACGATTGGTTAGTCCTGCGCAAAAACAATTTCTGCCTTCTCCTGCTCCTATTAGTCCTATTCATTTTCTTCCTATTCATTATTTCTTCCTATTCATTATTTCTTCCTATTCATTTTTTAGTACTATTCAATTTTTGTTCCTTTTCCTTTTTCAAATCCGTTCTCCTTTTTCTTCTTATTCCTATCATTCAGAACTGATAGATTCTCATCTTTGTAGACATGTGTTCCCGCTTCAGTGGTGCAGTTTTTTTCGTATTCCTGTATTTCATATTCATTTGCAGATTTGGATTATGAGTCTGAGCTGTGTACAATCCGGCCACGGTTTAAGTCGCCTTTTGTCAAGGCATTTCACACAGAACCTGCTTCTGCACTCATCTGCAACTACAGCGCTGCACTTTTGCCATCATCCTCATCTTCGCCGTCATCGTCTTCTTCATCTAGGAGAGAGGTTCACGTAGTTTATCTGCACGTCCCAAGCAATAACCAGTCTGACGAAAAGCATCATCGTCTGCCACAGGTTCTCGTCAACATCATAACCAGCAAAGAAAATGGCAAGTATCCATTAGGTAGCCATTGGAATGCTTCATTGTTAGTAGTATTATTATTGTTTTTAATATTATTATTATTATTGTTTTTGCTGTTATTATTATTTTATTATTATGATTATTATTATTATGATTATTATTATTATGATTATTATGTTGATTTTATTGCCCTGATGTAAACAGAATTCCTCAGAGACTTAGTACTATCTGTCAATGAACTTTGTAAGGAGATGAACTTGCTCATTGTTGTTATTATTGTTATTGTTATTATTGCATTATTATTATTATTATTATTGTTACTTGTTATTATCGTTAAGCATTTATCAAGTGGCACTATCTAATCATTAAGCATTTATCACTGGTAGTGAGCAATTGAGAGTGAAGGAGATGTTAAGGTTCTTGCTCACTTTTTGCACAGTTATCTTCTTATATAACTTCAATGTGTACTCTCATTTTTACAAAGAGAAACAAGGAATTGACTCTTCCTTGTCCCATGAAATATGAAGGATGAACCGAGTTTGAATTTCTTGTCAAGTACCGAGTTTTACAGGTTGAACTTTTCCTAGTCCGAGTTCCGAATATTTAAAAAAGTCTCATTCTCTTGATGCATGGATTGGCTGTTTGCATAACTTTTATGAATTGTTTAGTTTTTACCTTAATTAATACTATGAAATAATAACTTGTAAACTCTAACAGTGGCAGTATTTGTGTTTTTTTACTTAGGTTGATTGTCGTTTTGTAAATAAAAATAACAGTATTTGTACTTACAGTTACGTCGATTGTTGTTTTGCATATAAAAAAAATTATATTTTCGTTTTCAAAACAGAAAATTGGACAGATTAATACTTGGACCCATTGTTTGTCCAAGTTCGAGTAATGCTGAGTACCAAGAAATTGAACCGAGCCGAGTTCCGGACTGAGTTTTGGTTCATGCCTACTGAAGGATATGTTGCACCTGGGCAGAATTATGCCATGGGATGGGGAGTATGGGCTGAAGCTGTTGAGACATTCAGAGCATAATTGGATGCGTTATTACACATACATGGAATACATGGTTGGAAGAGCACCAGATGGAGGTGCATGAAATGTTCTTTGATATTGAAAATCTTATGGATCAGAGAATTTCTTCTTGTGTCCACTTTAACGGGAGTCCGTTATGTCCGTGTCATTATGAATGGGTATTTTGTTGTAATGTATTTAATGGTTGTTTGTGTTACTGTTGATATGAGCTTGTCGTAACATTTTCTTTGTGATGTGCTCTTTTTTCCTGCCAGAGATTGGTTAATTATAGATTAGAATCTAATGGTTGGACAGACAGCTAATTCTAATTCTAGTCAATTGGCTGCAAGATGATTCTACTTCTAATCATAAGCTGATTCTAGTTCTAGGCGATTAGCAATTTGACTAATCGTGCCCCTCTCTGGTTCCTGCTTTTGCATACAGTTCATTTCTGCATCAAATGCTTTCTGTCAACTCTCACAAAGCACTGGAATGAAAACTGATACAAGTCTAGACTAATCTGCTTCATGGGGCTCCACAGCACCGAGCTCAGCGGACATAAATTATGTCTGATAGAAGTCTGTCTGTCTGTCTCTCTTTCTGTCTCTTTTCTCTCTCTCTGGCTGTATCTGTTCGTTCTGCTCAGTTGCGTGTGTCATTTAGTTCTGGCTTAAGACTTATCATTTCGAATTGAATATTTTTGGTTGGATATACATCTCTTTGTTTATCATTATTGTTTACGGACTGACCTTCTGGATATTGATTGACCTGATTGTGACTTGACTTTGGTGCCCTGTGCATCAGGCTCTGGTGCTATAGAAGTTATCAATTACAATTACAAATGCAATCTCACTTCCACTGCATCATGCACAGATTATGGCACCAATCTAGCAGAATGCTTTAGTGGTCTTCTGGTCCTTCATTTCGATAACCAATCTCTTGCTGGAGATCTTCGATCCTTGAAGGATTAACCATTACCATGACCACCTGTTTTTATTGTTCCCAGTATACATGCAGAAAGAATAGCACAGTTATTTTTGAACAAAAATGGATCTGTAGGGATGGAAGTACCCTAAAGGGACTAACAGTCCTACTAATCGTAATCATGATCTCAACATTTCTGCAGCGCCCGCAAAGCGAAGTCGAGGGAACCAGCTTATTCACAGGTGCTTAATCAAAACAGAATCAATATACAGGGGGTCAAAATCCAGAGAGTCAGACAGGTAGACGGCTAAGGTGGATGGTGTTTGTGGTTGAAACGGCAAGGAAGATAGGAGGAAGAGGAGGATTTTCGAAACAGCAGGGCCACCCTTTCAATAAATACATTTATTAACAGCTGGTTTAGTTTAAATGCTAAAAGTAAATGAAGTGATCTATTTTATGACATGTCGATCTGTTTTCTATGTATGGTAGTTTTCTTACAGAGCAACACAGCATTAATAATTTTTTGGGTTCATGGGATTTCATTTGACCCCTTTGTGCTCTGCGGAATCAAATTCCTCGAATGAATTCCTCATCTTCATTCCGCATCGGACTTTAACACATACACGGACACATGGAGAGTGTACTCTGCGAAATTATGAACGGCCTGGTGAGAGCTTATTTCAGTGGCGTGGAGGATACTTTGTGTGAACTTGGAATGCACCGCAGTAACGAATGCTGATAAGTCCCATCTGTCATAAAAAGCTTGTTCGTCTTCCAAAGGAGGCAATTTAGAAGTTCATCTGACTTAATGGAGCACTGAATTGCAGCCGATATATGACGCCGATTGCTGAAGCAAGCCACACACGCAATATGACTAATTATGACTGATGGTTCGTTATGATTATTATCATTATTACAAACAATTGAAGCGGTTGCCAAGTCACACAGGGCTGCCGTTGCCAGAGGAAGAGCAGTTCGATATCGAGGTGTTTGAAGGCTAACGAGAGACCGTGATTTCTGTGGCATTTCTTGAGAGAAGGAAAGGTGCCTGAGAAATTATGTCTATCTTTCGAAAGTTTCGAACGATCACTTTGTGTCATGTTTGATGTCTTGCCTTTTCTTTTTGGTAAATACTGAGAATTTATATAACGCCTCTTCAAGAGGCGCTCTCAGCGCTGGCCTATGTGCTGTTATATACAATCACGAATGAAATCTTACATCAGTTAACAAAACAATTGGATAATGGGATGATAGAAATTTCTTATTATGTTATGAAGCACTTAGATATTTTGATGCTGTTGTTTGTTATAATTGGTGCTTATGTAAATTGTTTTTATTCAAGTGATGTACTTTAAATATTTAACTGCCACCCTTGACTTCGTAATTTTGTGTAATCACACTTGACTTGTGAGGTTGTATGATTACAATAACTGATTTATTAATAATTGGCTATTGTTGTTAGCTTGCTTTTATTCTGTAATTAGCCAGATGTATTGTTACCTGTTCATTATGTGCTTTGTTACAAATATTGTGATACCTACTTAGAGCAGTTGAGTAGGTGTCCGCTCGATAGTCTGAAGGTTCGATAGTCCGAGAATTCTATACTCCGACATCAATTTAACTAGAACCTAGATTAATTGATGAAAAGAATGTGTAAAACTGGGAGCTGGATTGATATGAAAAGAATCATGCCTAAATGGAAGCTGGATGAATGAAAAGAATTATGCAATCCAGCTTCTTACAAACATAATTCTTCTCATCAGTCCAGCTACCATTAAAACCTCAATCTTATCTTCTATCGACCGGTCACCATGCAATCTTCGGACTATCGAATCTTCGAACTATCGATACAGAACCGTTGAGAATATGGGGCTGAGTTTTAGGAGTTGCCTCACTGCAGTTCCAGAATTATCCATTCGCAGGTTGGACTTTGTATGCAGAGGGAGGGAGATGAAGATGAGAGGGGAAGAACTGGCCACTAAGTGGGATATGCTAGAGAATTTCACAATTTGTAATGTATTGTAATGTGAAAAGAAATGACTAACACTTATCATATCCATCCACTCGTTTTTCCTTTTTTCTGTATTATGTGTCTTGACCTTTAAGTACGTAAGACTTACACAAATATGTACTTACTGTAAGATACATGGTGTAACTTGCATAAGTATTCACATTGGGAACATAATACACACATACTTACTAAGATACATGCACACAAACAAACATACATACATACATACATACATACATACATGCATACAAAACACATACATACATACATACATACAAAACACATACATGCATACATACATACATACATACAAACATGCATACATGCATGCATGCATATATATTTGATTACCTAGGATTTAGCTTAGGGATTTATTTGTCTCACTGTCTGGTTGGTAAATGCACATGTTGTGGCCTGAATGTCCATACATGGATGTGTTTGTGTCTTTGTATGTGTGTATGTCTGTCTGTGTATGTCTGTGTATGTCTGTATATGTCTGTGTAAGTATCTGGATATTTGTATATAGGCTTAGCATTTTCTAGATGTCTTAAGAGAGCTGAGAAATGGGAAACATCTGTGTGTCAGATGGAAAGACTGGAAACATTTCCAGAGCAGACGAGTGAGTTCCGATGGAAGATTATTGCCGAACTGCAAGTGATTTGTTTCATTTGACACAAGAGGAGCGCACGCAAGCTAATGGCACCAATACATCCTGTGGAAATGCGCTCTTGGATTGGAACTTGCTTAACATGCATGCAAGACATGCAGTTGTGTTTCAAGTGGCTGTGGATACACTACAAGCACTGTAACTGTGTCTTGTCATGTTCAGATATGGCAAAATGCTCTTCAAATTAATGTGTTGTGGTTGAAGATGATGAATCATGAAATTGTATTGTCTTATTTTCAATTGGATAGTCTTATTTTCAATTGTATTGCCTTATTTTCAATTGTATTGTCTTATTTTCAATTGTATAGTCTTATTTTCAATTGTATAGTCTTATTTTCAATTGTATGGTCTTATTTTCAATTGTATAGTCTTATTTTCAATTGTATTGTCTTATTTTCAATTGTATAGTCTTATTTTCAATTGTATGGTCTTATTTTCATTTGTATGGTCTTATTTTCAAATGTATGGTCTTATTTTCATTTGTATGGTCTTATTTTCAACATGTCTAATGATCATTTTATTTTCACTCTTATAGCAATCAGAAAAAAGGATTTGGTTTTTGTGCTGGCTTCAAATCAAACTCTCAACTGGAAGATTGACTCCAACTGCATCTACAAAGCTCGACATGTCGAGTTCTGGGTGAGTCAGATAGACAATAACGTCATTAGTTATTAACCTTCTTTGCATTGTTTTGTGCTTAGAATATTTAGAATAGGGGTAGCTTGACCTGTCCAGCCTAATTGTTGCCCATATGTGTTGCTGATATGTTAAATAATTGATTGGATAACCAGACATAATTATGTGGTGTGTAATATTTTAGTGGTTTGCAGGTATTTATATTTCTGCCACAGCATATTTATTTTAGAATTTCATCTCTGACTATGTAAGTAAGATTGCAAATGACGAGTACACTGACTGTACTGACTGAGTAAATTAGACCATGTATACTGACCATACTTACTAGGTACTTACTGCTGGCAGAAAAATCAGGCGATCGTTCGTCTCACATTCTTCTCCTGCTAAGGCTGAGTAAATGAGGTCTCATACACCCATGCTTGCTTTTTAGACTAGCGTAATTCTTCTATGATGAGCTCATTATTTTCCAGTCACTCTTGGTACATGCTTGTTGCATAAGAGTTAAGGGGTGGGCCTGATGGCGGGGTGGACAGTGAATTGAGAGGTTGGGGCTTCAAATCTCTGTCTGGACAAAACCTTGGTTCTCGATTTCTGATTGACCTTTGCCCCTAGCCAACCCAGCCATAATGAGGACATTGACTGTACACTGTCAGTGGGAAGATGAAATGGTGAGGGAGAGAACTGACCACCCACCCTCATATGCCGAGGCTAAGAAAATGAAGTCGTTAGCCCTTAATAATAATAATGTTAATAATCTTCATTTAACTTCAAACTGACAAACTGCAGTATGATTACAAGTATAGTAAGTAGAGCGAATGATGACGAGTTATTACAGGAGTCGAATTTAACCATCGGCAGCTACGCAGGGCGCCCATTAAGCTATACATCTCATTTTTAACTAGCGCCGCCGCCTAACGAAAGAAGAGGAAAGAAGTCCAACCTTAGGATGTGTGAACGAAGCGAGGGGAGAGAGAGAGAGAGAGAGAGAGAGAAAGAGAGAGACCTGCAGGCAGGCAGGCAGAACTAATAAAATACTGACAATTACTATATATATATATATTTTGTATATATATATATATATATATATATATGGCAGATACCACGTGCTAGCTTTTTATTATTTCCTATGAATTAAGCGAACTTTTCGCTCATGATCTGACACCCAATGTCATCTTCTGCCACGGTGGTCGTTCTGTTTACGTAGGGCATCGATGATGATGAAACCTCATTGCGTTCTGTATACCTGGCATTTGCGAGGCCTGGAAGGTCTCCTGAGCAAGTCACCGGCGCTTCCTAGGATATTGATGTTTGATATTGCCCAACCATATTTCATAGGTCGACGGCGGCGTTGTGTATAGTAATATGCCCACTAGACCTCTGGCAGTAGTGATTGATGGCCTCGCTTTCAGCCGTTTGCGTCTCTTTTAATTTGTTTCTCTTCCGCTGTTGGTGGCTTGTCGGACGGTCGCTCGTCTCTGCCTCTTTCAACTGAATACAGATGAAGTTAACGGCGCACTTTGTCCGGCCCGCCACCAATTGCGCGGGTGTTGTGCCAAGGCGTTACCAGGGTGAAGACAGGTTCCCACAGTCCTTCTAGTTGTCTTGTAATGTTCAGATATATATATATATATATATATATATATATATATCAGATATATATATATATATATATATCAATCTCAAAAATTAATCAATCAATCTCAAAATAATCATAATAAGCAAGTACAAAACAGACGTCCAGGGAGTAGTGAGAGTAAAGAAAAAGCAAGCAATAGGATTTACGATCACTATAAGAATAGCATTTGGGTGAAAAAATCACACCGTGTTAGTGCGTCACACTTGAGACCTCTTGATTGTGCGATCAAGGACGGAGTGAGTACGTTACACTCTTGAAAGGAGGTAAGGGTTGTGTAGCACGGAAGACAAGAAAAGGGAGTCAACATCAAGACCACAGAGGTCATCAAAAGTCGCCTGGTCATAGAAACGTGAGCCGTGTATCACTTTATTTGCTATTGCTTTGAGATGCATGCGCTGGTCAGCATTAGCAAAGCCAGACCATGCAGAGGATGCATAGAGGCAGCGGGCCAACGAGTTGGCCAAAATGACAGTTAAATAGAAGCGAGTGCTGTCCGTAAAACTGGGGTCATAATACGGGCAATTACACGATTTGACTTAGACCAGCGGTCACGTGAATTAATCAGAATGTTTGAGAGGAACTTTTTTGGCTGCAGTCCTGAATTGTCTTCACGCTGGCTTGGCCGTTCGATCGGCCGATTTGGTCGTTGTTGTTTTGCATGATATGCGGTCGTTTGGTGTATGCTCATGCGTTCGTATCGTTTCGTTTATGTATATGTTTGCATGTCCGGTTGGCCGTGCGTTTCTAATGAACGTTTGTCGTGGGGGCGCATTTTCGTTCGCATGGCCTCAACTCCGCCAGCAACTGCGTCTTTCCTGGAATCGGAAATGATTCAATCTTGTTATTTGTTGCCTCGGCGTTCAGGCGATCTTGCTAAGTGGCTCAGTTCGTCTGCCGCTATGCTTAGGCGCTTAGAGCAGAGCATCCGTGATCACATGACTGGTGGGACGGTGTGGAGGGACTGGTAGGCAGCTGGTGGGTGGACCTTCAAGGACCCGTGTGGTCATTGGTGGGTGGACAGTGGATGGACAGCGGTGTCCACTGGTGGATGGACAGTGGACACCGGGTAACCAGTGCCAGCTGGGTTGATACACGAAGATACACGAATGATATATCTAATGATATATCCAATGATATTAGGGCATAACCGAGTAGACAACATCTCCACCAAGTACCGAATTTGAGTATTACTATTTGGATGCACTATTTGCTGGATCTTGGTACGAACCGAATAGTAGTGGCAACTCTGGTCCGGGAAGTACCATTCGCAGGCGAGGTTTAAGATTTTTGACTTTCGTCACTTTTGCCATTTCGCCTAATGACAAATTAGCAAAATAAATGTTTTTTTATTATAATAACTACTAATATGGTTTGGAATTTTTGGAATTTTCGTTTTTGGGTTGTTAAATGTTTTAAAAAAAATTATTGAATTAACTTTTTTTTTAACTTTTTGTGTGTGTAATATTTGCCGAGGTGAATACTTCCGAATAGTTCCGAAATACGGGCTATTTGGCCAAAGACAAATGTCCAAGGTGATTTCCGGTTATGCCCTAAATGATATATGATTCTGCAGTGTCTCGTTCACTGGAAAAATATATGGAGGTTCAAAATTATAAATTATGGGTTTTTCGATCAATGAAATACAATACAATATTACAAAACAGCTTCTGAGAGATTTCTCAGACTTTTTGAAAGTCTGTCCATATATACCTACAGCTTTACTTGATATTGCCTTCCTTCTGAAGTTCAGAAGTGCACACCCGTGCAACCATATGCCAGAACATTGATGGCACTGTTTGTGAAAGGGCGCCATAACAAAAGCACGCAGGGCAAAAGCACGCCGACATAAGCGCGCAAAAAACCCAACAAATTAGCGCATGACATAAGCACATAAGCACGCAGCCAGCGTTATAGAAATATGAATTATACACAATATTTGTTAGTGGTCAATTAAATACCGCATAATTCGCTATTTATACAGCTTCTATCACAGATATGTGCGAATGACATTGCAATTAACGTCCAATTAGAGTTGATTTGAAAAAAGTACTTAGCAAATTTATTTTCATATCAGAAACAAACTTCCTGTCAAGAGTTCTCGTGTCTAATGTCTAATGACTTTGGTTCCTACCTATGAAATTGTTCCTTTAATAGAATACATGCGTGGAACATAAACATCTAAACATAATTGTGTTTCACTAAAGTGCTACAAGACTCAATTTTTTTAGTATATAGATGTAACTATAGCGCTATAGTGACTTAGATCGCTCCACAGTTTGTCTTGTGAAAGCACATGTTTACATGTTTTAATAAAATAATTTTAAACGAGTGTGGCCTGCACGCTTATGTCGGTGCGCTCTTGTCCTTGCACGCTTTTGCCCTGCGCGCAATTGTCGGGTCACCCTGTGAAAGACAAGTTTAACAGGAGTCGAAGTTTAACAGTATGGCAACCTGCCTGGTAACCATCTGCACTAGGAGTACATTTTACGATTGCCCCTAGGGATTGGATTGCTGGGTCAACCTTATAATGGGGTTAGCAGTGTGTTACCATTCAACCATCTGCCTGCCTTTGATTTAGAATAATAATTGGATAATACTTTCATATTTAAATGATGATCTATCACCGATGTACCGTGATTTATAAAATGATAATTGGCTTACATTTTTATTGAGAAATCATTTGCACTGATGTATCTCACTGGTTTGTGTGAGGCTACATCAGAATTAGTTATTATTCCATCATTGGCTGGAATATAAAACCAAGAATAATAAAAATATTTATTGTTGTTATAATCTGAGGGAAAGACTAAAGCAATAAAAATAAGAGCATTATTATCTATAGCAATGCAACAATAGCAGCAACATCGTTCACGGCAATAACGAAACATTAATAGCTACAGAATCGTGAGGACAGTAAATCAGACATAGCCAACATCTCTTTTTTGTCTGGGATTAGTCACTGTACTCATGCTATGCTCTGCCTAGGTGTAGTTTATTTTTATGCTGCTGTGCTAGTGTCACCATATCAAGCAGCGGTTACCAATCTTTTCTGTGCATCTTTTCTTCTGGGAAATACTTGACCAATGTTCACACCCCCCGAAAGTATTAGATCACATTTGATGATGCGTTCAAGAAATTATCACTTTTAGAACTAGTACTAAAACTTTTGCTTAGCCTATATGCCTTGGGCTTAGAGGCTTTCAATGTTACATGGAAATAAACTTACAATCTTATGACCTTACCCATACTTAACCTATGACATCTTTATAATGTATTGCCAATGCACTTTTGTTATTCGTGATGTCCCTGTTTTGCCATGCCCACTGAAATGACATGAGCACACTGTAAGTCGAAGGGGATTTAAATTCTAAAACATTGACCGTGGGGAAAATCTACACCCTCTGGGAGAGGGGAATGTAATTGGGGACTATTGTGGGATACCCACTGTTGTGCTGGGTTTTTAGCAGGTATTTTCCTAACAGAGAACAAACAAGAGGCCAAATTATTTCATTTATATATATTATTTAAATGTAGGGGAGTGATGTTTAGATAGAATTCACTTAATAACGTTCAAGAAGTTTAAATGGCTATGTTCATGCTTGGAAGATAAGTTTATGATTTCCATTTACACCATGAAAATTTCATATTGCAATTGACATTACACAGTTCAAGCTGCTTATTTCTATTTAAAAAAACAGGTGTTAAACATGAATTCACAGTTATATGGTACTTAAATCTTGAAAGATTATAATGATGTGATTTTAGTCACTGCAAAGTGTGGCAGGCAGATGCAATACAGGGTTTCCCTAGGTTTACACTGTAGGTTAACTGCATCACTTAACCGCAAATGTGGCTAAATATAAGAAACCAGATGGCAATTTTAAACCACTGAATGTCAGTGTCCTCAGCCAACATCTGTTTAGTAGTGTACTTCGTCTTCTTAATAACTGTTTCTGGAGATTTTAATGTGTACACTTGTGAATTGGAAGTGGCTCAGCTTCCTAGTACAGAGAGAGACAGGCAGACAGACAGAGAGACATACAGACAGAGACAGAGAAACAGATGTGCATAGGGAATAGCAATTGAGAGAGGTGCAGGGTGAAATAGAGAGGGAACGAGGGGAGAGAGAGGGGAACATAGAGAGAGAGAGAGAGACACACATAGGGGGGAGAGAGAAACGAGAGAGAGAGAGAGAGAGGAGAGAGACAGACAGACAGACAGACAGACAGAGAGAAATAGTAAAAGATAGTGGGAAAAGAGAGAGGAGAGGGAAGTGGAAAGAAGAGATACAGCTAAATAAAGATGGACAGAATACAGAGAGATAAACATCTGTAGGAGTTTTTGTTTCAGAATATGAAACATATTATGTTCTGCAGGTCTCGAATGATTCTCGGACTATCCATGTTTCTGGTCCAAATGTGAAAGTGAAGAGATTTGAAACAGGGCGAAATCTTCAATCATTCAGTCAATGGGTTACAGAAAAGTTCAGCCATATTACAAGAATAAAAGAGCAGGGGTTTACACGAAAAATTACGATAACAATAGGAATGGGTATGTCTCCTTAAATTTAGTAACGAACATTTATGTTAATTATTGTCATATTCATATTCATGTGTTTTAACTTAACAATGCTGTTCCCCTTCTCTGTATTATCAATCAATCAATCAATCAATCAATCAATCAATGAAACTTGATTTAGCACCTCTTCAACAAATATACTCAAAGGCACTCCCAGTCCAACCGTGGCCAAATAAAACAGATTTCAGAGTGGAATAAAAATGGGATAGAGAGTTCAGCCATATAGCCAAAGATTCAATGGGAAACCAATCCAAGCAGTCGAGCCCACAACGGAAAAAGCACGATATTGCATCGTAGGGGTCCGAGAGAAAGGGACAAGAAGAAATGACCTGCTTAAAAATAATATAGTACGATATTGCTTAAAAGCTACTCACAGACCTGACTTTGATATTTTAAAAGTGTCTATTTTGTTTGTGATGATGGTTATAATACTCTTGTTCTCTTAGTAGGCCTATGTGGTTGAAGGCAGAACTGCCTCCATCCACCATGGGCATTTAGCCATCAACTCAAAGCCAATTGCTAAACTAAGCTAATAACTTAATTCACTTAATACTTTACTAATTGTTTTAATCACGGGCTGAGTTTTGATTTAGGACGAAAACAGTCCTGAGAAAAATTGCTTTAAAGGTGCTAGTGCAATTAAACAGTCTAATGATTATTAGTTGATATCAGATCACCAATTCCTGATCTGCCTGAGTTTTGTCTGTAACAGAGTGTAATGTCACCAGTCGTTTTCGATAAAGTTAGTTCAGACTGACAAATAGCATTGAAATTACGTTGGTTTCTACATCTACAGCCATTGAACTAAGTCATTAATTCAGTTACTTCTGAGCCGATACCGCATATTCATATGCGGTATCGTACTCATTCACCAGTGTCACCAATCATTGTCATTGAAGTTAGTTCAGACTGACAAATAGCATTGAAATTACATTGGTTTCTACATCTACAGCCATTCAACTAAGTCATTAATTCAGTTACTTACTGAGCCGATACCGCATATTCATATGCGGTATCGTACTCATTCACCAGTGTCACCAATCATTGTCATTGAAGTTCAGACAGGCAAATAGCATTGAAATTACTTTTGTTTCAACATCTACAGCCATTCAACTAAGTGATTAAGTCAGTTACTAACTCGTCAAGTCAGTCGGTAATTCGGATTCCATAGTGACCGACTCTGCCAGGTACCAGTTGAATTAAGGGGCTTACTATGGATTATGTCAGTTTACATAGCACATGATGAGTTGAACCATAACACAGAGGAGGCTGAGTAGGAAGTAATGGCTTTTGCATTGCTATGATAATGGCTTTCAAGGAAGTTCCAAGAATTAATTTAGAGAAGACAATTTTTGGAAAACTGAGTCTGTTGCAAAGTAGGTTGATTTTGTTTGACGTTTTTGAGTGGATTATTATTGTTCTGTTTGCTGCAGGCAAGGACAAGGCGTGTAGCGAACAGTACAGAAACGAAACTCCTCAAGAAACGTCCGGATGCATTGTTCCAGCCAATCAGGGACTTGATGACAAGTCAGTATAAGGAAGAAACCATTTTAAACTTAAACAATCTCAAAAATTAATCAATCAATCTCAAACTTAAACAAAATAGTTGATAGTTATTAGTTAATTTACTGCCATCAGACAATTTAGTTAGCGCTGGAGTAAGCTAGCAACAGGTAAGAAATGGAAGTGGATGATGTATTAAAGACAGAGGGATCAGATTGAGGCTGGTCATTATTTCCTAAAACCATTACATGCCCCTTAACTATTCACCACCTTCTGCTTCTTCTCAGGTGTTAAACTTACTATTATTATGTAGCATCCTGATGATCGATTTATTGGGGCAGTATACCAGTCCATTGATGAATCATTTTTAAGTGTCAGACTTCAATTTTTCTATAGTTCCAAAATGGCAAACAGCTATGCAAAATAATTTGTCTACTTCTAGATGAATGGACCATCTTATATCAATTTCGCTGCCTTCCTTTTTTCCATATAAACTTAATCAATCAATCAATTAATGAAATTTAAAAAAGCTCCTATTCAGGAAATCTACTCAGAGGCGCTTTCAGTCCAATCACAGCCAAAGAGTAGAAAGAAGATGAGGAGTTCTTAGGTAAGAGCCAGAGGTCCACGGGAAGGCCATTCCAAGTGGTACGGCCAACAAAAGAAAAGGCATGATGCTGCAGCATAGCAGTACGTAAGAATGGAACATCAATAAGGGCTTGCGCAATGCCATTCTTGTTTCTTGCTATTTCTCCAGAATGAAACCAGTTACTTATAGGTGTTGG
Source organism: Bimastos eiseni (assembly GCA_959347315.1). NCBI lineage: Eukaryota > Metazoa > Annelida > Clitellata > Crassiclitellata > Lumbricidae > Bimastos > Bimastos eiseni. The sequence continues at coordinate 9,702,303 of OY365813.1, read as the reverse complement.
AACTGAACTAAGTACAAGGAAATGTGAATGCTTCTTTGAAGAAAGATGGATTGGTCCAACCAAATTTTTTAGCTCAGGTGTGTAAGGACAAGAAAAAGAGCAGACCTTTAAGCTACCCTGAGGTGCATCCATATTTATTGGGATGAATCGAAATTCGGCTCGGCCGAGTTTCGTAAAAACTCGGCTAAACTGAGACTTGGTAAAACAATGGGTCTGAGTTTTAATCTTTCCGATTTTCTGTTTTTAAACGAAAATTGGATTTTTTAATTTATAAAATGACAATCGACCTAACTATAAGCACAAATACTGCTAATATTAGTTTGTGCATGTTACTACTTCCTACAGAAAACTAAGGCAGAGCTATAAAATTCATAAAGTTGTGCAAACTGTTAATCTAAAAATCAAGAGATTGAGACTCTTTTTAAATATTAGAATCTTGGCCATGGACTCAGCAAAATTCAGCTCATAAAGCTTGGGCTCGGCAAGAAATTCAAACTCTGTTTATCCCTGCATATTTATGGAGCTCAAATTCTTTAATTTTTGTAATGACAGTGTATGAGAGTGAGTTGCCAAGTCCACCCCTTAGCCGTCTTAGTAGCTTGACATTGAAACTCAGTGTGTTTATCACAGCAGAGTTGGCTACGTATGCAGGTGGAGCTGATTTCTCAATGCAAAAGTGGGCCATGGTGGCTAAGATTTGAACTGCCGACAGTCTAGCACACTTAAACATAACATCACGGTGATTTAGAGTGGTTCAGGAGTATTGCTTCTATGTGAGAACCACTTTTCCATCTTCATTTTTCGTCCTAGTATCCAAATTTATTCAGTTTCGTCTTGAATGTTGCATCAGAGTTTACAGACGGTCTCATCATCAATTTGTTCATTCCATGAATTCACCACTCTGGCACTGAAGAACCTCTACTTTATCGGCACATCCGGTTTCTTGAAGAACTTGTATCTGTGACCTCTAGTTCTATCATCCAAAGAGAATTTGAATAGTTTGTGTGCTGAAATTGTATCCTTTCCTGTCACAATCTTGTACGCCTTTATCAAGTCTCCTCTGATTCTTCGTCTTTGAATCCATGGTTGATAATTCGCATTTCCACTTGCCACTGGACTCTAGTGGACTTTCCTAAACCACTGACCAAATGACTTACTCGAGTTGGCAAAGTGAACAACCATGGCAATTTTCTGCGTGACAGTCAACGGGTCAGTCAGCGAGACAGAGGTGGTGACAAATGCCATCTTCAATTGCTATCTATGACACACTGCTCTTCTAATTTCCAGACAAGTTGAGCTATGAAGAATTGATTTCCATTCGGTTTATGCAGACCTGCTGACCTCATCTATCAAGACAGCTAGGTCATTTGCATAAGTTTGCATTTGCAGCCGTGATATTTTCCTCGATTGTCTCCTGCTTTCAAGTCTCTATGGCTTCCTGCCGAGTCTCAACCGGAAAGATTGCAGCTGCATAATGCAACTATGCTGGGATATAGCCATGACTAAAGCCTTGCATATTATTATTATTATGGCAGTTTTGTATGAATGTGTGTGTATGTATGTTTGTATGTGTGGATGGATGCATGCATGTACATTTGTATAGTACTGAGCAGCAACCACTGACTCATCTTTTGTGTATTATTATAGCGACGGTCTTGTATGTATATGTACATAAGTATGTTTATATGTGTATTGTATTGTATTTAAGCATAAAAAATAATTGTAATAGAGAATTTATAAAGTGCCTCTGGTAGGATGAATCGTTCTGCATATGTATTGTGCGGATACTGTGTATAAGTTTCTGGCTTAGAACAGATGATCATAATTTGTTATGTGGTAGTTTAAAACATGATTTTGGTAGAGAAATTGTTTTGGTAAGACATGTGCTAGCGTTCTGTTCTCATCTGGAAATTTCGTTGACTCTTCTTAGTATATGCAAGGACTGAATTGGTTGTTGTTTTAAATGGATTTACAGTCTGCAGAAGTATTCTGTTTGGTTAATCCAAACGATATAGGTATATTAATAGATAGTTCGATTGAGAGATTGATGGATAGGTAGGTAGGTTGATAGATAGATAAATGGATGGATGGATGGATGGGTGGGTGGATAGATAGATAGGTCAACTGATCGGATGATTTACATAGATAGATAGATAGATAGATAGATAAATAGGTCAATAGATATAAAGAGATGGATTGATGGATAAGTAGGTGGATAGATTGAGATAGATTATTAGATGGATGATGACTGAGATAGATTGTTAGATGGATAGATTGAGATACACAGATAGATTGATAGATAAAGAGAGACAAGATTGCAGTGAACTTTACTCACAGTTATGCTAAGTGCCGTTGATTTAGTATTAGACAGTGGTGCTTAATAAATGTATAAAAATAGTAATAATACTGATCGGATGACTTACAGCTCTGTTCCTTTCTTCAGGGATATTCACATTTTTGAGCTTGAAATGGACAATGCGAGTTCCCCTCGGATCATCCTGGATATTCACAGCGCTCAGTCGGCCGTGTCCTTGAGACGACACCTTCAGCTGGTGCTGAAGGCGCACAGGCCGACCCTCTGGACGCTGCAAACATCGAGGCTGCGTGGCACCTTGGACGTCATAGTAAGTCACCTTTCCGTGCATATACCCCCACCTCCTATGATTTGTTGTGGTCGACAGACTGACAGAATTTACAGACAATAAAACGGATTATGCATGATGCCTGGGGACAGGCAGCTAGGAGCTGAAACTGGCTTAAAGAGGCTCAAGAGATGAGCGACTGACGGCTGGGTGAGGCCCTAAGACCCATATGCTCTGCTGTTTTGACATTTCTCAACTGCGGGTGTTTGTTGTGTGTGTGCTTGTGTGCCTGCTTGCGTGTGTGCGTAGGTGTGTGGGTGTGTGTGACATATTGTGCTCCTGTCTCGTCAAGTTGGTTGACCGTCGTCGGCTTTTGCAAAAATCGTGGCTTGTTTTTGATGGGAGTGTTGATAATAAGAATTCTTTGGGTGGTCTAGGTGTCTGTGTAAAACTGCTAGTGGAGGCCTCATCCAACTATGTAAGCATCATTTGTTTTCACATAAAAAAATGCTGAATATTCTTTAAGTCTCTGCCTTGGGATTTCTACACACAATTTACAACATATTAAACAACATTTCTTTATAGCCCAACCGATGCCAAACATACACTCATGTACACTCATGAACACACCCGAACACACAAACAAACACACACATTCAAGGCCATACTGAAGAGGGCGCCAGCGGGGCCTAGGCCTCGGGCGCAAATGTGGAGAGGGCGCAAATTTCAGGATGGAATAACTTATTAATCCATGAAATGCACTATTTTCAAAATGTGGGAGCGCCAAAAAATTGAGGCTATGCACAGGTCGCAATTAGCTAGGCACAGGACACAATTATAGCTCGGTATGGCCCTGCACACATGTATGTGTTTGGACACTTACATTATTTTATACTAGCTGTTAACCTGTGAAAAATCACGGGTCATACTTAATTTTTTACATTTTTTTATTTGAGCTATTGCTAAATGAAGTTTTTCTTGTGTTACACGTGGATTTGATTTCATGAGATTAAGCAGATGATTTAATGAATTAGATCGGATGGCATTAGAGCAGATAGATCATCTCGATGGAATCTTGAGAAGTGTCATCAGGTGCTCGTATAACCGATCGATTTCGGTTTAGATCCGATTATAGGTGGATTTGATTTGATGAGATCGGACGAGCGAAGGTGATGGAATCTGAAGAATTGCAGATAACACAGTCAGGTACAAATAGCCAATCAGCTTCTGCGCACCTGACAGGCTTCACTTGGCTCCGGATCGGTCGTTTTCGCCTTCTGTTTCCACATACCTGTCCGACATTATTTACTGATAGCCGTTGAAGCTGCATCTAAATAACGAGTCGGTCCGATGATGATGATGATGATGATGGTGATGATAGCCTTGTCTGTTGACAGACACCAGCCTGCCTCGACGGAGGACGATCCGCTGCTATGACTGCTTTATGCACCAACCGTTTAACGTTTGTTTTATGTTGGCTGCAGTGTTTACTTTTCAATGAAGACCAGCGATTATTTAGAATTATTTAGAGGGACGTTGGAGTTCAGGGACGATTTACGTGGGCCATCTGCCGTGTAGCTTGTGTTAGGCTAATGGTTTTGAGGGAGCTTTATGTGCTCTGTAGGTAAAGAGGGTGTAAGTTACTGCTTACATGAGTACTGATGGGTGTGTGGTTATTTACATGCTGTCCTGAATGGGGCCGCATTGGTCTAGCTGTACCCATCTGCGCAGGCAGCCAGTGGAGACCTATATCGTATCGTATCTGATTATTTATATAGCGCAGTACTAGTTATTCAGAAGCGCTCTCAGCGCGACAGCCCTGAGGAAATAAGAAGGTCTTTCTGGAGGAAATAAGAAAGTCTTCAGGTAACAAAGGGATGAAGGTGGAGCACAATTAAAAGCTTGCTTTGGATAACGGGGCTTAGGTAATTCCACATATATCCCACCTACACAACTGCCATTATTGGTGTACAGGCAGATACTAATGTTTGAACTAGGACATCTGATGGGCTGGTGAGAGGCCTGATTGTGAGATACTCTTCAAAGTACTTTGTAAGGCAACCTTAGAAATGCTATGTATATAAGTTTTGAAGTTTTTGCCTTGCTGAAGGATTCAGTTATTTATTTATTAACATTGCAAGGTCATGCCAAAATGTGAATCATGTCAAGTAAGTAAGTATATTCTTTATTAACCAGTTGACGATCAAATTTTTGGTGTAAAAAGACATCTATATAAACACAGGTCAAAAGTACATGATGTCCTAACAATAAATGTTTTGGGCATCTGGCTGTATGTTCCATTTCAATGTGCACATATTTGCTGTTATTATTGTTAGTTTGCTCACTGCTAATTCGTAACATCTGCTGAAATGAATAACATCAGAACATGATTTATGTTGAATGATTTTCCCTGAAAGTCATGTGTCGGCTTAAGTTATTCCGTCCTGGTCCACAAATAATAATTGAATAAGATGTTCTCAGTGGCTGCTGATCTGCTGCTCACTTGCCACCTGTCAGTTCCGTTGAGCATGAACTTCAGGCCACGGAATAGATCTGGTTTGCTTTGGCAATTTGTTGCGTTTCTCAAGCTGTCGGCAGTGCTTTGGCTTCTTCTTCTTCAGCCCACTCTATCTGACCTTCGACTTTTGTCAATTTTGACATCGACAAATCGTTTCAATTTGCACTAGTCGTGTCTCTTTCTCATCCTCTGGTTATATTGTTAGCTGGGAGACAATCTGTCACTTCTGATGGGTTGGATGATCTATGGTGTGCATGTTTAAGTTGTTATAAAACCTGTGTTGTGGGAGGGTAACACATACACTGAGTGATTGCAAGAAATACTAAAGCGTGAAGTTATGAAAATGGCAAGTCGCTGACAGTACGCTTGGCATTTTTGTGGATGGAACCATTATGGCCCTGCCTGAAATATCGTTGAAGGTGGGCATGAGTGCAATGGGGGGGACGCTCTGAAAAAGTGACAAGAATAAGAATTGCATTGAGGTCAATGGTTCGCACTCGTCACCGTAAATCAGCAAGAATTGACGATCTGTCATGTGGGAACACATGTGACACGTGTTTGATGAACAGTGCTAGATATAACAGTAAATTTGTAGCTGACACAGGACAGCCGATTGGTAAGGGCTTTTGCCTTCTAGCATGAAGGGTTATGGTTTGAGCCTGCCTTGAGACGACTAGGTTTAACAACTCTGCCACACATAAATCTTAGATAACTAAGTTAAACTTTGTTGGCCTAGAGAAGAGAATCTGAACAGCCATGCTATCTGTCAGCTGTCAATGTAAATCAGTTAGTTGATTCTACATGTGTGCGTGGGCCCACCACTGGTAACTCTATTCAGCTTGCTGTGCATAGTTTTGCTAACAGACATATTTTACTTGTTTGCTATGACATTCAACATCATTAAGGCCAGTGCACAGAGAGCGCCTCAGAGTAGATATCTTGAAGGGCACCATATAAATGCTCGATTACATTACATTACATTTTATCGATGTCTTTAGACTGACCAGATGGTTGACACGAACGGCATAGACATGTCGTCCATACGGGTCGTCACCGAACGCCTGGCGAATCTGTCCGGCTCGGACCTGATCGCGTGGACGGCCGCCATATATCGTCCGCCTGTATCCTACACGAGTGCGAGGCTTGCGACCAGATTCGATCTTACTGTCGATGGAGGTGAGCACTGTAATTCTTATCTTTGGATTGTTTAGATCAGCAATTCTCAACCTGTGGGTCGCGACCCCCATGGGGGTCGCCTTACGATTTGCCAGGGTTCGTCTGGAACCTTCAGGAATTGTTAAAAAACGTTTTCACCCTTGAGTTTTAAGCTTATATATAATATTTATATAATCGTGATTATTACAGGAACTAGCCTTCTACTATAATGACTTTAATTAATCTTTATTTATTTCTTGTACTATGATTCATTTAATGAAATTATTACCAACAACAAATTTTAAATTGTTCTGTTAATTAAAGATTAAAGATTGATTATGCCATTACGCATGAGGTGTATGGATTATCACATGATAAAAATTATGTCAAATGCATGTTAGTAAAAATGTGGTGAAGGCAGTAACCCAAAACTTTTAATAGCTGGGGGTTGCCACACCTTTGGAAATATTATTTGGGGGTCACAGGGCTAAAAGGTTTGAGAACCGATGATTTAGATGCTTTGATTAAGGAATGCAATTGTATTTAAGCGGTGTTTCGGTTTACGCCCATATTAAAGGGCGTAAACCGTAAGGCCAGAACCAGCTGTTTAGAGTGACCCGTTTGCATCGATATATCGGTTTGACTTTCTTTGCTCTTAAATGTCATTGTAAGTTGCTCTATTGTTACACAGACGTCTTTTAGCATTGTCTATGGATGTATGTGTGTTTGTGCTCACCTTCAGGTGTAGAGTGCAGGTTCAATGCTACAAAATTATAACTGTCTATGAGCCTTGAACTAGGGATGAACCAAAACTCAGTTCGGAAACTCTGTTAATATTCGGCAAAACTCGGACTTGGTACAAACAATGGCTCTGAGTTTTAATCTTTCCAATTTCCTGTTATGAAACGAAAATCGAATTTTTTTATTTTTAAAACAACAATCGACCTAGATAAAAACACAAATACTATTATTTTTATCTACAAAATGACAATCGACTTAACTAAAAGCAGAAATACTGCTATTATTAGTGCATACAAGTTACTTCTTCCTATAGAAAACTAAGGCAAAGCTAAAAAATTCATAAAAGTTGTGCAAACTGCCAATCTAAAAATACTCCATTGTCTCTTTCGGGTTTCAGCTTTTGTATCCACTGGAACGTATCATCATTTGGTTTATATATTTCTTGTTACCATTTTGTTACGTTCGATGGTAAACAATGAAACACGTTCATTGATTGATGTTTGTACGTATCAAAACATTGATGTAATGTGTTTTAAGCACCTGATAAAGGTACTGCAGTTAGCCAACAGTGTTTGGATAATTAATCTACTTTCCGCTTTCTAACTATTTACTCTGTTTCTTTTCCTCAGTTTGAAGTCTTTTAGTTGGCAGATGTTTTCAGTTAACGTTCGTATAATTTTCTGTTGGTCTGATTTGTTTCACACTTGTCCTGGAGACAGTCTCTCTCTATTGGCCGTCTTGCAGTCTGAGGCGTTTTCTGTCTGTTGTCTGTTTTTCTAAAAGTTTTTCTGGTGCTGTGAGTTGTTCTTTTCCTCGTTCTTTGCTCTTTGTAAACCCACATGCTCAGAGGCGGCAGTCTCGTCTGAGAAGTGGAGGGACACCCAATGAGAGGGGTAAGAAATGTGAGGGGGGACAGATGTATAACGTGTCCCATCTCTGTAAAAGGTGGGGGACTCGTCCTCTGGACCCCTCAGGATCGCCGCCCCTGCACATGCTTGCACTTACAGTGACTTTTGACTTGGCTGATGAATTGATGATTGATTTATTGACCATTGAGTTTTTGCTGTTCGGATTAGACGTTGAAAATATAAGCAGATCGATCAAGAATTTGGAGTATTGAAAAATGCTTGGAGGGAACAGAAGGTGCTCCACTGTGAAAAACGGTGCTAAGATGAACCGCAATTAATCATAAACGTCAAGCGATGTGTTATCAAATAGTTTACTAGCAAGAGAAACAATTTTAGACAATGTATGATGTTTATTATTAAAAGGCAAATACCCGAGCTAGTGTGAATGAAATAAGGGTCAGTATTTCTTAGGCACCTGTTATGCTTACATTACGAATAGTCTTTTACTTGAAAACTGGTGATGAGTGTCATGTGGTAATGATGATTTATGTACCTCTGAACTTATGCTGGTACTCATTTGCAGAGATGGGGGCCATTGAGGGAGGAGGGGCGTTGTTGGAACCAGTTGCTGTTTTATTCCACTGGTGGTCACCCGTGCATCCCAGTACAATCCTTCCTCAGTTTGCTTAACTTTGCTGCCACTCTGAGCGTTGTAGTATCAACAGAGCCAAGCGACTGGAAGGAATAATCGGCCATGCATTGGCCCCCACACCACTTTTGTTTATCTATGATCTTCATCAATAACAATCTCTGGGACCAATGTTTGTGCAGATTGGGCTGCATGATATGGCCTGTCAGTCACAAGAAACTGGTATCCAGGTTGAGCTGTCCAGGCTTTTAGTAGTTGTGCCAGGTATACTCGTTTCATCTGGATAGGCATTTGCGCCTGTCGGTTGTTATGGAAATCGTTCATCTTAGAACGTCGTAACTTTCAAAACAAGACAACGTCAGATGTCCTTTTGGCTTTGCTTTCTCTGCCTGACCTGACTTGCTTGTTTTCTTGCTTACAGCAGCAGCAGCAGCAGCAATAACTGCTTCTCCCAAAGCAGGAGAATGATGATTGCAACTGTCCGATGCTCTCTGTCTTGTTTTCCTCATGTCTAATTTGTTCTAAGGCATAGCCAAAATACTTCGTCTTTCGGAATGGCACCACCGATTTTTCAAAGCTTTTTCCAAAGCATTTTGCATTTGCTTTCAACGAAGCTGCAATCACACTTTGAGGGATTGTGTCATTTCATTAGTGTAAAATTTCGCTAACAAATGTTTTAGCTCTTAGTGCAGCTATGGTAGCTTGATAATTTCGTTGGGCACAGCTGTTTTATGTACTGGGTTGCCTTTTTTTCTGGATACCTGCCTAGTTTGAAATTTGCCATATAAGTACTTTGTGATCTTGCATATTTTCTTACTTTAAATTTTCAACTGGAGTGTTGTGAGCAAATATTTAGCAAACGTTGAAGTTTCAAGCAAATGATAGCTAGAGGGAGAGAGTGACAGAGGGAGAAAAGAGAGATGGGACAATATAATCATGGGCAGAGTGGACCTATTCTGTTATTCCAAGCAAAGGGTTAGTGAATTTGTGGCAGGTTGCTGTCAACACTGGATTTTAACTACTAAATCAAACAGTCCAATTTTCCTCATAAATACTGCACTGGGTAAATACAGAATGGCGCTGTGCAAACATTGCCGCCCAGCGCTTTTTCAAGCGACTCCTCCAATGTCACTGTGTCTTCCTTTCCCCATCTCAACTGAGGTTCGTAAATCCACACGTGATTGCATCGCGGGGTCCGTGATTGTGTTATCCCAGTCTATTCCACTCTTCTACACATCCCCCACCGAGGGTTTCGGAAGTTATGGGAACTAGCCTCAAGGGAGGTCTTGAACGCATGGGAAAAGGAAAAGCTGGTTAAGGCGTGGCGCGATTTCGGCCGTGCAAAGATGGAGTTGTCTAAAACTGCCAGAGGGAAATGGATTCTTGCGACTACTTATCTACTCACGGAAAGACTCTTTCGATGAATTGGATGCAGTAAATGGATATGGCTAGTCAATTCTTCTGAATTACTGGATTTTGTTGTGGTTGCCAGTGGCATCTACTGTTAAATAGTAGATACAAGCATTTTATTGAACACTGATGATATCTGATGTACACTTAATCAATCGTTTTTATTGAGTAAATGGCAAGCTACAAAGGTTATAATAGCTTGACAGTTAATGGAGATTGACAGCAAGACGATAGGGAAGAATAGACCCTGAAGGGACCGAAGTCCCGCTAACAGGGACACCCTTACACCAAGTTAACTGAATAGGTTGTACTGTGAGAGGCGCTTTATAAATCCGTAAATAGAATAGAATAGGTGGTGTATGAAAGTAAGATAGTAGATTGGATAACTTGACTATGAATCTAACAAATACTGAGCTATGTAATTGACAGACAGGTTACACGAAATGCAGCGTAGTGTGTACTCTTCTTTACTTAATTTGTCCTGTTCCTTGTCGGTGTTCCTGTATCTGTCAGTATCTGGCTACATTTCTGCTGATATCCTTGTGTGTAACTGTGTCTGTCTGCCAGTGCCTGTGTATAAACCTGTGATTGTATCACAGCTCAGGATCAAGTTAACAATATAATGAGGATTAAGATATTTGCCACATGTTCATTTGAAGGGTTTTTTGATTGGTGCCCTGTATGGTATACAGGGCAACCAATGGTCTATGGAAATGATTAACTGAATTCTGATCTGTTAGTGATTAGCGACTCTTGGTGACCGTCCATATTATTTTTGCAATACGCTGAATTCCATTTGTTCTAAGAAAGCTTTTGTGGAACCTAACGATATGCATCCATGGGACAGTAATTGATGTTCATTCATTGCTATCTGTCATAAAACATTGAGTTTCTAAACCGGAGAAAGATCACTATCGTAAGGGTGGTCCTTGGCTCTTGAGTCGGCCTGCAAAGGACATAGGCCATAAATCTATCAGAGGCATTCACACAGTGAAGACCTCTTCAACTGATTACTTGATCATCCGTCTGATTACTTGATCATCCGGCTGATTACTTGATCATCTGTTGTGTTTCTGGCATTGCCATTTCCTTATGGAATCAACATGTGATTATGTTGTTATATAATAGAGATAACTAGCTGATCATTTGTTCAAGTAGCCTAGAATGAGAAAAGAACAAATTCAAGCAAAGACTACGTTCTGCTTTTTAATACAGCAACATACATATATGCGTTTTACATGTATGAATTTTTATGAATATGCATACAGGTATGTACATAAATTCTTAAATGTATAAACTCAATGATTATCATCTTTGTGTATACATGCATATGTTTCATTGAGGGGAGATAGTTGAATGGCAACATGCTGGTGCCTTGCAAGGCTGCCATGCAGTTAAATTCGACTTCTATTAAACTTATTATCATCTGTCACTATTATATCATGTGACCTTGCTGCAAATTGAATAATCTTAAATATGTTTGAATAGAAAGATTTTGTATTGTATTGTGAATACATTTATGTAGTAAAGTTGTACACTGGAACCTTGCTGTAAGCCCATGTTGTAGCGCTAGTACTGACATAACAGAATTATGGGCATGGTCCCTGTATTCAATTAAGCTTTGTAGCATGACCTCCCCATATATCTATTGAGTGCAACACTGTGGTTATTCTGTTGGAAAGGCAGATATTGGGAGCATGGAGGCATTTGAAGTATTATGTGGATGGGAACAGTGCAAACTATGATCAACTGGAAAGATGAGAGTCATACAGGTGATGAGATCCTGTGTTTGTTTAATAGAATATGGCCGATTGGCAAGAGCGGTTGGCCGTAACGCTCAGTGTGTGCTGAGTGAGCGGGTTCGACTCTCGTCCGCTCGTGGCACCTTCCATACAAATGCAATATGTATGGCACATGTAGATGTTGATGTTTCTGCCTGGTTCTTCCCCCAATGTAGGGACCTTGTGCAAGTCCTTAGCGCATAATTGCTCTGCAGTACAACTGCAATTGCACGGTCGAGGCGTCTGCACTTCTGGAGCAAAAATGTTGGAAGAAGGGCGATATAAAATTTCTGAATGAATAAAAAGAATTGAGATAAATAGAGATTGCACCGATATCGGTAACACATCGCTTTCTGGATCATTGCTTGAAGGAGGGAGGGAGGGACTGAACAGAGGAAAGAAGAATAGCATGGCCAGAAACAAGGCAGTTGGACTGGATGATGGATAGCTGCTGAGAATGGGTTCAAAAAAGTGAAGGAAATAGCACAGAACAGAGATGAAAAATGGCTTCTTTGGACTGCTCGACCTGCCTGAGGCCAGAACACTGAAGGACACAACCTAATTATATCATGTAAACATGTTTCTGTACCTATGTGTGGCATCCTATGGTATCATTTTAAAATGGCCCCACTGTATGTATATATGAGTTTGTGTGTGTGTGTGTGTGTGTGTGTGTGTGTGTGTGTGTGTGTGTGTGTGTGTGTGTGTGTGTGTGTGTGTGTGTGTGTGTGTGTGTGTGTGTGTGTGTGTGTGTGTGTGTGTGTGTGTGTGTGTGTGTGTGTGTGTGTGTGTGTGTGTGTGTGTGTGTGTGTGTGTGTGTGTGTGTGTGTGTGTGTCTAGAGATATATATTTGTTGTATGTGATCATTTTTCATGAAACCAATCGGAAGTCGCATTTTAATAAATGTCTTATTTTGGTCCTTATCACGGGTGACACTCTCGCCTTATTCCTTCTTCTAGATGACGAGAGTACCCGTTGGTTCTTTTTTCTATCACCAAGCTCAGCAACACGACACACATGATGGTTTTAATATGTATATTCAATTAAATATATACACACCACTCATCCTATCTACACTTACTGGAGTTATTAGTGTCCTTTCTAAATGTTTCTCTGGTTTACGTTGGAGACGGGGTTCCCAACTACGTTGGTTACCCTTATCGTCAGAACGACCTAACGTCTCCCTCAGTTCCGAAACAAGTCCTCGTTCCTTTTCTTGCTACACTATATGAATCCTTCTAGAGGCAATTTCCTTCGCCATCCCAAACGCAAAACTCGTATCTCTATTGGACGACAAATCGCCTGCTGAAACTATTCCTAAACCTTGGTTGGTCGAGTCTTGGTGTCCTTAGCGTAACGTCAGATCCCTAGGGGTGTCCAGTTACTGTTTGACTAGCGGCTGTTATGGCTGGGCCTTATTAGTGTCATTGAATTCCATTACTACAGTTATACCGCCTAACAGATTGCGCCATTCATATCGGAATTGTCCCCTATTCATGATCCGTGTCAACAGGACGGTTCAAACCAGATTTTCAGCTGGTTCAAGAATTTCTTGTCCATGGGTCGCAGAGGAGGTAGGGGCAGGCGCCTCTACCGTCTGCCTCGAGGTGTCTGGTTTCATTGCTTGACACTCCGTTGCTATTTCCATATTTCTCACGGTCTGTATTGAGGTCGTCTGCCTCCGGCGAAACCCATTGAGGTCTCCTTTCTCAGGTTTCAGGTAGACACATCAGCTGTAGTCGTCCCACGCCTGTGCTGCCGGTCGATGACCTTTATATAGCGCCATCTTCCAGAGTGTCGTGCATGACAGTCTTTTAGTGGGAAAATCCATTTTTCATCACCTTTGACATTTTTGTACTAATGATTTAAAAAATCATTAATAAACATATATTGTTAATTGCTTTTGCTATAAAATAACGCTAAATATTTTTTAAAGAATATTTATTGGAATCCACGCTAATTTCAAATTAGAAGTTTTGCATTTTTATGAAATGTATGATGATTTTCTACGTCTATTGCATCATTTTCCCATGCTTGCACCCCTACAATAATGGTATTGTCTGCAAGCTTAACATCTCCTCTAGCCGTCCGTCTTGGGTATCCAAAATGGACTAGCTTTTAATTTAAGTCAATCATAGCTTGAGTAAGAGGTCATATGCATAGAAATACCATTCTACGGAAAAATGATCAAATAATCTCACGAACTTTGGAGGCGATTTTCTCAAAAGAGATTGCGAGCATAGTACGATGTTAAATTGACATAACTTTTCTCAGGTATAAGATATAAGTGAAACAGAAGCAGTTTTGGAAAGCTAATATGAAGTTCTATAATGTTACATCAAAAACCCATTTTTCAAATTTGGAACTATGTGACTGATTTTGTGCTGAGCCGTCACACATATGTTGCCCAATGTCATATCTGTGTGGGCTTAAGTATGCTGTATGTACAGGAATGTTACTTGTTCATGACACCTTCCATGCAGATGCAATATGTATGGTACATGTAGGTGTTGATGTTTCTGCCTTTTTCTTCCCCCAGATGTACCCTGGCATTATAATAATTCACAGTTGTTTAGACATGGTACACCTACCTTGTTGGTGTGTTTATAATGATCTTCCATGCACAGGTGTCTACTTCCATTGGCCTCCAACCATCTGCTCTTGGTAGTCTTGCCACCTGTGAGCATGTAAAGAATTGGCATATGGCCGTTATCTTCACCATGATTTGTCCTTGGAGGTCCATCACCGATGTCAATTCGAATGGATCTTTTCCAACTGCTTATCCTTTGTGGACTGTTTGCCTCTCAGTCTTTCTGACTGATCTTTTGGATGTTGACTGCTTGCTTTTGTTGCACCTTTGAGTGATGCCGTGTGCAATATGATGACATTTAATGGATTGCTTTTGATGTTAGTACTTGGAAGCGACTTATTGGAGTGTTTTTGAGACTGGAGAAGTCCTGTTAGACCAAAAGCTTACCTATCATGAATCTATGTATATGTATGTATATTCTTGTAATTGCCATATATGTATATCATATACATAATTACATATATATATATAATTTATATATATATTTATCTTGTGCTGTGAGATTAACCTATCCTGTTATTGAGAGCAATTGAGGTTGACATAGTAATTATTTCTGGTTATACAAGGCATGGGTTGTCAGTTTTGTAGGTCTTACAGAACCTGCAATCCATCCATTCAGCCATCCCTGAATGGCATTCCTGTAGGAACTAACCTTGCAGCCCAGCTTCGCTTGGAATTGCCCTTTGCACTTAGCGGGTGCACTGCTTGGGCCCTGAAATTCGCCCGGTTGCAAATGCTCCGAGTGACCCTGTCTTTCTTAACTAATGCGAGTGTTGCCCAAATATTTTTATTGAACGACCTCTCCTGGAAGCAGCTCCAATTGCTTCCATGTTGCTCTGTTCGTTTGTGACTGTTCCGAGTTATTCCAATGTTTTTATTTAACTAACTTGTCTATTTTGCATATTAACATTGGATTAGCCTTCAGATGATGCAAATGACAGTTGTTATGAATGTCAGCGAATTTGCAATTCGAAAGTAGAAATATCCAATTATCGGAATTGAAAGTAAATTTTATCCTGAGATTAGTCATTGCTCACTTAGAATGTTTTGTAAAAATCTTCGTGTTGCCAGAGCGTTCCATTTGTCAGCCTTTCCTGGGAAAATTTTCCACTATAGTTTCAATGAAGTTTAGGAATGAATTTTAAGCAAAGAATTCTCAACAAGTTCAGTGTTGTATAAGATTACCCAACTATGGACATTGGAAATGCTGTATTTATGAAAGATTTGTGCCCTAAATTAAAAAATGCATTACCATGGCCCCTAAAGCCTCTACTGTTCTTAAGCTAAAGAACTCGTGGATTATGCTAAGCCGATCCCTTTTTATTTAGCAATCCCTGCTCTGAAATGTTTTTATTTCTGTCTTTCTTTGCATTAGTTAGAAAAATTGACAGAATTTCTATTGTGCTGCAACTGAATTTATATAGAGCCATTATGAGTGGCCATTAGAAGCATTTTGTAAGCTCATACCAGAATGCCAACAAGTTCATCAGTTCAATGACTCTTTAGTTTCGATTACCTCCAACTGCCGACCTCTCGTATGTGCATGACTCAAACAGAATACAGAAGCTTGGTTGTTTAGAAACTGTGGATGCTGTACTGAAACATTGTTTCCAAAATGTCTGGTCAATCTGGCTTGTTGGTGATAACCATCGGTGGTGCTTGTATGTAGGAAGAGCGTTACTTGGCATGTGGCCAGAGTTGCTGGCTGGTAGAACTTGGCGTCCATGAACAAAAAGGCCCACCTTCCTTGCCCCAGGATATGAAACAGCGGGCAGGTGTGATTCACTAAAGAAGTGGCCTCAGACTGGCTTTCGAAACATAATCGCTAGTATTGCTGGTCCTTGTCAGGAATTATTAATTCTCTTCCTTGAAGCAGAACATCCTCTCGAGTAGATGCCTTGGCAGTCAGGGCTGGACAGCTGTTACCCAATCAAAAGTCTTCTCTAATGCAACTGCAACTCCCTTCCTCCTACACTTCCTGGTACACATGTGCCCTGTTATTGTGCCAGGGCCCTGTCTTTATGACAAGCAACCCTTCTTACACGATATGGTCACAACCTCTAAACATTCTGTCCCTCATCATACCATTTTACCATCATGGTTCCCACTGTCTGATCTGCATTCTTGGCTCCTCATATATGATCTGACCAAATAATCTCTCTGTTTATTAACATTCTGTTACCAGCTGAAACTGTAAGAGACCCTACTGGATTATTAGGTCTGCATTTATATTCACTACAGAGATGAACACACTCTCATGCGCACGCACTCTATCTGTCTCTCTTTGTCTCTCTGTCTCTCTCTGCCTCTGTCTGTCTGTCTGTCTTTGTCTCTGTCTGTCTGTCTTTCTCTCTGTCTGTCTGTCTCACTCTCTGTCTCTCTCTCTCAGTCTCTGTCTCTGTCTGTCTGTCTGTATGTCTCTCTTTCTCTCTGTCTCTGTCTCTCTCTGTCTCTCTATCTTTCTCTCTCTCTTTTGGACACACACATGCATGCACTCTCACCCTCATACACATGCAAACACACATTCAGACATACATCCTCACGTGCACTTCCTCACGCACACTTAAAAGAGTGCTACATGTATAACAAGTGTGTTGATGTATACATCAAGAGCACTCTGCAGAGGTGGGGTCCACTCTACCCTACAGAGGTAGGGTACACTCTGACCATGGCCTTTGTTTCATGTAGTAGGTCAACCCAGTGTGTCGCCCCATTGGAACTTGTTAGGGTGAAGGTTGCCCACTGTACTTTTTCAAATGATGAACAAGTTAAAATTGAACAACTGAAATATAACCAATCATCAACTAGAGATTATGATCAGAAATCTGATGAACTATTAAAAGGTCGTCGAATTGTAAGTGTTGGCTTCAGTGACTAATAGATGTAACCAGAATAGACAGCAATTTTCTGCTTACTAAACCTCAGCATGGTTAGAATCGGCATTGTTTATTCACATTGGGAGTCCTTCAGTTTAGTGCAGTGGTTCCCAACCTTTTTCAACTAGGACCACTTTTATTTAGTTGGAGGACATGGTGGGCCACAAGATTAAAAATAATTATTTTTATTTTAACAGATTAAAATTGAACTTCAGTATTGCATTTGGTGTTACTTATAAACTGTGCTTTGTGGAACCCTAGAGTTCTGTGAGTTAAACACAAGGGTTCCCTTTAAAACTTTTAGTGTGAACAACCGTTTAATTAAAACTTTCAGTGTGAACAACCGTTTAATTAAAACTTTTAGTGTGAACAACCGTTTAATTAAAACTTTCAGTGTGAACAACCGTTTAATTAAAACTTTCAGTGTGAACAACCGTTTAATTAAAACTTTTAGTGTGAACAACCGTTTAATTAAAACTTTCAGTGTGAACAGCCGTTTAATTAAAACTTTCAGTGTGAACAACTGTTTAATTAAAACTTTCAGTGTGGACAACCGTTTAATTAAAACTTTTAGTGTGAACAACCGTTTAATTAAAACTTTCAGTGTGAACAACCGTTTAATTAAAACTTTTAGTGTGAACAACCGTTTAATTAAAACTTTCAGTATGAACAGCCATTTAATTAAAACTTTCAGTGTGAACAACCCTTTAATTAAAACTTTCAGTGTGAACAACCGTTTAATTAAAACTTTTAGTGTGAACAACCGTTTAATTAAAACTTTCAGTGTGAACAACCGTTTAATTAAAACTTTTAGTGTGAACAACCGTTTAATTAAAACTTTCAGTGTGAACAGCCGTTTAATTAAAACTTTCAGTGTGAACAACTGTTTAATTAAAACTTTCAGTGTGAACAGTCGTTTAATTAAAACTTTCAGTGTGAACAACTGTTTAATTAAAACTTTCAGTGTGAACAACCGTTTAATTAAAACTTTCAGTGCGAACAACCCTTTAATTAAAACTTTCAGTGTGGACAACCGTTTAATTAAAACTTTCAGTGTGAACAATGAGCTTCAAACAGTGTAAAATAAATTATATGAATATTCATGGGAGGCTTTTTGCTTTAACATCTATGAATAATAACTTTGTTATATAAGCGAGAATTCATATGTTATTGTCATCGATATTTGCATTATTATTAATCAAATCTAGGCTTAAACCTATAATTGTCTGCATTCTCAAGCATGAGTACCTACAGCAGAATATGTTTTGTTTTGGATGGGAGTTCTGCCAAAATATTTACGATCAAAAGGGTTCAGCGGCCAATAAAAATTGGAAAACGTTGGTCTAGTGGTTGGGATGCTAGGCTGTAAAGTTTGAGGTGACTGGTTCAAAACTCCACCAGGAAAAATTTTTTTTAGGTTTTTGTGCATCTTGTCAATTCAGCTATTCTGAGTAAGTAAACTAGACGGTTGAGATGATGGCAAGGGAGAGACTGGCCACCAGTCCTTGTCATAAATGGAACCCAAGAAACTTGAAAGGTCACTAACATTGCATGTCCATAGCTACGTCTGAGGCTGATTGACTCGAGGAACTGTTGTTTTTACTTATTTTTGTTGTTGTTGTTTTTTGTTTTTGTTGTTCTTCCTTTTCTTCTTTCTCCTCTTCTGCTTTTTCCTCCTCCTCCTCTTCCACATCTTCTTCTTCATAACTCCTGATCCTTTATAACTGCTAATTCTATTTTAGTTGATGACGACCGACCGTTTGGACGACCCAAGGACGACGACGGCACAAGTCACTCTGATGGACTGATCCGGAAACTTCTGGATCATATAAGAACAGTTGCCGAACACTCGCGCTCTATCATGTGTTTGCCAGGAACCATGGAAGTCAGCCTGCTTAAACATCCACTCTCGGTAGGCTCAGATCTCTTTGCACTTGTATGTGTGTATGTTGTCAACAGTTAAATTGGACTTCTGTAATAACTTGTCATCATTCGTACATACTATGTTTTTATCCACACTATGGTTTGTCAGTTTGAGATTAAATGGAAATTGTTATTTGAAATGCTTGAAATTTGACATTCTTGAAATTGATATTGCCCTTCTGCAACATCTTTTGCTCAGAAGTGCACACGCGTCGACGCCGCAATTGCAGTTAGCAATTGTGTGCAAAGGACTTGCTCAAGGTCCCTACACAGTGGCTGACGCTTCGGACGAGGGTCGAACACGCTCACTGAGCTCACACTGAGTGTTATGGGCCGACCGCGCCACACAAATAGTAATAATTATGTAAACTATGTATGTATGTAGTGTTGGTGGTGAACTTGCTGTCCCTTTCTAAGGCTTGGACATTTCATTGGCTGGAAGGCTTATTGAATTATATTAACAAGAAGTTACGGTTCTTTCAATGTACTTTAATATCTGACTATTAGTTCTTATACAGTGTTTACATAGTTCTACATATGAAACCCTGTGTTCAACACTTCAACTGCTTCTCTTTTCTTCCTTCGAGTCACTGCATATCCATCATCGCAATAGTCTGTTTTTGTTCTGTCGACTTAAAATCAGAGTTGGCTGTCAATGTTGACTGCAGCCTGTTCTTAATGGGGTCAATGTTGGCTGTCTAATGTTCATTTTAGCAAATTCCTAGTCTTAGCAACGCCTTTGGTAGTTTGGAAGGTGCATAAAAACTATTCTAGCAAGTATTATAGCAAGCATTCTAGAAAATTATTCAAAAGAGCATTATTATGGAAAATTATTGTAGCAAAATATACTAAGAAAGTATTCTTGAAGAGCACTCTAGCATAGTAGTCTGGAAAAGTATTCTAGAAAACGATTCTAAACAATCATTGTAACAAATTAGTATTGTAGTACGGTTTTCCACAAAGTATTCCAGAAAAGTATTCTGTTGTATTTCATGTCTAAGTTAACGTATAACACTATAATGTACATTTGTATATTGAACATAGTCTTAATTGTTTTGTGGTATTCTTTATGAAACTGTTTTTCCAAATTTTCTTAGAGAGATGAAAACTTTTATCAGCCAGTAGTTCCTCTATGTTTACTGGGAAACATTTTCCATGAACTTGTATTTGTATCATGACTTGTTTGAATGAGTTTTTTGCTCTTCATTTTCATTACAGTCTATATTTATGGAGACATATAATATGTACTCCATAAATAATTGCAAAGGATAATGAAAAATGATACATGTTACAATGAACGGTGGACAAATTATATATGAAAATGAAAACCTGACAAATGATTTGGTGAAGAATAGAAAGTAACGTGAAAAATTGTCCTCTTTATTTGATAAAAATCTTTTATGCCAGGAACTAGTTATGACGTTGTGCAGCCATTGTTAGACCTAACCTTCTCTATAATACTAATGAGTGGTTTTATACAGTTCCTGGCATTGTAAGTGCAGAAAATGATTCGGTACAGCTTCTTGCGATAAGCTTCATGAAGAAGCCAATTATTGGTGTGAAAGCATGAAAAGTAGTCTAGCTAAGGCTGTCAACGGATACCCGGGTACTCCTCCGAGGCCAACTACCTGGGTAATAAAATTGGTTTTCGGGTACCCGAAATTCCATAAAAATGCACGATTTTACCTGAAAATATGCCAGAAATATTCCGTTGGTCATATTGGCTGACTGCTCGGGCAATAAAATTGATTCTTGGGTGCCCGACATTCCGTAAAATCCGCAATTCCCTACATTTCCTGACAAAATATCCGCGCGGTCGGGTACCCACTCCGCGAGTCGACGGGTACCCGGGTCGTTATTTCAATACTTTTTGACAGCTTTAATTCTAGCAAGTATTCCTTCCTCATAAAGTAGCCTTAAGCATTTGATGTTCATTTTAGCAAATTCCTAATGCAGACTGTTAAGGATTAATCAAAAGAAGTTTTTATTGCATCCAGGTTGCATTTATTTCATATCATATTTCATAGTATCATGTGCTTTTTCTGTGTTGCAATGAGATACCCATTCTGTTTATGACCAACCATGTACACCTCAGACTTGTTATAACAACGTCCTTGGGTTACAAGTCAAATTCTGGTTTAGCATGGATTTCAAAATTAGTTGAGCAAAGAGAAATAAGCTGATTGTAACATGACCCATATGTTCTCTAATTGACTACTGCAATTACCTTCTCATTGGTCTTCCTGAGGTTAATGTCTATCTTCTTCAGCCAGTATTCAGTACAGCTGCTAGACTGATAGCTTGCTTTGCCCGTTTCTCTCGCATCTCTACCTTTATTTTACATGAACTTCATTGACTCCTTGTCCATGGTCGCATACAATTTAAAATCTTCATTCAAACTTTCAAGGCTCAAGACCCCGAAATATCTGGTTGATGTAAGACTTTGACCTCATTCAGCTTCCTCCCTGCGTCCACTTGCTCATTCAATAGACTTGACCTCTTGGTTCCTCGTACTAGAACTGCTATGGCTCAGTCTCGATTCGTTTTTTCAATTGGTCCCTCTCTGTGGAACACGTTTTCTCCATCTGTTTGCTCTAAAATTCTATCTGTTAGTCTCTCATCCTCTTTCACTTTTCTCAAGACCTGCTTCTTCTCTCATGGCCTTGTACACTGGCAGCGCTTCTGAACGGTTCAACCTAATACTGTAGAAGCGCTTTGCAAATGCTTAAATGCTTAGTTGATGTGTAAACATTGTTTCCTGTTCCGTTCTAGGTCTTTCGACTCTCGACTGACCAGCTATCGTTGAACGACCCAGACTGTATGCCACAGCAGAACGACACGCACTATTTTTGGGCGACAAACCTGGATGCATGCGGAGGCATACAGCGCCATCACTCCAACACGATGACGGTCGAAAACGCGGTCGGTGCAATTAAAACAGATAGAGTCCAGTTGCGATCGGTGAACAGAGCGTTGCTATTAAGGCAATGCCTGACACTGCACGATGTTTGATGTGGGAACGAGTGACCTGACTTAAAATTGAGGGATTTATCCATACGGATTTGTGTGGTTGATTGTTGTATGTGAGATTGGTGGCTGGATGGGTGGGGCGTCGCAGTTGCATGGAGTTCGGTCAAGGCAACTGGATGTCAAAGTGTATTTCTGGATATCAAGGTGTATTTTATTATAAAAGATTGGCTGACTTGATGTTTTGGTGTGCTCATATGCTGTTACTCATTGATTGATCGATTGATTGATTGATTAATTGGTTGATTGCAGATCTTAATCAGACCAATGAAGCCATCGGTTGGCCAGTCTTTGGATGACTCCTCCGGTTCAGGGATGAAGCAGATGGAAGAAGGAGATGGTGGTGTTTATGACACACTTTCAGATGATGAGGACGTAACGAGTTCTTCGATGACGGTCATCCGACTAGGCTTTGCCTGTTCCTATCCACTCGATTCAGACTTTCCCTCGGTAAACACTCTCTCATCATTACTTCTAAGCTACAAAGCAGACATATTTCTCTCAGTTCCAAGAAAAGCTCAAAAACGGAACGCTCGGGCGATATGAAAATATTCACTAAACGTTGTTATGCGAATTTCTAGGTCAACATTTTTCAATGCACAATTTACTTTAAATTCAGATATTTGAAATTTTTTATTTCCGGTTGCAGAATTTTCCAACATTAAATATGATAACAATAATTAAATTATTCTCTTAATGGCCCTATGTTCATATACATATATATAGCAAAACTTTTCCAGCTTTGCTATGCTTGTTTGAATAGTGGCGTACATACATACGTACGTACGTGCTTATGTATACATACGTACGTACATATCTTGGTATCTGCAAGAAAGAATTATACAGTGTGTACTCTTAAAAGAAAGATGCATATACTCTTTACAAAGAGCTCTACAGTGTGTATACCAGTCTGCTATGTGTTACAAATAATAAGGCTGCAAAAGTTTATATTTTATTTAGCACTGGTGTACAGTTCTTTGTAACACATCAACCAGTACAGTGTATTCAGTGAATAGTTTTGGGGGACATAACCCAATTCTTCTTAAGCAGAATGGTGTGTAAACGAGTTCACGCTGCAGTTCTATTCCGGCCCGGAATCCTCCGGTCTTGGCTCTCGGCTTGCTGGCACCAGTGTCAACCCAGCACGCATGAGCTTAACACCAAAACATGCCTATTTCACACATGACGATTTATCCACAAACCACTGGAGCTAGCCATAATCTCTGGTGCCAGCCAGAAACCACTTATGCCAGCTCTATTTCACTTGTTAGACTTCATAGCTACTGTTGTGTGTGTATGAGTGTGTGTCTGTGTGTGTGTGTATGTGTTTGTATGTGTGATTGATTATGAGAGCTTTTTTGTGTCTTCTCTATGTTCAGCCTGTTGATATGACTTACATTAGCCACTATATTCTGCATTTATTTACAGGATGTTGACTATTATCTGCGACTTTACAAAGATGACCTTTTCCAACACCGGATCATGTCATATCCAGTTGTAGTCGCGGAAAATCAATCTCTATACGTCTTGGCAGGAATCCAAACAGGTGAGTTCTAATTTTAATTAAAGGGTAAGAAGAAGAAGATGGGTCCCTGAGGCAAACCCCAAGGGGCACGAAGCTTCATCGACCTAATTATTTTTTTTAGCACTGACAGGTTCAAGTCGGGTGCCAGTCCTATCCTTGCCTTCTGATTGTTAGGCGTCCTTGCTGTGGTATGGCCGTGTTTACGGCGCCTTATAAATCGTCATCATCATCATTATTATTAGTATTATTCTGGTTCTGATCTAATTCTACCTTTTCAAAAAAATTGATTTGGCGATGAAATCTTACATTTTATTTTATTCTGCTAAAATCACATTTATTATAGAAGATCCTGTGGAAAGTAAATGAAAACCGACCATTTTAAATGCGATTTTTCTCAATTTCAGTATTCTCGTGATACAGATTCTGTTGGATATATGTTAATAATTTGCACTGTTAGAAAGTTGATTTAATGTTGAAAAATAAGATGATATAATCTCAATTTCACCAAAATGCGACTTTGGCCTGCTTTTAATAGAGCACCTCACATATGACTTTAAATGTCATTGAGGTCTGGTCTTTTATCATTTGGCTCGATATAGCGCAGCACTAGAATAGTTATTGACCGTGGGTCCACGCACACTCGTAGAACCATTCCATGCACAGTTGATAGATTGCATCCTGTGTAGATAGCACCAAGGCATCATGGTTGTAATATGTGTTGTTGGTCAGTATATGAATGGCTTTTGACTACTATTAATTGATTTGATTAATTGATTGATTGATTGATAAATGTTGATGATGATATTATTTACCATGTTTTCGTTGTAGACCAAGGGCTACAGGCAAACATCGAGAACTGTAGCGTGATCCCTGTGGACATTTCTGGCGTTGTTCAGCATCTCCTCATTGTCAACAGGTGTATCGTGGATCAGACAGCCGTATGGAAAGACTCCGGAGGACTCCATATCAAGGATGCAGTCATAGGAGAGAGTTTCAGATTTCGCTTCCAAAACTGGTGGGGGGAACACATGAAAGTGGAATTGCGCTGTGACCTGACTGTCTGCAACAGGCTAGCCACCCACAAGGCTGGCATACTACAGGTATACACTGAAATGGTGTGAAAGAAAAGATAACATTTATTTATTTGTTAGATTTGTATCGCGCGCAAGATCAAACTGAAATGTGAATCTGAGGTTCGATTAGTCAGTCGAGAATATGAACTTAGACTGCCGAATCCTTGAAAGCCAAGTAGGAATAGTGGATTTTGAGCCACTTTTTGAAGAAAGGACGTGAATTTGAGCTACGGAGAGAGAGAGTGGCAGTCGATTCCATTCCTTAGGAGCAGAGGCATGGAATGCACATGAGCCCACAACTGTTCTGCACTGTGGCTCAGCTAAAAGACTTGTGTTTGATGATTGCAGGCAATAGGGACAAAAGAGATGTAAGGAGTTAGTGGAACATAAATATAGGTATGAGTACTGATGCTGAGGGCTTTGAAGGTCAAACAAGCCAACTTAAATTTGATTCTGAATTCTACAGGTAGCCTGTGCAGCTGGTGGAGTAGGACTGAGGAGCATGTTCGTAGTGGGATATGCAACACTATGCGAGCTAAGGTGTTTTTGATTCATTGCTGCATTTTGAGTACTGATAAAAGGCAAATTGGCATAATGAAGGCGACAGGAGACTTGTGGTTTCCGACATATTATTAGTTTAGGCCAACCTGCCCTGATGTGATAGAAATATGATTTACAAAGGCTTATCATGTGAGGTCTAAATGTGAGCTTGACAGCATCTGAAAGTAGTACAGTGGTGCCTACTATGTCGATGCTAGTAAGTAAAGGGAAAGAATGCATGAATCTAGAAGAATTGCATCAGACTTGTCTGGGTTTTTGGACATACCATTTAAACAGAATATTGAAAACATGCATTGATTGCATCCCTGAGATAGCAGCCATTTTATGTTTCTTGTGTTAGGTACCTTATGTTAGGTACCTTATGTTAGGTACCTTATGTTAGGTGCCTTATGTTAGGTGCCTTATGTTAGGTGCCTTATGTTAGGTACCTTATGTTAGGTGCCTTATGTTAGGTGCCTTATGTTATGTGCCTTATGTTAGGTGCCTTATGTTAGGTGCCTTATGTTAGGTACCTTATGTTTGGTGCCTTATGTTAGGTGCTTTATGTTAGGTGCCTTATGTTAGGTGCCTTATGTTAGGTGCCTTATGTTAGGTGCCTTATGTTAGGTGCCTTATGTTAGGTGCCTTATGTTAGGTGCCTTATGTTAGGTGCCTTATGTTAGGTGCCTTATGTTAGGTGCCTTATGTTAGGTACCTTATGTTAGGTACCTTATGTTAGGTGCCTTATGTTAGGTGCTTTATGTTAGGTGCCTTATGTTAGGTGCCTTATGTTAGGTGCCTTATGTTAGGTACCTTATGTTAGGTACCTTATGTTAGGTGCCTTATGTTAGGTGCCTTATGTTAGGTACCTTATGTTAGGTGCCTTATGTTAGGTGCCTTATGTTAGGTACCTTGAACAAGTCTTGCAGACACCCCAAGCTCAGCACGTCATCATTAGAGAGAGGTGCTCTATAAATTTAACAGTTATGGTGGTAATGATGGTCATTATGTTGATAGTAGTAATGATTGTTGTGTTTATCCTATCTTTTGGTATTGCTAAATTAATATAGTTCTAATAATAGTAACAGCCATTGTGGCTGGTTATGTTTTTAGTTTGGATTCTTTTGTTTAATCACATATCATCCTAGACCAATTGTTTAATCACATATCATCCTAGACCAATTGTTTAATCACATGTCATCCTAGACCAATTGTTTAATCACATATCATCCTAGACCAATTGTTTAATCACATATCATCCTAGACCAATTGTTTAATCACATATCATCCTAGACCAATTGTTTAATCACATATCATCCTAGACCAATTGTTTAATCACATATCATCCTAGACCAACTTGTTGTCAAATAGTCCTGATCCTAATTATTAGAATTTGTACCCCTTCTGGTGTCACCATTTGTATACCAGAGACACATTTCTACACTGCATGATATAATGGTTTTGGGGGGCAAACAATAAATGAAATGATAGTGTCAATAATAATAGCAATTGTACTATTGCAGTATTAACAATGATTGTTTGCGCTGAGGTGAGCGAGTTCAACCCTCGTCCGAGGCGTTGCTGTGTAGGGACCTTCAGCAAGTCCTTCGTGCACAATTTCTCTGCAGTACAACTGCAATTGCGCCGTCGAGGCTTGTGCACTTCTGAGCAAAAAATGTTGGAAGAAGGGCAATATCAAATTTCAGAATAAAAATAAACAAAAAATTCTAGGTTATGGTTTTGTTCTTGGTTTGTGTGGATTGACGAAGAGGATCATAACTGGGTTAAACTGACAACTGATGTGGGTTATGGTAATAACAATACGCCATCGGTTTTAAGCTGAGATGAATTTCTTTGATTTTTACCAGTGTCAACCAGGCAGTGCTACGCGTTGTTTAGCTTCAAGTGGGCAGAGCTCATCTCGGCCAAAACAAACTGCAGCAGCCAAGACACTGATGGCCGGGCCGTTCATCCTGCTCTCTTCAGTTGATGGTTCATTTCCCTCAGGTAGGCTGTCGTCCCATCCACCTACGGACCCTGTAGAGTTGGTTATTCTGTTATTTTGTGAAGTTATTATAACCACATACTTAAGCTGTACCTCTTCCTTAGGTAGGAACTCTGGTGACGCATTCCAAACTGGAAAACACAGAACTGTGATTGGATGGAATAGTTTTTGAGAGCTTACAGAAAGGTCAATCAATCACAAAGACTTAAAGATATCTACTTTGAGGCACTCTCTGCTCAACTGTGTCTGAAATGGATAGATTCCTGGGAGGCGTCATATCTATCCAAAACAGCTGATTCGAAATCGGTGTGCTGCCACTTATGGAGCGATTCATAAGATGATCCTGAGCAGTACTTACTTACACACCCAAGTGCAATGGCAATTTTTTTCTTTCCCCTTCAGCATACAAAGCGTTTCTGTGATAGCATGCAATTTGACATTTGTGACTGTACTTGAAGAAATGCCATCCGGTCAGATATTTTGTTAATTAGTTTAATACTGCATGGGGTGGTGGTCCTAGAGCGCTGAGTATTTTGGAGAAAATTGTGTGTTTGTTTGTCCAACAAAAGTATTGAACATGAGCAAGTCTTTCCGTCACAGTTTCTCGTCGTTGTCAATGTTTGGTTTTGTCATTGTTTGGTTTTGTCATTGTTTGGTTTTTCCATTGTTTGGTTTTGTCATTGTTTGGTTTTGTAATTTTTTGGTTTTGTAATTTTTTTGTTTTGTCATTGTTTGGTTTTGTCATGTGTGCTCACTTGTGAGCTTTGGCGGCATTATAATGCAGAGATTTGGTCTTGCTGGAAAGTGAATCTAAGTCCACTATGATCACCATTTAACTTGCACAGTCATTCTGGTTTCACTATGGCAGTCACTTGATGATCGTGATAGCATTCAAAGTTGCTTTATTCTGACTTTTATAGTTACATTACATTCTGGTTTTGTTCTTTCATGTTAAGGCCGAGTGTCTCAGGTTTTAACTATGCCAGAATCAAGGATGCATCATCCGTCCAGTCCGGATGATGAGCAGGAGGAGGAGGAACTGTGCAACCAGATCGTTCGAATCGAAGGCCTTGATTCTCCAACAGTCATTGGAATTGCATTTGCAGCTTTCTTAATCGGAACGTTGCTATCTGGCACACTCTGGTACATTCACAGTCGCACAGGTAAATGGAGTGGAACTGTTCAGTTTTCTCTGCTTAGGTCATACCATAGAGTAATAACGCACTGGCATGCGGAGCTGAGGAAGTGATTTCGCTTCCCATTTCCCCGTGAGGTTGACTAGTCCATCCTTTGCTAGGCGGTAGCATTGTTAATCCCCCAGACATATAATGTGATGGGCTCCTTGCATGGCTGCCGACAGTTAAATTCATAATGACTAGTCATCATCAATTGTTTAATCACATGTCATCCTAGACCAATTGTTTAATCACATATCATCCTAGACCAATTGTTTAATCACATATCATCCTAGACCAATTGTTTAATCACCCATCGTCCTAGACCAATTGTTTAATCACATATCATCCTAGACCAATTGTTTAATCACATATCATCCTAGACCAATTGTTTAATCACCCATCGTCCTAGACCAATTGTTTAATCACATATCATCCTAGACCAATTGTTTAATCACATATCATCCTAGACCAATTGTTTAATCACATATCATCCTAGACCAATTGTTTAATCACATATCATCCTAGACCAATTGTTTAATCACCCATCGTCCTAGACCAATTGTTTAATCACATATCATCTTAGACCAATTGTTTAATCACATATCATCCTAGACCAATTGTTTAATCACCCATCGTCCTAGACCAATTGTTTAATCACATATCATCCTAGACCAATTGTTTAATCACATATCATCCTAGACCAATTCATACTATGATATATAATCATACTGCATATCATCAGTTTGAAATTAAAATAAAATTATTATTATTATTGTTATTATTATTGTATTTTTACTCTGCTATGTAAGTGATATTAATAAAGTTCTTCTTAATGATCTTTTGCATCATTTGGGCTAGTGATAGTACAATGTAGTACATGTAATAATAATAATAAGCATGATTTGTTTTAATTAATGAAACCGTGTAGCTAATCAATTAAAATCAAAATTAGGTGTTTGCCTAATTGATTACCTAATAGATTAGAATGTAATCATTTAAATTGCTGATCAATTAGAGTAAGCCAGTGAAATTTGCTACTCGACAAGAATTTGAATGAGCTAAATCTTGTGGTTAATTGATTTTAATTAACTGTATGTTAATTGATTAATTAATTGATTAGTCAATTAGAATCTAATCGATTTTGTGCACATGGGCCCAGCTTGGAAAGGACATTTGTGTAAAATGATGAAAAATGCGCCGAATGCATGTGCAAAATGGACACCCAAGTTTTGGATACCGATATAAATTAGTGAAATGCCTCTTCGTGGCTGAAACTTCGTTTTCTCAGTTAATGTGACTTTAATCCTTCTGCAATGAATTTGTTTGCTTGGGTCAACTTAGGACCTTCGAAGAAACGTCAACTGAGACGGCGGTCGGCAGAAACAAGCGGAGAATCAACCCCAAGTTCGACAGCCCCAATCACTATTTGCCAGACCGTCAACCAGGTCTAAGCAGTATATCTTTCCCCGTTTAGATTCAAGCGAAATGTGCGGCTTTGCATTTCGCACGTAACTCCCAGTTCTACCCATTCGATGGACGCGCTAACGTCATCGAAGTGCATTATCTCGCCGTCGCCGTCGTTTTCTGTCCAACTCTATGCGATCCATCGTACAGACGCTCTTTTCTGAGATGAAACATATGGAGTCGGCGACCGTTTCTCGTTCTCTGTCGGCCTACGACGAGCGAATTATATGACCTTTGACTGAGCTTTCTTGATGAAGCGGTTTGTTTGACTGTGCGGGTATGCTTGCGTGGCAGACTCTGCGAACACTGGCGACAGATGCTGACTGTCCACCTTTGTTTTTACTGCTGTTGTTTGCTAATTTATGTGTGACAGACAGTCGACAAGAGAGTTCGTTCTATTCGTTTTTGTTTGTGTTTGAATAATGGCAGCCCACCTGTAATCGTTGAAACCCGTTCGGGGCTCAATTCTCAGCTTTTGCGCGGTGAAGGGTACGCAGCATGCAAAAAGTTACCAGCTTTATTACATCTCCAACATCTTTGCAAAGACTTGTAGGAGAAATGTTAATTACATATATATCTATATACTGTGGAACTTACTTGCCCATAATCAAATAATCTATTTGATACATGTGTATGTGTATATATATATGTATATATATATACATATATATATATACATATATATACATGTATATATATATATATATCTATATACATACATATGTATGTACATGGTATAGGTATTTATGCATATATATATATACATGTATATATAATTTTATATATATATGAACTCAGTGAAACTTTGTCATCATATTCTCTATTATATATATATATATATATATATATATGTATGTTAGTTGTATACATTTTATATATGTATGTGTAAATTATGGTTAAATTTTGTTTTGCAAAGAATTAAGGAGTACAGTTGTGGTTACTCAGTAAGCCTGTAACAATTTGTTCTTTTTGTTTCCTTTGAGCTTTTTTATAGTCTTTGTTGAAAGATTTTGTCTGTTGAGTTTTGAGTTTAGCTGTTGAGAGTTTTTTATGTGTTTGTATGTTACTTGTGTACCTGGGCATTTACTGTTGTCGGCTGGTTTTGTTAAACGATGGAATGACAAAGGAACGTGTCCTACAAGAGACAATAGGTGTGGCACAGTGGCCGATCGGTTAGAGTGGTCAGCCTGGTAACACTCAGTGTGTGCTGAGCGCGCAGGTTCGAGCCTCGTCCGGGGCGTCTCTGTGTAGGGACCTTGAGCAAGTCGTTCGCTCACCATTGCTCTGCAATACAACTGCAATTGCGCCGTCGAGGCGTGTGTATGCACTTCTGAGAAAAAAGATGTTGGAAGAAGGGCGGTGTCAAATTTCGGAATTGAATGAATGAATGAATAGCACGACGTTAATCATCTCAACTCTCAAATGTGACCTAATTAATTGTCGTCACTGGCATCAAGTGATTCTGAGTTTGTGGACCTTTGGATCTAAATGTGGTAGATGACCACATGCGATACATTTCTGAACTACCTAAAAGGTGCTATGGAAAGTGTGGATGCATACTTATGTACCAGCACTTGTATCGTATCATGTCTTTAGATTTGTGTAGCACCTCTCACAGAATAACTCGTCATAACATACGAGTGTGTGGATTTTAATTCTGAACTACCTAAGAGGTGCTATAGAAAAAGTCTTGTGATGGATATGCACTTATGTACTAGTACTTATATTGTAACTTGGGAGTGCGGATTTTTAATTCTGTCCCCTTTTCGGTCAGAGTTGACACTCGATTGTATTGGAACATTAGGTGATGCTTTAGCATTAGACAACATATTGAAATGCTGCTTTTTCTCTTAAGAGTAACTATATAAATAGAATGCAGTGCATATATGAATACCGTAATATTTGGTATCATGGAGTATTGCATATTTTTATTCGATTTTCAATCCGGTATATTGTCTCTTATGAAAAGAAGGTTAAGGTCGCTAGCCGTCCTTGATTTTGGGTTACCTATCCTCAGCAGAGTTTCATCTATCGGAGATCGCCGAATCATACAGGTGAATGGCTTTTTTCTTGTTTATCATTTATCTCTTTTTACTATGTTTATGTTCATTTCTGCTGTTCATATGAACCCATCTTTTTGAGAGGAGGCTTTGATTGATATCTAGACCAGTCATCAAGCGCTAGATGGCATGCAGGGCATTTAGGGGACATTGTCAGAAGTTTAGCAACCATATCGTCATTTGGCAGCAACCAGAGAAGTATTGCTGCAGATTAGTCTGTTCAGTGATGGTAAAAGTAATGCTGTCTTCTTCCTCTTTTTCTTCTGCAATTCAGAAATGACTTGGTGCAAAACAACTTCAGTACCGTTGAGATTTTCATACCTTTCTCCTCGTTCTGTTTCACAGTATTTACCTTGAGTGTCGTGTAAATTCCATCAGTTGTTAAACATAAGTTGTAATGCTCTGGTCTTGCAAGATATTGAGAACATCATTTGTTTTATGCTTATTTTTGGCTTACTTGAATTGATTCAGTCTTTTAAATGGTGTGTTGCAAAATTAGAAAATGCTGAGTTTTCATGTATTTATTATGTTTGGTACTTCTTATTGAAAACTAAGTTGTCTCATTATTTTGAAGAAGAGTGTATATTCATTTTAGTAATTATTCGATTCTAATATCTCAATGAATTGTTTAGTTATTAGTTTGATGTTAAGAAAAAAGGTTGTTGGTGTGTGAAGAGTGTATATTCATTTTAGCAATTATTCGATTCTAAATATCTCACTGAATTGTTTAGTTATTAGTTTGATGTTAAGAAAGAAGGGCGCTGGTTTTTATAAACGATGCTAACGTTTCTATTTCCTTGTACAAGTTTTGTCGACATTTTAGCATACCTGTTGTTGAAAACATTTTGCAAAAACAGGTTAGGACTGTTTAACTTTGCTGTGCAGCTAAAGTGTTGAGTTTTTCTCTTATAAATTTCTTTCCTAACAGCAAATCTAACATCTTTGTTTTTGTATCATTATTTATTTTTTTGTCAATTGTTGACAGTTGCTTTCAGGCAAGAATTATCTGTCATCAATGCTCGTTTTCTTATTATTGTTTGACTTTAATCTCTCCAGGATCTACCTTAAATTGCAATTTCCTTCAGATGCTGACATTGGGAGCAAAACCTATTGAGTACTGTGTTTTCCAATGAAGTCAAGTTACGATGAAAGCTTACTACAGGCAAAGACGGTGTGCAATTTGGTGACCGTTCATTTCGTCGCAGATCACTTTGTCGCATTCATTTCGTTGCTGATCATTTCGTCACATATAGGTTATGGTCAGGTAAGCATCGTGATGGTCGGTTAGGGTCAGGTTATGCGTGGTGATGGTCGGTTAGGGTCAGGTTATGCGTGGTGAGGGTCAGTTTATGTCAGGGTATGCGTCATGAGGGTCGTTTAGGGTCAGGGTATGCGTGGTGAGGGTCGTTTAGGGTCAGGGTATGCGTCGTGAGGGTCGTTTAGAGTCGGGGTTAGAGTTAGTGTGGTTATTAAAATGTGACGAGATGATCTGCGACGAAATGAACATGAACCGTGCAATTTCAGTCATGTTATACCAGAGTGTGCGTCGTAATGGTACCTGTTAGGAAGAGCTTATTATGTAGACTGTCCATTTCTGTGTAATGATTTCATGTTTCGTAAATCATGTGATGGCACTGTTATCGTTGCTTCATATAAACTCTTTGTACTGTTGTTGATTTGAAACTTTAAATCTGAGTTGTTGATGCCACCTTCACAGATGTCTTTAACTTCTTTTCTTTATTTATCTCAGCACAATTGTATTGAGCCAGTTTTTGCGAAGATTGTTTGGCTTCTATGTAGAGGTTTTAAATAGTTTATCATGTTTGTTCTCAGATATTTGCCTAGTGGGAGTCAAAGCTTTTGTGCACGAGTACTCAATGAAAATTCGAAATATTATCTGTAGATTGCTACTGATAACCTATTCATGCAAACGAGTTTGGATTCGTTTGCGTGCTCCCATTTTGGGCACCATTCTGCTTAACACGATGTTGGGTTATGTTCCCAGTGCTATTGACATGCCGTACTGATCAATGCTCTGTTAAGAAAAGATAAGTTCACTCTATTAAGTGGCACTTTATTGTCACAGGTGATATTGCGTGTAAGCGGGCTATGTGGATTATTATATTTGGTGTAAATGATTAATAATTATATTGCTGATCTTAACTGAAACATTGAAAAATTTGCTTATTTATGGATGATGCAGATACTTTAATTTCTGTCTAGTCAAGCTTTAGTTAAAAACTTTGAAACATCAAAACATGTGGCCTGGAAGGTGTTTACTTTGGAGTAGTGTAATTTTGCATAATTTTGGTGAGGTAATTCCGATGTATTTCATACCAGTGTCAGTTTTGTATAGTATGACTTGACTTATTAGTTAAATTGATTTGTGATTATTTGGCTAGATTATGGTAGCCAAATCTGGAATAGAATTTCTCTTCAGCCAAACATTATGCGAGTGTCTTTCAAGATTGGGATAATGCTGAGGTGTTGTTTCACTAATTGCAAAGGTTGTTTGGTTTCTATAGGGGTTTGAAATATTTGATCATGTTTGTTCTCAGAAAATTGTTCGTTCAAACGTTTGTCAATGGAATGCTCAAGGACTGTCTAATGCTGGCCAGGGTCAAGTTAACTTTTTTTAGGTCAGGTGACCTTTTTCTAGGTCAGGTGCTTTTTCTGGGTCATGTGTGTCAGGTGACTGACCTATAAGGGTCCCAGCTGCTTTCGCTTGAGACTTCACGGGTTAAATCATGTTCGGGAATGTGCCAAGTATTATTGCTGCTGTACGAGTCTGTGTCTTTTTGTTAACTTAAGTTTTTTATTTGTTTCGAGTGCATCTAGTACGCATTCGATTTTCATTTTGAAGGCTTTATATGAAATTTGTAAGCTGAAGACTTCTTGAAATATCGGACTTATTTTGTAAATAAACCTAGATTTCGACTGATGTGTCGTCGTCGTCTTTGATATGATTGTGTGTAATTGGCCAAAATTATTTTGATGGTGACGACAGGGTTTTCGATTGCCTTATTACAATCATGTAATTGACACCTTCACAGATATTCTGTTTCTTACGATAGGTTTTGTAATAAAGAAAATAATAAGATGCTTTGTCAATAAGTCATTTGTGGCACTCAGTTGCTGTATTAATATTATTTTAATGAATAGGAAAACAATATTTATTAATTATTTATTTACATGCAGTTAGTATAATAATGTTTATATCGTAGTACTAGGGCTTGTGCTATGTTTTTCTGAGAGATTTTGTGGAAATTCATTTATAAACTTTGACTGTTTCAGGTGTCATTCATAATTTCTAGATTTTTTAAATCTGCACTGCAGGTTTATTGCTTTTAACCATGTGTTTCTAATAGCCAGTCACTGTTTAAATGGTAGACCTTGGGCAGAGCCTTCATGCACAATTACTCAGCCTCGTGCTTTTCATTAGACAGGAAGCTCTTATTAAAGGCAGAAATGATATGTACTAGGGATATTGACCAAACATCTTTTTCATAAGATATTTTGTCATCCGTGAACTGATCTTGATCTCTCTTGTTTTCTAATTTCGGCAGACTTGAAATAAATCTGCGTCAAAAGTGGAAACTATTTTCTGAGTTCAGGCGTGATGTGCTTTATGTTAACAGTTTTGAAAGACGAATCTGTTGAGATACTGAATACATTTTTTTATTACTTTACCATGCCCATGGTTGACATGTATTTAGACATTTATCGTCATTTAGGAGCATTAAAATATATGTATTAGTCAAGGGATGTCCAGAGGTTACTTCTCTACCTCCTAAGTTGCAGAAGTTTGCTCAGAAGTTGATTCTTCTGCTCTGATATCTTTCCCTAAATTCATGTAATTGTGATGATGACTGTTCATTGTCTATGCTTACTCAGTGGTTCTCAGCCTTTGTTGAAGTCTTTACATTTCATGAAAAATAAGTTTCAATAAGATGAATTGTTCTAAATTTGAACACTGGATGGGGAGTATTAGCACATATGAAAGTTCAAAATTGATGTTGGCTCAGATTGGATAGAAAATCTCATGGATTTTAGTTTAAGAAATTATCGTTAACAGCAATCTTTAACCCAATCATCAGATGACGACAGTGAAACAAGGACTACTAACAAGAGGTTGAGAACGGCTGTCTTAACTGCTATCTGAGTTTTATTTTAATGTGATTATTATGATTAACGCCGCTTGTAAGCCAAAGAGGACAACTGTGGCTCTCTTAAGCGACTAGAAGTATCTAGTGCTAAGCCAGTCGATTATTTTGTAGAATTAGTTTCTGAAGGTGTCTAATGGTTTCGGCTCAGGGTCAGCCTCTTTTTCAATTAAATTGTCATTCAGTAATGTTAATGTTTCTAAGTTACATACACGTTGACTGCATCATTTTGTCTTATCATTATAACTATGAGTGCTTTTATGAGTTACTTAAAATGCGAATTTTAACCCTTTGACGACGAACTGCGTTCCCAATAAAGCACATTGTCTTCGTTAAAGGGTTTTCAATAGCTGAATGTGAGCTTTAAGTCTTTAAATTATAATTGTATTTGTAGTTTACAAATAATATGTTAACTCTTGTTATGATTAATGCTAACAAAGTGAACAGTTTTTGTGTGTTTTTGGCAAATGACTCATTACGGGTGTTAATAATAATTTGTATAACGGTGCATGTAAAAAGAGCAAAGACTGTATTTGGTAATCAACTGTTGTATGCTAGCATTGAATCTGTTTGTCACATTACCTCTGTCAACAACTGTTTCTTCATCCAGCTGTAATTTAAGAACTTGAGTTAAATTTTGGTTTCTGTTGTTCTACCAGAATCTGAATTTGTCACCCTCTCAGACCCATAAGCTGCGTAGACAGAGTGCAATCAACTGAAAATTTCTAAGTTCCATACCCTTTACACGCAATGATAATAAAGTCAGTTGCTGGGAATGCAGATCATTCCTAAGAGTGATCGTTTCCCCTCCACTGTTTGCTATCGCTACGCTGATAATAACGATCGCTGTGGCCGGTATTTCTGTCTGCCTCGCGATTACGACCGTGCTGTGCATACTGGGGCCGAGAATCGCGTTGGCCCCAGCCTTGGAACTGTTGACCACCATGATGGTAGAATGAAGCACCACCAAAATTTGTGTCGTTTGCAGCAAAGTCATAGCCATCTTGATTATAGTCGCGTGGTTTTCTCCACGAGGCATTGGAAGCATAGCTGTTTTGATAAGCCTCGTAATCCTGTCGATCATAGCCACGTGGTTGTCTTGCAGAATCATACCAATCATTCTGGTAGTTGTCGTACGAGTGCTGCCCATAGTTTTTTCTGTAATTGCCGTGGTAGCCTCTGTTATGATAACTGCCATTTCCATCGTAGCTGTTGTGCGAATTCCGGGCTCTGTTGTGACCATGCGACCATTGGTCGTTGGCTCTGGACTGTCTCGTGCGCTTCCTTTCCAGTCTTCGGTCTTTGTTTGGAGATGGAACGTCTGAACTAAATGCACAAACACAATTATTGTATCATCCGTTTCAGGTTACCAGCGAAAGCAGTCAAAGAATAATCCCTCGTTCTGCCAGTTATTGCAATACCTATGTTGCAAACTACGAAACATCGTCGACGGAAATATGAAGGGAAAGAAAACAAGAGGAAGACTGAGAAAAATGATTTTGGACTGGATGATGGAAGGGGGTGACTACAAGAAGATAAAAGAAGAAACCCAGAATAGAGAGAAGTGGCATTATTGGACATGCAAACCTGCTAAAAAGGTAGAAAATTTAAGAAGACATTGCAAGCCTGTTTAGTTCTGAAAGGGTAATCTCATACTTTACAGGAATAAAATAAGTACACTCAAGATGTCTAGTTTCAATGTAATGTAAAATAATTGATATAATAATCAGAAATAGGGTAAATGTATTTATGGCAATTTATATAATATCATTACCACAATTTACAGTTTATATCGTCAGTTGTAAGCCAATTTAAAGGTACTTTACACGGTATCAACTATAGCTAGCTATCAATGCATGTGGATGTATATATTCAATTCAATTCATTATATTGATGCCATTGAAAGCAGAAAAAAAAATCAATTATTTACTATAAGCCAGCAGCAACAGGGAACCCAGAAAGGACAATAGTTCCGGTAGGTAGGGCCACCTAAGCGATTTAAGGCAAATCAAGCAGAGATAGAGTAAATTGTCAAAGCGGCTGTCTAGATTTAAGGCAATTGTGCAAAAATAAAACTTAACTAAAAAATGAAATGAGGATAGAGTTGCTTAAAATAGGAAGTACACACTGAACAGTAAATCTTAACTAGAAGGAAACTAAACTAAGACAAAACTAAATGATAGAGTTGCTTAAAATAAAAGTAACTAGGTTCACACTGAACAACAAATCTTAACTAGAAGGAAACTAAACTAAGCCAAAGCTAAATGAGGATAGAGTTGCTTAAAATAGGAAGTAACTAGGTTCACACTGAACAATAAATCGTAACTAGAAGGAAACTAAACTAAGCCAAAGCTATAGAATTGCTTAAAATAGGAAGTAACTAGGTTCACACTGAACAATAAATCGTAACTAGAAGTAAACTAAACTACGCCAAAGCTAAATGAGGATAGAATTGCTTAAAATAAAAATTAACTAGGTTCACACTGAACAATAAATCGTAACTAGAAGGAAACTAAACTAAGCCAAAGCCATAGAATTGCTTAAAATAGGAAGTAACTAGGTTCACACTGAACAATAAATCGTAACTAGAAGTAAACTAAACTAAGCCAAATCTAAACGAGGATAGAGTTGCTTAAAATAGGAAGTAACGTATTCATTCACACAAAAATAGAGCAACGAGATCAAATAAACATAAGAACACAGAATTTAACATAAGAAAACTAAGTAATTATACATGTTATAGCTCCATTAGTATTGCATGTAAAAAGTTTTTAAATAAATAAGTAGGCAGCTTACGAATATCGGAGATGGTCTATCTCCCAATATTTGTAAGCTGCCTACTTTCTATTGCATTTAATTGAAAATATACATGAATTAGTTGAGCAAATCCTGCTAGATAATCATGTTTCGTCCTGGTATTGTAATGATACAGGTCAGACACGCAGAAGAAATAATCTTTAAAGCAAGTGGCAGGCCAGAGTGCCAAAGGTGCATGAGGAAAATGGTGTAGGGATCAAAGAGGAGCCATACAAACAGTTGAATTGGGCATTGAAAACATGATTCTGATATGCATTATCAATTACAAACATCACAGAAAACTCAAAACACCTTAAAGATGACAAAATTAGACCTTTTACTCTCAATTGTGTTGTCTTTAAACAAGGCTCCACAGGCCAGAAATATATTGTTTGTGGGCCAGAAATGGCCCGTGGGCCGGCACTTTGACACCTCTGAGCTAGAGCGTAAAGTTAATGTTGAAATAAACTAATGAAGATGGAGTGAACAGTGTATCCAAATAGAAAACCACGTCTACAAGCCAAATTTAAGAGTAGCAGCTAGAGCATAAAGTTAATGTTGAAATGAACTAGCTGATATATAACTATACATAGTTCTCACAATTTCCTCCAAAAGTAGGCTTCGTTCAAATGCTTAGATTTTCTCCAACTCCGTCAGAGTTGAGATCTTCAGAGGTTTTTTTCCACGTGAATCCAAGCAACGAACATAGACGGTGCCATTCAATGTCCATGTAGCTTTGATCCTCTTTGCTCTTTGCACGACCTTTGCCCGAGCAAAGATAACAGAATTTGTCTCAGAGAGATGCTCGTCGATGAATATGGGAGTTGACCCATGACCTGGAGTCGTCTTTCGTAATGATTTTTTCGCAGCCAGAATGGAGTTCCTCAAACGACGCGACGTGAAACAAACGATGACCGGACGATGTGCATCCTTCTCACCACGAGGGATGCGGTATGCAGAGGATATGACAGAATCATCAACCACAATACCCAGACGATCTTTGCATAGGTTAACAACGCACTTGACTGTTTCCTGATTCGACTGGGAAGACAGAGGCACGTCTGAAGAAGCAGCCACTCCCGACACAGACTCGGCATACGAGGCTTCTGGCAATCCACGGATAACGAGGTTGTTCATTCTGTCATTGACGGCGCCTTTCTTCACTCGGAGTCTGAGAACAGAATTTTCCACTTCAAGATCCATGACTGTCTGGATTAAGGTGTCACACGTTTGCAACACTATATCTGTGGCACTTTTCTCCACGGGCTTCGAGTTCGAAGTCATGAGCGAGTTTGTTGAAAAGTTCTTCAAACTTAGGAGTCAAACATGTAAGTAAACGAGTGACCAACGCATTTATCAGGCAATCATCCAATACCTGTTCCACTAGATCATCCACCTGCCTCGTAATTTTCTTCGACACTTTAGTTATAATTTCCAATATTTCCAGTTGTTCCAATTGGTTAAGAATATGATGCAAGTAGTATGAACTACCAATTAGATTATTAACTTGACCGTCCAGTAAAGCAGAGGTTCTCAATCTTTTTAGTCCTGCAACCCTCTAATAATATTTCTATAGGTGTGGCCATCCCAGCTATTAAAAGTATTCACCTGGTTTTTAACTACCATTCAATTTACTTCTTACTATTTCATAACCCATACACCTCATGCATAACGGCATGATCAATCTTTCATTAACAAAACAATTAAACATTTTTGTTGGGTAATAATTTTTTTTTATGAATCATAGTACATAAAGAAATACGTAACGATTACTTAATTATAGTAGAAGGCTAATTCGTGTAATAATCACGATTACATAAATATTATATATGAGATCCAAAGATGAAAGCATTTTTTTTACAAATTCCTGAAGGTTTCCTGGCAAATTGTAAGGTGATCCCCATGGGGTCGCGACCCACAGGTTGAGAACCACTGCAGTAAAGCATTTTCTAATACACAAAATGGCCACTAAATGCATCAACCGACCACCATGATACCCATCCATGAACCATATATGCTTAACATATACAAAGCATTATGACCTGAATATCATAAGTGGTTAGCTTTAGTTATTACCAGTTGATCTGAAAGATTAATCTAATCTTAGATTCATTGCACCATCAGTAGATGGTCAACTGTTCACTCCCACATGAATCATTACGTTTCCTGTCGATCAGTTGTTCAAGTCCAGCAGAACAACCGGGCTATTGTTTGTGGAACTCAACTGGATGGAACGCTCGCATTGTAAAATGGAGCATGGGTTCAAATTTCCATAGCAGTTGATCAGTACCATGGATGCTCAAGTGTGAACTTCTGAGATTGGGGAAGTGAGGGCATTATCTGAATTTCTCCCACATGGGCATGGTAGCATCATGTGAGGTTGCTCTGCCTGTAATTCAAGGATTCAAGCGTCCCCTGAGACAGTCGTACTCTGTAGGGACCTTGATGAGCAAGTTCTCACACAACTTATCAGTGTCATTTGGCTTGGTTGCTACATAGCAGTGCTTTATGAATGCATAATAATGTAATAATATTAACAACCATGAATAACTCAAAGCAAAACTGGACTGAAGTGTTTCACTTCACACGTAAACCGTATTATATATAAATAAGAAGATGACTAACGTTGGTTCTCCTCTCAGATCACTCAGATAATTCTGTCTTTCCATGTCATAGCCCCTTGCTTCATTGAAAGCTGCAAACACATTTAAAAACCAATGTGCAACACAGAAGATGAAGAAGAATAGGAGGAGAACGAAGAAGAAAAAGAAGATGAAGAAGAGGAGGAGGAGGAAGAGGAAAAATAGGAGGAGAACGAAGAAGAAAAAGAAGATGAAGAAGAGGAGGAGGAGAACGAAGAAGAAAAAGAAGATGAAGAAGAGGAGGAGGAGGAAGAGGAAAAATAGGAGGAGAACGAAGAAGAAAAAGAAGATGAAGAAGAGGAGGAGGAGGAAGAGGAAAAATAGGAGGAGGAGAAAAAGAAGATGAAGAAGAGGAGGAGGAGGAAGAGGAAAAATAGGAGGAGGAGAAAAAGAAGATGAAGAAGAGGAGGAGGAGGAAGAGGAAAAATAGGAGGAGGAGAAAAAGAAGATGAAGAAGAGGAGGAGGAGGAAGAGGAAAAATAGGAGGAGGAGAAAAAGAAGATGAAGAAGAGGAGGAGGAGGAAGAGGAAAAATAGGAGGAGGAGAAAAAGAAGATGAAGAAGAGGAGGAGGATGAGGGAGAGGAGGAAGAGGAGGAGGATGAAGAAGAGTAGGAGGAGGAAGAAGAGGACGAGGAGGAAAAGGAAGAAAAAGAAGAAGGGGAGGACGACGACGACGAAGAAGAAGAGGACGAGGAAGAAGAAGAAGAGGAGGAGGAGGAAGAAGAAGAAGAAAAACAGTCACTTATGCTAGAGCAGAAACAGCCATAGGCATGAAGTGTTTTATTCTGAAATTTGATATCGCTCTTCTTCCAACATTTTTAGCTCAGAAGCGCATACACATGCCTCAACGGCGCAACTGCAGTTGTAATGCCGAGCAATTGTGCGCGAAGGACTTGCTTAAGGTCCCTACACAGTGACTCCTCGTATGAGGGTCGAGCCCACTCACTCAGCGCACACCGAGTGTTATGTGTTATGGGCCGACCGCTCGAACCAATTGGCCATCGTGCCACAAGTTTGAAATTTTCTTCACCCCCTCACACACAAGTGTTAGTGACTTCATTTTCTTAGCCTCAGCATATGAGGGCGGATGGCCAGTCCTCTACCCTACCGGCTTATCTTTCCACTGACAGTGTACAGTCAGTGTAGTGACCATAGCTGAGTTGGTCATGGGGTGCAATTGTAACCGAAATCTTAAACCAAATGTCAGCCCTGACCGGGATTTGAACCCCGACCTCTCCATCGACGGTCCAGCATGCTAACCACTACGCTCTTGAGCATGCCACATATGTATATGCAATTGTTATTTCAAGGTTTTAGTATTTTTGGGAGTCTTGGGGTATGAAGTGTTAGTGGCATTACTTACTTAACCTCTTATATAGGCAGATGGCCTATCCTCTCCCTCACTGCCTCACCCTCCCACTGACAGTGTATGGTCTGTGTAGTCATTACAGTTGAGTTGGCTAAGGGCTCCAAATATGGAGCTGAAACTCTATAAAAATGTCAGCCCAGTTGGAATTTGAACCCTGAACTATCTGTTGATAGTCCAGCACACACTAACCAATCATGGTTATCATGCATCCTACATGATGATGAGTTCTCTGCCCAGGCAAGTCCATTGGCTTTATGCCACCCGGGGATGAGATGAGTGAGGTGGTTTCCTGTTGCCTTCCTCACAGACAATTATGGGTGGGCAACTTGTAAAAGGTTGCTACGCAGTGACTCGGGTGAGTTTGAACCTGCGATACTCCGAACGCAAGGCACTGAACATCCCACTATGCCACCGCGCCCCACACATCCTACATAGACTACTAAAATTCTGTAAAAGAATTAGCATCACTTGTAAACTGTCATTGCAACAATGTGTGCTCTGTAACTTCATAGTAGTATCAGTATCAAAAGGTACTTATTGAATTTAAAATGCCATGGCGGCGATCCCGGGGGAGTCGAGGGGGTCAAGTCCCCCACTTTTTACAGAGAGGAGACATGTTATACGTGTGTCCCTCCACATTCCTACCCGTCTCATTGGGTGTCCACCCACCTGTTAAACGAGATCGCCGCCTCTGATTATTGGACCACTATAGGTAAATTGATGGTAAATACCTGTGATGGCATCATCTGCTTTGAAATTCATGCGATCAATCATATACCTGAAAATAAACGCAAGGGATAATTCTCATTTTCAGAACTGTAAGTAACTAATGGTGTGTCAAGGACTTAATTGCATCAACCTGGAATCGAGTGTAAAAAAATAGAATACCTATTAAAAAAGCTATCACACTCTGGAACTGCAACAGATGTGCTTAACTAAAATGTTTCATATAATATTATGTTGAAGGGTTTCAGATACTTGCGCCACAGATCCTTAGCATCAACTGGCGGTCAAGATAAAGTAGGTAAGCTCAGACTTCTCTTTTACAGTGTGGTCATCCATTTATTATGTGTGCAAATATCCAGACAACTTCATCCCCCTTCCTGTACATACATTCACTCTGTTTACGATGTGTGTTTGCCTCTTTTCGTAGTATGTACAATTGATTCACACCCCAAATCCTATAGAACAATCTATATCCTGACCAAATATTAAAAACTTTTGTAGAAAAATATTAAAACACAATTTAATATAACTTAATGAACTAGTCTCTATAAAATTATAATAAGTGATGTGCTAGACAACTGCAGCACAAACAAGAACTCAGGCAGCTCAAATCTTGGCCAAGCAGTAGTCTGTAGTTTATGCCCTATTGAAGGACGTGTAATCCGTTTGTGAGGCGGAGTAACTGTTTCATTCATTCATTCATTCTGAGCATTTGTAAAGCACAGTGGCCGATTAGTTAGAGCAGTCAGCCTGTAGCGCTCAGTGTGCGGGTTC
Organism: Bimastos eiseni; assembly: GCA_959347315.1. NCBI lineage: Eukaryota > Metazoa > Annelida > Clitellata > Crassiclitellata > Lumbricidae > Bimastos > Bimastos eiseni. The sequence goes on along the minus strand of OY365813.1, from coordinate 9,657,887 downwards.
AACCCTCGTCTGATGAATCACTGTGTAGGGACCTTGAGCAAGTGTATGCAATTCTGAGCAAAAAATGTTGGAAGAAGGGCGGTATCAAATATCAGAATAAATAAATAAATTGCACCCCATCAAGAACCTACTCAAGAGCGGTTCCAGTTCAGCCACGACAAGAGAGAATAGGCTAGAGGGACGGTTGCAACATAGTCAACAGCAGTCAGTGGTAACTGGAATACAAAAGTATATGTTTCTCACAGTAATAATCCTACTTATACTCATTGTCTAACAGCTGCGACTATGAACTGTGACTCAGTTGTAGGAAGGTAAATATAAAAAAATTATTTTTGAGGTTTACCCCCCCCCCCCCACGTGCCTGTTACTCCATAAGCAAGCATAAACATACAAACATATACATCTGAGTTACACAACAGAATATACATCAGAAACTTTTATTGTCACAATTTACGACATCATTTTTTCATGTTCTACAAAGGTCTTTTGTTCACTAGCTATGAAAAGAGGCCAACATATATTTTAAACAGAGACACATAGCTTCCACTGACCATCAACAAAATAACAGCCTTAGCGCTTAGTGCGATACATATGTTCAACAATATAGAAATAGATGTGTACAACTCACCAATGTTATAATTTCACTTACGCCTAGCACAAAAGTTTGGATGTTTCGAACATAAACACGGCCATTTGGACTTTAATGGAAGCCCTGCTCACAACTGATGCTAGGCATCAATGCTGCTTAATAAATGTGTAATAATAATAATAATCATCGGTCCACAAACCTGCATACAAGATACCCAGTTCTGTTAAGGCCGTGTGTACAATGAACTCCAATGACCCGGTCTGAAAGGTAAACAGCAATATGTTCAATACCTTTCAAAATAAGAGCAGATGCCACGCCCAGGCCAGCAATGCACTTACAGCAAGAAAGCTCACATAACCATATCTTAAACTTCACCAGGACTTCGGAGTTTATAATTCTCCGCAAGAAAAATTAGGTCTGACACCACAGCATTCTGAATTCGAAAAAGGCTTAAACTTTTCGCCTGTAATTTACCAAATGAGGTTTAAATGGTCAAGCCAGCAAGCAATGCTTATAGAATCGTGTAATATAAACTAGCACAGTTTTTATGCTACCTCAGAAAATCTTGAAATATAGAGTTGCTCCAGAAATTTAGAAACAAATCCTCAGATAACAAATATGAATAAATTCCAAAAATAAAGAGTCATATTTTTAAAAGATTAAATGTTAGCAACACAAAAACTTACCATTATCTTTGTTAGAACTCAGAAAATCATCAACAGTCTTAAAGAAACTGAAAAGCAACAAGAAACTTTATTTATTCTAGAAGTTTTTTAGTATAATAACTTACAAAGCCATAACAATAGATTTTCCAAGAATTATCTTAACAATAGCAAACTCTCCAAGTGAAGATATCATATAGAGCTGGGCCAAATTCCTCTGCAGCAGTAATGCAAAGTCTGTTGCCACTACTGCCTGCAACAACTTTCTCTATAAAATGAAAGTCGAGCCAGTACCCGGTCTCCTTCTCTTTCTCTAAGCGCTTGAAGTCTCCTTATGCTTTAACAAGGGTTCTCCCTGTCAGGCAGTGGCCAACACCAATTAGTCTGCACTTTGTAAATACTCATTTATGTGTATGTTATGCTGCTAAGCAAAACCAACAACTTTAGCCAGTTGCAATTTCCTTTTAATGAGCATGCACACCAATTTGTTCACTAGGCAGTATTGGTAAAGCAAATCACAAACACAGAAAACAAATACACATTTTTTCCTATGCCTATGAAAGCAGTGCTTTGAAGAATTTCAAGTAAATGCCTTTAAGAATGTATAAACACCACTGCTAAGTACTTTAACAATGCAACAAGTAAAAGTATGGTTACCAATTCTGGACAGTGCTGCTTGGGACCATATGGCCTGCAGTGAAAATTTTCACATATTCAATTTTTTGATTGACAATGTCCTAAAATCAAATAGATAATCTTCGTTAAAGTTTTAAAAATCAATTCTAAGCATATTTTCCCACTCAGAACCCTGACTTTTAAAGCCATTTAAAACAATTACTAAAAGACATCAAAGTTACTCTGATTGCATTTCCAACAGCAACTGGGTGGTCTATCAGTAACTTGCTAGGTCGACTATCATGCAGTTGAGGCATCGACTCTGTCTGTCAAGTTGTTTGCAGGGATGTGTCTATCGCAAAACTGCATAATTTAGTACTTGAGTAAGCTAAGAAGTAACTGGCAAGTTCTGCGGTGCACTGGTTCCGTTTGAAGCACCTTAGAGTCCGTCCATGGCTAGCTCAACAGGCAACGGAACAGAAGTGAGTGCTTCCCCTATTTGACATGAGACCTTAACATTCTAAATGACACATAATAATTTTATTTATGTTGTGAAATCGCATCTATTAAATTCAGAGATAGTCTAAAAAAATGGGGCAGTTGTAATTAGTAACTTTCTAAAGCACAAGGCATCAACCGATGGCATAGCAAAACAAAGCCGTGATCAGGTCAATATACAGAAGATCAATCCATAAGGTTAATGAGCAATTTGAAAGAGATAAGTTTTAAGTTGAAAAAAAAATGACACAAGAGACTGAGCAGAACAGACCGACACAACGAGTTCCTAAAAACTAAGTCCAGCACCTGAAAAAGCTCATTCAACAAACAATCACAGTTCTTAATTTGGGTATATGACCCGACAAACATCATTACATGACCTCGTTGAACAATGATAAAATAGCAATACAAATCATTTACTTAAGTTGTTTTCTAGAAAATTAGTACCTCCTTTCTATAGTATCTTGTGGTATTGGTTAGATCAATTACGATCCCCAGCTCTCGATCTTCTTTCCTGATGAAAGTCAGCAGATCTTCTGGCATGAAGCTTTTAACGTCAGGTGGCAAGGAACGACTTATCACCTAAGAAAGTAAACCACAGCAAAAATAATCAATTATATCATTGTCAACAAAATTTGAAAATATGTTTCAAAGTAAACTATTTATGTAAATTTATAAAAATAACTTTCCTCAAATTGGTTACAGTAAGGGCCCATCCACATATTACGTACTCAAAAAATCGGATTTTTGGATCTTCCTCCCCTGTTGCACTTCATATATTTGGTGAACCCCCTCTCCATGTGTACGTACATTTGAATTCTACCCTCTCCCCATCGCGCAAAGTTAAATATCTATAAGACATTGATCTTACCATAGGCTATTTATTTTTTAAGCATCATATTTAACAGCTTAAATTTGTTAACCGTTATGAAGAAACAAAACACTAACAACACTTGCATTTGAAACAGTTTTAATGCTACATAAAATTGATTAAGCAGGAATCTAGCCAGTGATTGGGTTTACAGTTCTGATTTTCATATTCTGTTTTGCGGACGTCATAATTAGACAATTGTATTTGTGTACGTACACATTTTCAGAAACCTTCCCCCAACGTACGCACCCATACTCAAAATCGCAGAAATTTGAAACCCCCTCCCCTCGCTGTGCACGTAATATGTGGACGGCCCCTAATCGAAAGTTCACTTTAAAAGCAACCAGCTACTTTATTTTTTTTCCTAAAGATGAATGAGTTACAAATGAGGTGCAGCCTAAATTAGGCCAGTATATGAAAATGTTACAAAAAACATGAGCAAATCCTTTCAAGAATTCTAAATTTCATTTACTGTTTCTAGCTGATCAATGAAATTCATACCGGATTCAGTGGCACTTTGAACGCAATAAATCGGGTTCCTGCAACGACTTTTCCCATAGGCTCATACTCATCCCACCTGAAAAACAAAAACCATTTCAACATAAGAAATATTGCATTGTGTGTACAGATTTCTATAGCGCATCTACCAGTACAACAAAATCAGATGCATCCCAGTTTGAAAAGTCCAGGTGGACAGTTCATGAGGTGAAGTGATCTTGTATACTCTTTTGCCTGGTATCAATGTCTTAAAGCATGAAAACGACAATTGATTACAGAATTTGGTATTGATTTGAACTGAACATCAACCATATAGCATAAATTCTGCATCATAATAGCAACAATGCGCTAGTCTCAAGATCCTATTAGTCAAAACAGGACTTAATATTAGAATATCTGCAATAATTCTTTAAAAACATGTTCATTAAATCTTTTTTCAACCTGTCTGGTATCTTTCCCTTTGTCATGACCGTAGAAATGCTGATGCTTCTGTTAACCAAAGATAATCGTGCAGATGACCTCCAAAGCAAGACACTCGCTAGACTCCAACTTCTGCTTGTAGCTGAAAATGATATAAACATCGAAAATATCAACCTTCACCTTTGGTATTTTAATAAGCACTAAATTGCACCTATTACACTGTACTCGGTAATTCCATTGAAACTCTTATGCACAAATTGTCTTGAATAAGGCACCACTTACTTACTTTCAGGAAGTTATATCCAAAAGAACAACCACACACATTTAGCAAACCAAACAAACCGATATACATTATATTCTTTAGAAATTACGACAAACTTCAACCAAATGCTTTTTAAACATATATCGATGCATATATCAATGCATCGAAATACATTAAACGCCAACACGCGAATATTGTCTTTACTTTGCGACATGGTTATAACTCATTTCGAACTTAGCAGGACCGGAAATATTGGCATTTGAACTGTCTGTATTGTAGAACTGATTCAAAAATACCTAAACATTTATCCATAATTTATTATAATATTATTAAACATAATACTACACTCGCAGATCATTACTGTGTATGTAAAATAATTTTTCATACGCATAATAATGAAGATCACACGAAAACGACTAAGTCACCTCGATCAATCTCAAACCCTGGCTCGTAAACTTGAACACGACTTTAATATAATCAAGGTTCACGATCTTTAAAATAATAGTTAGACATATACTGTGGCTAAATTCAACGAACTTAAGTAACCCGTTGTGGATGAAAGTAAAATTGATTGCGTGACCATAATTTATATCAACAAAACTGAAACCGAAAATTTTAGAAAAGCCGTAAGTCTCGCAACGTGTACCGTTGGTTTCCTGCATGTATAATTGCACCTGGTAAAGTAAGAATATTAATCGCAATAGCAAAGATTTATAGCAAAGATAAGTAACTGTTTTATACAGGCATGATTGCACCTGGTATGGTAAGACTACACTTGTAATCATCACTCCATATATCTCTAGTCTAGTTTCTCTACAACGCACACAAAATGACACAAAAAGCGATATCGAGGAACCAGTTTTTTCACAGGTGCTTTGTCAAAACCTAATCGATTCGCTGGGTAGAGGGGTAGAGTAAAGGACGATGGTTGTTGGAGAATGAGTTCTTGTAGTTATAACATTAATATTTAGTTTTCGCATTCGTTATTGTAAACTCCAAATTTCTAAAGCACCACTTGAAAGCCAAGGGCTTAATCAAGGGCGCTGCATAGAATCAGAGGGATTGTCCAAAGGATAATCTGTCGCTGTCTCGTAGAGCATAGTCCGGTTTCCAGAAGGCAGCGGAGGCAGAGTAGCCGTTAAGAAGGGTGTCGTAGGCCTAGGCCTATTGGATGAGGATTATCAAGCAGGACCGTACCGAGCTATAATTGCGCTCTGTGCCTAGCATCAATTTGGAACCCCCATTTTGAAAATATTGCATTTTATGGAATAATAAGTTATTCCATCCTGAAATTTGCGCCCTTTCCATATTTGCGCCCGAGGCCAAGACCCTGCTGGACCTCTTCGGTACTGCCCTGTTATCAAGTGATGAGTCTGGGTAAGCGAACGTTCTTGAAAAAGTGAGACTTAAGTTTAGAATGGAAAGCCCGGGGTGTGATGGATATAGGACGCCATATTGGAACAGATTGCAATTCCGGAATTTCCGAATTCCGGGGTTCCGGAAATTCCGGTATTTTATAAATAATGATTCGCTGATAGCTTTTGGACTTGTCGTTTTTCTTCTAACTGAAATTTTGCACGCTTTTGACCATGACCGTGTTACCCTACTAGCGTTGTATGATATCAGCGCGGCATTTGACACAGTTGACCATTCTTTGCCTCTTTACCAGCTATCTATATCTTTTGGTATCACATAGCCTACTGGCACTTTCATGTCTCCATGCTTTATTTCTGATTGGTCCATATCTGTGATCTTTGACTATAACCGCACTCTCTGGATCACGGTTCAGGTGGTAATGTCCGGGGGTAATGTGGCGGAGGGTGATGTCTTAGACTGGCACGCAGCAAAATGCACAAAGGAGGCAAGCTTTATTTTTTTGCATGCAATTGTCTTCGAAAATCTAGTTCTTCGTTAGACGATTAGCTATCATCACGTCGCACTCATAATCTATAGGCTACCACTCTTTGATTGAGGTCTCCATATTTTGGTATCACATAATCATTCATTCCGAACATTTGTATAGCGCCCCTTCAAGATCCTACTCAAGAGCGATCCCAGCCCAGCCATGACTAAATAAAAAAGACTAGAGGGACTTGCAAAATACCTGACAGTTGAGCCACAACCAAAAATCGGAGCTCAAGTGGGAGATCGTTACATATGAGAGGGCCCACAACCGAGAAATCCCGGCGCTGCCTAATACCCACTCAGGCGATCCAGTGGAACTACCCTGCCAACATGCCCATATTGAGCCCATCTCCAAATTAGATGTGCTCATGGGCTGGGGCTTGCCCATGTCAAGCCCATCTGGGAGTGGATGAGGAGCCTATTATCCGAAAAAAATAAATGTGAGCGATGAATGGGCTTGGGGGCTTGGACTGCCCACATCACACCCAGATGGGATTGCGCTTAGCAGCCCATTAATCAACATTTGCAATATCCAATTTTTGGGTGGGCGATGAGTGGGCTCGAGGGCTTGGGCTGCGCCGCTGTCCACATCACACCCAGATGGGATTAATAACCAACCTCAGGGTGAGCGATGAGTGGGCTCAAGGTTAGCAAAGCTCCTTGTTTGGACCGTAGCACTGCGCATACGGGGACCAGCAATAATTAGGGCTGAACATTATTCACGGTCGTCGTGGGATTCGCAAAATTCGCAAAATTCGCGAATTTTGGATACTACCGCGAATTTTGACGTTTTACCGCGGATGACCGCGAATTTGACAGCTTTCTCGTGTTGCTTAATTTGCGTTTTTGATGTAGACCATGTGGTAAAGGCAAAGGTTATAAACATTAGTTACGACGTCTTCGTGTGTTAAAACATTCGGTGGCTAGAGAAAGGCGTTCAGTTTAAGCCCGGTACGTTTCAGGTGATCGGCGAGCGACGATCTATTGTTTTGCAGAACGTGCAGTGTGCACTGTGCACGTCGAATTAAATCGGAGGGACAGTTGCACTAAGGACGCGAATAATCACCGTTCACAAGCGCAAAGCACAGAATGTAGAACGTGGAGAGGCGAAATCCCCGAAAAGGAAATAATTGCAACATACTCTTTCATCTGTGTTTGCAAAGCAGGCATCGCAGCAACAGCACCCGCAATTATTGGCATGAATGGTCGTTGATTATACCCGCTTATTGACTTATTTGTTATGTAATTTGAGTCCCTAACACATTTGACCGCGAACGCGCCGCGAATTCTATGTTTTTGGGGCCAGCGAATTTTAAAATTTTCGACTGCGAAAAATTTACAGCCTTAGCAGATGAACGGAGAGAATCCCGTTGGGGAAATGGAAAACATTCTGGTACAGATCGAGAGCCCAAAGGTACGCCGGAGCAGAGCCAACAAAACAGTTTCTCATCAGAGTAAGAACTTTATTTAAAGTGTATGCGTTGAGGTGCAGGAAGCCAATGAAGAGATCACGGATGAAAGATGAGATGTGTGAAAACTTAAGGATGCCACCAATTAGTCGACGAGATGACGATTAATTACGATTACCATCCTGTTCAATCTGATCACCCTTCTGTGAAGTTCTGTCTAAGTCTATGTCGAACCCGCGGTTACTACTTATAAAGTCCTCCTACAGAGCAATAGCCTATAGTCCTATCCAGCCACGCCTCTGCAACGATCTATCCTCTGAATTCCGCAAATTTACGATTCATCCTTGATTGGGCTATCATTCAATCACCAACGATCACACATGCGCGCGGCACACCGGTTGAGAACCACTGATTTAGCATGTAGGCCTGCGCAGGCCTATCATGTTGTCCAGTGTGCTTCAATGAAACCAAGTGTAGCCTATGCCTAAAACATTGTTCCTGTTTGAAATAATATTTATTTAATTTATCATTTTAATTTCAACTAAAATTTCACAGAATAAGTTTTAAACTTAGCCTACTTAGAATGTCAAAGGTCTGTCAAACGTACAGAAGCTCCCCTACAGCACAGAGTGCTGTTCAAATATTTAGAAGTTCCAATAAAAATGAAGACTGCGAAAAAATGCGTGAAACGCGTAATTTTCGTGTGTCCTCTTTTTTCTGAGTGCCCCTCATCTGCAGAGTGATGTCCAAAGTGCAGATAGGGGAGAGCAGAGCTAAGAAGGCACCATCATATGTAGACCTACAAGAAGAAATTCTGTGGCTAGTCCTGCATGTAAAAGATCCGCGAGTCAAGATATTGCAAATTGACACAAGGTGAATAGATTTCTGGAAAACGGGAGGAGTAACTATGACTACGTTAGGTAGCCAAGTACAGATATTTACGGAAAACCGTAAAGAGAAAAGAATATGTGGAGACGCCCGCAAGTGATCAGGTTTTCGGAACCAGTGAGGACCTTTCCTCTTATTTATAGAACGCACCAATGGGGTCACCTTCCCTGTATTTATCGAAGGTATTTATATTTCCCAGTATGTGTCAACGGCTCCTCCCGAAGCTCTCTCGGTCTGAATTCAACCGCTCCAACGGAGGTCGCCCGCCCCGTATTAATCCAACATGTTCAATGGGGAACTCTTCCCGTATGTTATCTCAACGTCACCGCGACCTCTCTCGATATAAACGTTCGGTTCCTCGGGGCTTTACCCGATCTCTATTTCTCAAGGCCACCGACGGGTCACCATCTTCCCCGTATTCCCGTACAGAACTGTCATTCATTTATTTCACACGATCGGACTTTACCGCACTCTCGAACGGCACCCAGACCTGTGAGCGTTTCTCACGATCGGTCTCTCCTCTGTCAGCCTCTTAACCCCTACGATCAGGGCAGTCTTGCGTCTTGCGATCAGGGCGTCTTGCGATCAACGGCAGAGGGGCCCACCCCGCCAGACAGCGAAAAGCAGCACCGGCCTAACTGCGAGAGCGGCTGTCACTAGGGGTCGTATTTATATGGGAAACTTTACGATCACTCAACGATCTCTGGAGCGGTACAAGAACCACTCTACGTATGAAGCAGTACCAACCACTGCTTCACATATATAGCAATGCACCGTATGTCAGGCTATACTCAAGCCTATTCATGTATCTGCAAGCTAAGCGCTGACTTACAAACGCCTATAGGTCTTCCCTCTTATACCGAAGTTGCCAGGCGCAACACTGTAAAAAATGTACATTAATATAACGCTATGGCGAGCCGATTATTTAAAAATAAATCCTTCATTCAAGCCTTGTGGCCTGTCCGCCACAGTGCTATAGACTTCCTTGGTGGCTGGATGTTGTCAAATCGGCTTCGGCTGAACCCATCCAAAACTCAATTTATCTGGCTTGGCACCAGACAGCAGCTGACGAAAATTGATCTCTGTGCCTTCGTTGCCCAGTTTCCCCTCTTCACTTTCTCCGCCTCTGTTCGGGATTTAGGGGTCACTCTTGACCAAGAACTCACCTTTGCTCAACATGTCAATAATGTCTCTCGTAGTTGCTTTTACCAGCTTCGCCAATTGCGAGTAATATCTCGCTCTCTTGCCCTCAGCGCCGCAGATACTCTGGTTCATGCCTTTGTTACCAGTCGCCTTGACTATTGCTCCTCAATATATGCCAAGTTCGGATTGGGCGTTTGGAGCGGGTTTTGCGTGCGGCCGCTCGACTGAGCGGTGGGATTGCCAGAACAGGTCAAGAGAAGGACCTACATGGCGGAATATCCTGCACTGGTTGCCTCTACCCCAGCGCATCTTATTTAGAGTATCTGCCTTAGTTTGGCACTGCCTTGGCGGTACTGCACCTACCTATTTGCAGGAGCTATGTCGCTCTATCACTGCCAGTAGTGGTCGACGACCACTTCGCTCTGCCGCTCATGGCGACCTGATCGTCCCTTTTGCACTTCCATAATGCAGAATCGGGCTTTCTCGGTCGTGGCACCTACCATCTGGAATGGACTTCCCACAGAGCTCCGCCACCTACCTAAGAACTCACCATCTTCATTTTACGCCTCTTTTAAAACTGTCCTTTTCAGCCGAGGGTTAGGCCGGGAGCGCCTCTGAGTAGATATCTTGCAGGGGCGGTCAATCAAGTATTTTTTGATTGATTGATTGATTGATATATGCAGGCCTCAAGTCAAAATCACGTTGATTATCCTGGTGCTATATGTAATATCTATCTACAATTCTGATAATTTTCATATAGGGATTATACGCCTACCTATTCCTAGCTACAGGTCAAGGTATATATTGGTCCTTGATTACAGGTTGTACATCGGAGTACGAATCTTCAACATCGAGCTGAGGGAGCGAAGAGGAGTGGGGCGCAGAGCTAACGAACCGATTGAGCAGGGCCGTACCGAGGGCGGGTCCAGCGGAGCCGTGGCACAGGGCGCAAATATGGAGGGGGCGCAAATATCAGTATGACATAACTTTTATTATTCTATAAATTCATTCTTTCTTCAAATATGGCCCTATTTTCATTCAAGAATAAAAACTAAAATTTACAGTTACAGTTAAAAAGTACAACTAAGAAAGTTTTTGGTGAGAGTTATACCATCTTTGGTTATACCAGTTAAATCATTTCTTGTGTATTAATAAATTTCATATAAAGAATATGCTTAATTTACTTACTTATTATATTCAAAACGCAAAATATGAGGGCGCCAGATTGATGCTGGGCACAGGGCGCAATAAGAGCTTGGTACGGCCCTGCGAGTGAGATCTTTGTATATCTGTACCGTTGACATGTCCTTCTTTCACAAAGCAGCATTGTTGGTTAAATAAGTGTATAACATAATTATAATAGGCGCCTATTAATTTTTATGTTATCATAGAGCGGTTTGAATTTCAGCGAAAATTATTAGTATCGTTATTAAAAAAATATCCTTAATTTGCTTACTTATTTATTATATAGATGAACATGTTTTCAATGCTGGACAAACGAAATGTCGTCATGGTTGCGTCAGCGTATTGACCCGTAGTTGCGGCGTAGATCTCGAAGAAGACGGTCGAATTTTGCAATTTTTGCAAATCTGCATCGCCAACGTCTGTTTCGATTGAATTTTCGTCGAGAAGTAGCAAGTAGACTTAACAAATTTTAAAAACAACGATTTCTTATCGAATGTTTTCAGTTTGGAGATCGAATTATCGATCTTAAGCTACAAATTTTGATGCTATTATGTTATTTGCCATTTAGACCTGTCTAGTATACTTTATAACTAGGCCTACTTGGGTAGGCCTAAAAGATTATTTTGGTATTTTACTAAATGTTAAATTTAGCAAATTTAAATCTTTCTCCTTAGTTAATCTGTTTTCTGTTGTGAAGGCCTATTGTTTTTTCTCTTATCTTATTTCTATATGGACGTGTTCTTGTCTTCTCTTGTTTTCGAGTAGCCTAGGCCTAATTAGATGTTCGAACATTTATTGTAGATTGAAGAGAAGATTGAATTGAACATATTTTTAGTGCCTAATGAGCTATTTATAATAAGTTAACTGCGCTGTCCAATGTGATAATATCATTAATATGTTGATATTCAACAGGTCAATTTTCATTTTACCCGCATTACAGAGGTTAGGTTAGAGATCCTGACCATTTTTGAGATCCTGGGTCACTGGATCCTTTAGTTTGTATTTGTCTATTTTGCAATCCTCTGTCGCTGGTCACGACTATTGAGGACCGGGTGCTAGGAACTTATGGCATTGGATTCTATGAAACCAAGACTGTTCCTCTGAGGTCGTTTTATTCTAGCCATAACCAAAGTATTTTCATACAAGCAGCCATAACAAGACAGGCAAATTGAGCTTCAGAGTGTCAGACGATGGTAGCTCCAAGTTAGCAAAAATAAGTTGCTATACTTGACCTAGTTGAAATATATTACATTCTTTACAATGTTTCCATCGAGGCCTGGTTGTGTGAAGCTCTTTATTCGAAGGATCTCAATTGATTCGGTTAACCGACTGTCCTACAAGCAGCTAGGTTAGTTTCAGTTTCTACTTTCTATCAAGGTTTGCGACTTATCCGGAGTTGATAGAGATGGGCATGGTCACTTAATTGGCGATGGACAGACGATTGGTTGCTGACAAAATCGTCAGGTCGTTTGGAAGATGCTAAGTAGCGGGATGTCAATTAAGATCAGGAGACACACAGCAATTTCTGTCTTGTCTGCCTATCTCTTTGTTATTTCTCTTCCTCTTGTCTTAAGTTTGCTTATAGCTATTGCTCAATTTTGTCTCTTCTTTGATCTACTGATCCTATTTTCTCTCCTTCTTGTGCCCAAAATTTTGTCTTATTTCTGGCTGAACCAGATTTTTTACAAAAGCTTTTTGACAACATATCCCTATGCTTTGCCATAGAAAAGTTTCGTTGGCATATTGCAGCTCGGTTAAGTAATAAAGTTAATGTTTGCTCTCTTTCAATCTATCCTAGGCTACTCCACGTCTTTCTCTCGCTGTCGTCTAGCACACTCCCTTTCTTGCTTTGCAACGTTATGCATCACTATTTTGTCTTTTAGAACTTGCCGGAAACCATCAAAGACGACTTATCACCTCAGATGTCGTGGAACGAGGCCGAGAAGGAACTGGCAATGGAAAGAGGAGACGAGTGGACGAGGGGATCCGTTGCCCAATATGCAGAGGTCTATAGTATACTGAGTAAGTTTTAATCTTAAGAGTTTTAATTCTCCAACTTGATTACCCAGAATTGTCCGTGAGGAAGGAAAGCAATGGGAAACCAACCCATTTTTCTCAACCCCGGGTAGCATATGCAAGCAGAGAAATCATTATCATCCTCATCATCAGTATTATCATCATCTTCATCATTGTCATCGGATTGTTTCGTTGCCTTTTATCTCATTCTCAGTGCATTCTCTGTGTTTGCACTTCAGTCTCACTGCCCTACTCTCAGTTTTATTCTAAATCTCCTTTCGAATTTTCTTTTCTGTCTTACTGTTCACTTACTTTGGTCAGTTTCGGTAAACGTCAGTTTAAGATCCGTCCCTGTATCCTCCTTTGGTTAAATTCTGATGATTAATTGCCTACACGTGTAAACAATTCAATACGAACAAGTATCATCTGAATGCACAGACGAAAAGAGAATGGCAAACCGTATAAAAATCTGCTGTAAACTCTAATCGTAATCGTCAACTTCTCAAAACTTCTAAAGCACCACTCGAAATCCAAACGCAGGAAAGCAGATTATCCAAGAACGCTGCATTGTTTCAGAGGCGTTAAATGGATATGTTGCATTTAGTCTGAAATGAGGAGACTAAGGTGTTTGAAGTTAGTTAGATGTCGACCTCAGACCTGTTCAGGTCAACACAGAACTACCTTCCAATTGCTTGCTAGAGAAGATGTGATTGTCCAAATGCATCACATTTTCTGTGTTGGGCCCTGGCTTTGAGACAAAATTAAGTAGGATACATTTTGATTTGTGTAGTCCACTCATTACAAGTATCTCAGGCAGTTTGTTATTTTCGTTGGATTGTATGGATCCATGACTGCCCCTCTGAGGTCTTTTTATTCTAGCCATAACCCAAGCATTTCCATGCAGGGCCATATACCGAGCAACAATTGCGCCCTGTGCCTAGCATCAATCTGGCGCCCCCACATTTTTAAGATAGTGCATTTTATGGAATAATAAGTTATTTCATCCTGAAATTTGCGCCCTTTCCACATTTGCGCCCTGGGCCAAGGCCCCGCTAGCCCCCCCTCGGTACGGCACTGTTTCCATGTAAACAGCCAATGCCATAGCAAGACAGGCAATTTGAGCTTCAGAATGCCAGACGATTGGTGGCACCAAATCAGCAAAAATAAGTCCGCTATTTTTGAGCTATAGGCCCTACATTACATTCTGTACAATGCTTTATCATTATCATTTCAGTTTTTATCAACTTAATAAAATTTACTCAATTAAGGCATTGTTTATATTTATACAATATCAGCAGGTGTATAAATTACGCAGGTCAGCGAATTCCGGCTGTTTTGGCATTGTCCATTCTGGAAGGTTCAAGCCAGAGAAGTCCGGCAGTTTTGTAACCGTCCATCCTGGCAGCCTCAGGCAGAGAATTCCGGCAGTTTTGGCACCGTCCATCCTTGTAGAGGTTCTGTGGCATCTGACATGAAGCGCTACCTGTCTTCGGTTATCGAGACCTGTTCGTGACCGCCGTCAACTGACCGCCTGTCCTGCAAGCGGCTATAGGTTAGTTTCAGTTTTATGAAGGTTTGCGAAAAATCCCATAGATTGGTTGCTAACAAAATCGTCGGGTCGATTGGAAGATTCTAATTAAGTAGCAAAATGTCGACCAGGGTAATGAAACACAGAGCATTTTATATCTTCTCTGCCTGTCTCTTTCCTAAATTTCTCTTCCTCTTGTCTTAAGTCTGCCTACAGCTCTATTATCTCTTTTTCCTTCTTCTTTTATGTGCTATGGGGCGCCAATACACCCTGAGCGATGGAGGCAAACCCCCTAGTCCAAGATGTCAGGAAGGCAAGATATTCCCCCCTAAGACCAATCAATTGTCCCCCACCTAAAATTGCCTTGGACCTTCCCTCCTATCTGGACGCCCCTGGGTTTGCTGACCCTATAATTTTCTCTTTCTTGTGCCCAAAATGTTGTCTTAGGTGTGGCTGCCTCCCTGTTGTGGATTAATGGAACGAGATTTGTGAAGAAAAGTTTTGGCAACATTGTCTCTATGCTTTGCTGTTGAAAAATAAATTATTTTGGCATATTGCATCTCAGTTAAATGATACATGTATACAGTTACTGTTTGCTCTCTTTCAATCTATCCTACTCTACGTCTTTTTCTCCCTGTTATCTAGCTCACTCCATTTCTTAATTTTATGACATTTTGCATTATTGTTTTGTCTTTTAGAACTGACTGGAAACCATCACAGACGACCTGAGATGCCTGGAGAGTGGAGATGTCATGGGACGAAAACGAGAAGGACCTGGACATGGACAGAGGAGACGAGTGGAGGAGGAGGAGATGCGTTGCTCGATATGAAGACCTACACGGGAAGGACTACAGTACTGAGTTAAGTTTTAGAATTCTAAGCTACAGAATTAATTGCTTTATACTAGGTTAGATAAATATAAGACGCGGTGATGTAGCAATAAACGTTCTATGCCGTGTTAGTGGAAGGTCGCAGGTTCGAATCTACCTCAAGCTACTCCGTAGTGACCCTGGTAACTGGACAAGTTGATTGTCCAGAATTGTCTGTGAGAAAGGAAGGCAATGGGAAATCACCTCACCCTTGTAAAACGTGGGTGGCATATAAGCCAGTTAATGGACCTGTCTGAGGGCTAAGGACTCATCATCATCATCATCATCATCAGTCTGTTTTATTACTTTCTAACTCAGTTCTCAGTGCATTCTGTTTTTCACTTCCGTTTCACTGCCCTACTCTGAGTTTTTACTCTAGACCTCCTTTCTCATTTTCTTTGTCTTATTCTTCACTTACTTTGGTCAGTTTTGGTATACGTTAGTTTTAGATCCGTCCCTGTATTCTCCTTTGATTAAATTCTGATAGTTGATTGCCTCCACAGCGACCACAAGTAAACAATTCAACACGAATAAGTTCCATCTAAATGCACAGACGAAAAGAAAATGTCGTACAGTATAAAAATTATGCTGCTACAAATAACTCTAATCGTAATCGTTAACTTCTCAAAACTTGTAAAGCGCCACTCGAAAGCCAAATTCAGGACACCAATTTATCGAATGATTATGTTGCATTCAGTCTGATATGAGAAGATTAAGGTGTTTGAAGATAGTTTTGTATTCAACTCAGACCTGAGGTCAACACAGAACTACCTTCCAACTGCTTGCTTAAGAAAATGTGATGGGCCAAATGCGTCACATTTTCTCTGTAGGGCTTTGCATCATATTAAGTAGCTTACATTTGGGTAGTCCACTCATTACATGTCTCTCAGGCAGTTCATTATTTCTCATTTTGACGTAGTACTCGTTAAACTGACGTAGTTGTCTGTGATTGAACGTTATTAGACGTTACAATCAGAGGGGTATAAGCAGATACTCTAAACAACATAGCCTACATTATGCTCTCAATCTCTCACTCACTTTAACCGTACTTCTCGCTCATAAGTATGTACTGCCTCTGCTGCGTCCATATTATTTCAGTTTCGATCTTACTTTCAGTCTCATGTATGTCGTAATTTTTACTCAACCAAACGGCATATTTTCTTCATCGCACTGTATATTAACCAATTTCTCTCTGCGTAGGCCTATCTAATAATAATTTCCTCGATAGACTTGTCTATCTGTCATCCTATGCGCCTCCTTATCTATCAATTGATGTATAGATCTGTTTATTCACGCATCTATGAATTTATCTAATTTTTCTTTCTCAGTCTTATCTATCTAGATATCTATCTGTGTATGTTTAGGCCTATACCTATTGATCAATTCAGTTATCTATATGTGCATCAATTTATCTAGTTATCAATTCATCTTTTTCTCTATCTGAAATTTCTCTTTCTCTGCCTTATCTATCTATCTCTATAGATCTGTCTAATATTTATCTATCTCCATTTATCATCTATGACTCTCTCTCTATTAATCTATCTATCTCTCTATCTGTCTGTCTGTCTATGTATCTATCTGTCTATCTATCTGTCTATGCAGTCTTTCTTTCTGTATCTGCCATGTCTATCTATCTATCAATCAATCTCCATTAAGGCCTAGGCCTATCATATATTTCTCTCTCTATCTCTTACACCCAATCGCTAACCCTGTCTTTTGTTTTTTCCCAACCTTCAAACTAAGTGTCTCTTTTCACTCTTTCGCTATCGGTGCAGTGTCTGTTCTTTCGCTCTCCGTTTTCTCTCATTCAGTTTTACTCTCATGGACTTTGTTTTCGATTACTCATTGACTTATAGGCCTATGCTTGCGTAGTAGGCCTATGTCGTTTCCGAACCTTCTCTGGATATAGTATTTCTATGCGCAATCATGTTTCTGATTTGCGTCTTTTCGCGTTTTGCAACAGCGCCAATGTTTGCCTTGCATTTCAGTCCAAGTAAAAGCAAATAACTCAAATTGAAAATTTCTAAAAGAATTGGCCTATTTGTGGGTGATGCCAAACTTGTGATGACTTTCTACTGCCTGAGAGCTGCGATGAATGGCCTACGGAGACCTTTGCCAACACCTCCTCGTGGTGGTCTCTGGGCATGCAGTTAATCCAACTGGTTGACTGCATGGCGAAGATTGGCAGCAGCACATTGCCATTCTTTGTCTGTTTTCAGGATAGTGTGCTGTGCTGTTACTGCTGTACTATCTGATGACCAAGCTGGCTCTTAATTTACAAACGATGGCGACAATATCTTATTTTGGTAAGCTTACTTCTATGCGTTAACGTTTCGCAGCAGTGTTATCCACTGTAATGACAATAGGCCTACTAGTAAGTTACTAATTAATATATATATATATATATATATATATATATATATATATATATATATATATATACCTGTAAGGCGATATCAATCAATAACTCAACATCGCACCATTATTTGACTAGGCCTACTGGGCAACACACGTCTTCATGAGAACCTTGGCAGTTCAGGTATCTCACATAGTTTAAACAGAAACACGTACAACACAGGTCTAGCATATATGTAATATTCGACAGCTACATTCAAAAACATTCTGTACAATCATGATCAATTCGTGGGTCAAAGCTGAAGATCACATGATATTGCTTATCTTCTAGGATGAATTTGCATAGGCCTACATTTCACTTAGCACAGACGATTCGCCATTCGCCAGTTTCCTTGAAGTCTTTAGCAAACTAAATTTCAATGAGCATGGTCATGCTTCAATAAGAATAGTCATGGTTGGTAGAGCATCATTCTCATTTGTAAACACATTCTTCCATCTTGCTGATTGTTGCCAGATACAGTGAGAGTCCAAGGAGGCAACAGACAGCTGGGAAGGGGGACAAGTGATCGAAACTTACCCCCTCGTTGCATAGCAAGTATTCTATCAAAGCCGCTGCGCTGCAACGTCAGATGCTGGGTGGCAAAGATCGCCCAAGTAAGATGGAGCACAACTAAAAACGCAACCCCAAATCAGTCCCAATGCAGTATGAAATTCGTTGGGACACAAGCAGCCAGTGAAATGCGTCGCGCTTATACATACATGTACACTGTGCAGAAACAGAATAGCATTTAGGAAACCGCCCAATAAGCAGCATAATTCCAGTTACATCCTCTGAAGCAGAGCGCTCATTCAGTTGTCTCAAACCAGCAGAGACACACTTGAGAACTAGGCTACAATCTGAGGCGGCGATCTCGTTTGAGAGGTGGCTTGACACCCAATGAGAGGGGTAAGAAATGTGGGGGGGGGGGCATCTCTGTGAAAGGTGGGGGGACTTGTCCAGTGTCCACCTCGACTCCCCGTGATCGTCGCCTCTGGATATTATGCTCGATGAAGGTTTGTCAACTGAAGCAGTTAATTTGTCTATGCATCCTGCCAGAGCACGTTCAGTGGATTTTGACTAAGTTTTGGACAAATTTGTAGCTGTGTATTTATTAATTCCCACTGCCGCACGCAGCTGACATTACCAGACCTAACTACATGTATAGGCTAACTGTTGTCATTTGTCTGCACGCTAGTATGACACGACTTACGTGAGCATTGGCATGAAGAATACTTTACTCTAGGGCTCTTATATCATAAACTTTTTATGGCTAGCTTATGTGGGCGAAGGGTTTAGCCGCTTTGGCGAGTTTGTGTGGTCAGCGATCACCGAAAGTTTAAGGTCTCGCGATTCACTATAATTATTGTCATAGCCGTAAATCGTCCTGCGCTTGTTACAAAAAGTTACCAAAAGTTACCAAGCGTGTCTGGCGACTTAAGTTACGCTCTTAATAACGTAGAGAAGAGGGTTAAGCTGATGATGAGTTAACTGCTCGAAGGCGTGTCCATTGGCTTTCATGCCACCCGAGGATGTCGTTGTCTCTAGGCCTACTTCACAGACAGTTGTGGGTGAGCAACTTGTCCACGTTCGCTCTATGCAGCGTGTCGAGGCAAATCCAGGGCCGTACCGAGGGGGCCAGTGGGGCCGCGGCCTAGGGCGCAAATGTGGAAAGGGCGCAAATTTCAGGATGGAATAACTTATTATTCAAAAAAATGCACTATTTTCAAAATTTGGGAGCGCCAGATTGATGCTAGGCACAGGGCGCAAATACTATTTTCAAAATGTGAGGGTGCAGTTCGATGCTAGGCACAGGGCGCAATTACTGCTCGGTACGGCCCTGGGCCGCAAATCCAATTACTTTCGGCCCAGAGAACTGTACGTTACGATTTACCCCGTCTCTCTACAAATAAATATGCTGAAAGTATTTGTCGCCACTAATAATTCTCTGTGACCCAACTCAAACTTTCTTCCTCTTCTGGCTGTAGGCCGACCTGGCTATTTATTAACATAGACACAGTTCAAAGTTTTCAAATATATCTTTTTTCTTTTGCAACACAGGAAGGCAATATTGAGCTTCAGCGCAATCTTTATAACGTTGACAACATGGTTGGCTCTTGGAATCTTATGAAACCGCTAGAACTTGTCAACGTACACAAATTGATAAAACAGCCAACTATCAGTTTTAGTTGAACTACAAATCCTTTTAAAACAAATTTCAGTCGCGTTGTGTTTAACAGTTTTATTATATAGGCCTATTATTGTATTTTCAACTAATTTTCTGTGTCGCTTAGCTGCCGCCTTAAAACAGGAATCACGAATGGTGTGAGATACGTCAAAAATGAATAGAACTGCTATAGGCCTAACTAAGTTATTGTAGACCTATGCTAGATAATCCATTCGAAGGGCCATAGGCCTATTAGTCACTATTAGCGAGGTTTATTACTACCGCATAACTGCGACAATAAAACCACGATAATTTTTCTCGTCCAATTGCCGCGGGGAATTTACCTCGTTTCTCTCAGAGTTGTCCATTGGTCCAATTTTCATGACCCATTGAAAATGGACCCGACCCGATTTCTAAAGCCAAATATGTGACCCGGCCCGACCCGTGGTGTACATGACCCGACCCAATCCGACTCGACCCGCCTTTCGTGCTAATTTTACGATTTTTATTTATCGTTGAATTCTTATGTCGTAACACGCAGTTTAGTCAGACCGCCAAATCTGATCATAATATTGAGTTGAGAGGACTTATAAGGGAAGAGAACCTTCGTTTATTCCATTTGTTTTGACCTAAAACTTATTTTTTCCATAAATATTTGCCACAGAATTCTGGATATTATTGGCTACGTAAGGTGTACCGATAGCGTTGCTTCCTCAGCTAACTCACACGCTTATAATAAATCTGCTGACCTTTCGTTTTGTCATAAATTCGTGATAGATTATACTATACGACAGCTTGAGCCGAGTTCGGTGTAAAACGGAACAAATCCGGTGTTGAACTACGTTTTTTGTGCTAATTCCTTTGCCATATTCAATATATTTGAATGCAACTGATTAACATTATGAATAGTACTGGGTTGAAAATTAAGCTCTGGAAAAAAATTGGTGGGCGAAATGGGTCCGGGTTTGAAACCCGACCCAATCCGACCCGCCAGAATATTGACCCGACCCGCCTAATCTACAGATATTCCTGACCCGACCCCAGGGTCAACCCGACACGTTGACAACTCTGGTATCTCTTACTTAATAGGCCTTCTGCGTAGCAATTTTACTAGGAAATCGTATTTCGACAGAGTAGCCTACAATATGAATATGTAGACCATTTACAATTAGGAACCGGGATTGCGATAGGTCTATATATATTAATTAAATTGAAACGAACGCTCGTACAACCACGCATTTTATGCACACAATGTCATGTACACAGTTAAAATATCGTAGACTAAGGCATAACTCTGAAGTTAAGTACAGGGCACCAGTTTACACACGATCGCTGCGTCATAACCGAGGGGTTGTCTAGAGATCGATGTCCAGTGGAAATATGACATTTTGTGCGTCTAGGTATAAAAACTGTGGAAGGTTCGGAGGTTTTTAATCTTATCTGTGAGGTGGAGGATTATTTAACTGAGTTTTGCAAGGTTGAGGTCAGAAGATTTGAAGACATCCAATTTGAGATTAGGTTGAGAAGTGATGAGCACAGAGCAGATGAGAAATAGATAAAGAAACGATGAAGAGTTGGTGTCGTTTGAGCAAAGATAGTGGCCGACAGACGAAGATTTTAGTAGAGCTGCAGTGTATAGGTTGAAGAGAAGTGGCCCTAGATTGGACCCGTGAGGAAAACGACACGATAACATTAGAGGTCGTTATAGGAATGGTTGGAGTCTTTAACAGAGTATCGGGAGAGGCAATACAAGTAAGACTGGAACAAAGTAGTGCAGTGCCAGAGACGCAAGACCAAGAGGACTGCAGACAAGATAAGTTGGTCGTGGACTCGTGATCGATGGTGTAAAAGGCGGCAGAGATGTCCAGGAAACAATAACAGAAGACTTGCTGCTGAAATACAGCAGTTAACGCAAACATACATGAAACCATACACATATATCAATAAATACATTCATCGTATATACAATGTCATAAAGTAGACCTATACAAACACATGTACATATACAATAATCAGAACGATCGATCCTCATAAGAGTGCAGTGGTACATCGAACAGGTGGTAAAAGTGGTAAGCATGGTAGACGGTCGACCAACCCAGCATGCCTTCGATTGTACTCGATGCCATGGCAACCATCGTGATTCCCTGACTTGCTTCCTTCAACTAGGGCAACCTCTTCGTCGGAATAGTCACTGCATGGTTCACTATCCGAGGCATTGACCAGACCAGAAGAACTCAGTCGACCTGACACCCCTGTAGATCCCGTTCTTCTTTCGTTGACCCCAATCCGACTGGCTCTTATTCCGGAGGAGCTGGACTTTGGGGAGGATCCCTCCTCCTCCCAGTCGGCTTCTTCCTCCGTCCATTCAACATCCGCTAGTCTATCGGTTGCGCATGATCGGTCAACGGCAGCCGCTGCCTCAAGTCTCTGCTTGCGCCATTTGGCACGACGATTCTTAAACCACACCTGCACACAGGTAGATAAACGATTACTGCCATTACTCGTACAATATTAGTTCTATAGCACCAGTTTATACAACTGCTCAAGGCATCAACCGACGACGCACCAAAGCCAAGCAGTAATCAGATCAACTTCTAAGGAATAGGTCACATCCAAGGTCACCATCAAAAGGTTAGGTCACCATCCGGAGGATAGGTACCATCCTAAGGATAAGTCACTAACCAAAGGATATAGTTCACCATCCTCAGGATAGGTCACCATCCTCAGGATAGGTCACCATCCTCAGGATAGGTCACCATCCTCAGGATAGGTCACCATCCAAAGGATGTAGGTCGCCATCAAGCTATCACAGAGTAGAAAATGTGCTATATACATGTAGGATCACAATTATAATAAAACATTATGTCTGAATAAGTTAGAGCTGAAGTTGGGTTCCAGTCGGTTAATAATGAACTTGGAAGGGCGAATGGATTGAGGGTGAAGGAATTGGAGCAAGAGCGTGTCGTTGACGCAATTTAAAGTACCCTCACCATTTTAATTGCATAGGGAAATTATCTAATGTCGAACCAATCGTAACGTTTAAATACGGCCAAATGTAGATTTGATGAAATGCAAATTAAGGCGGCCAATTTTGATAGGCCTAGATGAGGGAAGATATTCCTAGGTTAGGAGACGAAAAGTTCAGTCAGAGAGAGAGAGAGAGAGAGAGAGAGAGAGAGAGAGTCGGTCACCGGTGTAGCAGCCTCAACTCAGAGGTTGCGATAGCACGTCAGGCGACGATGAAAGACTTTGACTATGTTTAATATCGTTTGGGCAGTTTAGGACAGACCACAGATTCGTAGTTCCTGTAGGAAGTTTCTCGTTATCATCGAAATTTTTGTATTCGGACATTCTCGTAAAGTAACTGCACGTACAAGAAATTGATGACAGTAAATGTGAAAATGTAGTCGTGTGTTCTTCAATGATCAAGTGGTCGACACTACAAGCACTATGGGATTGACCATTGTGCAAGACGATGACAATCATCTTAGTCATGATTAATAATTACCACCGTAGTTATAATTGATGGAGAAAACAACGTCGTGATACAATGGTCAACAGCTGAAGTATAAGACAGACTTGTGACTGAATACGAAACAAAATGTTTTAATGTACTAATCAAGATAGAGCCTGGAGAAAGGAGGAGTACCACACCAAATCATCTTCGGTATGGAACGGTGTCGTTAAAATATCAACAACTCACAGCTCCGCTGGGAACCAGCATAGTGGTGATAATCGAGATCTGAACATTATTGAAATTTAATTGCACGCATGGATGATAATAATTGTAGAATTCTGCCTGTGAATCTGTTTCTCTGACCGCATTCCTGACAAGGGACAAAGCTTCGACATCCGTCGCAATAGAAGTCGACAGTAGCAGCCACAGCCCGATGGAAGAGATAGAGAGACAGAGACAGACAGAGACAGACAGAGAGACAGACAGAGACAGACAGAGAGACATACAGAGACAGACACAGAGACAGACACAGACAGACAGAGACAGACACAGACAGACAGACAGAGAGCAGTCCGTCTGATTAAAGGTTACGCCTTCGATTTCTCTTATTTCAACTGAGAGTTGTCGAACATTCACCTTAATTGCCCCGACGCTTGACCGCGCTCAATTCTATCCGCTTAAGCGTCACGCTTCAATGAGCCGATGACGGTTCAACTGACCTCGGCATTGAAAACATCTCATCGAAGACCATTATGTATAAGAGCCGGAACATCTCAGAAATATACCATCGAATTGGAGTACGGCAACGCTTAGCCAGTGGCATAGAGCAATCGATTTCAACAAAGCACAGTGAAAGGAGCGAATGAGCCACGGGGCAAAGAAGCGGGCTTGTCGACTTACATCCGTTGCGGTTTGCCTGCTATTGTTCGTGACGTCTTGCGACATGTCAAAACCCTTTGTCACCCGAACGAGCGATTTTCCGCCGTCGCCAGCGTCTATCGACTGCGATCGACTGGTAATTGTAATCGTAAGGGAACGTTTGTTCTGCGCCTTACAAGGGTCTCTCTGAGAATGGGAACGGACGACTGAATCGTTGCGATTTCGCGCGCGACAGACGAGATATTAAGAGGATTTTCAATTAAAGACCTGCAGCGGTCGCTGCGTCGTCTGTTTGAAGAGGGAGACATTTGCTCGCCGTTCTCATGTGGCCGAATCCGGCGAAAACGAAATTATTGGCTCAGCGCCTAAATCCGCTCTAGGCCCTCGCGATATTACACACTGGAGTGGTCCCAGTTCTGATCCGTGGCAAGAAATCGGTACCGACTCCACCAATTTCGCTGAAAGTGGAATGAATTTTAAGATACCCTGTTGTCGTGATTGTCGCAGTTTCAAATGAAATAATCAGAAGTATGGGCTATTTACGCAATGGTTATTAGGACAAAACATCCCTCCGACGAACCGTGATCGAAAAACTTATAATTTCTAAAACGCTCTACTCTGAAGATAAGCGCAGAGCACCAGCTTATTCGCGAGTGCTATGGAGCCAATCTAGCCTAATGCCAAAAATTTCCATTGTGTCGTTATAATATAATAAAGACATCAGTCGATGGCCAAGATATGACTGAAGTCAAACGAAGCTTCAGCAAACGACCATAGGCTATAAGAGTTCATCTG
Organism: Bimastos eiseni; assembly: GCA_959347315.1. Classification (NCBI taxonomy): domain Eukaryota; kingdom Metazoa; phylum Annelida; class Clitellata; order Crassiclitellata; family Lumbricidae; genus Bimastos; species Bimastos eiseni. The sequence continues at coordinate 9,632,839 of OY365813.1, read as the reverse complement.
AGGTCGTCAATTGCATTTCTATTGAACTGCTTTCTCATTGTACCGATCTGACGCCACACCGGCTGTTTTTTCTGGCTCTGCATGCTCAGGGTTTAGAGCTTTTTCATCGCAAAAGGGCCATGCCGTTGAAAGGGTTAAATCGCTTTCGTGCTCATTATTTACCGTGTTGACATCACGCGCGAGGTGGATTTTTGCTTCACTGCCATTATTAAACGCTACTGCTGCATAAAGGATCACGTGCTTTGACTGTGTTCTAACTCTAAACCGATCCAATGTAATATAATGTTATCAAACATTTATAGCGTCCCTTAAAGATTTGTCACTGCATTGGCCCTAATGATGTTAAATGCCACAGAGAACAATGCAAAACTATGTAAACTTTACTGTATACATTTATAAAGATAAATAGGTTATAATAAACAGTGGCGTAGGCAAGGGAGGGTTGGGGGGGTTAAACCCCTCCCCCATTGGCATAGTTGAAAATATTTTTAGCAGCAACCTACAGAATAAGTTGGGATAATTTTGGGACCGTGCCCCTCGTTATAGAGGAATAACAGACACTCACGGTGCACTGAGTGCAGCATACGCGCCCACTCCACGGAGGCAACAGCTGTGGCATAGATTTAATGTATACCCGATACCGTATACCAGGGTCACTCTGGCAGGGTGTAAATGAAGCAGAACTTAGCCTATAATGTGACAAGCGCAATGTATCATTCAATTATTTTAGGATATAGGACAGGGACAGCTGTCATAACCCATATACGTTCTATATATAAAACTATATATACAAAATGGGTGTGCGTGTATATATTTAACTAACGTATATATATATATAAATATAAAGAGATAGAAAGAGAGACTTGTGTATATAGGTCAGTTTATCCTTAGACATGATCATTGGACGCATTAAACTTAGTTGAGTGTTCAGAAGTTTGAAACAGTTGAATAAAAATGATAAATTATATAAATTGCTGCATTGTATATAGTGGATCAACTATAAAATCAGTAAGCAGAGTTATCTCTCGCTGGAAGGGGTTGTGGTAAGTTTAACTAAACATTGTTATCTCTTGCTATAAGATGTTGGGGCAAGAATAGCACTAAGCAAAGCTAAGCGATCGTTAGCAATGGCTCTCAACGTATTGGGATTCATTAGTGGCAGAACTAAGGCTGTGGTATCGTCGTCTTTCACGCAAAGAAACGGGTAGTGTGCCAAAAAATGCTTTGGACGCAATGCATTTGTGTCATTCAACAGTTCATCCAAATATTACAAAGTTGTTGCAAATCTCGGCAACATTACATTGCCTGTATACCAGTGAGTGTTCTTTCTCAACACTTCACCGTCTGAAAACATATCTCAGGAACTCGACAGCAAAATTAGGCTGAATTGATTAGCTCTTCTACAGGTTCACTGTGAAATGACCCCAACAACCGAGGAAATAGTCAATGAACTACTAAGGAAGCGAAGATTAGATTTCGTTCTGTGAAGCCAAGCAAGTTGAGATCAATATTCATTATGACTAAGGAATGAATAAATAAGATAGGCCCTAATTACAAGAAAACTGAACTTCTACTGATACTCAGAAGAAGAATATTAGCCTACTAAGATGTTAAGGAAAGAAAATCTGAGACGGATTTGCATAGACAGGGCTATTTTATAATCATATCAAATTTAAGGCTTGAGTATGTTTGTAATTTTTTCCATTGTTATAAAATAACTAGCTATGCGCCCTAGCCGATTTTAATAAAAGTATTTATATTTTCTAATATCACAAAAAAAACTGTTGCAGTGCAAAAAGTCTAAAATTTAAAAAAAATCCTGGCTCATTGAGCCCCCTAATTTATTGTAGATCTAGTGGGGAAAATGACTATCCCAAAAGTGCCTACACTAACCCCCCCCCTTGGGGAAATCCTGCCTACGCCACTGATAATAAAAAAATCATCGAAATTATCTGTGAAATAGTCTTAGACCTACAGCCAAATAAACAAATGAAGAACTAATTTAATAATCACGTATCAATTAATTAATTATTTATTAATAGCTACTATATAGCGCCTAAGTAGGCCTATATATACGTTATCTGCCATTCGATCTTGACTTGCTCATCATCAGGAGTAAATTTTTGCCCAACGTAACGCACAATTCCCGCCTCATGCGTAGCAGTTTTGCGCGCTACTCCGGCGAGGCCAGTTTTATGTCAGAGGTAAGAGTTACACCTTGGCTAATCGAATGCCATGCATGTGGGCCCTGATTACTATCTGGCTTTGACACGCCATCGATTGATGCCTTGTGCATTAGATATGGAGCCTGCAGTGAATGTTGCTAGTTATGTCTAATTATATAGTAGGCCTACGTCGACGGTCATATATAATATATTATTATTATAACCACAGACTCAACTTTCCTCCTGAGCTTTGTCGCCTCGTTCCTCGGTGACTATAGGCAGTGTCCAATTCGCCCGCGATACCATAGTGCTTGTCCATGTACGATATGGAACAGGCTTCCCGCTAGCAGCCTTATACCACGCCTACCAAACGCTACCTGCTCTCCGTTTCACCAATTGCTGAAGACTACCTATTTTCGCCCTGCCTCGGTCGAGTGGGCTTCTGAGTACGAATCTTGAGTGGCGCTATAAATTTTTCTTATTGATCGTTTGATTGGCACAGCTACCTATCTTACATGCACCGACACTCCGATATATGTATGACTATGTATATATATACATATATAGTCTGTGTACATACATGTTATATATATATATACATACATACAGCATACGCATCGCATCATAGCTATAAATATCATTCTCAACAAGGCACACAGTAGCAAGCTATCAATTAGCATGAACAAATAATATCCAAGTCTTAATTTTCAATGAACCGAGTCTCTCCATATTATCTGGCGCTGTGAAAGTCAATACTTTGCGCACTCTATAGCATTTGAAGCTGGAGGAGGAATTTCTGGAAAGTTCTGGATATGTCTGGAGTTTACCTCAATACGTTCTTCCTTCAGGTCGATTCTGTCGGCGATTTCCTGGCGAAGGACGACATCCGGGTAGTGTGTCATCTGGAAGGTCTTTTCCAGCTGCTCCAGTTGCTCTTCAGAAAATATCGTCCGGTGCCTTCTCTTCCTTGTCGGCATCGTTCCAGACCGATGTAGTTGCTGCTGCTGCTGTTGATGATGGTGATGTGTCAGCTGCAGCATCCGAAGCTCAGTTGCTTGTTGGCATAAGTCAGCCCACGGGTCACCATGGTAACCACTGTGTGTCCAACCTATCGTTTATAGACAGATTTCTGATCGGAAACAATCCATAGGTGGTAGGCTTATATGTCGTAAGAGGTAAATGAAGGCAAGACCAATGAAGGACGAAAAGGTGCACGGTTTTTGTATAAACTCGTGGCCAAATACAAGCTATATACAATACAATACAGCGTTCATTTATATATCTCTTCTTCTTATATGTGTACCCACAGCTCATCGGTGCAATTGCAGTTATATTGCGGAGTAATTGTACGCGAAGGACTTGCTCATGGTCCCTATACAGTTTTTGCCTCGGACGAGGATCGACCCCGTAATCTCTGTGATGCAGGCCGATTGCTCAAACGGTCTAACCAATGGGCCACCGCACAATATATACAGAATCAGTAATTAAGTTAAGGTGAGACCAAGCAGTGTATATAAGACTCAGGTTATAACTTGTGCAGACATAGGCGTATACTCAAGTAACAGGCAATGGGCTTTATGTAAAAGGTTTATATCTATACCACCTTGCCATGTGCACTTGGCGAAAGTATCGCTGGGTCTTTTATATGGTATAAAGGAAGCCTTAATTGTTGGATTTGTTTATCAGCTGGGATATGATCAAGCCGTTAATATGTCTATACCAGGTCCGATTGCTCATGATCACGCCAAATTGAGAGCTCTATGAGTATGCGAGGGATCGAGTAAACCCAATAACTACTTGTTAGGGAAGAATCCCGGAAGATGCATGCTCATGTAGAATGGAAACACAGTGTCCATGGCAAAACACAATGTGGACATGAACGGCTAAGATCGGCTGAGTTCACTATCGACCCAAGACAAAGAATTTAGGACACAGCATAAATAAACACACAAAAAGATAAAATACATAAGTTATACAAGTTATATACAAAATGGCATAGATAAAATACATAAGTTATACAAGTTATATACAAAATGGCATAAATGCTTGGCATAGTGGCATATGATGTCATTGCAAAAAGCTTTTCATCTGCATATTGTGTGAAACTGAGAATTTTTCTGCAGGTGCAAAGACTCTGCATAGAATCTGCACTAATTATAACTTGGCTTCAATGCGTGTAAATTAAAAATTGGTTATATAGAAAACATGTTAATAGGCCTATAAGATTCACATGTGGTGATGTGCAGGTCATGCATAATCTATAATCACTACAACCATTTAAATGTGAGGATAGAGCATATTGGGAGCTTTATTTAGATTTACACGTATATCGGCTGCAAATCGGTTTTCTAAGGCGTCCCGGATGGATGACTCGCTAATTGACGATATTAAACACAAGTCGCACTGGGTAACAGAATATGAGCGCGAATCCTTAGAGCAGATGAAGTCGTTTCCTAGAATTTAGCACCTAATTGTACGTGAATTTGATAAGCGGACGACGTGGCTCTGGCGATAGTGTTGCAAGGATTAATGAGAATATTCGATTTCTGCGCCACTTATTTTTCTGATTAAATACAGAGAGCAATTTACTAGAAGTTTCCCTTCTTCGTGTCGATCTGTGAATGGTGTGTGTGTATATGTGTGTAGGTGTGTGTAAGTGTATGTGAGTGTATGTGTGTGGGTGTGTGGGTAGGTAGGTGTGTAGGTGATGGGAGTGTGTAGGTGTGTGTAGGTGTGCCAATTAAGGCATCTGTATACGCCTACTGCATGGGACAAATGTTGCTGCCAATTCAAATTGCTGACCAAATGTTGCAGATGCAAGAAGCAAAAAATAAACAATGAACGATATATATATATACAACCAGAGGTATACACCCATCAGCGCACACATGAGCCCATATACACGTTATTAGGGATGAACAGAGTTTGAATTTCCTGCCGAGTCTGAGTACCGAATTTTTCGAGTTGAATTTGCTGAGTCCGAGACCGAGTCCGAGTTTCGAATATTTAAAGAGTCTAATTCTTTTGCTGTATAGATTGGCAGTTTGTACAACTTTGATGAATTATTTTCTTTTGCCTCAGTTAACACTAGGTAGTAACTTGTAAGTGCTAACAGTAGCAGTAGGCCCTATTTGTGTTTTTAGTTAGGTAGATTGTCGTTTTGTTAATAAAAAAATCGATTTTCGTTTTCAAATCAGAAAGATTAATACTTGGACACATCGGTTGTCCGAGTCCGAGTAATGTCAGGTACCAAGAAAATTGGACTGAGCCGAGTTCAGAACCGAGTTTTGGTTCATCCTATATATATATACGTAATGCACCGTTATCCATATATAAACATCGCCAAACATGAATGCAATTCAGTGATTGGATTGTTGGGGGGGGGGGTTGGGAAGGTTCAACCCCCCCCCCAGTTCGTTTTTCAACCTCCCTAGTTAATTCTCAAAAATTACCTGGGGGGGACAGGGCAACCCCCTAGATAAACTTTCAGTGGGTAAGTGTATCTTGACCGGTTCCCTAGCGCTCAAGCCTTTGGAATGATATTTTTTATGATATTTGTTATGATATTTTTTATTTAAAAAATCGTCATGTTGCATTTTCAGTAACATAACAACTATAGTAGGCAATTGCGTGTGCCTGCACTATTCTGCACTATTCTGAATATACAGAGTTGCCTGTGATAATGAAATGGCTCGGTGAGGATAATAATATTATACTGAGTATTTCTTGAAGCCTCATCAGTCAGCATTTCGAGGGAGTCGACATATAAGTCTCGGGCAGTGTCAGAGAGAGGGCATGACCTCTGTCCCCTTTAAACGCTGTGTGCCCACTGGGCGCGGCAGCTGCAGTTGCAGCTACAGTACGTGCATGTACGGGGATGATATTGAGATGAAGCCCATGTACAGCAGTGATATGGAATCTGCCACTGACCTAAATTTTTGTTGGCATGTACCTTCAAACCACTTTCAGCACTGCATGAATGAGCTTACAGAAGTTTGGCTTTTCCCGCCAAAGCAATTTCCAGATACTGAAGAATGTGATGGCCCTGATGGAGAAACTGAACCAGCAGTAATTAACTAATTAAGATGACGTGACAGTGTAGCTGAGAAGGCTGAAGAATCAAAAGCTGGTAAGTGTGCATGAGAAATCTCTTTGATAGTGCTGCCTGTATCTTGAGCTGATTGTGAGCGATGATTTAGTAAAATGAATCTCTATCATACCAGGGAAAGAAACAGACTGATTTATTCATATATTTATTTATATCACTTCATTATTGGTAAAGTCATAATAGTGTTTGCTGTATATTAGTACACCTACTGTAGATCAGTCTAGGTTAAAATCCCCAGCACTACTGATTCTTGTATACTTTGGTAGTAAATGAAACTGGGACTCAAATATGATAACTACCTGAACAGCTTAAATCTGCATTATTTTGTAAAATTACCAATGTAAGCCCCTATGGTGTTTATATTTGACGTCAGCAGCCAATGCTATCCTGATAAATGTCATTAAACTGCTGATTGAACACAACACAACTATAAGATCAAATTCGTGTCCCCCACACCCACCCTCTGTCACCCTTTACAATTTAGCCTCTGTATACTGGTGTAAGGTCCCTACAAATTAGTTCATGCGGATAATTTTCAACCCCCCAGCCGTTCAAATTTGACAATTCAAACACTGATGCAATTCATGTATACACAAGCATGCAAGCATACATATGCCTACACATATACATTGCATACATGTATGCATAAAAATGTACATTCATGACCATGTTCAAAGCTCAAAAGACGACGTGTATACCTAAGTTATTATAATATTATATATGTCTATACTGCAGCCCCGAAGCTCAACGTGTTTGCGGCAACTCACTAGTGCAGACACTTTCAGTTATCTGATCAACATCCATTGTTCAATTATATTTATTAACTTCCTGTTTATTATTACGGCTTTAATATTAATTAGATTGGCATGACACTGGCACCATTTTCATGATGCATTATAAACCCAGTTATAGACATATACTATACGCCCCACGGAATACTATCTCCATCGATTCATCCGCATATTTAATCATATGCAAAAGTCCATAGCAATCAATTAATCAAACAATCAGTCAGTCGATCAATCAATCAATCAGTCAATAGTAAATTCGATATAACATCTGCTTCCCCTAAACATGATCTTGTAATTCCTCACTTTGTAGCCTACAATGTTGCTGCCTGGTGCTAGCTAGGCCTGCTGTTCACTGTTAATACTTTTAGTTAAGAATTATTTAAGGTTATGTTACGTTACTTTATGTTACATTGTTCCATATATACTGTTAGTTATTTGAGTCATTGTATCAGGAATATCCTGTCAACCGGTTTTACTGATAGATAATTATGATGCTTTCTATGTATATATCTTATGCTAATATTATTTTCATATATTTGTGGACTTCAGGGGTTCCTTCATAGCGGGATCCTTCATGATCCCCTTGGGAACTTCTGTTGAGCATCTGTCATAATTACTCAGTTATTTGATTTAATATGCTGAAAATAATTGAATGATCTGTTTCTTTTGTTAAAATGTTATCATTGATGGTTCAATAAATCTCTTTTGATTTGATTTGATCAGTCAGTCACTCAATCAATCAATCATTAAATCAATCAATGAGACCATATATAGAGCCCCTACAAGATATGGCATACCTACTCAGAGGCGCTACGGCTAAAAAGCACAGTTTTCAGTACCGTAATGAAAAGACTGTAGATGAGGAGGTTTGGGCAGAAGATGAAGCGAAGCTCTTGATGTAGTCGATTCCATGTGGTTGGAGGTTGGACCACAGCAACAACCCGGGTTTGCATCATGGAAGTGCGGGCGAAGGGTACAGTCAAGTTCCCTAGTAGAAGATCGGAGAGACCTTCGACCGACATTGGCATGCATATGATATAGTTAATAATTAGTTATACATGTATAGTTGTATGTATGTTTAGTTGTATGTATGTATAGTTGTATGTATGTATAGTTGTATGTATGTATAGTTGTGTGTATGTATAGTTGCATACGTCATGTATGCATCCCTTAATCCATGAACTTATATGTGACTAAATGAATAGCTTGTTGCCTTGTACTGTATACACACGTCCAAATAATATATGCGCTACATAAAAGAGACATCTATCGACATACCTAATGGATAGTAAGCGGACGGAATGATTGTTGGGATGATATATGATGGTCTTTGATAGTTGCCGTAGACAGAAGCAGGCAATGTCAGCTGTGGTTGTTGTAGCTGCTGCTGCAGCTGTTGGTCGCTGAAGCGTGGCAACTGCTGATGTTGCGGCTGACGATGCTGTTGATGTTGGTTCTCCTGGTTCTGGTGACAATGCTGCTGCTGTTGCTTTTGTTTCCGTGGGGACTTTGGTTCCTGAAGGATGCTCTCAATGCTGAAGGCCGATCTACTGAGCTGCTGCTGTTGCTGAGATGTGACACTTCTCACAGTCTTCCCATAACTTGACGACGACACGGGATGCTGACCTTGGCTTGATGAGCCTCCTGTTGCAGCAGCCGCCGTCTTAGCTGGCTCAAACGTCTCCGCAGCGACCTCTGACCCTTGTGGATACGGATGCATTGACATGCCGATAACAGGTTGACTGCGTCGCACCTGCTGCATCGGAGCATACGGTCCCATGCTCAATGACGTATGATGCAAGCGCTACAAAAAAGCGTAGCATATACTGCGCTGCATAAATGCTGTGCCATGGCTGCGTATACATATATGTACAGGGTTGGTCTGTTGGACGGACGGTCAGTGAAAACGGGGTTGGATTCACCTGCTTCTCCTGGGCCATATAAGCAAACTACAACTGAACAGAATAATAATAATTTTACACTGAGCGCACACAATTGCTGCGAGGGAGAGGACGTGCTTCTTTGGGTAGCTGAAGGGGCCAATCGGTATCCTCTGTAAAGATTATGAGACCAATAACGGGGAACCGACAATTGCCCCCCAGACAATTGTCCGGCCCTCCGGACAATAGAAACAGAAGTTTGATTTATGAAAAATAATTCGGGCTTATATAGATTATAATTGGGCTGACTTCAAGTAGTATAAGTCCATTTATGCTTAATAGAACCTAAAAAAATAGCTTAATTGTCGTCATCCGTTCAGTGTATTCTTGTTATCATGCCGTGGTTTATATCAGTGTGAAATAAAGCGAATGTCATTGTTATTATTATTATTATCATTTCTATTATCATCATCATCATCATCATCATCATCATCATCATCATCATCATCATTGTCATTAAGTTGAATTGATGCTATATATATTTTGCAAGTCTGCAGTTACACGCATATTTAACCTTTACATGTATGGGGCAATTGTTGGGAGGGGCAAATGTCATACCCAAAATCGAAGGGCGGCAATTGTCCGGGGGGGGAGCAATTATCCAAAGGGCAATTGTCCTACACTCGACTTAACACCTCCATGTACCTCGATGCAGAAACAGGCACTCATGCATGTCATGCTTATTGAAAAACATACAGCGATTTAAACAATTTCTCACTTGCGCAATATGTGAATATACATTTGACCTCACCCTCTTATAATTTTGTACTCAGTGCAGCTTCCGTGCACGACCGACGTATAGGCCAACATAGGGGCCTAAGTATATATATATTATATATTATATATATATACATTTCGATGATTTCAACCACTTGCAAACGAATTGCGGGAACATCGTGCATGTAAAAACTACAAATGGGACCGTCACCGTGGACTATTAAATATGACAATTACATACATGATACCTCTATATAATTATATAAACATGTAACTTATAGGCCTAAGTAAATGAGACAAACGAGCCAGACGTCGATATTTGAAAATCATAGGCTTACGTATGCAATTATAGTCAAATTACTAAAGAGATGGGCCTTGACTTTGCTGATGTAGGCTAAGAACAATAAGCCTACGTGCTGACATACGTGTCCTCGATATTACAACGATCGAGTCTTTGAAAAATAAATATGTATACAGGCCTATGCATATATATATATAGTTATTGATTAATGGTATTTTCTCTAAGAATTAACTCGATCTTAGGAGATTGCCTTTCTGTTCTAACCTTGGCAATATCCATTGAAAGTGTAATCGGTTTGTTCACGGTGCGCATGCGCCGGCATCCGGTTGACTGCTCACAACTCCTGCAGTTTCAGTCGTATGTTTCTGTCAGTTGTGTCATAAATTGATTTAACGACGCATCCATAACAAGAATGATATGCGTTCCGCCAGTTGCCTTCCACGCTAGGTCTATAAACCACAACCTCTCGACTCGCCGAATCTTGTGAACTGTCATTGGCTACTGTGTCAGTGGGCGGGCGGCCGCTGACCAATCATGTCTTGTGCTGACATCTTACTGGCACGTGAAGAAATTGACAGCCTGCATCACTCAATTTGGTTTCTTGAGAATGATATTTATATCGATGAGCTAAAAGAGCGGGGTCTACAATTGCGCGTGCGATCAAAGTCGTCGTGTGAAAGCTTCCGTTACATTCTCCGTGGGTTTATTTAGCCTACTCCGTTGGATATTCAAACGTTCGATAAGAGGCCTAACTGTTATCGGGCGTTAAACTATTGAATTGCCTGTGGGGTACATTATAAGCTCCTGTCTGTTTACATAAAGTATGTGGGTCTGTATACTGGACATTTTAAAAGGTCTTCGTAAAGTGATATGAAGAGGTCAAAGCAGAACCGCTATGTAGGCCTACATATTCAGCGGGTTGTAGCAGATTAGGACATGCAATCGTTCATGCGTGACGCCCATTCAACGGACAAGCAGCAGGTGCATGGCGCAAGGTCTCACTACCGATCAATTCAGTTAAGATTGGGCAAGGTCGAGGTCATATATGATCGCAATAGAACGACATGTACGTTTACATTACGTAGGCCTATATGGTAACAGTTTACAATTTTCAATCTTGATTAAAATAACACACATATCCTCCTTATTGTTCACAAAAGATAATCAGGGCTTTACTGACACACTATAGGCCTCTATACAGAGACGTTACTTTACATATGTTTGCCACAGTTGCCACTGTTAAGTCTCTTTAAACTACAGGTCCTATAACACTATTCAGAAATTTTCGGACATGTTATCTACACTGCATTTCAGCAAGACGATGACGTTGAACAAGTGCGCCAATGACGTCATACTTAGATGTAGCGCAACCATTCAGGTTCGTGCATGAAAACATTTATCAGGAGCCCTTCAGTATATAAATTCTGTAAAGTAAAATTACTGTTCCATAAATGGGTTCGTGTGACCAGATATAAACTGCAACTCGTCACATTCGTAAAGCAACTAAATATATATAAATATATATATATAAATGTATATAAAAATATATATAAAAATATATATAAAAATATATATATAAATATATATAAAAATATATATAAAAATATATATAAATATATATATATAAATATATATATAAATACATATATAAATATATATATAAATATATACATAAATATATGTATAAATATATATATAAATATATATATAAATATATATATAAATATATAGACCCGTATATTACTTTATTTATATATATATATGCCTATTTATTCATTATTCACATGACTTCATAATACTTTGTCTCCAATGTATAATCCGTATAAACCAGGGATATATAAGCATATGAAGATTTCGATAAACACCATGCATGCAGCGTTTCAAGGAATTATCATTAGCCGAGGCATTTAAGTGACGCCTGGATATATGAACATCGCAGTCATCGCGACTGTGGCCATGGCACAGACGAATGAACGCGAAGAACGTAATTGTTTGTGTCTAAAGAACCACTCAACACAAATATCAACCATTCAGTGAATCAACAATTTTGTATACAAGTGCTTTAAAGACTTGACATTTTAATGATATCATGTGGCTATAGGCCTACCGAGTGTATACGTTACTATACACGAGTCAACACAAATCGTTTGAGTGACTAACAGTATTTAGATCTACTCTAGACAACGCATCCATTGTTTGCATTTAACCGTTATGAATGCAGTTTTAGAGACTTAGCATTCATGGTCTATAATTAGAGCAAGGTGTCTGAACGATAATTCACTCAACACTATATTAGACTAGGATACCGAATTGCACACACACACACACGCACACAATAAGATTGCTCATAAGTGCGCATGCGGTTCGAATCCCAATAGTACAATAAGCCTATTGTCATCATCTGTCGTCAGTTTCCACCAACAACCCTCGATATGATGGCGCTGTAAAATAAACTTATTAGTCCACTCCATTAGCATAATTATTTCCTCATTAAAAGGAATGTATATATTTGTATGTTCAATTTCTGCGTCAGTAAACTTAAATAAGTAGATCTGTATATCAATATATCTATTTAGTCTTATAAAAATAAGTGGGCTCAGCTTGGATCTGATTATCACCACATGCATTAATGTTCTCCTGATCTTGTGCTAACTTTACAGTAAAGACGGCGGTTTGTTGGCGGGAATTATACGTTAATTATCGTCTGCTTAGTCTAAGATTCTGATCTCAAAACTAGGCCGGGCTAATCCTCAACTCTGAGCGACACCTAGCGGCCGAAATCCACATAAACTTCGCTTGCGGACTAAGGTGGTAAGAGGGAATGGAGGGTCTGGGGAAGAACATGTGTTGCTGAGCTGTCTCATTCCAATTGGGGAGCAAGGAGTGAGAGGGGTGGAGTCGGCAGATCGCGTTTTGCCGGCGGACAGTATTTGCGAAATGGCTCTTAAAGTCTCAGCGCTTGGGATTTTCTGCTAAGCCGACAAAGCGACTAAGCGCTGCGAAGAATCCCGGCGTAGACGACGCTGCTGAGCCGCTTCAGCGCTTCGCCGCTGGGTAAGTTTATTTAGTAAGTGCCCAGAGGAGCTTGGCAGACGTCGTTTCCAAAGTAAAGCAGCTTGGGAAGGAACAGCGAATACAGGGACGGATGGATGATTGGATGGCTGGATGGCTGGATGGGTGATTGGATGGGTGATAGGATTGGTGGGATAAATGGATGGTGAATGGATTGATGGATGGATGGATGAATGGTTAGATGTATCGATAGTTGGATAGTTATTAGACACAATTGTTATTCTGGGAATTGCCCCCCTAGTGTGAAGTATGAACGGATGACGACAAGTTATATATTTAATTGCCATTATGTAAAATATATGAAAACAAGCAACTAATTATCGTGTCGTGTAGGAGACAAAGTATAGACAAAGTGAGTCCAGTTCTGAATCTTTATTTATCTTACTGGATGCATAAATACTGCATACAGTTCGTGACACGCCTTAATAAGCGGTGAAGGTCAGCTATAGTAAGCAGCTACAGTTGGTTAGCAAATCGTCAGTGACACTCGATAATCATCTCCCGTTAATAAGAGTGAGAGTGGGTAAATACCTCCATATAGATGATAATCTCAGAATATAAGCCGTGAATATGTCCAATGTCGCATAAAAACACTCATTATTTACAACAGTCATCACGTGGTATCAAATTGGCTTCTTCATTCGTCAACAAACTTTGCAGGTATTGGAACCAAAGCAATATGTCAACCCGTTAAAATTAAATATTACACAGGTTTAGTAACACTTAGCCGACATGGACACATCCATGCACACATACATATTGTGTATACAACCATGCATCATATGCACACACATACAAGCATGCATATATAATTTGGGCGAGCTTATGGTCTACACTGGGGGGGGGGGGGCAATTGTTCTAGTCGGGAGGGGCTTTTGTCCGGGGGGGGGGAAATGTTTTGGGAATATCTGATTGGCAGCTAGCAGATAGGCCTATTCATTTGGCATGCCTCCACGATCCATACTCATCGGTTTCTCCGTTGAATTGGCCAGTCGTTCCTAGGCCTTTAAATCTGTCCTCTTTGGCCTTGATTGGACAGTGAGGATTTCTTGAAGAGGCGCTTCAAGTTTCATTGATTGACAGATTGATTGAAGCCCTTTAACAGGGACAGCTGCCTCCCCCACCCGTTCTGCGTGCACAGGTCTGTCCATAACAGGAATTTAGTTTCAAGTCTCAGGGAGTGTAAATCCGACGTATTCAATGCGACCAGCCTGCGTGGTTAAATTATTCTGCCAATCCGTCTCTCGCTTTCAGAGTATAACTGATCGCACGACGCCTGCGACTATTTGATGGTTAGGATGAATCAGGTCGAGGTTCGTCATCTCCTGTAGCAATGTATAGCCTGCTGGTTCGGAGACCGCCTACAATGTATGAAATATTATAATTTTACGGCGTAGAGTGGAGACTTGATCCTGGGCTTGGGGAGGCAGGTAAAAAATGAGGTTTAGGGACAGGTCGGAAAAAATAATTTCAATTCTCAGACACTTATAATATGAGTTTTAAATGACTTGTTTCCGAATAGGTGAATTCAAGTTGTAAAACATAAGTTTGGTGAGAGAAACACTTACATTCGCTAGGTGGAAGAATAGTTTCATAAAAATCATTCAAGCCAGAGGCAAACAATTTCGCAGCGTTGGCTAGAGGGCGATGGTGAGAATGAAATTGTACAGAAAACGACGATATCTTGCATAACCTATATAGCACGTTTTACATTTATAACGATTTCCAAACCAGGGGTGTAACAAGCGGGGGTCAGGGGAGGCACCGGCCCCCCAGTTTCAAAACTGGGGGGGGGAAGCAAAGCCCCCCCAGTTTTAGTGCTCAGTGCCCCCCATGTGCCTCTCCCCCAAATCGGTTCTTTTTTTGTTTATCCGATGGATTTTTAAGATTACTTTTGCTAAGATAATTTGTTACTCCATCGCCTTCTTTCACTTTGACAGTGCCAGTCCCAAGCCTGGATAAAGAAGAAGGGCGTCGCTAATGATCCTTGTTATCACACAGTGCCGTTAAACTGCAACTACAGTGCACTACACATTCACGCACAACCTCGTTTGTCAGTACGTCGTAATGTCTTGCTGCGTGACCCGTCAAAAGAGCGCCAGACAAAAGAGCGCCGACAAAAGAGCGCCAGACAAAAGAGCGCCAGACAAAAGAGCGCCGACAAAAGAGCGCCACGACAATGGAGTGCCCTACAAAAGAGCGCCCCGACAAGAGCGCCCAGACAAAGAGCGCATGTGTATTGCTGAAAATAATTATGTATAACTCGGAGCCTGATTGATGAAAACAATGCCGTTTAAATGGAAGCAGGATTGATGAAATGAACCTGTTTAACTAGAAGCTAAACTGATGAAAACAATTCGGTCTAGCAAGAAGCCTTTTTGATGAAAAATGTCGTTTAAATGTTGGCGGGATTGATGAAAAGAACCATGTTTAACTAGAAGCTGGATTGCGCGACTCTTTCATCAATCCACTGAATCCAACTTCCATTTAAGCATCTTTTTGTATCAATCCAACGGAATTTTTTTCATCGATCCAGCTTTTAGTTTATCATCATTTTGTTTCAGCTCGCTCCAGCTTCAAGTTAAACAAGATTCATTTAATTAATTCAGGTTCCATTTAGGCTAGAATTCTCCTATGTCGGGCACTCTTTTGTCGGGGTTCCGTCTTGATGAAAACTACTACAAAAATCGACCCTAAAGGTCCATGTACATGATGCAGATGCACAATCCAGCAACAGCAGTTCGTGATTTCTATAATATGCTCTACTGGGATCACGGTTGCAGCCAATTAAGAGTCAAACACAGAATCAGCTTAGCCCTCAGATAGTCTACACGTGGATAGCCGTCACTTCTACCCGAGGGCCCGAGGCAACATATGCGTGCCCTCGTCATCCCTGTAATCGGCCATGTATGCAGTAGAAAGCAGCTCTTCGTCCCAGCCGGTTAAAAGTTTCCCATAAAGGAAAGTTTTGAAAACTGCCATACTTTATTTGTTTTTAGGGCCTACAGTTAAATTGAGATCAGTTTAATACTTGAAGGACCTACTTGAGCAATGCAATCGATCCACGATCTTATAAAAAATGATTCTCAGACTTGCGCAACTACTCTCATTGTGAGCTTGTCATTTGTAACGATTGTGGGGTGCCCCGAAGTAGGCCTACTCAATGGAGTGGGGCGATAATCACGCGAGACAGCTGATTCGTGAGTAATGAGGACATAGCTGGAGATTTTGTGTCTGCTCGTTTGAATTGGATGCCGCGCCGTTTCAGGTCATTATACACGACGCACGGACCGTACTTGCCAGAGATTTAAATCTACTAGGACGTAGGCAGATCTAGTATAAAACTAACGAAGTTGAAGCTTTCAGGGCCAACTCCTCCACTGTTCGCACTCCGATAGTGCTAATCCAAAGCCTGGACAAAGGAAGAGAGCGACAAAGGAAGAGAACGACGCTTACTATCTTTTTGAATCACACAATGTCGTTAAACTGCAAACAACTGTGACAACTTTCAGGTTCCCTGTCCCCAAAAGCGACGCATGCTGTCGGCTGCAGCGCACAATACACATAGTTGGGTTTACAGCCAGATAGATGCCTCTGCCTGAATACCATAAAAGCCACAGCCACACAGGCAAACCAAAAGGTGTACCAGAGTCTCGTTCCCATGACCCTGACTGTGCACATTATGTGGAAGTTAGGAACAGCTTGAACTATGACGATGCGATTATGTTACGGACTTTGATGACGGCGAGAGGCTCCATTGATCATCATCGCATGAAGCAAGTGGCTCCTCTTGGAATTGGGGTCGACGGGGTTTTCCCTCCATCTCTCGTTCCAGCTGTTATCACCTCTTCGCTCCAGGCTCTTCTTCCTGCTTCCGCATCTCGTTCTACCGCCTCCGACGACAGGTGACTCGCTTTGACGAGGCTGACGGCGGGTGTCAAGGTCTAAACGCTGGCTCCTCCCAGGGTTGTTTGCAAGCGCGGGAGAAGAAGTGCCAAGCGGTCGAAACGGGTCAGGGTGAATACCCGTGTAGTCACGGTTGTTGTGGGTTTGACCTCGAGAAAGATCATGTTTCCTGGGTGCTCCTATTTCATACTGGTGGAAGAGGTTATGACCTCTGGATGGGGAGAGATTCAGCGACCGATGGATGCGTTCCACGTCGCTGGAATGCCCGAGTGACCGACCCTTTCTGGCATTTCCAGATCGGTGGATGCCATCGTTCTTTCTCACCAGTCGCGATCTGCTAAGTTGAGTATCAACAACGCTGTGCCACTCCCTATCCATGCTGCGTCGCCTGTTTCCACGACCTTCGAGGTTGACTCTCTGTAACACATCGAAGTGATTCTTGCTTATGCCTTCCAGCTGTTTCTTCCAGCTTCTAACTCGATCGACAGAGTCGAACGTCTTCGAGGAGCGCTTCCGGTCATCCGGGTCTCTTTCTGCGTCCACGTGGTGTCGGGGTGATTGACGATGCTTGCGATACCCTCCACCCTGTTCCTTCTCCTCGTCCCTCTGCTTACCGCTGTCGTCATCCACTTCGTTTACTTGTCGTTTTAGAGTTTTTATCTGATGTAACATTAGCTTCAGTAAATCCGCCTTTAATTCGTCACACGACCCGTCGCCTTCAGTGTTGGCGGTTTCCTTTGATCCATCGTCAGCTTTCTTGAGTGTCTTTGTTTTGTTATGACCGCCTTTCTTCCTCTTCTTGTCATGCTTGTGTCGTCGAGCCCTCGTCTCCTTCAATGTCGACCCTGCGTCATTACCGGAGATGGCTCCATCGATTTCCCCGTTTCCACGGGATTCGTTGTCACGGCAACCGTTGCCAGACAACGACGTCTGCGTTTCGGCGGGAACGACGACACGTGACATCTGACCGAACGTCTGCGTGGAAAAGTCTCGCGTGGGCGATCGTTCGTTTCCACGAGAACGCGGTGGTGCATGGTTGTCATGGTGATTCAACGTTCGGTCGCCAAGGGGATAATAGAATCTGTCAGTTCCGGTGGATATGTTTTCGAAGCCAGCCAAGAGCATTGCTTCCTGCGGCATCCAGAACGATCCGTTGGCATCCAGCCTCACGAGAACTGGGGTTTGTGTGGAGGTATGTGAGGCCGTCTGCTGACCCACACTAACCTTCTCGGTCATCGCGGCAGCAGCAACTGTGCTGTGTCCATCGTCTATCAATTCGTGCTGGATCGTCATTTCTCGAGGGGTCCCTGGGAGTCTCAGCTGTCCAGTCGTCTCCGGTGCATTTGTCGATTCCGGGTCATCCTCGTCATAGAATGCGACTGATCTCTGCTCGCCGTATTCGTCGTCCTGTTTCCGACCTGTTCCTCTGAGATCGTCGACTGAATTCCTCTGACGAGGTCGCCGCCTCTTTCGACCAACCTCCTGCCTCAGTTCCTCGTCTGTCATCGTCGACTGATCCACACCCGTCTGCGTCGTTCGGTTCCTGGACGTCTGCGTTTCTGAGTCCATCTTGAAAACTACGACTGGCAAAACCGAGCCCTGGTTCCGAATCGAGGAGTGGTACAGCGCAGCTGCAACGTCGTAGGCGGACTGATCCTGCGTATCCACGACAACGATATCCTCGTTTTGCTCGTTGTCTGATTCCAGTTCGGTGTTTGGCGCAAGGATGATGCACTTCCTCGTCGTCTCGTGTTCGACGACTTCGAACTTCCGCCGGGTCAGGTGACCCTGGATGCCGACACTCGATGCGCTGTCGTCAGCCGAGGTCAAGAAAACGTCACCTCCGGATGCGTCTCGAAATATCTGACTTCCGGAGGAGCGGAAGTGCTCGCTTACCGTCGTACTCGTGTCGTAATCGTTGTTGTTATAGTAATCGTCGTCGTCATCATCACGCTTCCTCTCCTGGTCAGTGTCCACGACGACATTGACCTTAGTCAGAAGAGGATCGGCGTCTTCCACGGACCAGTCAGTGGCCCCAGGACGGATGTTGATCCAGCTTTGAACCAGGTTGATGGGAAGAACCGCATCAATGGTTCTCTGTTCTGTGACTTTCCGTTCCGATTCCTTGTGTCTCTGCAACCTCTCTGTGTCCCTTTCGTCTTCCTCGTCCAGTATGATCACCGTCACCGGATGCTCCACTTCCAAGGATCGTTCCAGAAGTTCGGAAACGGAAGACATCGTTGGAATCAATCGACAGTCTAATGGCTGAAACACTATTCACAGAGCACACGGTCAGAACATAACAAGCACCCAATTACAGACAGACAGACAGATGGGCGGACGAACGATCGGACAGACAGACAAACAGACAGGCAGACAGACTGCCCGACAGACAGACAGTCAGTAGAGGTAATCAGGTAGGCGCCATAATGATTGCAGCATTTCTATACATGAATGTCTCCCATGGTTACACTTCTTTTGAAGGGATGGAGTGAGTGAGTGAGTAAGTGAGCAAGTATAAAACATATTTACAATACACGTCATAAGAAGACAAATGTACACCTACCTTACAATATTATGTACTTCAGAACGCGCGTTGTAGTGTCCAGCGCACACCATCAACATATGCATATAGGACTATAATTATAAATCTTCACTTGAAGATTAAAGAACGAAATATGAACATTCGAACTGGACTTTAGTAAGGAAGAGGCTCGAAATATCGGCGTAAATGCTGATGTTATTGAACTATATGCATGCGCTTTAAAGGCCTCTTTACTTGTATCATAGACGCCACGTTGTCGCTCTGTCTGAACAAGCTATCACGAATGCTGCGTACTGCACGGCGTGAGTGCCCATAGGACTTGAGCGTAGGCCTACATGTATAGGTCTCTATAGTGTAGCCACTGTGCTGAACACATACCTAGGCCTGTCAGTACTTGTACAAACTGACCCCTTCTGATCAGTTACTGCTGATCCAATAGCTATGAAAAGTAACACAAGGACTGGTTCAGCCTCGCTTTTCGTTAGAGAACACGTCTGAGAATGCTGTCTGCCAACTGCGGAAACTTAACGTGGATGACAACTTATTATTAGCTCTCGCACAGGGTCGATACCCGCTAGCACAAAAGGTACACGCAGACTTCCACTCCCCATAGGTTGACTATAAAGTAGGTCAAGTAGGTCAACTGGCCGCCTTGCAGTCTCCCATACAGTTAGTTAAATTCGTTACCAATAATCTGTCACTACTATATATCGTGCAATCTTACTATGTGGAAAGTCTAAGTTAAGTAGCTGTCTTAGCTACTTAACTTAGCTTAGAAGAATATTGGATCACATCAAATAACTTCGAATGTCATAAAGAACAGGCATGTTT
Organism: Bimastos eiseni; assembly: GCA_959347315.1. Classification (NCBI taxonomy): domain Eukaryota; kingdom Metazoa; phylum Annelida; class Clitellata; order Crassiclitellata; family Lumbricidae; genus Bimastos; species Bimastos eiseni. The sequence continues at coordinate 9,612,463 of OY365813.1, read as the reverse complement.
GTATGAAAGCTTGCAATTATATTATGAACAATTGAGATGATGAAAATTCACAACACGTACAAGCAAATCACATCTATACCTATGAGTAATACGTGTTGATTACAAGGCCAAAACCAAACAGATAGCATGATCCTGTCTTAGACTTCGTGTGACCGGACTTCAGTTTCTGGTCTGTGAACAGCGCAGTTAAGTTCGTAGATAGAAACTTGCTGCAGTTCTCCGCATTTTAAATTTTTTTATCATATGGCGCATGAATATAGGAATGAAAGGTACGGAGCAAGACACTAATGGCTAGTATATCTTTTAGTACTTCTTTTAGTACTTCTTTTAGTACTTCATTAAACCATTTTTTGGCATTTTATGTAGACCTATATCGTCAAAGTTTGTCTACGACCTTTCGGGACACATGCACTGGCGTCTGATTTTAACAGAGACCACAGAAGTTATAAGTATAGCGGAGCCAATTGAGGAGGAAGAGGAGGAGTAGGTGGTGGAGAAGAAGGAGGAGGAAGACAGACATGCAGATAGAGAGAGAGACAGAGAGAGAGACACAGAGAGAGAGAGAGAGAGAGTAGTTATAATGTCTGTGTATCTTACTGTTTTGTCACTGTGTTGTTGCTTGCATTACTCTTTTGTTAAACTTCGCTTTTGATTCTGTCACTATAGTTTAGTTTGATGATTCCCTACGTTGGAAGCAACAAGCTATGCATTTCGGGAATGATTAAAACTCTGTTTTGCAGAGGGAGGATCAAGAAGCCAATACCGAATCATGTAGGCCTAGCATTGGACGTGCGTGGTCTATAGCTACCAAGCAGTATAAGGAATATTACTAAGACCGTCGTATTATAGGCCAACACAGAGGCATGTCTGAGCACGTCTTGTCCGAAGTATCCAGACTTGCATAGGCCTACACTCACGCACGCATACAGACTTACAGAAGTTGGCCAACTTCAGCTGTTATTGAATAGTTCGAGAGGTCGCCATCAGAAACTCGCTCTGGACAATTCAGAACGCCGCTTGTAAATTTGGAACACGCGCCAAGCGGAGTACGTTCCACGCTGATGATAGTGTTGTATATGAGGAATAAGTTGTTAGCATTACCGCTGGGAACACCTCTTTTTAAATCTTATGAGCTTTCAATCCCTCGTAAGTACTTGTGATTTGGAGACCTGTAACTGCTGTCTAAATCCATGTGTTTCGTCATTAACACCTGTAGGCCTATCACTTCTTCTTCCTCCTCCTCCTCTTCCTCTTCTTCTTCCTGTAGTTTTCTCCTTCTTGAGAGCTCCTCTTTTCCTATTGCAATCCTTCTAATTTCCCTGTGACATTTGGCATCTGTCGTTAAAGACTCGTTATCATATATTCCTTTAGGTAACAAACTTCTTTTAACTGTTCTATGTTTTTCCTCCAATGTGCATATTTTGACTATATATGTAGTCTCCTTTCCTTTACTTTTCTTCAGTTTTCTTGATGTTCAAGAGGGGCCAATATAATCCCGTATTCAGATGCTATTTTGTTCAGAATAGTTCAGTCTATCCATCATTGTCTGTAGACCTTTCCAGCTTCTTGCCAGCATTGCCTGGTAATATACAGCACTCAGCGCCTTGATCCATCTTCCTCCGACATTTATCCGCTCCTCCAGATCATCTATACTGCCCTTCTGACGTACAAGCTCTTTTATGTAAATGTTAAAAGGTAGTGGTGATATTGGAACCCTTGTCTCACACCTCTGCCCACCTTTCCTGGTTCTGAGTACTCGTAATATTCATCAATTCTAATTCGCACCTTCTGCCATAAGTACAAGTTCCCATTAATCATCTGTCTCTCCAATCTGCTCCCATCCGTCGCAAGGCATGTAATAGCCTTCTCTAGTCAACTTTATCAAATGCTTTTTCACAATCCACGAATTCTGTCCATTCTGGCAGCTCCTTTCTGATAATACTCTCAGTGCTCCTATCGCATCTCTGTAGTTCCCATGCCCCTATAGCCTGTATGGTTCTGTATCGATAGTCCGAAGGTTCGATAGTCCGAAGGTTCAATATATCGTCCGAAGGTTCGATAGTCCGGAGGTTCGATAATCCGAAGTTTTCTAGTCCGAGTTTTCTTCGGATTATCGAACCTTCGGATTATCGAACCTTCGGATTATCGAGCGGACACCCACGGCCATGCTTAATTATTAGGCCTATCAGTGTCATGTCCAAGAATTCCGTCATAGATAATCGAATTACGATAGACCTACGTATTCCAGCGAAATAGTGTCATTTTGAGTCACATCTAATAGCCCTTACTGTGATAGAGTATTTAATGACATTTTGCATGAAAATCTCAATGTGGTAAACCTACGGCACTGTAACCTATCCCATTAGCTGTTGTCGTGTCAGTCTCTTCACAACTCTTCTGATTCCCAAGAAAGGCTGTAGAATTCGATTAAAAAACCTAGGTTTTAAGCCTCAAGTCCAAGTTTTAGGATTTTTAGTTATTTTATATCTTTTCAGTCAGATCAATCGCGTTTTTTTAGCTTATCAGAATAATGCTATTATTGCTAGAGGCCCTAGTAGCAGTGTATAGCCTGCACTCTAAAATCCGAGGTACTTTTATGAAAAAATTTCCCCAGCCCTGGAACCACCTCGGAATGCATTAGTTGCCCACTCCTCAATCGCCGCTAATCACTCACCATCAGCAGTGGCAGCCCCAGGAAATCATTTTGGGGCAAGAGTTTCTCTGAGGGGCACTTCATGACCAATGCACTAATATTCTAGGGCAAATTGGCAATTAACTTCAAACGATAAGCCTATTTGAAATAATGTAATGCACAGCAGACAACTAGTAAAAAATTAATAAAGAATATACTTACTTACTCACTTACTTTACTTATAGACAATCCCAAACAAAACTGCTTAAAAGTGACCAATGTTCTGGTACAAATGTTTTTGCAGTATCATGAAGCATGAATTTTTTAATTACTATGCATTACATAAATAGAAAATAAGGGAGAACAAGGATATTGACATAACTAAGACACAGCGCTCGCCAGCGCCTTGATAAAAATAATAAACAGCCATCAAATATCAAGCATTTGGGATCAATCGAAGGTCAGTTGTACCACGAGCCTGTAGCTCTGCTCCCACTGTCGAAAGATGGGTAAAAAGCAGCACTGAATTGATAGAAACTATATTATATGTAGCATGTACATGTATAATCCTGCACAGGCTCTGTGTAATCGAGTCTATTACATTACATTGTAAGAACATACAAAGCCCTTTACCCTGCAGAGGTGAAGGTAAACATTCTTTATCCTTAACAGGTAACGAGTTATTAGAGACTGTTAGCACCACGCGGTTTATGTCGCAGTGCAAGGACCAGTCTCATGCTGGTTCCATGTACATTGCTCGTGTGTTGTGCCTTACTACAGTTCTTGCCTTGAAATTAAAACATTCCACTGCGTTCATTATTTACTGCTTCATCAGATACCCATAACGTCAATCCCTCTCTGAGTGATGGAGACACCCCCCCCCCCCCGATCCCAAGTATCAGGAAGGCAAGATATTCCCCTAAGACTCAACTCTTCACTACCCGAAATTGGTCAGAGGCATTTGCCTCTGAACCCCACCTACCTGGACGCCTCTGCCATAACGAAATCACAAATCATTCATTTTTAACCTAGAGGTACATGATCCTTTTTAGGATATGAAAAACTGAACAAAAAATATGCCAATAAAAGGAATCAATTGTTATTAAAAACAAAATTTACTAAACAATATTAGTTCATTATGATTATCAACAAAATATCAGAATCAAACAAATCCTGTTAGACAGTATAAGTAATTTCTACAAGTACTTCTGTTTAAAGTCATTTTCTGTAACAACTTTAATGACAAGCAGCTTCTCAGTTACTTTAAGTGCATGCTCATTGCTTAATGACTTCATAAATACTCCTTAAAGGCTTATTACAGAATGTGTTAATTAAATATGCCTCCAAGGTTATTACAGGATTTCTTTATTCAACAACTCAACAAGTATGTAAATTATACAACTCAACAAGTATGTAGGCTATTCTGACTATTAGCACTATTAGCACCATGCCGCTTATGGTCCCAGTGCAAGGACCATACTAGTCCAAGATTTACATCTCTTAAATGAGCCTGCATCGAGAAGAAAACCATGGTCCGCATGCTCTCTTTCGCAGAGGCGTATGAGATGTGGCCTACGCTCTAAATAATGTGGTGCAGAAAAATATTGACTAGAGGTTAAAAGAGTTTGACTAGAGGTTAAAAGAGTTGTAGAAATGTCATAGTACAGCAATGCCTCTTCAAATACTAATCTTCACAGGTTAACACATTTAATTTATTCACACATTCTCTTATATTTATGTAGCACTACTACCCATTGACAAGCATCAATCGATTGCACTAAACATTTGTAACTATAGGACTTGCTTAAGGGCACTTCCTAGGGACCATCTCAGCAGAGGCCATGAACCAACAAACACAATTGCAAGGCTAGCAATTAACAACTTGGCTGCCTTTATGTATTTATTTAACTACATATTTCTTACAAACACTCAACAAAGTGACTGAATTACAATACCCTTTTCGTGGATTGATTGTCACCTTCACTGAATAATCTAAATAAACATAAACACATTTTAAATTAACAATGTCATCTTGTCAAGTTTAACGGTAATCAATCATAACTGCTAGGTTTAGGTATATCTAGCCTAGGTAAGCAAATTTATGGTTAGTCAAGGAAAGTTAAGCTAAAGTAAGGCATCTAGGAAAGGTAAGTAATATAACGTAACATGTGCAGAGAAGTAAAGTTTTAAGGCAGATCAAGGCAACATATCAAGGCTTAAAAACTGTCAAGTATACGGGATATGAGTTATCACAGCTAGTAGATCCAGGACATGGCCAGGAAGGAATGTCAAGACCACATAAGTTTAGGTAAGGTAAGGCATAAGTAAAACAAGTCTCATTAGGTAGGTTAAGTGAAGTGGTCATGGTTAGGTAAGTGATCGTAGGTCTCAGTGAGTAAGGCAATGACGAATTAGGCAAAGGTAAGTTCAGGGTAAGTTAGGCAGATCAGGAAGAATTAGATCAGAATAATTAGACAAACCAGGACTTAATACTAAAAGCAGCCACATGTCTAGTTACCAGCTACTAGGTTCAAATAACAGCCTAAGGATGAGAAGTTCTCAACTTATCAGAATTTTTGGACGTTGTTAATCGCATTTGGTCCAGCAAACCAATTTATGCAACTCAACTGCAGTGCATTCGTCCATTGTTTTGGCTGCATAGACCACAACAAAAGAAACAAAAATTTAATTATCTTTCATGCAATTAATTCATTGTTTTATTCTCCCTCTCTTTCCAAGTCATTGCAACCATTTCTTTAATTTAACAAAAACAAACATCATATATTGTCAGAGCTGCCTTGTCAAGTTTTAACTGTAGCGAGTTATCGCTGCTAGGTCCAGGTAAATTAAGTCTAGGAAAGGAAAGTTATGGATAGCCAAGGTAAGTTAAGCCAAAGTAAGGCAGTCCAGAATAGGTGCAAAAAGCAAGGCAGAGGTATAGGTAAGGCACTGATATAAGTACATCAAGGTAACATGTGCAGAGAAGTCAAGTTAAGGCAGATCAACACAACTCAGAAACTGTCAAGTTTAATAGTAAAGAGTTATAACAACTAGTTTATCTAGGATTCTTTCTAGGCCAGGAAGGAATGTCAGAGAAACTGATAAGGCAGGATAAAATCAGCCTCATGAGGTTGTAAGGTAGGTCTAGTGAAGCTGTCATGACAACGTACGTTCAGTGAGATAAGTAAATGCAATTTAGGATCAGGTAAAGTAAGTTAAAGGCAAGTTAGGTAGATCATGAAGAATAATATTAGACAAATAGGAATTAATACAGAAAGCAACCACATGTATTGCTACCAGTTGCAAGGTTCCACTTAAGGCTTAATCAGGCGAAGTTCTCTGTACTTATCTTAATGTTTAGACATAGGATAGCTTGTCTTGGGTTTGTCCAGCAAACCAATTATTAGTTCAACTGAACTGCAGTGAGCTCTTTCAATGTCTCAGCTTCACAGTCTACAAAAAAGAAACAAAGACTTAATTATCTTTGCTGCAATTAATTCATTTTCACTAGTTAATATGTAGAAATGTACCATCAATAAAGTATGTTGAGAGTAAGCTAGGAATAAATCAGGCAGAATATATTAGATAAAAAAGGACTTAATTCCAAAAGCAAATATATGTTTTGTTACCAATTGTGAGGTTCAACTTAATAAAGGCTTAATGAGGTGTAGTTTTCGACTTATCTTAATTTTTTTGACGTAGGATAGCTTGTGTTGGGTTCGTCCAGCAAACCAATTATTAGTTCAACTGAACTGCAGTGAATTCTTCCAATGGCTTCACATATTACAAAATAGAAACAAAGGTGGTTGTGAAAATGGGGTTGGGGTTATTATAACTAAGATTAATTTGCATGTTAAACATTTCTTGGGAAAATGTTCCAGAGGGAAATTATTGTCCTAAGGGAAAAGAAGACCAGAGGAAAAGTCTGAGGGAAATGTCAGGGAGAGAAATGTCTGGGGAATGTTGTCATGGGTAAACATCCAGATACCAATTCAAGGTAGGGCTCAGGAAAGCAAGTAAACGCAATATAGGTCAGGGTAAAGTAAGTTTGGTCAAGATAAAGCAGAAAATCATTAGACAAAATAGGATTTAATTCCAAGCACAGCCAAACATCTTGTAACTTATAAACTTAAGCATGATGTTCCAGACTTCCCTGGATTTTGTTCCAGACCCCTATGAAGTTTTGGTCGTAGAATAATCTACTCTGCTGTCATTAGTTGAGAGAACTGCAATGAATGCTCCGCAGGTCTCAGGGCTATGAAAAGCAAAGATCTTCGATTCAATTATCTTTGTCACAATTTATTCATTTTCACCAGTAAAAAAATTGGCAAAAATTGTACAGATGGCAAATCTGGTATTAGATCAGCAGTTCTCAACCTTTTGAGTCTCAAGGACCCCTTATCAATTTTTTGTCTAATTTGTGAACCACCACTGAAACTGTGCCACTGGGGAGCTATGGCCATTATTATTGCTATTATAGTGTAAAATGTAACTGTAATATTATAATAAATATATAACTATACTATGGAAACCACACAACTATAATTTTAGTGTAATAAATCTTATAACAGTCAGTATAAGTATTTTACTAATTTACTATTAATTATAATAAATATTTAAACTTCTAAATAAAACAATAGTTACGTACTGCTACAATGTTCGTTTTAAATTTATGTAAGCATATAGGTTTTACAGGATATTATAGGTAGACTTATTTCTATTTCAGTAGAACAAATTGAAATTGAAATCTTTTTATGGCAAAAATGACATAAATTTTAGGCTCCTGCTTGCGGACCACCAGGCAGATGACTGTAGACCATAGGTGATCTGTGGACCACAGGTTGAGAATGTCTGGTCTAGATTTGTGAGTCATATGTCATTACATTAACATCAAATATAAACAAACAGAAATGCATAATGCTGGGATGCAGTGGTGTAGTGGCATGTTTTGTGTTTTATAACTGGAGGGTCGCATGTTCAAATTTACCTCCAGCCACTGCTTTAAGACCATGGACGAGTTGCTCTCACTCACAATCACTCTCATGCCCAGGTAGCAAAAGAGCCAATGGACTTGACTTCAGGCAGAGAACTCATCATCATCAAACACAATCAAATTTTAACTAATCTACTTGGTCAAGTCTGGAAATAAAGAAGGATCTAAAGCAAAAAAATAATGAGAAAGAAATTAAACCTCTATTAACACATATGCAGAATGACTGACAAAAGGAAAGCAAAAACTGCGATGATGGGAGTTATGGAGGGAAAAGGGCGATGTGGAAGATAAAACAGAGAGTGGATGGACAATATTATGGAATGGTGCAAAAGGGACCTTCAAATTTTAAGAATAGCAGTGCAAGACAGAGAATGATGAAACAGATGATAAAAATTGCATTGGACAATTACATGTCTTTGACCAATGGACCATGATGATGACTAAGTCAAGTTAAACAGTAAGCAGTAATCACTCTGAGGTCAAGAAAAGTTATGGCAATTAAGCCAAGTAAAGCAGATCTAGGTTAGAGACACAGTAAGGTAGGTCCATGTAAGTCAAGGTAAGGTAAAACAGTGGTATTGGTAAGTAAATCCTAAACATCTGTACAGAAGTGAAAGCAGATCAATGCCAGGCAAGCTCAGTATTACAGCTAGATCTATGTAATATCGGTAACCGGGCAATTCGATGCTGACTTGATTTATATGATAGATATCGTAGTTATATACCCCCAAGATCAAAGACTGCTAACTACCCCAAATGATACTGACATGATAGATAACTAAATTAGTTATATACCCCAATGATTGCTAAATATCCCAATTGACACTAAAATGATTGATATGATAGATATCATAATTACATACCCCACAAGATCAATGATTTAACTGCCCCCCAATTGACACTGATCGGTTTGATATGATGGATATCATAGTTATATACACCACAAGATAGATGAATACAAACTACCTCAAATGACACAGACATGATTGATAACTATCTATGACTATGACTAACTATAACCTCCAGTGATTGCTAAATACAACAAATGACATTAATGATTGAACCGGTAGATATCATAGCTACATACTCCACAAGATCAATGATTTAAAAGCCAATTGACAGTGTTAGGATTGATATGATAGATATTATAGTTATTTACACCACAGGACAAATGATTGCTAACTACCCCAAATGACACAGACATGATTGATAAGATAGATATCGTGGTTAAATACACCACAAGATAGAGGATTGCTAACTACCCCAAATGACACAGACGTGATTGATAAGATAGATATCTTAGTTATATGCACCACAAGATAGATGATTGCTAACTACCCCCAAATGACACAGACATCATTGATAAGATAGATATCTTAGTTATATACACCACAAGATAGATGATTGCGAACTACCCCAAATGACACAGACATGATTGATAAGATAGATATCATGGATAAATACACCACAAGATAGATGATTGCTAACTACCCCAAATGACACAGACATGATTGATAAGATAGATATCATGGTTAAATACACCACAAGATAGATGAATGCTAACTCCCCCAAATGACACAGACATGATTGATAAGATAGATATCATGGATAAATACACCACAAGATAGATGATTGCTAACTACCCCAAATGACACAGACATCATTGATAAGAGAGATATCATAGTTATATACACCACAAGATAGATGATTGCTAACTACCCCAAATGACACAGACATCATTGATAAGATAGATATCATAGGTATATACACCACAAGATAGATGATTGCTAACTACCCCAAATGACACAGACATGATTGATAAGATAGATATCATGGTTAAATACACCACAAGATAGATGAATGCTAACTCCCCCAAATGACACAGACATGATTGATAAGATAGATATCATGGATAAATACACCACAAGATAGATGATTGCTAACTACCCCAAATGACACAGACATCATTGATAAGATAGATATCATGGATAAATACACCACAAGATAGATGATTGCTAACTACCCCAAATGACACAGACATCATTGATAAGATAGATATCTTAGTTATATACACCACAAGATAGATGATTGCTAACTACCCCAAATGACACAGACATCATTGATAAGATAGATATCTTAGTTATATGCACCACAAGATAGATGATTGCTAACTCCCCCAAATGACACAGACATGATTGATAAGATGGATATCTTAGTTATATACACCACAAGATAGATGATTGCGAACTACCCCAAATGACACAGACATCATTGATAAGATAGATATCTTAGTTATGTGCACCACAAGATAGATGATTGCTAACTCCCCCAAATGACACAGACATCATTGATAAGATAGATATCATAGTTATATACACCACAAGATAGATGATCGTTAACTACCCAAAATGACACAGACATCATTGATAAGATAGATATCTTAGTTATATACACCACAAGATAGATGATTGCTAACTACCCCAAATGACACAGACATAATTGATAAGATAGATAACGTAGTTATATACACCACAAGATAGATGAATGCTAACTCCCCCAAATGACACAGACATCATTGATAAGATAGATATCATGGTTAAATACACCACAAGATAGATGATCGTTAACTACCCCCAAATGACACAGACATCATTGATAAGATAGATATCTTAGTCGTATACCCCACAAGATAAGATGACTAATAACTACGCCTATTTATCACTGACATGATTAATATGATATTATCCTGAAATCAAATTCTTCGTGACAAATTGTCTGTGCTTAATTGGCTTGCGATAAATTGCCTAGAACCATAAAATCAGTCTACGTATGGAAAGTCATGACATCTAAGGTCAACTGGGGATGAACTAAAATTCGGCTTGGAACTCAGCTTGAGTTTCGTAGAACTTAGCATAAATTCAGGCTCGGACAAAAAATGATTTTGCGTATTAATCTGTCCAGTTTCCTGTTTTGAAACGAAATTCTGATTCTTTAATTTACAAAACGACATCTGTGTAACTAAAAATCCAAATGCCGTTATTTGTATTTAAAAAAATGGCAAACGACCTAACTAAAAACACAAATATTGCTACTGTAAGTGCTTACAAGTTACTAGTTCCTGGTGTTAACTAAGGCAAAACTAAATAATTCATAAAAGTTGCACAAACTGCCAAACTAAAAATCTAGAAAATGAGACTGTTTAAATATTCAAAACTCAGACTGTGGCAAAATTCAACTTGCAAAACTCGGTGCTCAGACTCGGCAAGATATTCAAACTCGGTTCATCCCCAAAGTAAAGCTAAGACAGTTTCAGATGAGGACGAATATCACTAAGAACAGGATTTAATCCTAAAAGCAGTTATGTGATCCTTAGTCAGGATACTAATTAGGTGAAGTAAGAAGGCTTAATGAAGTAATGTTCTAGACTTCCCTGGAAATTTGGCAGTTCCTCTGGCAATATTCAAGAAAACTCTTTTGTTGTAATTGAACTGCACTGGTCGCTCTCCTTGTCTCAGCTTCATGGGCTAAAAAAAGCAAAGTTCCAAGACTCACATATCTTTGCACAGTTTATTCAATTTCACTGGTAAATAAATGGTAAAAATAGCATATATGATGAAATCTGTGTAGTAAACAAATATTATTATATTATTGAAAATTATTTTCTAATGGATACAATTTTTTTTCATTCTGATGCAGTTCCTTATAATCAGAAAGCTGATTTTTAAAACTTTATAATATAAATAGAAAAGTTTCTTATCTCTTTCAGCATGGTACTGTCTGAAGCCCGTTGCTATTCATGGTAATAGATCTGTAGACAGGTTCTGGATATTTATTAAAGTCTAAAAAAAGTGTAAAGAAGAAATTTTATTCAGCTGTAAAATTACAATTTACCATCAACATCATCTTCATCGTCATCATCAGTAACAACAACATTGTTGTCATTGTCATCATCAACAACAACAGCATAATCATCAATAACAATGGGTTCTGAATTACAGTCAACATCATCTGAATGAAGAGGCCAGCATGATGAAGAGTGGTCATTGTGGTCATTGGAAGATCAACAATAGCGACATTTATGTTGACAAATTTCTGTAAATTGCTGCATTATCCTCGATGACATGCATTGAGCAAGCATGAAGCATTGGCTTATGGAATGAGTGGGACATTGTTCCTCACTAAACCTATTCGCTTTATTAGTTTCTTTACAATGTTGCTCACCATAAGGCCTTAGACCAAGAATTACCCAAGTAATGCTAAACATGAAATTGACTTTCTTAAGTGCAAAATTTGGTCTCCAGTATGACCTCATCAACAAACAAACTTCAAATAGCACCATTTCAAGCAACAAATATGAATCGATGGTCCTGTACATAAGTATAAAGCAATAGACTACATTAGCCCTGAAATAAGAATATAGATTCAACGATAGAAGTTAAAAAACGCCTAATGCTGGCTTACCTTCCAACGAAATGCTTGCAGCCGAAAGCCCAAAAGAAAATACACCTCTTTTGATCGCACTGATAAACAACTCTCATTGACTTTAGGCAGCTGAAAAACAATACCAAAAATAAATTTTCTTGTTACATATGGCGAAATTTCCAGTCAAATGCAGCCAGGACTTATAAGTTTTATTTCATGCAAACTCTGAAGACAAGCCTCAGAAAACCCACTCTGTCATTAACCTTATCTTAGTTCATAGTATATTTATTTATTTATTTTTTGATATTTTGATATATTATATATAATTTTATAAATTATATATAATATATAAAATTTTATAAATTATATATAATTTATTATTGCAAAAGTTAATATTGAATGGGCACATTTCGTTGGTTGCTTTTCAACAGTTCTTACTCATCACAGTCAACCAAACTTTACCTCTGCATACAGGACATGTTTCAGGATAGTACCACAATATTCACACACAGGCCAAAAGATCCACAGACATGATCATATCTTTATCCATTTAGAGAAAAACCAGGCTATACACTGAACTATAGAGGAATCACAATCAATTGTTGTTAGGTTCAAACTAAATCATACAGGAAAACAGTTTAGACATCTTCTCCATGGCATTTGTGCCCCTAGCAAAATCAATTAGAAAAAGCATAAACTGATTAGATGAATAGAGGAAGAGAAAGCCGGTCCATGGGTATGAAGCATCAGCGACTTCATTTTCTTAGCCTCGGCATACGAGGGCTAGTGGACCGATATCTCCCTCGCCATCTCATCCTCTCAACCAACAGCTCCAGTTTATTCATAATAGCTATAATAGCTATATTTAAAAGTTATAACTGATTTGACTATAAGAAAGCAAAATAAAAACAATTGAAGAACAGAAACACTTTGACATACCTGCTAAGGTGTTGGCCTCCCTAGTTGGTGTCTGGAGTTGGAATCCATATGTGTTGTCAGGTCGCAAGTTCTCGCAATGAAACAACGATGGACTGCAGTCGTATCATCGCTTTGTTTCACTGCTAACAGACAACCTCAACAACAACATATCCAACACAGCAACTGCCAGACAACCTGGGAAGCTGAAGAAGTTCAGAGAAAAGATTTCTCCAACACACAACTCATAGCAATCAAACAATCAAATATAACACCTACAATATCAAGCAACTAAAAACACCAGACAAGCAATCACAATCAACAAGGCAATCATCATGCAGTCAAAAATAGCACAAATCAATCATTATGCAATCAAAAATAGCACAAATCAATCATTATGCAGTCAAAAATAACACAAAGCAATCATTATGCAATAAAAAATTTAGCACAAATCAATCATTATGCAATCAAAAATAGCACAAAGCAATCATTATGCAATCAAAAATAGCACAAATCAATTATTATGCAATCAAAAATAGCACAAATCAATCATTATGCAATCAAAAATAGCACAAATCAATCATTATGCAATTAAAAATAGCACAAAGCAATCATTATGCAATCAAAAATAGCACAAAGCAACCATTATTAACAAATTTAACAAGTTTATTTACAAAAATTTTAAGCTTCATGTGCAAAATAACAAATCATAGTCAGAAAAGCAGTGACGGCAGTCAATGAAATGAAGCATTAGCAACTTCATTCTATAGTGTGAGAACCTGAGAGCGATGGCCAACACTCTACATTGCGACCTGCAACATATTCCCTGCTGGCTGTGGGTGTAAATGCAGCAGAAATCATGAAAGAAATTTCTGCCATGGTAGAAATTTCTGCCGACTCCTCCATCTGCCTGCTTATATTTCCCAGGTCCAAACAAAGCCCACTCATCCTCGCCATTCTCATCCTCCGCCGGAACCCTGTCAGCCAAGGACGGGTCGAGTCCAAGGGGGCCTCCATCGAAGATCCATAGCAACCGGGCATCCTGCAGCGACACAGCCAATATAGAGTCATAACAACCAGACCTAGCAGCGTCGCACACGGATGGTCAACGGGACGACGCAGCGGAAGGTCGTCCTCGATCGCATCCGATGGGTCGTCAGCAATCGAGACGTCTGATATCGAAGAAACGATCTCCACCGCAGACGCCATCGCCGTTGCACAGACCACGACCGCCATCGACACCAGCTCTAGCTCCTCCTTAGGGACGACCCGTCGAAACCCACGCCCGAACCGTTACACTCTTCCAAACATTTCTGAAACTGAGAGTTCAGAAACAACAGATCCAATGCAGTAGAAAATCACAAGTCAGACACAAATCAACCATCAACGCCCAAATTCAAAATCAGAGGAGATGAGTATTATTACGTCACCATGGAATTTGTGTTAATTGTTTTTGAAACCGGATATGATACCATGATCCTGCTTCCGCTCAAAATTTCAGCCAAGTTTTGATGCTCTGTTATTGGATTGTTCCACATTCATTTCTGCTTATAAAGTTTTATTCGTGATTTTGAATAAAACGCGAAATTGTGAGATTGCAAAATATAACGTTATATATTTTTGCATCGCATGATGCACAAGGGCAAACAAGCGGATTTTTTTGTGGTAGCCTAATTAACCTGGGTAAATAGGATTAAATGATTTAACCTAGAAAGATCGTAATTGGTCTCGTTCATATCCATGCGCTCGTTGGCTTAATAGGAACCGCATTGTATTACTGCTTAAAAATCACCATCAATGTCTTCTCGTCCAACTTCACAATTACTTGCTCAAAATGCCAGAGTTTTGATTAGGCATTGATACGACATGATACAAATTTTACCTGGTTATGAGACTCGGGTGGGATTCTAATTCTCGTATTCTTACAGTCACCAGGATCGACCTAGTGGATTCCCCCAGCCCCGCGCTTTGTAATGTGTCTGCTTGTAGGCTCTTAAAAGTTCCCGGAGTATATGCAGGAAGCGAAGAACAACGTTTTAATCTTTATTTACGAACAGAAACGACCCGAGTACCCCTCGGATGCATGTTCATCTACTTTCTTTCAGAGTCATAGGTACAATTTCCTTGAGCAAATCACAGTCCTTTCGACGCATAATCCACGAGTTCACGACGAGAGAGAGAACTCCTTAATTGAGCACCACGACGACAGAGTATTATTTTACACAACGACGACAGAATAATAGTATCGCTTTACACAACGACGACAGAGGACTTTAATTCCTGCTCGACGACGACGATTCCGTATGTCCGCTCTACGACACACTCCGGACGACCGTTCCCTCTACGACACAGGTCGGACGACAGGTACAATCGCCGCCGGACTACGATCAACGACAACCTTCCAACGAGTCAGCGGCGAGACGCCTTCAACAGGAGCTCGCGAAAGAACTGATCGACTGACTGACTATTGCGGTGGTGGTTGTTGCAGTTTAACGACACCCTATGTGATAACAAAGATCATTAGCGTCGCCCTCCTTCTTTATCCAGGCTTGGGACTGGCACTGGCCGAGTACCACCAGTGGCGGGGTTTTCTGACTGTTGCAGAACGCCTCTCTCTTATATATACTCTACGGGAGCTCAATCTGAACTTAATGCGTTGGCGGTTCAGCGACGTCATTGGGGAGGGGGACAGAGGACATTAATTTTGCCCTCTGAATTTTCTGATTTAGATGATATAGTGCATGAAGATTTCCATACAAGGTCAAAATTTAATAGCCATGATAACAAATCTCATTGAATTTCATATATTAACATTATATCATATCACAGGTGCCTGTAATTGAATAATTTCACTTTTAAAAACTGTATTAGCGTTGTTGCCAATACAAGATTCAACGAATCAAATCTTTTGGTACTACTGAAAACGTAAAAAAAACAAAGCAACACAAATTTAAAACAAGAAGGAAATCCTTACGTCGCCCAAAAAATTATTGCTTGACAAATCATTTTTTACTCTCCCGTCACCAAAAAATTCTTGCGTGCCCCCTTTGAAAAAGGCTGAAATGGCGTCCCTGAGGCGGCTCGATATAAACTGAGCCAATCTTCGGTATGGAACGGTATCGTTAAAAATCAACAACAACGATAGAGTAAATTCAGTGTTCAGTTGGCACTGACTTGGCCGATAAAGCAGACGTTCATCAGTGCCAGAGTCGTTAATCCTTGGAGCGAACTTGATGATGAGACTGTGTCTGTGAACTCTACTGCAACATTCAAGAGGAAGCTGAGTAAATTTGGATACTAGCACGAAGGATGAAGATGGAAAGTGGTTTACTCACAGAAGCGATTCTCCAAATTACCGTTATAATTATTATGTTGTGATGTTATACTCCGCTAGAACTTGCAACAAGAACTGATGTTCGTCTGCTGTGTTTTAGTGGGCACGCTTCTGGGACACTCTGCTTCATTCTGAGACTTTTCATCGTTATTTCTAATCACGGGAGAAAGTATTATTTATTCTGTACAATTACAAATATTCCAGATGTTACAGGTTGGCCTAACTTGTCTGCATGCGAATTTCAAAAATTTACTTGTCATTTTAATGTGAACAGTAGGCATGCTGCAGATCTTTCCCCGGCACATTAACAAACTGGTTCAATATTGCGAACTAGTTTTGATAATGCGCTGCTATATCCTATTATGTCTCTGTTGTCTGATTGTAATTATGGATGTAGTTGACAGCTTCTGTACTTAAGGTTTATGTTCACATTTATGAATTGTAGTGGGCATAATGAACTCCAATGTGCTACTCGAAAGCGAAGCGTGGGGCATAAGCTTATTCTCGAGCGTTGCGTCGACCCTTGTAAATCCTTGTAAATTACCCATGTTAATAAATAGCTTCGTAAATTGTTCTCCATCTGGTTAAGCCTCATTCGCGTCGGTAGTAGAAGCGGTCCATTGAACTGTGAGCTGGGTTGATGAAGAGATTTCTGTGTAACTGGGAGCAGGATTGAAGAAAGGAATCATGCTTAAATGGAAGCTGGATTGATGAAAAATCGTGGTTAAATGGATGATGCATTGATGAAAAGATGTCCTTTGTTTGTAACTTAGTAAATCCGGTCCCTTAAAGAGCCTGAAGCAGATGTTGCTGTGTGAATTGCAATGAGGATGAAGGTATTGAAAATTGCAGAATTCAGCAGGAAGATTGTTCCAGAGACATGATGCAGTGATGGATATGGTTCTGCTGGATAACTTGATATTAGTAGTGCATTGGTCAAGAAAGACTGAGACTGGAGGATCATTATGTACAGAGGGTTGGTTGGATGGTGAAGTGTTTATTTAGAAATTTAGACTGGAAGTATTGTAATGAGCGTAGGACATTTACCCTGGACATTCACTATACCCCCAGACATTCAGTCCCTTCACATTCGCCCCAAGACTAGAACAATATTGACCCCATGTGCAAAACAAGACTTTCCTAGTTAACACAGACTGGCAGAAGGATGTAAAAATTACATGTATTTAACTGTTCACTTTTAGTTTATGTATCAAATTTACTGATCTGAAACTTTTGCTGTTTAAATTTGTCAGTAGACCTATTTTGCACACTATTCGTATTCATATTTGGCCGGATAGTTGGTCCAATTATTCATATTCGGCCGAATAGTTAAAATCCCTTATTGATTACAACCCTACTTCAAACCACATCTCTGTGAACATTCCCAACTTATTCTATTTGCCTTCTCCGCCTTCTTTGTGTACATGAATCCACTGTACAAAGATGAAATGACGAAGTCATGATGTCTGAATGTTTGAAGTTTTAGTAGATATAGGTATCACAGATTGCCAGCTCTAGGAGTTCCAGCTCTGCGTGCATTCACCCCACTCTAACGGGAGATGATATCGCATGTCACTGACTGTTTGTTAACCGACTGTAACTAACCAATTTGTCAGTGACTGTATTCGAGGGCAGATGATAATGTGTGTCATTGACTGCTTGTTAACCAACTGTAACTACTTGGTGATTTTCATCAGCACTTAATATTGTGAGGTCCTAAATCAGCTTTATGCTGATGACACACAGGCGCACATGTTCATGGTTCTGCCTCTCAAGTGACCGCCCTTGTTCAAGCCATGCAAGTAGCCATTGACTCACTAAAGTCCTGGATGTCGAACAATCGGCTCCGACTCAACCCTGCCAAAACAGAATTTATCTGGCTTGGTACTCAGCAACAACTGGCAAATTTTGACTTAGGTGCACCCTCTGCTGATTTTCCTTGCTTTACTTTCACCACATCTCTGGGGTCATTCTTGACCAGAATGTTAACTTTGTAACTCGCAGTTGTTTTTGCCAATTGCGTCAACATAGGGTTGTCTCTTGTCTCTCTGCTAGTTCTGCAGCTACTCTGTTCCGGACTTTCGTCATGAGTCGTCTTGACTACTGCAGCACTGCTCAACCTTATATGCTGGCATTGCACATGGTAGGATGGGCAGCTGGAGAGAATTCGTTGGGCTTGTGCTCGCCTATAGGGGCATCTATTCTCCAGGACTGGCCGTGTGTCCGCTTATATGCAGGATATTTTACATTGGTTATCCATTCCCCAGTGCATTGTATTTCGGATTTCTTCCCTTGTCTGGCGATACCTTTGTGGCGCTGTATCTACTTACCTTAGGGAGCTTTGCTGTTCTGTTACCGGTAATAGAAATGCTGGCAGAACGCTGCGCTCTGCCTCACTAGATCTTCTTCATGTCCCTTTCTCTATGATGCAGTATCGGGCTTTTTCGGTTGTGGGCCCAACCGCTTGGAATAGCCTCCCATTGGATCTTTGACTCTTATCTAAGAACTCTCTACCCTATTTTTGTTCCACTCTGAAAACTGTCTTATATGACCCTGGTTGGACCGGGAGCGCCTCTGAGTAGATTTCTTGAAGAGGCGGTATATCAAGTTTGATTGATTGATTGATTTAAAGACAGATGCGTGTAACTGACTGTAGTAAATATTTATGCATTAAACACGAGAAATAGAAATTCTGTCCTCTGATAGTATGTCTGATATCTTGGACAGAGTATTGAATGTTGTATGGGGGCAAATGTCCTACGAAAAATCGAGGAGTGAATGTCCAGGGGTGAATGTGTGGAGGGTGAATGTCCGGGGTGATTGTCCGTTCCCCATTGTAGGTAGTTGTATAGGTTAGTCATAAGACTTTGAAGTGAATGGGCATTTATAGAAATTATTACAATTGGTTGTGAAGGATACAGCTAGTTGGTTATAAGATTTAATTCCTATTGAGATGTTTATACATATTTGTCTTATGAGCAAGTATAGTGTTAACCGTATATACAGATCTTAACATAGTTATTGCCTAGTAAAGATAAAGATTCTATCCACCACACCCTGTTTATCAACCCATAGTATGGGGTCAACTTTGAACCACCAGCAAGCCAAGACAATTTTGCTAACATATGCAGCACTTAACTTGGTTAGTCATTTTTATGGAAAGGCAGCAAAATTGTGTTGTGGTGTTGGTGGTGGTTGTGGTGGTGATGATGATAATAAAAATAATAATCTTCTTTTAATTGCATTCAAACTAACAGAACCATAGTACTGGATTACAGGTATACTTAGTATGAAGGGATAAGCACAAGTTATTACATGAGTGGAACTTCATTGGTCTTGTGTTCATAAAACCCATTTATAGTCATAATAACATCCACCTTAACTGTGTCACTATGATAGGATAATGCAAATCCCCCCTCCCCCAATAGGCCTAGTAACTCAAGTGGAATTGCAATAATCCTAAAATACTGTTGAGATATGCAAGAACTTCTGGAGTGGTAGGTAGGTGGTCATGAAATATATTACACCATTAAATGGATTTTATGAACATCAGACCTACTGATAAATCCATTTACCAATAAATGATTAATTATGGGGAGGAATTCCTCCTGGCAGTTAATTGTCTTTGGGTAAAGTGGCTATGGGAGGTTTGAGATTGGAGTGCCGTGTTTCAGCAGGATTTGTAAACATATTGACATTGTCATCCATGAGCCTCCGCTAAGGGTTCAGGCCAGGCAGTGAATGAGTGTCGTACAGGCAAAGAATTTAGTTATTCTCTTGGCAGAAGGCAATGCGCCGGCAGTCAATATCGAACTACTACTCTGTACCGCCCACCACTCCACTTCTGTTCGCATGAAATCTCATTCTGTCAAGATTTGCCTCTGCGTTTGGATGTGCCGCTGTGCAGGAGTATCAGCAGGCTGGTCCAATATTCGAACACTTTATTGCCATCTGGATAAGATAGTGTACTGAAATTCGGTTTAGGCTGAATATTTGTGAGCATTCTGTTGACATGTAGTGACTGTAATTCTACAAGTTTTGTCAGAGGATCATTCGGATCAAGTAGGTTACTCCTGTCTTGTTCATTCGATTTTTTTAATAGTTAAAACTTTATTTTACTTCAGTTTCTCAAATGAGTTTGATGTCTCAGGGCTGAATAAAAATCTTTGGTATTGGTCTTTGGTACATCAACCCTGAACTTCCAGGTATGCTGACTTAGAATATGAGCCACACATCATTTGAATACACTTCTGACCATTTCAAGTCATGGATGTCTTCATAAGCTTAGTCCTAATGGTCAGATTTTGAGATACCAGTTAATTTCTTCAGAATTTTGGCAATTTTCCTTTAATATTTCATTACTATTTCATTACTCAAGCTATATATTTATTCATTATATAGTGATCAGTTATCATGTTTATTCCAATTAACCTACCAAACTGAATATAATTGTTTGTAGGATTTGTCCATTATTACTTTTGCACTAACTTTATTGAACATTGAAGTTGTAGGCATACAGATCTCTTGATGTTTAAATATTTATAAAAGAATTTTTTCAATTTATGCAGTTTAAAGACATTGAATGGACTAAATAATATTCACAGTAACTGTGAATCAATAATCACCTGACCAGTTTCATTTGCATTTTTGGTGTTCTATTTTCCAATTTTATCCTAACTTTGGTAGAATGGACAACTACACCTCAACTGTTAGTCTCACCAATATTTCAGTATTGTTATATGTTTAGGGTCAATATGAATCGAACGCCCTTAGATAGAAACCAGAGGTCTTATCAGGGTCAGAACTATTCACAAAATCAGAGGTCAATACCTGAAGAGAATATGTCACGACGACCCATCGATGATCAGGATGAACAGAAGGAGGATTTGTTGAAGTTTGAAACTGGTCGCATTCAAGTCCTACAGCAAGAACGAGTTCACGTTCAAAAGAAGACGTTTACCAAATGGTGCAACTCTTACTTGGAAAAGGTAATAAATTTCTTTCTTTAATGTTGTCATTGTATCATTATTTGTTTTGAGAAATGATCTCAACAAATGATTGCTTTGCGTTTCTGCCACAGTTTTGTTGTACCCTGAAGCTCACAGTACTTTTGTGCACGCACTTTTCAACCTACTAAGCACTTTCTAAGCAATAAGCACTGAGGCTTCTCCAATCTACTTAGCATTTTAATGATGAGTTACATTAATTTCCAGTTGCGTTTAGTACATTATCACCTTTAAAGTGTTGAAAGAGATATTATGTAGCTCTTTTTTACTGCACTATAGAGCTTTAGGAGGGTTTGGTGGAATTGAAACTTCATCTTCCCCTTAGTTGAGAATCAGATGACTGTTTGTGAATTGCGTTCTTCGTTCATATTCTTTTGAACGGATGATTTCCAACTGATCTCGGTGTTAGATAAAATTGCATAATTTGTCGGCCAAACACCGCTTTTCTTCCTGTGTCCCACTTTTTGAAAAGTCTTGCTGTGAGGCCTGATTGTTTATCAATACAGAATTGGCTTTGTGACATTTGTTATTCATATCTGCAGCTCAAGGAATACCTCATTGTTGTTAGCTCTGTATGCAAATCTCAACCATGCATTGAGGCTCATTGAACAAGCAAGCAAAGAAACTACTGGCCATTTGGCTGTGCTTTGAATTGTTGAGGTTCTGAATAGGATTGTAGATGCTACAATATTTCATTATTCTGTATTTCATCTGGGCTACTTGCAGTCTGATTACCCAAGGTTGTGAAGCCACAGGCAACAGTATGCTGTTGTGTTTGGGATTTGTGAGATCACTACGGCAGGACCAAAGCAAACAAGATGAATTTAGTCTGCTACCAAATATCTAAGCCCATAAAGTGCTTGAGGTCGAAAGTAGTTTCTTTGCTTGCTTCTTCAATGAGCTTCTTCGTTACCTTTATTACCGTGGTATTATGTTAATTCACATCGCATAAAGTTTCAAACTATGAAACTGCAAACATCAGATGATGAATATGACATGGGTGTATGGGTTGACTTGTTTGTTAATCATAGGTGAAACAGTGGGCTTAAATATTTGACAACATAACCCAACAAATCTACTGCTAAATTTAAGTTCTGCAATCTGCATGTCTTAACTTTAGCTAATGACATTAGATTTTTTTATATTAAATATGCTATAATGATTTTCTAATCACATTAATGATGGTGACTACATAATTATAAACTTTTGATAGTCAAGAGAGCTATCCCTGCATAGTAGTTCAGAAGTGTACACACGCTCGATGGTGCAACTGCAGTTGTA
The DNA here is from genome assembly GCA_959347315.1 of Bimastos eiseni. Classification (NCBI taxonomy): domain Eukaryota; kingdom Metazoa; phylum Annelida; class Clitellata; order Crassiclitellata; family Lumbricidae; genus Bimastos; species Bimastos eiseni. Next base: position 9,589,880 of record OY365813.1, on the reverse strand, counting down.
CTGCAGAGCAATTGTGTGCGAAGGACTTGCTTAAGGTCCCTACACAGTGACGACTCAGACGAGAGTCGAACCTGCTCACTCGGCGCACACTGAGCGTTACGGGCAGACCGCCACTCTAACCAGTCGGCCACCGTGCCACACAAGGAACCTTTGGACTAGAGTGATTAATATCCACCACCTGGGTTTAGTTGAGATCTTTGTTGAATGAAAGGATGGCACTAGTTACTCTTTTAGACACTGTTATGCTCTGATTCGAGTCCTGACTCTGTTCGAGGTCAACTTTGGAGTGATAGATGATGGCTGAGATGGCCCTTGGGTCAAAAAAATTAATTGATAGTCTAATAACAAGTGTTGAAGTATTTGCTAGTAATTAATATATGATTGAATGAATTATAGAGTGTCTTTGCTATTGCTGAACCTAGCCGACTGATCAACTAGTCAAACGATCAAGTGCATTTACTAATAGTTTGATGTTGCTTAAGGATGAAAGGCAACTTCAAGCTATTAGAAGCCAATTCAGAGACACTATTATTACAACATGTGAATTATTTATTTTTGAAGTCTGATTATTATGGTGATTGTGATATCCCTCTTCAAACACTGCATTAATTTTTTGATCCTTTCTTTTTAACCTAAGTTTCATTCCTTGACCCATACTGTGGCTCATCGCACCTTTCACCCGGAACTGAAAGCACCGTTTAACAGTGTTAAAATTTGCAATTATGAATCCGATTACAGAACAAACAGGTCTACTATTAACCAAAAAGTCGACTAGAATGTCAGTTAACTGACAGCCATGTTTATTGCACCGGCATCCATCATGCTAATGATGTCATCTTTGTGTCTAATCTTAACTAATTACCACCTGCTAAAAGCTTCCTTATATTCAACCTGCTTTATTTGTACATTTAAATTGCCGTACTTTTGTGTGCTGCTGCTTAAAATCCTTCTTTATTCTCTCACTGGGCATATATAAAATATGATAATATATTTTAATGACTGCTAAGATATCTAACTTGCTAGTTTTAGTTCTTGCCATAGGTCTATGTTAAGTTTTATGCTGTTAATTTACAGCTATACAACTGTATGGTTGACTGTTGCAGTTAGACCCTTAAAAATATTGCATTATGTTTTTTTCTATTGACTATGTGCTACTTTTTAGCTATAAGCCAAGTGGTTGTAAAGTAGGACATTTTTGTTCATATTGAACACTTACTTACATAGTAAGTGTGTGTACTATCAACATTGCGTGATGTTTGATTTTGACTTTTCATGTCCATTTGTTTGTTTTATCAGTAGTATATTTTCAAACAGGTGACCCTTTGGATTGCCGATCTCTTTGTGGATCTCGGAGATGGTAAACTCTTGATTAAACTTCTGGAGATAATTTCCGGTGAGAAATTGGGGCGGCCAAATAAGGGCATGATCCGGGTGCAGAAGCTGGAAAATGTTGGCAAATGTCTCCAATTTTTACAATCAAAGGTCAGTTTTGGGTAATTTTCTCTAAATAAACAGAGTAAACATGATAATTGTATAAAAGAAGAATATTCTTTATGGAATTCACTTCTTTTGGCTTTACAGGTGCTTCCCTTAAACAGAAATTTTTTTTAAAAATATGTGACTGTTAAATATACATTTATTTCATATGATTTGATGCTTTTTTCCTTTGTAAGGTCCTTCTCTTAAACAGAATACAATAAAAATAGTATAGAAAGATGAAACAGTTATATATAATATTATGGTGATATTGGTGACCCGACAAAAGCGCGCAGGGCAAAAGTGTGCAACGACAAAAGCACTTGTTTAAAATTATTTTATTAAGACAAGTGAACAAGTGTTCGCAAGACAGACTGTGGTGTGATCTAAGTTGTTATGGCACTATAGTTAAATCTATATAGAGTCAATATTCTTTTTTTCAATTCAACTGTAATTGAACGTTAATTGCGACTTCAGTGGCACATTTCATTCAAGCAATTTTATCGAGCACACTAGAACTCCTGACAGGAACTTTGTTTCTGATATGCAAATAAACTTGCTAAAGACTTCTTTTCAAATCAACTGTAATTGTACATTAATTGCAATGTCATTCGCACATATCATGGTATAATCCATATAAATATCGAATGCGGTACTTAATTGAACACTAACAAATATTGTGCATGATTTATATTGCTATAACGCTACATGCTTATGTCTTGCGTCCATTTGTCGGGGTTTTTTGCCCGCTTATGTCGGCGTGCTTTTGCTCTGCGCACTTTTGTTACGGTGCCGGTGATGTTCACTACCTTTGGTTTTGAAAGTACTTCCCTTAACAGAATACAGTAAAATATAATAGAAAGAAAAAAACAGCTAAATATATTCTGCATGGAATTCACTGATTTTGACTTTGGATGTCCTTCCCTTTTGATAAGCAATATATAATACCTTTGGCTTTATGAGATCCTGCTCTCTTTTTTACCCCATGTTATGTGTGTTGACTGACGACTCTTAGGAAAATACATTGATTTTCATAGTATTCCTTCAACATCATTGATTGATTCATTCATTTTGTGTAAGTTTTAGTAGTGGAAAATTGGCTGACGCACATTATTGATTCAACCAATGTTGCTTAAATAAACCAAATCTATGATCATTAGATCATCGTGTGTTACTTAGCTTAGCATACTAACAGCAGAGGTTTATACAAAAAGAATTTTTTAATTCAAAACATGTGGACTGCAGGCTGTGCAGGATTCATTAACAAGCAGAGAAGTTTTGTATTGTATATGCATGGCATGGTGCTTTTCAACAGCACAAATGACTTTAAGTCTCTAACAAGGCCAGAAATATCTGGTTAAAAGAGGTCAAGTGTTGTGTGAGAAACAGCAACAACAGCGATTTAACTTAATTTAGTGCCTTCATGTTGCATTTAGATGTTGTCTAATAATAACTAGTTCTAATAAATTCACCACTTGTTGTTGAATGTGTGCTTGTATTCAAGTGTCTGAAAATGCTTCATGTTGTAATTAAGATTCTAAGTTTTGCATAGTTTACAAGCCTAATGTTACCTTACAATGACCTTGCCATATCTAATGTGACACTGAGTGTTTTTCACAGTTCAGGTGCACAGTGCACACGTGTTGGTCATTTTCTTTTTGTAAAATCTTTCATCGTATGTCAATGTTCGAAATCCTCCTTTCTTTCTGTTGTGCTTTTTATAGCTTGTCCTTGTCATTACATTATGTACGTCTGATCTTGCTGGACTACTCCCGTGCCTTTGATACGATTAGCCTGCACTTCTACCTATCTGAGCAACTTGCTCTGTTGCCATTACCTGATTTTCTGTACAACTAGATCTTATCACTTTTGCAAAACCGTCAGCATTATACTAAATTCCATGGCCAAGTATCTGCCTTATGTCAAATAAATGCCAGTATCATACGGGGATCTGGGCATGGGCTGCCTAACTTTGTGGTGACTATTTCTGCCCTGAAACCTGTGCATCGCAGCAAATACGCAGACGACAGCTACATTCTAATTCCCGCTTCCGCTATAGACACTACTTGCTCTGAATTCGAAAATGAAAATGTAGCTTCATGGGCAGTTACTTGCAATCTCAAGCTCAATAGTAATAAGTCTAAAGAGATGATATTTAGGCACCTATGATCTAAGTTACTAAATCTCCCACCACCTATACCAGGTGTGGAAAGGATGGTATCATCTGTTATACTAGGGGTGACCATCACCGATAGACTTTGTTTTGACCCACATATTGACCGGATCTGTATAAAGTCTAGCCAATCACTCTATGCACTCTGCATCCTTGTTGCTCATGGCTTGTCGGGACCCGCTTATATGATGTAGTTCAGGCGACCTCATTGGTTCGCCTCCTCTATGCTTGCCCTGCATGGTCAGGCTTTGTTAATGCTGGCCAGCGAAGGCGTCTCAACGCAAAACGATGTAACAGAACATGAAAAGGAACCGGAGGTTATGAAAACAGAGGCGAAATGGGCATTGGGTAATCAAGCAACTGAAGGACAACAAAGTCCTAAGTCAGGATGGAATACCCATCATTCTATGTCCCATACAACTGATAAAAGCGGGGGATGACGCAATGATAAAGATAATAACAAAAATATGCAATAACATATGGAAAACTGGAGAGTGGCCAGAGGAATGGAAGAGATCAATATTTATCCCTTTATTTAAGAGACGTAAGAGAGTGTGAAAATTACAGGACAATAGCATTGATATCACACACAAGCAAAATACTACTCAAAATAATTCATAAAAGAATGGAGAACACAATCGAGAGAGAGCTTCCAGACAATCAGGTAGGAATTAGGAAATCACGGGGAGTGTGAGACCATGTGAGGTGGATAATGGAAAGACAAAGACCTTTCTCGGTGGTTGGACCCAGGTCGTGGAACTCTCTCCCTGTGTCTGTTCGGTCTGCGTAGTCTCTTTCTTTGTTTCGATCTTGACTCAAAATCGGTCTGCGTAGTCTCTTTCTTTGTTTCGATCTTGACTCAAAACCTTCCTTTTTCAGCTGGCATACCCTCTGTAGGCTGTCTCTCTGTCTTGATGGACTGACCCCCTGGAATTGACCTGATCACAGTTAGATTTGATGCGCCATCGATTGATGCACTCAGCATTAGACACGGGCGCAATAAAAGTGCTCATTAATAATAATAATAGCTCAGGGAGTATGGACAAGAAGTACACATATGTTTACTTGATAAAGCAAGGCATTTGACTGCATCAACCATGAACTGATGTGGAAAACTCTAATAGAGATGGGAATGCCGAAACACTTGATACAGCCACTAAATGTATTGTACGAAGACCAGGAGGCAGTGATAAGAACAGAATTTGGAGACACAGACAAATTTAAAATCAAGAAAAGGGCGAGGCAAGGGTGCATCCTGTCCCCATTTATATTCTACTTGTATGCAGAGAGGATAATGAGGAGGGCGGAAATGGAAGAGACAATTAAAGGAATAAAGATAGCAGGAAGTACACTGAATAATCTAAGATATGCGGATGACACAACACTACTGGCAAGGAAGAAAGCAGATCTGGCAAAACTGATAAGAAGACTGAAGAGAGAAAGTGAGAACGCAGGCCTATACTTCAACATAAAGAAGACAAAGATAATGATAACAGCTAATTGGGACAGTTTTGAGATAGACAGAGAGGAAATAGAGGTGGTAACAAGCTTCACATTCCTGAGATCATTAATAGAAAAAGAGGGAAAATGTGACTCGGAAATAAAGAGAAGGATGGCAATAGGGAAAGCTGCAATGATCGGATTGGAAAAGACATGGAAGAACAAGTACGTGAGCATAGATAAAAAAAGGTTAGTGAGGGCACTGATCTTCCCTACAGTACTCTATGGCTGTAAGACGTGGACATTGACAAAGAATATAGAGAAAAGATCAACGCATGCAAAATATGGATATGGAGGAAGATGCAGAGAATATCATGGATGGAGAATAAGACAAACGAAGGGGTGCACAGGAAGATTGGAGTTGAGAATGATGAGATGTTACAACAAACAGCATTGAGAAGGAACCCGGAGTTCTTCGGGCATGTTATGCAGTCAGATGGACTGGAAAAGGAAATGAGTCTAGCATGTGGAGGAAGAAGTAAGAAAAGAGGGCGCCCAAGAAAAAAATGGATGGACGAGATATACGAAAAAACCAGAATGAACCTGGAGGAATTAAGGGACAAGACTTCGAAAAGAAAGACATGGAGAAGGTTGATCATGACGGTCGCTAGAGTTCAAGGAACTGACAGCACAAGGTGACATTCTTTGATTTTTCATTTTATGATGTGCCCGCAGTGCGCTTGCAAGCGGTTCAATAAAGTACATACTTACTTTACTTATTATACGGGCTCCATACTTGAACACAGCAGTCTAAGTGAGGTTGGTCAAAAATGATCTTCCCTTCATGCCGTGCTGGCTCTTGTTTATGATATTGCTGTTATTCAGATGCTCAACCATCAACCATCTTCCACTCGACTATTTTCTCAAGCACCTTGCTTATGATGCAAGTTAAACTGACCGGTCTGTAGTCATTTGTTTCGCTTCTGTTCCCTTTCTTGACTAATTGTGTGACGATGGCATATCTCCAGTCTTGTGGCATCTTTCCTAACTTGATGGACTCAAGAGAAATGTCAGCTTGGATGGCTCCGACTTCATGGTTCCTCTCCTTTAGAAACTTCAGGTGTCTCATCTATTCCTGGAGATTTTTGTCTTTTTAGGACTGCCCAACCACTCCACCACCATCCCTTTGGTGATATAAACATCTGTCAGCATCTGGTCGTCACGTACTTCGAAAACATTTTATACAGTATCTGTGAGCAGCACTCTTCTTTACTGCTGATGCAGTCGTCTGTAACTTTGATTTAGAATAATTTGTTTGTTTGTGTAAGGATTAGCAAGTAGTGAAATTAACAAGTGATATATCTAGGAATGTTTTAAGGTTAACAAGTGTTTGTCCAGATTGATATTTCCAATTGTTAAGATTAACTTTTCGTTTAACGTGTGTCTGTTAAAATTAATGATTGGTCTTTACAAATCTGTAAAATTTTCATGTTGTAATATTGGCTTCCTTTTTCCCCAGGTGTATGTTATGATTAACAAATAGTGTTTGAGGTGTGTTTGGGGTTTTGCAGGTGACTATTGAGAACATCGGACCAGAGGACATAGTCGATGGTAATCCGCGTCTCATCCTCGGCCTCATCTGGACGATAATTCTCCGATTTCAGATTCAGGACATTGTCATTGATTCAGTAAGTGATGACTAAGAATCAACAAGCTTTTCTTTCCATACTAGGGGGAGGGTCGCTACCACAAAAATCTGGTATCTGTTTCATAACCGCCTAGGCAATGGACTAAAGTAGACTACGGACCACTTAGGATTAGGCCACTACAGCTGTAGCATCCAAGGATGCATATAATCGTGTATGGACTAAAGTTTTTTAGATAAGATTATTGAAGGGATTGCCTTGACCAGGACAGGATTTCTGCTCAGGTTAGTAAGACGCTGCACTTGCATATATCTATGCAGCGATTATAAGGTACAGAAAGGTATGTGAGGTAATGCAAGAAATGCAACAATATCAGCTATTGTTATTGCAATCACAAGTTTGAATGAAACCACTTCAATAGAAACTCCTCACTTGATTAAATCACCATTGAACATTTCTGAGGGTTTATTGATAGAGACGCAAGAAAGACCAAGAGGATCATGTAGTAGATTGCTGAGCAACACATTCCACAACGGTTATAGGATACTACTTTAACATTGTGCGTTATTGCCAGCATGAAATCTGAATAAACGAAAATTTGATTGACCAAGTAAATAACTAAATATTTATTTGCATCAGAAGCCACATCAGGATATAAAACGATTAAATACATCACATTTGAGTAAATATAATCTACAGACAGCTTAGGACAACCTATATAATGTTATTCAAAATACAATGATTTTGCATCTCTGTAGCAATTGGTAGCATAAACAGAAGTCCAGTCTTGCAGAGAGGGTATTGTTCTAACCAACGGTGTCTATATATACACTGGACACGGTGTAGAGCTCTTGAAGGCCATGACTGGGAGACTCAGTTTTCTCAATTTTTGAGGGTTTATCAGTTTTCAGAGGTGCTCTCCTGGAGTTGAGGAAACTGTGCAGTGGAGGAGCATGGATATGAAAGCAAGGCAGATCGGCATCTCCTTAATTTTTTTTATCTTGCCTCAAGATATCTATTTCAGACATATTATGACCATACTTTACTTACAAGAATGATGTACGCATGCTATTGAAAGAAATGTATGTGCATGGCATGAGTACAGCTATATAAATAAATAGAGAATTCTGTCTGTCTGTCTGTGTGTCTCTGTCCGGCAATGCAGTTGCATAGTTTTAGAGCTATTCACTCGAAACCTTCACCATTGGCTCAGGGAACGCCTGGGACACGCAGTCGAGGGGTTTGTGAACCCCATGGCAGCCCTCTTCCTGGTCTCCAGGCCCAAAAACCTGTCTCGGGACCCCCAAGGAAAGTTTCCTTCTCTGTTGCCTGGAGTGTCTCGCCGAAACATCTGCATGTGAAGTCTGTCTTTTGTTCAGGAGATATACGCTTGCACAGTTGGTCAGGTGGGTTTGTACTTTGTATGCATTTGCACACTTTTAGAGCTATTGACTCGAAACATTCGCCGTTCACTCGGGGAACACCTCGGACACCTAGTAGAGGAAATTTTTTTTACCCCGTGGCCGCCGTCTTCCTCCTCTCCAGGGCCAAAAACCTGTCTCAACCCGGGTGAACGCCGGGTGCCCCGCCTAGTTGAAAATATAATTGCAGTTGCACCAAACAGATGAGTGAATAATTTCATTGCTGCTTGGCTATGTGACTAGCAATGACAGACTTATAATAGTAGCAAGAGCCTAGAAGTAGAGCTATTATGTACTTTATTTTCATCATGTAATGATGATACTGTACGGCAACATAAGGCATGGTAACACTTACATTCCCTTACGTACGTTATAGATGAAAATAACGTACGTTCTGTATGTACAGTTGCACATTGATTTCAGCAATGGGTGCCCAACTGAGTCTCAGACTGAATAGACTGGTTATTCTGAATATGTTCTCATCAGTGGTAAAGATTCTGCATAGTTTGCTTGACCTTTAAGTGACCTAAGTGCTCAAGGTATCTGGGTCACAATACGAGTTATAAGCATTTTTGTAAATGTAGATATTTTAAAATTCATATTACTACATGAGATGCTGACACTAAATTTACTATGCATATACATAAATGCATACATAAATGTATATATATATATACATACATACATAGTATATACATTATACATGCATAGGCATAATATGTCTAAGTGATCTTGTGAGGCGATAAGTCATAGGTTAAATGTCTGACCAGTCTCTTCACTAGAATTTTTACTGCACAGGTCTCTTTGGTCAAGTGCCTGTCACCTTTACAGTCATTGATTAATTTTGGAACCCAAAGTGGAGTTGGAGTAGGCCTTGTGGTACCGGATAGGAGAACAATAATTACTATTCAGAACACATCTGAGTAATAAATACCAGCATTATGAAGTGCTTGGCATGGGTCAAACATGCATGCCAGGCAGATAAACCTCTTTGCCATGTCTTATTAATGGCTGAGACAGAAGGCTCTTCAATAGTGTTCCACTGTTGTGATTTTGAGCTACCTCTGAGGTGTTTTCAGGGAGTGTCAGACGTTTGCCCCCCCCGCCCGGACATAAGCCCCCTCTGGACATAAGCCTCCCCGGACATAAGCCCCTCCCGACTAGGACAATTGAACCCCCCAGTGCAGACCATAAGGTCGCCCAAACTATATATGCGTACATACATACATACATGCATACTAACATACATGTTGTGTTGTGTCGTGTCATGTCATGTATGTATGTATGTACATATGTATGTATGTATGTATTTATGTATGTATGTATGTATGTATTTATGTATGTATGTTTGTATGTATGTTGGTATGTATGTATGTATGTATGTACGCTTGCGTGCATGCACGCACGCATGTATGTATTGTGCATACGTATTTGCATCCGTATACACATATGTAAGTATGCATATGCATTATATATGCATATATACATACTTACATGCATATACATACACACAAGTATGCATACATACAGAGGTCTATGTACGTATATGCGTGTATGTATGCATGTATAGATATGCATGCATGCATGCATACATACGTACGTATACATGCACACATACATATATATACCCGTACATACCTGCATGCATGCATACATACATACATACATGTAAGCATGTATACATGCCTACATACATACATGCATATATACATATAGGGGGGCTTATGTCCGGAGGGGGGGGCAATTGTCCTAGCCAAAATTGGGGGCTTATGTCCGGGAGGCTTATGGCTGGGGGGGGGGCAAATATCCATTCCCCGTTTTTAGGGTGCCCCAGATTAATTAACTGTGGCCTTCATTTCACTCAGAGGGTTTTCCTGTTTGACCAAATGTTTTTGTCTTGGTGTCTTTATGTTTATCTTGTCATCTTTATCATTGTCATTCATTCATTCATTCATTCTGAGCATTTATATAGCACCCCTTCAAAAAACCTACTCAGAAGTGCTCCCAGAAGTGGCTAAAGAAAAAAGACTTAGACATTTGTTGTGGACGTTCTCACAATCAATCTTGATCATTGTTATATTTGATCATTGATAGTTTTTCTTAGTGTATCCATTAATTTTATCCATTCTTTTAATATTTTACTGATGGTCCTTGATAGTGAAGAATATAATTACCTGATAACTGTGCTAAAACTCTGATCATCTTAAGTAGTCAGATGTCAATAAATTCTACTTATAACAATGTCAATCAGTTAAACTCTTACAGACACTGTTCATTGCCCAAACATATTTACCTAGACAGCTTGACACCGGTAGTTAGGTAGATACCCCATTATGCACAGATTCAGTTGCCACACAATATAGATAATTGATTTTGGATTAAGAATGCCACTTGTTGCCTTAAAGGTAACTGACATTATGATTATTGCCTTTGGTCATCTGTATGACCTCTTTAAGTTTCCTCAAGTAGCTGTATGATTGTCCATAGCCCTAAATACCTGTAAACACCTTGCTGGTCATAGTCAGTTGTGATCAGGATCACCTGTGTCTTTTGCACCTGTGAAGCAAGCCTTGTGGGCAGGTTAAGTGTTGCTTGGCACAATTGCCAGTTTTTAGTTGGTTGGCCCATATGCCCACCAGGTCGGCCTATAATGTTATAGGCGACTTGAAGTCTGCTTGTTGGTTGATTAGAGATTTAGAAAATATTGCTCCATTGGCTGAAGTGCATATCTATCACACCAAGGCCCATTATGTGGCTCTTTGGTTGTATAATCTATGGTCAATTCACATGATCAAAGGCTGCATGTCTTATTAAAGCTACAGTTTATAGGTTAATTGTCCTTACCATGTGGTGCATACCTTAAATTTTCAACAACGACCTTGACGTTTTAGTCTAGTCTCCAGTGTCTGGTCTTTTAGTCATGCTATGATGCAATTGCTGAGATAACTTCTGTTTAATGACACATTGTCATGATGAAGAGATTAGTTTCCTGTCAATCGTCCATTATTGGGACTTCAGGCTGGTATCTGGTATGGTTTGATGTGACCCTATCCGATTTACAACCACTGACTAAGTGCTTTATAGTCAGTTGTATAAAGTCCATTTGTATCTATAGTAGGTACTGACCGGGTAGACAATTTCCACCCAGTACCGAATCCGAGTATTTGAGTGTACTATTTGCTGGATCTGGGTGTAAACCAAGTAGTCATGGGTCGCTACCAGAGCGACCACTTCAGCGAATACCATTGCCTCGTCAATCGTCATCATGTATGGTGAAGCTTAAAATTAAGAATTTTCTTATAATGAGATTTAACTAAATGATGTTATGCCTGTGATAAATTAATAATAATAATAATAATAATAATAAAATTTTAACCTTTTAATACTGAATGTAATCTAGACATTATGTGATTAGGTACTAAATAACATCGATGAAATTGTTTATCGAATTAAGAATCTTTTAATCATTGTTTCAATTTTTAAAAAACCTATCTATTTGCGTGTGCACTATTTGCTGAGGTGAATACTTCCGAATAGTAAAAAAAATGGCTTTTCAGCCGAGGCAAATGTCTGAGGCGATTTCTGGTCGGTCCCTAATCTATAGATTAATTTGAACCAACAGAAATGAAGAGCAGAGCATCAAGCAAGAAGCTAGATCAATATTTGCTAACCTCTACAGGTCGACTAAGGCTTCTTTTGCTAGGTGACTTGGTCACTGAGTAGTAGAACAGATGGAAACTTTGCATGACTGCCATAAGTTGAATTCGATTCCTGTTAAACTTGTTGTCATCTGTTGCCACTGTGGACCATGTGAAAGGAAGACATATAAAAATTGGAGACCTTTGAGATGTGGATATGGCAAAGGATGGAGAGAGTCAGCTGGATGAAATGCAGGGCAGATGAAGAGACACTACAAATAGTGGATGAAAATTCCGTGATAGGAACATATAGAAGCTGACAGAGAAAACGGTTGGATGGACTCACTCCTAAGAACATGATGAAGATGAACTCTCAGGACTCTCTTATGGACTGTAGTTGAGAGAAGAATTATAATAAATTATAATAATCATATGGAACCTTTCTGCATAGATGACTGTACACGTAGCAACTTAGCTAGAGTTAATCCGTTTCGATTATGCAGAAGCGTCTGATTGGAATTTCTTGACAGAAAGGCAGGTACAATATCAATTGGATCTAGTCTATAGTTTACTTAAAACTATCTCATATGTCTACAGGCATTTGAGAATGGCAAGTATTGCTAGGAATTCAAAATCTTTTGGGTTCCATACTTTCTGATAAAGAATTCTACAATGAATCCAATAGGCCTGCAGGTTATGAGTTGTGTAATTGGTACTTGAAGAACAACAAGTAACTCCTGCATTACAATGTGGCTGCCATTTCTCTTTATTTGAATAATTTACATGAGTTATTGTTGCAAGAACTACTGCTCTCTTGGTTTTGAAACGAATTTGCTTGCCTAGACACTTACTTAAGGAGATTAGAATGGTAGAACCTAAGGGAAATTGCCAAGATATTCTTCAGTTAGTTTAAATAAGTTTTATACCTATGACACAATTACAATTATTTTATAATTTGTAGGCATTTGAAATAAAATGGGAAGGTAAGATTTTGAGAAGATGATGACATAGAATCTGAAAATATGACTGAACACAATAAGTTATCAAGATGAGATTGTGTTTTGGGATGTCTTTAGACTACAGTTGTCTTTGTTGTTTTCCTGTGTTGATGACTCTATACAATGCAATACAATACAACTTAAATTTGATATTTCCTTCCTTACACTTAAGTTCAGAAGTGCACACACATCGGTGGCACAACTGCAGTTGTAATGCAGAGCAATTGTGCATGAAGGACTTGCTCAAGGTCCCTACACAGTGACTCCTCTGCACACTCAGCGCACACTGAGTATTACGAGCCGACCGCTGTAACCAATCGGCCACGGTGCCACACCAATCGGCCACTGTGCCATACGCCAATCGGCCACTGTGCCACACACCAATCAGCCACCTTGCCGCACCAATCGGCCACCAACTATATGGTGGTTTAACTTCCTCTTTCTGTAAGTTTCAGCAGTCTGGCTGGGGCCTTAGGAGTTGTTAGCTATTTCACGCGTCATAACGGGTTCTTGGGTCTTACCATTGCCTTTAATTCTCATTATCTGCAACACTACTGGATATATAAACATTAATTAAAATTGTTTATGTATATTTTTTATTTTTTTTGGCCATTACCAAGATGTTACCAAGATGTTCATGGTATGGCTTTTATAGAGAGGGAGGGGAGAGAGAAAGGGAGAAAGAGGGAAATAGAGTGAGTAAAGGAGAGAGGGTGGAAGGGCGGGCTGGAGATATAGAGATTAAGATAGAGTCAAGAGAGATGTTCAGTTAATGATTGTAGGTTGGATGTGCCATGCATATAGATGACCGACCTGTTGTTATTGGCAGCATTGTTAACTTCTCTTCAGAATATGATTGTCACTTGTGAATTTGAAGCATGCTGGATAGGAAATTCAACATAGCAAAGTCAATGGTGCTTAGGATTGGTAGTGCTTACAAACATTTGTGTAGGTGTTCAACCGTAAATGATTTAAGCTTGCCACGTGTGTAAAAGCAAAATTCTTGGGAGTCTATTTGTGGAAGCCTTGGTTAAAAATGTGCAAGTCTGTTAATAGGTTTATTACTAAAGCTAAAGACATATCCGTGGATGAAGTGGTTCTGTCGCATTTAATTGAAGCATATTATGAGCAGCTGGCTGTCTGTTGGGCCATTCATAGATAACCCCCACACCAAAATAATATTTTCAATTTTTTTAAATATTAGCATTTTATTTGAAGCACATTATGAGAAACTGGCAATCTATTGAGGATCTATAATTTACATCCAATGATTTTGGCTGAGTTTTTACCCACTCCCGTATTACATGTCATCAAAAAATTTCTGACTGCTAAAATATGACATCATAAAGCTCTAACCCTCGCCCCAAAATAATATTTTCCGTTTTGAAAATATTAGCATGTTAAAAGGTATTAATGAAGTGGCTTCACTATGTTGCAATAATAAAATAAAGTGATCAAGGCATGCACGATAATAAAATTATATTCAGCTGACTTAATAAACAATTTTAGAGAAAAATTGAATTCAGGTTGAATAGTGGACATGAAGTACCCATGATCATGTGCAAAAAGCTCTGATAAAGTCTATCCAATTAAAATATTTCGTAGACATTTATATCAAATCGGCAAATTTACAAGATGTATGTTTTAATCTCGATTCTCTCATGACAAATGAAATGGTCAATTTGTTCATCCATGGAAGAGATTGGGAGAGCATGGATTTCTTCATCCTGCAGATTATATATTCCATTCGAATCAAGCTCTTTTTCGTCTATCCAAACACTTTCTTCATTTTCTTCGTTCATGGGTGCAACCATCAGTTCACTTTGCCGACATGCAGACTTTCTGTGGCCTGATGCACTTGGGGAATAATACTTGATTTCAATGATGAAATAATGAAAACTAATTTGATTGTTTTTTTGCCTAAAATATTATGTTGGATGGTTACTGCTTCAGGCTGACACCAGCGTGAGACAGTATCAAGTATTTGTGCCAGATACAATATATTTTGTGAGAACTATGGTTTATTTATGTTTTTTTATATATGTTTCATTATTTTCATTCTGTCTGATTGTGGTGAAATTAGGTTTATTGTATACTGGTTCATCTAAAACATCAATTATCAAGGTTTTTCACTGTAGTGAACCATCTATATCCTGTGGCCAAACAATCGATTAATATCTATGATGAACAAAAATGGCTGTCGAGATTAAAATGGTTCTACGCTATAACATAAACAGTGACATTGCCAAGACCATAAATAGATTTAGTATTAGGAAAAAACAGGTTGGAATGCTATTTACTGAACTTCAATGGCCCAGTGTACTTATTTGGTATACATTGAGGATGTTATGGACCATTTGGCTCACGCTTGTGGACCACAGGTGGTCTGTAGACCACACTTTGAGAACCATTCAACTGGCAAATATCTTAGTAATATTTAGCTTCCCATGGTTTATTTTCTGCAATCAACTGGAATGCACTGCCCTGTTAGACTGTGTGTATGGGGTAATGGCAGATCAGATGATTAAAGAACCTGCTTTGTTGATGCAGTGTAAGTGACCTTAGATTGAGTGAATATGATTGCCCTTGCCTCTAAGTGCTATGTACAGAGAAACAGTGTTAATGCATGCACCAATAACATTCAGTTTACCTGTGGTGCCACCATGCCTTCTGATGCCACTAAATTAATATTACATGCAGGAATTGTTAACTTGTGGTAGTTGAACATTTTTTTAATTCTGAAACTTGATACCGCCCTTCTTCCAACATCTTTTGCTCAGAAATGCACAAACATGCCTCGACGGCGCAATTGCAGTTGTATACTGCAGAGCAATTGTGCGCAAAGGACTTGCTCAAGGTCCCTACACAGTGACTGATGCCTCGGATGAGGTCGAACCTGATCGCTCAGCGCACACTGAGTGTTACGGGCCGACCGCTCTAACCAATCAGCCACCATGCCACATAAGATTAAGAGATTACATTATGCATGTGGAAGAAAATGCTCCTGAGTCCTTACTTATATGAGCCAGATGTACTTTCTTTTCCATTAAAGTTCAAACAGAGGACATTTTTCTTCACGAGTTTGTCCTTATATAGGCGATCTGACCATGTCCCAGAACGTGTTTCTAACTGACATCCTTCTTTAGTTGATCATGGGAAACACGTGTTGAAGGCTCGATTAAAATCACTGGCACTTCTGCGATGCATGGGGACCTTTTCAGCAGTCCCAACTGCTTGAAAGTCAGTGGTATTGTCCTCTGTTGGCACGCATTGAAAACCTCGTCAACAATACTATGAGCAGCCCGTTTGATGTTGCAAAGGAATCTGGTTCCAAACAGTGAATTTAACTAACCAGTTTAGTTTGTTCAGTCAATTCTTTGATGTCGTTCACGTTTGAATTTCTCTCTTTAAACTTGCTTATCAATTGATAACAGTGCTATAGAGGTCATTAGGTTAGATTAACATTGCTATTTATCGGTACACCTGGAGACACGTCAACAGTGTCCACTGACCAGGGTGTCGCTTTCCATCCTTAGTTACACACGTGTGGAACCACGTAAACCATCTATGAGCACAAGTGACAAAGTTGGCAGTCTGGATTCCACTGTTTGAGAGTGTGTTAGTTTACTCAAATTAAGGAGACGAGTACTTGAAAATGTTCTCATTATGTGTGTATGTTATATATTGATATTGAATATGAAAAGAATTGGTGATAGCTATTCTGAAAAGGCTATTATGAATAATAAACCCCAGATAAAAATATGTTTGTTCATGCACATTAAAAAATTTCTGAAGTTCCTTTCATAAAAATGCTCCAAGACGTCTTGAAATGATACTCGAAATAATGTTTCTATTATTTGACGTTTGTGTTTATGTGTGTGAGTTCCCTTGCGTCTTATATTATTTACGCATGATTTCTTATATCTATCAAAGAGACTGAAACTTGACTGTCTAAGGCAGTGATTCTCAACCGATGTGTCACGGCACACTTGTGTGACGCGAGGCGCTGCCAAGTGTGCCGCGGCCATAATAATTAAATCAAATTCAAAATCAATAAAAACGATATTCGAATTAAACTAAAACATAATGTGTCTATTTTAATGAAAAGGTAAATATTTCTGTTGAAATCGTGCTTATTCAAATAGCTTTGCTTTAATAAGGAATCAAAGTATGTGTGCCTGATTATACATACATGTACAGAAGTACGAGGGCTCTCAAGAGGAAAAGTTTTGTCTCTGGTTTACCAGCTGAGAGGTAAACTCTTGACCCTTTTTACAAATGGCCTTTTTTGGGCTTTTCTTATTAATGAATTCTGGCATGCTAAGCTGGCATATCTGACAGATATATTTCAGTATTTGATGTTGTTAACACTAGTCTTCAGGGTCATGCGGTAATAAGAACCTTTTAAGTTCTACTGATGAACTTATATCTTTGCAACGCAAAGATCAGATATGGAGATCAAGAATTTTGAAATGTTTCCTCTTATTCCTGCAAACTTTAGCAATGAAATGACACCTCTGATATTTATTTGATCATCTCACCACTCTTGAAGACAAGGTTCAGCATTACTTTCCTTCCCTGTCATCTGAACATTATGATTGGATGAAAGACCCATTTGTTCAAATTGCAGGCAACACAAACATATTAACGTTAAAAGAAGAAGAGGAACAGTGAATTTAGCTCTGATAGAACTTTAAAACCTAAACGTTCAGAAATGTTCTTAGATGCATTCTAGATAATGGCAGAAAAGGAACATAAAAATATTTAAAAGATGACTTTTCATATTCTTTTACAGTTCTCCACATCCTATTTGTGTGAACTCGGGTTTTCAACTCTTACAAATATTAAATACAAAAAGAGAGAAAATTTGAAGTGTGTTGAAGAAGAAATGAGAGTTTGTTCATCAGAAATTCGTCCAAGGATTAAATAAATTTGCAAGGGACATCAAGCCCAGACATCTCATTTACATTAATTGACATTTAAACAGGTCTTACACCGATAACACGCACAGTTTACAATCAGTTTATGTTTACCATTGTAAATGTAAAATTGTAAATGTTGCATTTTAACCTGTTCAAGTTAAACCCCTAAATTTAAATGTTTTGTCCACTCTACTCTATTTTATTTTGAAAATTATGTAAGCTTACAACTTTAAATTAAGCCTTCTTTTTGGCATGGTAAATGCCTAAGAGCAAGATTGCTCAAAATTAAACATAAAAATTAGTTTTAGTTCAATGGTGTGCCGCCGGAATTTCCAAAGATCTCAAGTGTGCCGTGGTGTCAAAAAGGTTGAGGACCATTGGTCTAAGGGATCTATGAAGAGGTATGAATTTAGCACTGTGTGATAGTTTAAAATGTGTCAGTCAAGATGGCAGTTGATGAATGCAAATGATGCAATTTTTTGCAACACATTGTATGATAAAAAAAACTGTTTACTTCAGGGAGAGAGCAGTGAGAGACGTTCAGCGAAAGATGCCCTGCTTATCTGGTGTCAAAAGAAGACCCATGGGTAAAAAATTGAAATTATTTCTAGAACTTTAATTCATCAATTTTCATAGAATTACTCCTTACTTCCTTCCTTCTTTAAGTTCATGTGAATTCATGTGTGTTCTTTGTGAATTCGCAATGAATGCTCCCATCAGGGACTTTTTAATGTCATCATTAGCTTGATTATGGCTGTATGCCCACTGCACACTTTATCATTTCCCTTCGAACTACCCTGCCACTTGCTGCCAGAGACAGGTCATGAACTTGACATGAAAATTATGTCATAATGACATCAGATGATGGCAATATAATAATTGCTATGAGATTCAGTTTGTGTGATGCTTTAACCACCAGTTTTGCTTAATTTTTCTGTTCAGCTATAAGGGAGTCAAAGTCGACAACTTTACTACAAGTTGGCGTGATGGTTTGGCCTTTAACGCCATCATACACGCTCATCGACCTGATCTCATTGAATTTGACCGACTCGTCGCTTCAGATCACATTGGCAACTTGAACAATGCATTCGATGTCGCAGAAAATAAATTAGGCATTCGACGACTTCTTGATGCTGAAGGTAAAATATTTAAATACAGATATAAAGACGCTTTCTAAGGATATAAGAGATAGGTTAACTATGGATGTCTTGACCACACTTTAGATTTTCAATAACTTCATTCTGTTACTCCATTTCTGTGATATTTTCCAGATCATTTTAGAATTTTCATTTAAGTTGCTGCTATATTAAAAAAGTAAATAATTTGGTAATTAGGTGATCGTCTGAAAGGGAGACATGCACGAGCATATATACTTTTTATGTGTTTTGATTGTATTGTTTTGTATTGTATCTGATCAGTTATAAAGCGCTTCTTCTCTCAGCATAAGCCCATGAGGAGTGCTACAAGTGCGAGGTACTCCTAGAAGAAATGAAGGTTTTGTGGTGAGAGAAAGAGGTAGAGATACCACCAGAGAAGATGGTGGAGCGAATAGCGAGGGTCAAATGTGTGCAAAGGATCTGAATTTAACCATTGTCGTCCTAACACAAGTAACACAAAATGTCAAGCTGGTAGGAGGAGCTGAGAGGATGCAAGGACGTGGTCAAGAGTGGATGGGAAATTTGGTGAGATAGATATTTTGGAGCAAGACCACATTTAAGTTCAAATGGTGAGTAATTTGAAATGGATGCATGCAGAAGTCAATCAGCCATGAGTATAGAGATATGAGAGAAGAGAGGCAGGCGAGCATATAAGTCTTACAGCAGCGTTTTGTTCAGGCTGAAGAGGATATTACTGACTTTAGATAAGTCAACAAAAAGAGAATTGCAATAGTCAATGAAGAAAGGGAATGTCAGCCTTGAATAAAATGAATAACTTGGGGCCAAGGAGGTACACCCTAAAGGACAGGTACCCACTGAGTTCTTGAGTCACCAGAAATGATTATCTGAGTGTCATCAGACCGGTTAAGGCTGAAGCAAGGGAAGTGGGGAACCACTAACATCAAAATTAAGTCTCCAGACGTTCAAGTGAATTTACATGGTCTCCAATGCACATGTCAGAGGCTGAGAGAACATTGAAGCGAGCAAGAAGAGTAAGCTTAGGCTTGTCAATAGCTAAATAAATATACAGGAAGTTGAGATAAGAGGGCAGTGTCTGTGAAGTGATGATATTATTGTCATTCAGTTTTAATTTTCATAGAATTTTGCATTGGGTAATTGATGACTTTTAGTTTGATACTGTGTTTAATGTATCTCAATTCAGATGTCGATGTTCCCAGGCCAGACGACAAATCCATCATGACTTATGTCTCGGCACTTTACCACTATTTCAGTAAAATGAAGTCTGAACTGACGGGAACAAAGAGAATTACAAAGGTTTTTACAAGTTGTTAAGATCTCGCGTTTGTGGCTCTTTGTGAAATCTCCTAAGTTTCTATTACATAAGATGCTTTTTTTGGTCAATGCAGCATGATTTACATGGCTTTTGTATTTTTCTTGCATGATAAGAAAGGACAAGAAAGACTAATGTAGTTGAGTTTTCTTCTCCTAAGAGTGTGCAATAGTCTGTGTTTTAGCGTTCTGGACTGTTAACTCAAAGGTCATGGTTGCAAGGCCAGAAATGTCTGTTCCACTTGTTCCACTTGTTCCACTTGTTCCACTCTGGTATGAAATAAGTGCACTGATGGTGCACTTTCAATGGAACGATTGTATGACAAGGAATAGGACTGACCACCCAACCCAATGTCCTGGAAGCTCTCTCCTTAGTTTTCTGCCTGTTCGGCAGGTTCGCATGTCCAATTATTGCCACTTCTCTCTGTTCTGGGCCTCCTCCTTCATCCTCTGGAGGCTTAGAAGTTAAGTCACTTTTTCTCATGAGGGCCTCTTGGGCTTGGCTTGAGAAACTTCTTGGGCATGGTGGATTAGATCAGTGTTTCCCAAACTATGGGTTACGACCCAAAAGTGGGTCGCAGCATCTTGTCAAGTGGGTTGAGCATGACAGAGAACTTGCTTCAGGTCGGTTTAAAAATAGTTCCATTAAATTCAGAAAGACAAGATACTTGTTGAAACTGTTCTCTTGACCTTCTTTGTTGTATTGTCACTATAGTATACTCCAATGAGTATAGTCTAGTCTTGTCTCTTCATTACATAGAGTATATTCAATGCATGCATTGCAAATTGACGTAGAAATGCTAATTAAATTTTAACACGACATTGGGTCACAGACATTCATAGATTTTCCTAAGCGGGTCCTACGACCAAAAGTTTGGGAAACATTGGATTAGATCTCTGACCAAGTAACATTGAGAGCACAGATTCGAGCCTTCACTGAGACAGTTGCTGTATAGAGGCATTGAGCAAAACGTTCTTCACTCAGTGCCATCGACTGATACTTCGTCATTCAGTAGTGATGCTTAATGAATATAAAATTATAGTAGGAATAACAATACATTTATTTGCTGCCTGGTTGTCCCTTTTGCTCGTACCACTACGATGCAATATTGGGCCTTTTCAATGGTGGGAACAACCATCTGGAATGGGCTCCTCCAAGAGCTATACCTCCTACATAGAAATTCTTTGCCTGCATTTTACTCTTCATTAAAATCCATATTTTTCAGCTGTGGTCAGACTGGGA
The DNA here is from genome assembly GCA_959347315.1 of Bimastos eiseni. Classification (NCBI taxonomy): domain Eukaryota; kingdom Metazoa; phylum Annelida; class Clitellata; order Crassiclitellata; family Lumbricidae; genus Bimastos; species Bimastos eiseni. The sequence continues at coordinate 9,568,476 of OY365813.1, read as the reverse complement.
ACCTCTCTGAGTAATTATCTTGAAGGGATGCTGTATTGAGTTCACATTGATTGATTGATTGAACAATAATCAATAATCTCTTCTTGCATCTTACACCACACAAATTGTTATAACTACTTAGAAAATATTGTGAGAATATAATATTGTATCTGTTATGATCATCCTAGGCATTGGGAGGGATGATGATCGTGGATGAGATGCAGCATGATTACGATCGACTGGTGACCAATCTGATCGAGTGGATTAATTCCACGATCAAAAGGCTTGATGATCGACATTTACCCAACAATCAAGATGGTATACAACGAGAAATGGCGAAGTTTACTGCATACCGTTTACAGGAAAAACCACTCAAGTTAGTTCATAAAATTTTTTGTCGGATCTAGCTGTCCTGGAACAGTTTGAGAGAAGTAGAGTGTGGTTTGCTATAGATTGTGCTCTCTAAGTATCGTGTTTTAGAAGCTGTGAGATACAAGAAGAGCTGTTCTTGTAATAAGGATATGAAGTTATTAAAAACATGAATTTGCTAGATTGAAAAATGATTGGTTATCATTTAAATAACTGATGTTGAATTGTTGTTTATTTATAACTATATCTTTCATAACATCAGGCTCGTTTATCCACCTTAGGTCTGTGCTTGGCTAAAGTCGACTCACACAGCGCCTGTGAATAAGCCGGCTCCCGTGACTTCCCTTTTGTAGGCGCTGTAGAAATGTAGAGATTACGATTACAGTTATAGACACTTCTATGTAACTGTGGTCATCTCCTCTTGCATTTGCTTATTCAGTTTCTACATTCTTGGTTTATGGTTTTGAGGTTACTGAGCAGACTCCATGTAGTAACCATGTAGTAACCATGTAGTAACCATGTGGTAACCATGTGGTAACCATGTGGTAACCATGTGGTAACCATGTAGTAACCATGTGGTAACCATGTAGTAACCATGTAGTAACCATGTAGTAACCATGTGGTAACCATGTAGTAACCATGTAGTAACCAAGCTGTTCATGCACACTTGTGTCAAGTTTCAGATTCAGATTTATGGACCTTACATTATATCAATAAATAAATGACTGAATTAATAAATAAATAAATAAATAAAGTACATGGTGATCAAGTTATGTCTTTCACCTCAGGTACAAAGAACGAGACAACATTGAAGCTCTTTTCTTCAGCATTCAAGCAAAGCGCAAGGCTAACGGTTGGAAAATACTTGTCATGTCAGATGGAAAGCTTGTCTATGACATCGAAAGTGGATGGAAGAAGCTGGAGAAGGCAGAGCATGACAGGGAACTTGCTTTACGAGAGGAACTCATGAGGTCATTGTCTTTAATTTTCATTGTCTTTAATTTTCATTGTCTTTAATTTTCATTGTTTTTAATTTTTGTTGTGGTAATAAGCTCATCATTAACTTTTCACTTTTATTATCAGCTTCACCATCTTATTCAGCACTAATTTGTCTGATTTTGATTTTGCTGGACTGTCAAACCAGAGATCTGGAATTCAAATTTCCATCAGATGTTAATTGCTGTCTGCTTTTTGCTTCCTATAGCCAGCTCATTTAATAAGTACATGTCTGTACACTTTTGGTGAGAGGATCAATTTGCAGGCAAAGAACTCACCACCCGCCCCTGTAAGCCGAAAGTGAGAAATATGCGGTCTTGCGTACATTATTTTTTATAAATATCATAAGCTGCTTATCTTCTTGATTGTCTCAATGGTGATTTTTTAGTTTTCATATAATTTATAGTTATCATTGTTTTCTTTGGTTCACAATTTATTTAGATTGTGATGTGTCACGTGTGTCATTGTAGACAAGAAATGCTAGAATGGCTGAGGCAAAAGTTTGAGAAAAAGGTTAGCTGTACAGTTGTTATTGAGACTATTTGAAATGCTGTTTGACATTCAGACCTGACATTCAGATGATCGATTGATTGATTGGTTAATTGATTGATTTATTGATTGATGTATGTTTAGTACTTGTACAGCAATGTAAGCACGTGAATTGATGCTGGTGAAAGACCTTGTTTCCCAGAAAATTGAGGGGGATCAGCTAGTAGCCATGGAAGATAATAAGGATAGCACGTGATTTGAATGTACTTTTTACATGAGGAGTGCCAACTTGAAGCAGCCACAGGAAGCCAGCGTAGGAAACAAAGAGCAGTTGTGATAAGTATGGTCTTGGTACGAGAGTCCAGGACATAGCCACTACAGCCTTACACGCTCAAAATGGCTCTTATAAATGGAACTCTATGAAATATTTTATATTCTTTGTTGAATTTTATCACTTGTTAATCCAGGCAGCATTACGAGAATCGTGGTTGACAGAAATGACGACCATTTTATCTGACCAGAATTTTGGAAACAGATCAGACCAGGTCGAAGCTGCATTGAAGAAACAGGAAGCAATTTCGGCTGACATTGAAGCAAGGGTTCGTATTTGTATAGTTGATACTACTCTCTTCTGTGTCTTCATCAGCGATTGCTGCAAATGTATTTCTTAGCATAGAGTATTTGAGCAATGAAATCGAAATCTCACCTGTATCATTAACTGGTTGTGTTAATTTTATGACAAAGTCAAAGGTGTAAGATGAATGGCAGAGTTTCTGTTGTGATATCAGAGCATATTTTGTGAATGCGTCAATGCCTCATTCAGTTCATTTAATTTGGAGGGGAATCCAATGGTTCTATGAGTGTGTGTGATAGAGAGAGAGAGACAGAGCAAGAGAGAGAGACAGAGAGAGAGAGAGAAAGAGACAGAGAGAAAGAGATAGATAGAGAGAGAGAGAGAGAGAGATTGGAGGAAAGAGAGAGAGAGAGAGAGAGGCAGACTAGCACAGAAAGAGAGAGAGAGACAGACACACAGACGGAGAGTGGCTTTTCTTTGGTCTTTGGTGTCTTGTCCATAGGTTGAGCTTTGTGAGCCCATTTTATGCCCTCATTGAATTTTTATATTTGCCGAAACCTAAGCAAAGATTATTTGTAATCCCAAATGAATTAAGGGTATTTTTTAAGTTAATCATGCAAGTATTTTGTGTCTGTCAAAAGGAAAACCGTTTTACAACGATTCATGAATTGGCCGCTGAGTTGAGTCGGCACAACTACCATGCTAAAGACGTCATATGCAAAAGGTTGAGATGATGCGTATTTCTTAGTTTACATTTTGAAAATGTAAAATGTTTTAGGACTCAAATTTTTTTTATAAGAATAACCCAGGTACAGCATGGCTTTGAGATTTCTTAGATCCTGGATTTGTTACTTGCTTAAAACTTACGATATGTGTTTATATGAGTTAGTGCTAATTGTTGAGAAATGTTGGATGGAAAAGTATTACTATTACTTGCTTGTCATTAACCCTTTAACGACCAGCATTATTGATTGTGTCTTACATCTTACTACTTACTTGTTAACTCTGACTATCGTGCCTCTGATTGAACAGCGTTGATATCTGGCGTTTGAATCTCTTGTTAATCATTAATTCATTAACTCATTCATGTAAAATTGCTTTTTATGCATAGCAACATTGCAACTTGTATTTAGAGAGCAAGTGATTTTGACAAAATGGCAGCATCTGAAGGAGCTACTGGACAAGAAAAGTAACATTCTAAGTGGCTTTGCTGAACTTCTGGAAATGTTTCGACAGATTGAGAGCATGGGACTGCAATTGAAGGAATTGCAGGTAGGCATTGTTTCTTATGTTGATATAAGATATAGACATTGGTTGTATCCGAGTGCCTTTACCACTTTGATGAAGAGAGTTGACTTAAAGTTACTGGGAACCATTGTTGGCCATCGTTAATGTGTTAACATACAAAACCACAGAAGCACTTAGTCTTTGTCTTTTGTCTGTCCTACTCCTCTCTATTAAGTTGGTGTCTTATCCCTGACTGAGGACGTAATACTTTTTTATATGCTGACTCTAGTCTGTTGTTTATCATTTAAATTTTTAAACAATGCATGAGACTGTCAGAGTGCCAAATCTAGTTACATTAATTCATGAAATGTTGGTGACAACTGAACTAATTTTAATTGCTCAGATACAGTTTAGATGCTCAAAATTATATCAGAATCTAACTTTTGTTTTTATACAAAATTACGCAGTGGGGTGTGTTTCTTTGCCGTTTCTAGATAGTACTGCAGTCTGATGATTATGGAAAGCATCTACTAGGAGCAGAGGATCTTCTTCACAAGCACTCCCTGCTTGAAACACAAATTAAACTCGTTGGAACACAGATTCGTTTGTTGAACCAGAACGCCCAGCCATTCATGAAATCACTGCATCCTGAAGCACAGCTTCTGCAGAAACGCTTGGAGCCACTAAACAAGGAGTTTGAAAGGTGTGAACATTAGACAAAACTTCATTCCACAAGATCTGTGTATAAGCATAATTTGACAGGAATAAGTTTATTGGGTCTGCCGTATTTCAGGTATTTCATCCACTCACAATTTAATGGGGTGGGGCATTTTTTGCCATTTTAATCTGGTAACACAAATTTGATAGCGAATTCTACCAATGGCAATGAGCCCTATGTTAGAGTGGTGAGTAATGCTGATGCCATTCTGCTGTTTCCTATTGTTACTATTTGGGAAATTTGTACTATTATCATAATTGCAGTTGCTAGCGTAACTTTGAGGGTTGCTTTAGAATGTTCTTCGTTTGCTGAATGCAAAGTTTAATTCAATTAAGTTTTAACATAACTATAATGCCAAAGTTGAATTTTAGCATGTTTAAGAACTTTATTGCCTGCTTATATTTATGTTGTGTAATAGGTTTATTGTGTAAATGATTTATATGAATCTTTTTTGTGTTTCTTGCAGTGTTCATGGAGTTTGCCAGCAAAGAAAAGCGAAGTTGGAAGGTTCCGTTTCTTATTTTCAGTTCCTTCAGGACAGTACTGAAGGAGAGAGTTGGCTGCTGGAAAAAATCCATGTGGCAAAATCACCGGATATTGGAAAAGATTTGGTTTCATGCATAGCTTTCCTAAAGCGACATGAGGTATATGGATTGATTTGCTTTGAAAATAATCCTCGACCAGTTATATAATTGTAATTGACATCGATCATTGCAAAGCACCTCTCAGCGATTCGGAGGTGCTCCCGATTCAAGTATAGATTCGGATCACTAACAAGTTAAATGGACATTTTGAAACAGTGGGTGAGAAAGACTGAGCAGCTAAAGTCACAGTTCCTGTGGAATGCAGTTCCAACTGGACGTGCCAATGTAAACAGAAGTTCTAGTTTGAGCAGTAACCCATGCATGCATATGGGGAGCAACCAGAAGGCCTCTGTTGGAGAGTGGAGTGGCAAAGGAGTGAATAGGTCCTGAGGTATCAAAGAGCTACCCTGACTAAACAGTTAAAATGTACTCTGCCTTCCACTGTTCTCTGGCACACTGCCATCCAGTGAGGAGTGTCCCAAATGAAAGCTATTATGTAGGCAAATCCCGGGAAACCACCAATAAGGTGAGCAGTACATGCTTTATTCTAGACGTCTAGGTTTCATTAATGCGTGGTGCTCTAAGATTGCTGTGAATCCACAATTTTACAACATCTTGTGGCAACATAAATATAGCAGAAATTCTTTTGAACAGTCCTCAGTGCTTGTGTGTCATTTGTAGTTAAAAATATGCAGTTGATTTGCGATACACAATATAAAGTTCACACATAAATTTAATTATACGTACTGACCTATTACTTTTCATTCAGTCCCACAACTTCATTTCTTGTTCTTTTCTTTCTGTGGTAATCTGGAAATCCTGAAATATTTGAGAGGGTGACATTTGCAACTCTGATTTAATATGGGCTTTGCTCTTATTGTCTTGATTTTCTTGATACTGACGTGAGACCAATTTTTAAAATCTCATGTTATTACGTATTTGATTAATTTTCAGGGAACATCGCAATTTAATTTAGTATCAAATTGAATGCATACTTTTTGTCTTTTTGTTCATGGTCCATAACACCATGTTTGGTATCTCTAGATATTTTGAATCAGAAGATTCATCAATATTTTTTAAATTCACATAAGTTCTGAATCTTGAACCAACATGTGCTCTCTTACCGCCATGCAGGCAAGCCGCGCCTTTTCGTGCGTTGGACTGTTACGTTGGAACTCCTTGCCGTTACCAATTCGAAGTCTCCCACTGTGTGTAGCATAGGAGACATTTTCTGGACTATTGAAGATGCATTTATTTCAGAACTGTTAGGTAGCTTCGGTAAGCGCCCTCGTGATGCAAGGGTGCTATATAAATGTTCATGTGCATACATACATACATGTGGATGATTTGTTCCAGGCTCTGGAGCAGGAAGTGCAGGCCCGGAAGGGTCTTGATGACATGGTCTGCCTTCTCGGACAGCAGTTGACAAAGGCAAACCATCCATCTAAGAATGGCATCCAAAGCCAACTAAACAGCCTGCAGGAGAAAAGACGTCTGCTCGATGGTCTCATCAAGGAAAGGCGCCAGCGCCTTGAGGATGCTGCAGAGTCTTATCAGGTTGATTGTCTTAGCATTATTGTCCTTGTTATTGTTGTATAAATGTCTTTATTAAGTGTGACTTTCTAAGCATCAGTTGATGCACTGAGAAATTGTGAGTTTAAACCTTGCTTTAGGTTTGTAACAGAAACCTTCTCAGATGAACTTCTAATCATTGCTGTCACCTCTCTGTCTTACTTGTGACATAACTCAATGGTTAGAGCATATATGAGCGAGATTGACTATGTTGTGATAGCGTTTTAATTCATCATTTATGGAAGTGATATATTTTAATTTATATCATACCCTGTAGGTTGTTGCTCATGATCAATCCCCATACATTAATTGACTGTGACTATATTTCAAGTCAAGTTTCAATTCACCTTGGAGTTCCCTCATTTTGTTTTCTCATTCTCGGTTCCCTTGGCCCGTGTTACTCTAGAGTCTAGACCAACAACACATCTTCACAGTACACATTTACCTGCTCCACAATGATTGTTATTAGGTGCGCTATCATTGGACGCGCTATCATTGGACGGTATCCCATTCATTGTCTGCCAATGCTACCCCAACACCTGTCCTTCATGGTCTCTCGCCTTGACTACTGTGTATTGCAATGAAGTGGCACAGTTTTACTTATCACAGGTCTAGTAACATATATGTATTTAGTAACATTTATGTATTTAGTAACATTTATGTATTTAGTAACATTTATGTATAAATTATGAGCCAGAAGTTGGATGATTTCATTTTCTACTTGTTGGAGGATGACATTACTTGATCATAGCTGTGCTGATGATTTTCTATACTTTGTTAGTATTATTCCGATGCAAACGAAGCCGAGTCTTGGATGAAGGAGAAGATGGCGCTGGTCCTGAGTGATGATTTTGGAAAGGATCTACCAAGTGCGAGGGTTCGATTCAGTCTCATTACTGTTTTGCTTATTCGGTATTAAGCATTCCTATTTGCAGCCTAATCGATTGACGGTGCTATGTGCATGGACACATTGGACAAGATAGACAATGGTGGGCGTGGACCACATAGCTTGGATGTTCTGATTAATATGCGAAGAAGAGCTAAGTTCTTGGCCTAGAATAATCCCTAAGTCTTGGACAGAGTCAAGAATGGTAAGATGCGGAAAGGTTCCAGCCACCAAGCACCGGTCTACATCTGCCAGTCATCTTCAACCACCGAGCCAGATGGATTGAGTTTTTGTAGTGTTTAGGAGAGGGCATCCATAGCAACATACACATGCAGTACAACTGCCACAGCATAACTGCAGGCATGCACTCATAGATAGTCATGTGTTCAGCATGACTTGAGATACTTAAGAGTGTTATATTTAAAATTTTGACACTTATATACCCATATGCATTTTATTGTTATTACTGGCTGTTAACCCGTGAAAAATCATGAGTCGTACGTAACTTTAACCTTACCTTAAGCAATGTATTGCTCAGACAGGGTTATAGATAGTGTCGCTTCTGCACATGTATTTTATGCAAAGAACTTTCGGGTGCAGAAATTTTTTTTTCATGCGTTGAGAGGCCGAAGTTTTGACCACAGTAGCTCCACGAAATAATAAAAAACGCTAAAGTACACGTGGACAAAACGGATTTAAAATAGACTAAAATACACATTTGCCCATGAATTTTCTATTTTTAATGATAATTGATGGAATTATACCTAAATTACACGATGTATAACTAACTCATTAATGCTGAATATGGCCTATTTAGGTCAACTTTATTTGCATACGACGACAACACACACACAGCAACGTTTGTGCCCTGCATATTAAGGACATATTGTGACGGTTGACAAATACGTGACTTAAGTAATTATTGTTGTTGATTATTGCATGTTGTGAATGAGCCTACTCAAGGTCTCTACAATTATCTGTCTCGGGGAGGTTCAAACACTTGCACTTTGTGCTACAACGTCTAACCAATCAGCTACTATGTCCCACATACATACATCCTTGTAGTATTTGTCATTTCTGTCATTATCGTCGCCATCATTCACCTTGTCACCTTGTGCTGTTTTTCTTGGAAATCTAGCGACCGCCATGACCAATCCTCTCCAATTTTTTCTGTCCGAAGTTGCATCTCTTAATTCCTCCAGGCTCATTTCAGTTTTTTCATGTATCACATCCATCCATTTTTTCCTTGAGTGCCCTCTTTTCTTCCTTCCTCCTCCACATGCCAGCATCATTTCTTTTTCCATTCCAGTTGATCGCATAACATGTCCAAAAAACATTAGCTTCCTTCTCAACGCTGTTTGTTGTAACGTCTCATCATTCTCGACTCCAATCTTCCTGTGCACTTCTTCGTTTGTCTTCTTCTCCGTCCAAGATATTCTCTGCATCTTCCTCCATATCTACATTTCGCATGCATTGATTTTCTTCTCCATGTTCTTTGTCATTGTCCATGTCTCACAGCCGTATAGTACTGTAGGGAAGATCATTGCTCTCACTAATCTTTTTTTGTTGTGTCTATGCTCACATGTTTGTCTTTCCATATCTTTTCCAGTCCGTTCATTGCAGTTTTCCCTATTGCCACCCTTCTCTTTCCTTCTTCTTCTATTTCCAAGTCACATTTTCCCTCTTTTTCTATTAATGATCCCAGGAACGTGAAGCTTGTTACCACCTCTATTTCCTCTCCATCTATTTCGAAACTGTCCCAATCAGCTGTTGTCATTATCTTTGTCTTCTTTATATTGAAGTATAGGCCTGCATTCTCACTTTCTCTCTTCAGTCTTCTTATCAGTTTTTCCAGATCTGCATTCTTCCCTACCAGGAGTGTTGTGTCATCCGCATATCTTAGATTATTCAGTGTCCTTCCTGCTATCTTTACTCCTTCAGTTGCCTCTTCCATTTCTGCCCTCCTCATTATCCTTTCTGCATACAGGTTGAAAAGAAATGGGGACAGGATGCACCCTTGCCTCACCCCTTTATTGATTTTAAATTTGTCTGTGTCTCCAAATTCTGTTCTTATCACTGCCTCCTGGTCTTTGTACAATCCCTTTAGTAGTTGTATCAAGTGTTTTGGTATTCCCATTTCTATTAGAGTTTTCCACATCAGTTCATGGTTAATGCAGTCAAATGCTTCACTATAATCGATGAAACATACGTGTATTTTTTGTCCGTATTCCCTTTGCCTTTCCATTATCCACCTCATGTTGGCAATATGATCTCGAGTTCCCCGAGATTTCCTAAATCCTGCCTGATTGTCCGGAAGCTCTCTCTCAATTGTGTTCTCCATTCTTTTATGAATTATTTTGAGTAGTATTTTGCTTGTGTGTGATATCAGTGCTATTGTCCTGTAATTTTCACGCTCTCTTGCGTCTCCTTTCTTAAATAAAGGGATAAATATTGATCTCTTCCATTCCTCTGGCCACTCTCCGGTTTTCCATATGTTATTGCATATTTTTTTTATTGTCTTTATCATTGCATCATCTCCCGTTTTTATCAGTTCTATGGGTATTCCATCGTGACCTGGCGCTTTGTTGTCCTTCAGTTGTTTGATTGCCCATTCCACCTCTGCTTCCATAACCACCGGTTCCTTTTCGTGTTCTGTTACATCATTTTGCTCTATTTTTACTCTCTTGTCTTCGCTGTACAGCTCCTCCGTGTAGTCCTTCCATCTTTTCTTCATCCCCTCTTTATCACCAATTACGTTTCCATCTCCTGACTTCAGTGAGCCCATTCTAGGTGTAAATTTTCTCGTTATTGCCCTCACTTTTGAGAACATTTCTTTTGTTCTCCCTTTCTTTCCTTCTTCCTACGTTTCCCTGCACATTTCATTTAAATGTTTTTCTTTATCTTTCCGTGCTTGCTTTTGGAAGGCACTGTTCATTTCTCTTACTTTATCTTTGTTTCCTGCGCTTTTTGCAGCTTTCCTTTCTCCTGCTATACTAATAGCTTCTAGCGATAGCCATGGTGTTGTTGTGAATTTCTTCTTGTTTGGGATGTGTTTCTCTGCAACTTCCAATATCGTTCCCTTCATCTTCTCCCACAGGTTGTTTGTGTCCTCCTCTACCTCCATCACGTCCCTCTCCAGTACTTTGAACCTATTCTTTATTTCCATCCTGTATTCCGGGGTGATGCCTTTGCAGTCATATGTGGTCATTCTTTCTCCTTTTTTTAGTTTCTTCAGTTTCGTTTGTAATGTTGCCGTTAATAGTTCTTGATCAGTTCCACAATCCGCTCCACAATCCGCTCCTGGTTTCGTTCTTACATCTCTGATTGTGCTTTTCCATCTTTTATTTATCTTTCCGTGCTAATTATCATCACTTTTATTACTATCATTAACTTTTGGTATTCGTTATTTGATTAACCTGTACTGTGTTTTTATGCAGAATCTTCTGAAGCGGCATAACCACCTGAATGGAGAGATTAAGGCTTTTGAGCATGATGTCAAACGACTTGACCAACTGGCAACTCTCATGACGAAAGCAACTACTGGACACAAGGTGAGTAATACTCATCAGATTGCAGCCTTGACCACTGAATGTAATATTATGTCATCAAGTATTTATATAGCACTCCTTCAAGATATCTACTCAGAGGCACTCTCTATGCTGGCCCATATGATGTTAGATGTCATTGCAAACAATAAACTACATCAGTTATCTACTTGTAGAAGAAGAAATGAGCTTGAGGCAATAAGACTGCAATATGGATAGGAGAATATTTTTTATTTGTTGCTCTTAATGCAAATAAATTGTACAAAGAATAAAAATTGATAAATTCAACATCTCTACCAACAATGCCAATTATTTCTGCTGCTTTGGATTTTGCACTTTTTTTAAAATAAAATTTGTATTACTGGTTTGTGCTGGCAACAATTTGTTTTGGATATCTTAATTCTTTTGTTGTATTCCATGGCACTAAAATATTCCTGAACTGCTAATGTGATGAGTTCCTCTTGGAGTGGTGATATAAACTTGTGATCACATATGCAGTACAACTGCTAAAGCACAATTGCAGGCATACAATAATAATAAGAATAATAATAATAATAATGATAATAATAATTACAGTTTATAAGTCACTGTAAACACGGCCATGCCACTGCAAGGGCGCCTAAAAGACCTACAAGAAGTCAGCAGACTGGATAAGCCTTAGTGAACAAGTACGATTTCTACTTAGTTTTGAAGGAATACAAGCACAGATAATCATGTGTTCAGCATGATTTGAGGTACTTAGGAAGCTGTATTGAGCATTTTGATATTTACATACCCATATGCATAATATTATTATTGCATGTTGTGAATAAGCTTACTCAAGGTCTCTCCAAATATCCATCCTGGGAAGCTCAAACCTCTTTTAATCTTTAATTTTCCAGATCAGTCCAGAGGCGATGAAGGAACTCACAGCACCGAGTACGATTCTGTCTGGTGAAGATGAAGCAGAGAGACTTGTTCCTTTCGCCCGTGAAGTGGAACGAGAGCAGACTGTGATGACAGAAGAAGTTACTGAAAGAACAGTACTTCAAGTTCAGGCTCTCTATCGATATTCAGGAAAAGATCTTGAAGTAGAAAAGGGAGAAGTATGTAGGATCATTCAACTCCTCTTTTACCATTTTTGCGATATTCTATTGTATACCTTATAACTTTTTTGCTGATTCCTCAGGGTAACTAGTGAATATCTATAATCGTAATCTTTTGCAAATGAGTGCTACCACTAATCTAGTCTGTTTGACCTCCTGTTAATCTATTCTACTCTGGTAAATTGTATTGCATAGTTTGGCTATATGTTTGTCTTGGAGTCTAACTCATTGGGTGGTAGTGTGGCACCCTTGGCTGGGTGAGCGATTTAGCGTTTAACCCCACCCTTGCCAGGTAAGTAACTGAGGAGTGCAATTGATCCCTCATGTCAAATGAGGAGCTCTGCTTACCATGTGTAAATATTCCAGGTATTGAATCTGCTGATGAAATCAAACAAAGATTGGTGGAGTGTCCTACGATCTAACGGCCAGGCAGGCTTCATTCCAGCTAAGTACGTCAGAGAAGTGGAGCCAAAGATTATCAAGACAGTCGTCAAAGTTCCCAAGAAGCAGATGGTCAAGGTTGACGCTCATAACGAACCTGCCTTAAAAAACGTCTTGCCACTGTTGCAGTTCCGAAGAACACCATCGTGTGAGCATTATCTCTAAGGCTGCTAACATGTTTGAGATTTTTATTTTTCATTTGTATTGAATAGTACTTTGATGCCAAAGATGATAATAATTACTAGCAAAGATGATAATAATTTGTTCTTCTAGGAATATTGTTTGCAATGTTTTCCAGCATTCCACTCTTAAGAAGCTGAACTGGATCCCAGCATGTGTCAGAACTTTCATCCTATTGCAAATCTTTCCTTTCTCTTAAGGACTTCAGAGATTTTTTCTACAGCTTCTTCCTTACCACGAGCACTTCGAGCAGTTGAGACGTTTCTCACCTAAGCAATTTAGTTTTAGAGCTCACTGCTCAACTGAAACTGCTCTTCTTTCTCTTTTCTCTGACATCTATTCTGCTTATTTATTTACTTTTTGGGGGATTTATATAGAGCCCCTTCAAGTCATCTACTCAGATGTGTGCGATAAATTCCATGTCACTCTCTGAGCTCTGTTTAATGTGTCTAGCATTCAATATGGTAGATGATCACGATACTTTATTGTATTGCCTTGCAGTATCCTTTCGTCTTAGTCGCCTCACTCTTCTTTGGTTTAACTCTTTTCATATTGATCGCACAGATCACAGATGGTTGTTCCAGGTGAGCACCTGTCAAATTCGGGGTCCCTCAAGAAATCTGTCCTGGGTCCACTTCTCTATACCATGTTTACAGCTGCTATTCCTCATCTCTTTGCTAAGTGTTGCCTACTTTCATGGCTTTTCGTCCAACCAGCTTCCTCTTTTCCAATCTGTTGAATCTCTCTCTGCTGATCTCAACTGTTGGATATCTTGAAATCGTCTTTCACTTAAATTGTCCCAGGACTCAACTTATCTGGCTGGGTACCTGCCAGCAGCTGCTTAAACTTGATTACAGTTTTTGTTCGTTCTCTTAGGACTTTTATTTTTTGAGGGGTTCTTCAATCTGCGAGCTCATGTGATTGGATTGTACTAACTGTGAGAGGGCCTTTGTGACATTGAAGTAGAATGCAGTTGAATGTTGTAATTTATTTTTGCTCATGAAATAGTTTATTTTTAATGAAACTTCCTATTTTCTCTCTAAGTGCATATAGCCTAGCGACAGACTAGGTTAAATGTGCAAGATCGCATTTCTGTTTGATCTTGCAAGTGCCATCAGTTTATTATAATAATGATTTCTTGTGAAGTTTGCTAACTGATCTTGTTTGAAGTTATCGTTTACTTATTTATTTCATTTAGTTACCATATTAATAAAAATACTTTGGTATATCCTCATTTCTTAATGAGAATTAATTTGATTGATAAACTGGTGCGATTGATTGATGACTTGTGCACTACAATTATATTAATGCTGTAGATGCTAAAATAGTACGATTGATGTGATTGTTGTTGCAGTTAGGTCACAGGCCAATCTGCATTTTGATAGAAAAAATGTTGAAAAGCGACAGCAGATCATCAACAGCACCTATGAAAAACTGTGTTCACTTAGTCAGGTCAGAATTCAGTTAGATAAGTATCAGTCAAGACTTTTGTAACACGCAGTGTTCAAATAGTAATGCCTCATTTCATTTATAAGGTCGGGGCACACCATTGATTTGTCATCCTAACAGAGTTATAATGGCCACTGTAATATTGTGAAATAAGATAAAGTTTGAAAAGAAAAACTGGAAGCTAGTAAGTGAAAAAGTTTTAAAATTATGTAACTGAAAAGAGGATGTGAAAAATCAGTAAATTGAGCAAATGAACCAAAGCAACAAAGACAGCAAAAACCAGTCTGTGATTGAAAGTCCTAAGAAGTTTTGTGAACTTGAAAACACTCTTCTCCTCAAAAGTCACTGTAGAACGTATTTGGTGATTGTAAATCGTAACTGTGGACTCCAATTACATTAGCTGCCATTCTAGAGCTTGGTTTTGTTCATGAGCCTCAAATATATTTCAACTTAGATCACCTCAAGTCCTAGACAATAATTTTGCTTTTTGTCGTCTACCAGATCTGCAATTGAGCATTAATTTTTGTTTTAATCGTCAGTCGTAGACATTCTTGATGATTGAAATTCTTGCATATAATTTAGATACATGTAATATAATTGTGAATTTGATTAAAGATGTTGTGCAATTCTGAACCTAAGTTGTGAAACACATTTTCATATATTGGGGCATCTTTATGACTTTGTTTAGAATGTGTACCATTATGTTTCAGAATCGAAAAAGGGATCTGGATGATGTGATTCGTCTGTTTGAGTTTTCCAATGCTTGTGACGAGTGTGATGCCTGGATTCGTGACAAAGTATGGGTTCCTATGTTTAGTTTGTTTAGTTTTTACAGAAAGGTAAAGGCACTTATTTCCATTGGAAAACTGTGACTTTGTCTTTGATATTTTATAGATTGGATTGAAATTATATGTATTGTAAAATGTGTAAATTATATTTAATTTTACTTATGCCAGTTTGTATATATCTCAAAATGAAGTTCCACTGCAGTTATGTTGTTTTGTTCATTATAGGAGAAAATTTTGAAGACAAATGAAAGTCTATCGCAAAATATGGAAGCCATCAAGCGCAAATACCAGGTCAGGATAGTCTGTGTTTAGTTGTATAAAGTTGAGTACGTATTTGATTAAAGATGCTTTCTGTTTCCTGACCTGCTCGACCCTACCAGGCACTGAAACCGAATCATCAGCCACGGATGTAGCAAACCTTGTCTGTTATAATCTAAGGACTTCTATATAGCACCATCATTGAAAGCACCAGTCGATGTTCTCTGCAAGTGAAATCACGATCAGCAATCAAAATCCATTGGAGGTTCTTACAATGAATTCTTACAATGTTTGGCAAGAAAGCTGAAAGAGACGAGACCAAAGTGTGGATTTGAATTACATCAAAGAATTAATAAAGTGAACAGAACTGGGCAGTGGATTTTGCAGCTTTGAACCTAAAACTATTCTGACTTGATTTGATATAGAGCCAGCATTGAGAAACTTTTGCAGATTTACATCAATCGTACTTCATTACTGTTTAATTTGTTTCAGTTTGTATTTCGATAGTAACATAAGAATTGCTTAATTTCGATTCTACATGTATGCATTATTTTCATTGTTTTTATTATCCAGATTTTGATAACAGACATGGCTGTCAACAGTCATTTGATTGATGATGTCAATTCAATGGCAGATGCCATGATACGCGATGGACACAAGGAAACTGAATACATTAGAAGAAAACAAAGCCACATTAATAGCAGGTCGACACTGTCAATTTCAAATGCTCAAGAACAAGTTGTGTGGTGGGCTTATTGTGCCGAGTACCCCTCTACACTGTCAATTTCAAATGCTCAAAAACAAGTTGTGTGGTGGGCTTATTGTGCCAAGCACTCTTCTACCTGCATGATCTTTGTCGACCTCTTTCCTCTTACAAAGGCGCTCCTTTTGTCCATGGTGACAGTCCTATTTTTCCGTCCTGCAGCAAAGCTGAGCCGTTTCTTCTCTTCAACAATCTGAAATGGACTTTCCTTGGTTCTATGCCGTCCTGCAAATGGCGCCTGTTTGCAGTTTAACCATTTTGCCGCTTGGCCTGGTTCAGCAGCGCATCTGAGTAGGAATCTTGAAGGGATGCTATATAAATTTTGATTGACTGATTCAACAACAAGCTATCGACAACATGTTGATAAGCTTGTATTAATTTGTATCGGTATTATTATGTTGAAGAAATTAATTTTTGTGCTTAGGCATAATGCTGGTTTTAATGGTGTTATGTCATCAACTAAAAGTTGATGACGTAACACCAGTCAGTCGATGGATTAACATCTGCTAGATTTTAAAGTATTAAGAAATAACACGATCTCGTTAGAACACGGTTATTATACCATTCGTTTTCTCTCGATATCAAGACCTGGAATATCTATTTATTTTCTGGCTTTTTGTTTCGGAATTTTGCAGGATTGTGAGTTAAAACGTTTGAATTGTAAAACTAGAAAACGAAATTAATAAATTTATAATCCACAACGGTATATAAGTTAACATCGTAAGACGTCACAATGCGTGTTACTTAGCAATGAACGAAGACGCCGACTCATTTGTCGTTTTAGCGTGAAGTTGTTTACATCCAATATTCAAGATTATTTCACTCTCCCCACAGAACACGAATGGAACGGAATATAGAAACTATACTGGCTCAGACGTCGCCAAAACAACACTACTGAAGAACTGTGACAAGCGAAAGAATTGGATCTCCAGTGACACCTTTGAATTAATAAGAAAGAAAAGAGATGCAAAAACAAAGTCTCCACAAGAGTACAAAATTCAACAAAATGAGGTACAACGGATGTTACGAAAAGACAAGCAGTCGGAATTGGATACATTGTGCATCGAGCTGGAGGAGAACGAAAGGAAAGGTAACACCAGACCTGTATTCCAAATGGTGAAGAAGCTCACTGGCTCGTTCAAGCCTTGAACCACAGCCATTAATGACAACAACAACAAAAAACTTGTTGAACCGGAAAAGTAAACCAAAGATGGAAAGAATATTACGAAGGACTCTACAGCAATGAAAAAGAAGAAAAAGACATAAAAATCGAAATACAAGAAAAGGAACCACCGCCACTAAAAGAAGAGATAAGACGGGCCATATTGAAAAGAGCTATGCGGAAGCCACCAGGCCCAGACGGCGTAGCCGCTGAATGTTTAGATTTGGTGGAGATATGACTCTGACAAAACTACATGAGATATGTGTGGACGTATGAGAGACCGGGGATTGGCCAGAAGAATGGTCACAGTCAATTTTTATTCCACTGCCGAAGAAAGGAAATCTACTTCACTGTGGTAATCACAGAACAATTGCGCTAGTCTCACATGCCAGTAAAATTTTGTTACAAATGATACTGGAACGCATCCAGACCAAGGTGGAAACACAGATCGCTGAAGAACAGGCTGGCTTTAGGCCAAGAAGAGGCACGCGAGATCAAATTGTGAACTTAAGAATCATCTTCAAGAAAGCGAGAGAAAGGAAACAACCACTGTACCTCTGCTTCATTGACTTTACAAGAGCTTTTGACATGATTCAACACGATCAACTATGGATAACCATGATGGAGATGGGTTTCCCATCCCACCTCATTCAGCTATTGCGAAATCTCTACAAACAACGAGCTACTGTAGAGACAGACAGAATTATGTCGACATGGTTTAGTATCAAGAAAGGAGTCCGACAAGGATGTAATTTGTCACCAAGCCTGTTTAACATTCTGGCAGAGCAGATAATGCGAAAAGCACTACTAGACTACCACAAGGGATTCAAAATTGAAGGGAAGACTATAAATATCCTTAGATAAGCTGATGACATCGTGATACTGGCCACTTCACCTGAGGATTTACAGGAGTTGGTGCAACGTGTTGAGATATCAGCAAAAGAATACAGTATGCTGATTAACGTAGCAAAGATAAAAGTAATGACAAATAACAATGATACACTTTTGATCAAGGTTAATGGATACAAACTGGAACAAGTGGACTCATTTACATACTTGGGGAACAGAGTAACGAAGGACGGGGACTGTGCGAGTGAGGTAAAATCAAGATGAGCTATGGGAATGTCAGTCATGTTTAAGTTGGTAAGCCTCTGGAAGTATAAATCAGTCAGTACTAAAACCAAACTGAAACTCATGAAGGCCTTGGCATGGCCAGTAGCAACGTATGGTTGTGAAGCGTGGACAATAAAGAAAGGAGAAGAGAAACGTATACAAGCATTTGAGAACAAGTGCATAAAGAAACTGCTCAGAA
This sequence comes from Bimastos eiseni, assembly GCA_959347315.1. Taxonomy (NCBI): domain Eukaryota; kingdom Metazoa; phylum Annelida; class Clitellata; order Crassiclitellata; family Lumbricidae; genus Bimastos; species Bimastos eiseni. Next base: position 9,550,099 of record OY365813.1, on the reverse strand, counting down.
TTACATGGACAGCAATGGTGACAACCGAACAAGTGTATCAAATGGCGAAAGTTGACAGCAAACTGTTGGGTCACATCAAATCCAGAAAACTGCGGTACTTCGGGCACATTGTGAGACAGCCTAAAGACAGTAATGAGAACAGTGTGATGTTGGGTATAGTGGAAGGAAGCCGAAGTCGTGGAAGACCCAGAATCTGCTGGTTTGACAATGTCATGGCGTGGACTGGTTTAAAAGGCACAAGCTTAATGAACATCATACGAGACAGAAAGCATTGAACATCACTTTCCCATTCATGTAGTCAATCGTCGCGAAGCGACGATGATGACATGACATGACATGGTTTAATGGCACTTTTTAATTGATTCATGCTGGGATTCCAGCATAAATTGTTTGTATTTCATCAAAGAAGTGTAACTGTTGGTGTTTTTCCTATAGTTTAATGCTTGTCTTCTAATTCTTTGGGTGTCTACTACATAGACTGCTCTTAAGGATTCCTGTGACAATTGGTCAAAGATTTTTAGTGATATATTTGAAATATCAGTGTTTTACAAAGCAGTCAATGTATTTGTTTTTTGACAGGTGGAAAACCCTGAACACTTTGAAAATGCAGCGTCAACAGTCTCTTGCAGGTGCTTCAGGGTGAGTAACAGTTGGTTTTGTATTTGATGTGGTATAAAAAATTGTCAGAATTTGCTATTCAGCACTTTTTAGAAAGGCTCTATTATCATTGTAACCTACTGTTTCGAATGAGTGTCTTTAAATTAGCTTGTTCCCACAGCTTAATTTTTATTTACTTTGGAGATCTTGAGATTGCAATTACATTTAAATCTTGAAGATGCATTTTAACAATGTCCATAATTATATATGTCATTTCCCAGTAACATTCTTTTATATGTGGAAATTGCATTTCATCAACTTGTGTATATAGCATTTTATCGGTAACTGAGATAATGACTGCTTTCGCAACACCACAGAACAAGTTTTTGCAGAATTCAAGGAGCTAAGAAGACAACTAATTGTGAAGGGCATTTTGTCATTTTGCGTAGATACTGATAAAGAAAATTTTTAAATTTGTGTACAGACTGCTAGAAATATTGCAGTAATTTTTAGTCTTTGTTTGTGTCTATGATAGGATTGAGCTATTCCAGGAAATGTGTGATGAACTGAAGGGCTGGATCATTGAAAAGACTAATGTCATTAATCCAAATGAAACTGGAAAAGACTTGAGGTCTCTCCGGGCTCTGACCCGAAGGAATGAGAATCTGGAACAGGAATTGAAACTCATGGAAGTGAAAAAGCAGAAAATTAGTCTTGTGGCAAGCGAGTAAGTGTGTTTTTTTAGCGACAGTGTTCATTTACTGAAGGGCCAAAATGCTGGTGTTCACGCAGATGTTGTTCATATTCTAGTGTTTCATCTTTAATGAGCAACTGAAGTTATTTTACTGAAGTTCAACATGATGCTACATATAGTTAGGAGGCTGAGTCTGTTATCCAAAGATCGTGGAGTCCACTCTGTTTAACAACCCTTTTGTTTGCGCGTGCATCGTCACCGTGCAATGTGGGTATGGCAATTCCTAAGATGGACATTCAAGACCTTGGTATTCGTTCATTGCTGACTCAAAAGTCCAAGTAAGAGAAATGTGTTTTCCCTCAGTCCTGTTATGGAACAGAGCATTGCCATTTAAATTTACTGTTTATTACATAGTGTGAAGAAGTCCTATCCGGAAGAGTCACAACATATCGTTCAGAGAGAAAATGAAATTGATAGCCTGTGGGTGGTTTTGCAGGTATACCTTTCTCTAACTTCTGTGTCTTGTTCCTTAGTTGCCAACATACATTAAAAGTCAAACATGCAATGCATCGATCAATAGACTCTTGTTTTGCTGGTACAAAGCTATGAGACTAACTGCCCTGCTCAGTTCATTCAGTTCTTTGATTTGATTCAGATCTAAATTGATAAATCATCTTTTCAGCTTTTCTGATCTGATGTATCTGATTTCAATCTGGTTTCTCCAATGGATTTTCATTTCTGATTAAGATTTCACTTGAAGCAACCAGCGATTGATGTCTTGGGCACGATGATAATGGCACTATAGAAATAATTGGATTAGATTAGAATAGACCATAGCCATTAGTTGGTGATTTGCAGTTCTAATAAAATCTGTTAGCTGGAGTAATCTTGTTTCATGCATAATGGCAAACTTGTATTTAGCTACAAAAGAATTTGGGTGATCAATGCATTTTTGCAAGTGTTTCATATTAGAATCGAAATAAATGTGTCCGACAGTTACAAACGAAAGATATTGTTATTGAAATGAGAACTGATGAAAGTCCTAAGTTCATGTTTAAGTTAGATGTCTGTGAGTGTCTTCTTGAATTGTAGCATGTTCCAATGCCTTTAGAAATGACTGTAAATTTCTAAGTTTGATATTGGGGTGATTTATGATGCTGTCAAAGGCTGGAGAGGCAATGACTGTTGGGGAGACAATTATGATGATGATGGTGATGATAGTTGCAAATGCTGTGCTTTTTGAGGTATCCAGAGTTGGTATAAAAAGTCTTGATATATACGTATGCGAATACATACTTGTTCTGGAAGAAGTTTCAATTTTGTTAGATTGTAGAGAGTGGAGGTTATCTGAATGTGTTATTAAATGCTTTAGAAAAAGTTCGGACAGCTCAAGACTCATCTGAGCGTAGATGAAGAGAAGTTTCAGTCTAAAGATGAAGCCAACGATCTGGTAGCAAGACTCTTCCTATTTCTTAGGTTACTCAAGTCTGTGACAGCTGTGACATCATGCATCACATTTCATTTTCAAATTATCCTGCATACATTATACTGCAACAATGGGACATCAGGGCAATAGTCATTATTTACCTTTTTCAGATTGTATATCCAATCTCTCTCTCTGTGTTGACCTGATTACAGTTTTAGTGCACCATCAACCAGTGCACACTGTGCATTTGTTAGACACTGGCACAAAGAGAAGTTACTATTTAATAATAATTATGTCCCTATTATTTGCTCCAGTTCCGTTACTATCACCACCAACACCGCCAATTATTAAATTTTCAGTATATTCATCGTCTGGTGTAAGTTTAATTTAAGCAATTGTCAAAATCTGATGATGTGCTGGATTATTATTACATATCCATATTGTTTCTTACAGCTTAGTCCTCTGACCAGTGCCATTAAGGGTATCCAGATTTGATCATTTGAGACATATTATTTACTCTGATTGTTTAAGTCTATGCAGAAACTATTTCAGAGTCTTGATTAGTCAGTCATTGATGCAGTGTGATGTTTTACTCTTCTAGGAAAACTGGTCACATGCCGTGATGAACAGGCTAAATGATAAGGAAGTACCGAGAGATGCTTCGGAAGCAGATGCCATGTTGAAACACCACGAAGAACTCTACGATGAGATTGTCGCCAATCGTGTCAAGTATGAATTAATTACATTGCATTGCATCGCATTGCGTTTCGCTGAGATTTTGTACTACATACATTTTATTTCATTTACTTGATTCTGTATCCAATATTTGTCACCTGCCATAAAAGAAAAGTGGTTGAAATGTGTGCATAGTTGTGCTTGCAATTTATGTGAATAAAACTGCTTTATTTTCTTCTGTTTCTTCTTGTTTTAAGTGTTACCTCAAAAAATTGATGCACACACATTTAGAAATAATTTAACCCTTTTACAACCAAGAGTCTACTAAAGGCGATTTTACAACCAGAGTGTATCAAAGGCGACTAGGGAACCAGCCCAACTCATCGTTAAAGTATTAAGTAATCAATGATATCAGACAAATTACATGATTTAAATGTGGTGAGAGGATTTTTGCCTCTTGAGTCTAAAATTGACATCTGTAAGGTAAATATTATTGTATAATTTTAATATTATCATAAGGATATCAGTGTTGGTAATTGCTTTCATTCAGATTTGAGAGATTCAAGAGTTTGGCGAATAAAATCTTAGAGAAGGATCCCAACAATCACGAGCTGAGAAGGAAACTGAAGCAGATGGAGATGGAACAAGAGATGATGGAGGAACAATGGAGGAAACGTCATAAAGAACTATCAGACGCTAAAGAACTTCAGGTCAGCTATAAAAGTTGTCAGTTTGTCAATTCGTATGAGGAAGCATGAAGAATTTTGAGTAGTATTGCACCTTTTCTTCATTTATTTTTTTTCATTCCTTCCTAACTACCTTATTATAAATATTAGTTCATAGGCTAACTGCTCATAGTGCACACTGGTGCATCTACTGCATATTTTGTGCCATCCTTCCTACAAAGTATGCCTTTTAACCTCTAAGTGGTAACCATAATGCGTTGTCATTCACTTACCTTCTATTACTTGTGGTGCAATGCTTCACCTGGTGTTACTTGTTATTAATGACAATCACTTACCGCTAATTTTTCATTTTGCAGTTATTCCTGCGTGAGGTCGATCATGTTAACTCCGTGACAGCAAGTCACAATGCTTTCCTCGACTTCAATGATCTTGGGGTAATTTTTAACTGTTTGTCTTCTGGCTTTAGTTCATGTCATTTCCGGAGAAAAGCATGTTTGCATTTTTTTAAATTGTTTGCAGAGGCGGCGATCTCGTTTGACAGGTGGGGAGGACACTCAATGAGAAGGGTAGGAAATATGGGGGACACTCATATAATGTGTCCCCTTTCTGTACAAGTGAGTGGACTTATCCCCCTCGACTCCCCGGGATCGCCGCCCCTGATTGTTTGCCATTAAATAATCTTGGGTAGTTAAAAGTGGAAATGGAAGGTATTGAGTTCTTGGACACAGAGCATATGATCGCAGGTAGGTGAGGGTTTTATTGACATGACAAACCAGTTTAAATCTTATTCTGAATTCTGCATGAAGCCAATGCAGGTGACTGAGCAGAGTTACGGAGTTTGAATGAAAAGATGCTCCCTGAGCCACGTGAGTCAGAGATTTTTTGATGCATTGAAGCCTGTTGTTGACTTCAAGAGATACTGGCATAATCAATGCAAGAGCAGACAAGAGAGCAGTCTATTATTTGTCACATGTCTGGTAAGAGCAGGGTCGTACCAAGAGGTGGGCCAGCGGGCCCTAGACTCAGGGCTCAAATGTGCAAACTTCAGGATGAAATAACTCATTATTCCATAAAATGCACTATTTTCAAAATGTGGGGGCGCCAAATTAATGCTACGCACAGGGCGCAATTATAGCTCGGTACGGCTCTGGATAAGAGCAGACCTAATGTTACATATTTCACTGATGTGGTAGAAACAAGGTATGCAAAGGTGGGTTATGTGAGATTGAAATGTAAGATTACTGTCAAGAGTCATCCCACATATTGTGACAGTTTTTTGTTCCAACAGTACTAACAAGGTCAACACTGGAATGAAGAGGAAAAGAGTACTGGCATTGTCGTGAGCCAAGCATCATTGCCTCAGACTTATCTAGGTTCATTGATAGACTGTTAAGGATGAACTAAAGAGAGGCACTTTCTGAAGTCTTACCTTACCAAGCCGTTCTTTAGGTCAACACAGATCCATGTCTTACGCAGTGCCATGGTGTCCAGCTGAGCATCTTTGATCAAGTTGTGAATAAAGGTAGATCGACGGATTGTTGATTGGATATTGAAACTGCCAAAATTGATGGACCCTCGAGTATCGGTTTTTGCTTCTTGACATTGACTTTATGTGAAGCTGGGTTCTCCATATTGTATCTCCTGCAGAATGTCAATAGAACGTCAATGTTTAGTTCAGAATGGCCAATAAAAGCGAGACCAAATAAAGGTGACCTCCTACTCCCTACTCCCACACCCCCATGACTGTGCTATTCCACAGGCAGACAATCTAGAGCAAAAATCTATTTTTAATTAGAATGCTGTACTTTTAAATGTATTGTACACGAGAGTGTGGATATGCAGTTGGTTCAATTAAGAATATACTTACTTACTTACACTTTTATGCAGTGGATTTAAGCTAGTTTTGGAATTTCAGGACAGTTTAGATGAAGCAAATGTCTTGATGAAGCGCCATGAAGACTTCAAGAAAACACTGAATAACCAAGATGATCAAATCCGCAATTTGGATCAGATCGCAAAACGTCACAATCAGAATCAGCACCCAGGTCAAAAAGTGTGAGTAAACTGTCCAACTTTGTGTCATTTTAAATTTTATATTTTGTTTTGCATATTTTGGTCAACCGATCTTCATCTTTGCTCACCAAAAACTTATAAATACTCCTCTTGCCCATTAGATGCTTTGATTCTTGTTGGGCCAAGACGTCACTGATGCACAACTGTCTCCTTGGGTCTGCCCCCCCCACCTACCTTCTGGAACTCTGCACTAGTGTCTCCTTATTCTGCACGGGGCGCTTCCCTTCGTTCCTCTGTCTGCGGACTGCTGGTGGTTCCCCGCATACACTCTGCTACGGCCCAATCCAGGAGCTTTGCCATCTGCTGGAACAGCCTCCCTTTCCTCTTCGGAAGGAGCTGCTTGCTCTCTTCCCTCTGCTGCCTTCCGGAAGCACCTGAAGACTTTCCTTTTTTCCATTTAGCTATGTGTTGAGTTGTGAGTGCCTCTGATATCGATGTTTTCTTGATGAAGCGCCATGTGATGCTATATAAGTGTTCCATTATAATTACAAGTACAATGTTACCAGATTTACCATGCATTAATTAGTTACTGATCTGAGGCTTTGGAATTTTCTGCATGTAATCTGAGCACAGAAGCCATCTTTGACCACTGCCATTGACTGAACTCTTTTGAGTATTACTGGTAAGAGTGATCACAGTATGATGACCAACATGGCTATTGATGTTGTTTGATTAAAGAATTAATGATCGTCTGAGAGACGTTATAAGACAGCGAGAATTGGTAAAGAAACGTTGTTCTAATCGACACGATCAGCTCTTGGCTTCAATCGCATTACAAACCTTCAAACAAGATGCTGATGAGGTTAGTCTAACTTGTTTTCATGATTATATTGTAAAAATTAAAAAATATATTGGTGGATTGGTGGATTTGGCTAATGCGTTTGCCAGAGTTATCCTTGCAGAGATGAGCACATAATGCATAAATACAGTTTGACACGGCAGTTAACTACATGGTAGACTTGAAAGCAATGCCTAATTTACAAGCATAGTCTACCAGCTCAACAGTTGAGTCACTCAGTTTCAATGACTTGAACTGATCTAATTGCTTAAGTTGCTGTTGAGTTCCCAGCAACAGAAATGTAGTCTTCAATTGGTTAGGAGAAGTTTATTGGCCACCATCCAAAACTGTACCTCCTCAAAGCAATAGATGGCAATTGCATAGACGAGTCACATGACACTTTCATATGAAATGTAGATTTGATAATTGCATACATAGAAATGATAACCCTGCTAATGACTAACCAGCAATGCTCCTTGTGGTGTGGTGTATGATGTGAGCAAAAGAGGACCAAACCCAGAATTCTCTGCAACACCTCATGTCAGCATAGTACTAATTACCGATTAAATACATAAATAAAATTCTCAGCCACAACTTTTGAGGCCATTGCAGTGCTTGGAATGACTGAATCAAAGTCTGAATGAAAATTAATTAACAGCTGCAAAATTATTTATTCAAGGCACTGAACTAATAATAACATTTCACAATGCACTGCATTAACATCCTTGTCACTTAGTATGCTCTCATCATTGAAGCGCTCAATACGGCTGGCGTTAACATGCTTCAATACATGCTGCGTTGATTAACTTCCTTCACTTGTCTTCTTCTTTGATAGCTGTCGGACTGGATAGACAAAAAGTATGAAGTGGTATGTGATGAATCGTACCGTGATCTGACGCATCTGCTGCCCAAAGTTCAGAAGCACCAGGCGCTTGAGGCAGAACTGAAGACGAACAAGGAACAACTTGACAACATCAACAGCACTGGAAAGTCACTGATCCAAAACAGTCACTATGCCACTCCCGAAGTCAGGACGACGCTCGGCGACCTCAACGGTCGATGGGATCTGCTGGATGTCAAGGCCAAGGACAAAGGAAAGAAACTGCGCCAGGCAGCACGGCAGGAGCTGTTCAACCAGGCACTGAGCGAGGCGAATGTCCAGTTGGCACAGATGGAGCGACTCGTCTCAATGGATGATGTTGGAAAGGATCTGAGGAGTGCCAAAGATTTAATGAAGAGGCATCAGGTGCGTCATTCTTGTGTTGAGTATGTTTTGCCAACAGGTGTTTGCTGTCGTACCTCCAATTAATTTATTTATGATTGTTACTTGAAATTGTATCAATCAATCAATATATCAATCGCAGTTTATTTGGCAATCGAATGAACAGAACAAAGATGACAATTATTACAAATCTTACAATTGCTATCGGATCGCCCAAGAGACCCAATCAGGGGTAGGAAGATGCCGCTCTTTAGGGCATCCTGGGGATGTTCGAAGCAACAATAAGCATGATTTTTATTTGCATAATATGTTTTAGTCTTGATAGCCAGCAGTGAGGAACTAATTTGACTATTACCTATCAGATTTCAAGTGTACCTCTCCAACAGACAACGATTTTTGTCTAGAGTTTCACTTTAATGACCAGCATCTACTACAATATATGAGAAACCAATGCAGAGGATTATTAATTAATTGGCCGTGGAGAGCAGGAGGACGGTGGCCACAGAGTTCACCAACCTCTCTACTGGGTCTCCCAGTTGTTCCCCGAGCGAATGGCGAAGGTTTTGAGTGAATAGCTGTAAAAGTATGGAAATTCATAAATGGAATTGTGTATTGACACTGATACGTACAAAGTACATACCCACCTGACCGACTGTGCAAACGATTTCCAGCTGTATGCCTGCTACCTGTACGATATCTCCCAAACCGTCCATTCGTAAAAGAAGAAGAGGTGTGACAGACAAATATCATGTGCACATGTACAGCAGGTCGACACACTCCTGGCGACTGAAAAGGAAACTTTCCTTGGGGGTCCTGAGACAGGTTTTTGACCCTGGAGACTTGGAAGACTGAGTCCGCAGGGTTCACGAACCCCTCGACTGCATGTCCGTCCCAGGTGTTCCCCGAGCCAACAGTGAAGGTTTTGAGTGAATAGCTCTAAAACTGTGCAAATGCATCGCTGGACAGAGAGACACATAGACAGACAGAATTTTCTCTTGATTTATATAGATTGACTATTCTATTAATTGATGCTTAGTGCTTTATGATCATGTTATACAAAATGATGCTTTAATTATTGATTTACAACTTCTATTGTGCCAGTATCTGATGTATTGGGCATCAACTGCAGTAACTCTGGTCATAATAGGGTCAAGATCTCAAAGGTCAGTCAGCTGAGACTGAAAGAGGAAGCCTTTGAAAGCAAGGCAATTTGAAAACGTTAGGTTAAGTCAAACAAATTGACAAGTGATTGATCAGAGCGAAGTGATGCAGGGAGCGAGTAAGTTCCAAACTTTTGGTAGTCATTGAATTTGATTAAGAGTATGGTTATCCTCAAAATTGATCACATTGAAATTGCTTTGCACGGTTACCATTAACATTTCTGCTGCACTTTCTGTCTGGTTGTCTTTCAGATGCTTGAGAATGAGATGCGTTTGAATGCAGAGAAGTTGAAGTGTATTGTTGAAGAGGGTCACCAGATGGCGCATGCTGGTCATTTCGACTCTGCCGGAATTCTTAAGGCAGTTGAGAACTTTGATAAAAGGCATGTAGTCAAAATTTGTTTAGTTCGTGTTTCACTTATTATTTTAACAATCCATTTTAACTAATATATTATGCATGGATGCTGGTGATAATTTCTATTAATAGTGAACCATTTAATAAGTTACAATTTGAATGGCATGTAAGATGTTCAATTATAAGTTAGCACTTAACCAGCTCTTGCTGATCAGTGGTTTCAAGCATATCAAGACACTTTATATACCTCATTATCATGGGTCGATGTCTTGTGCAGCATGCACCAGTGCTATTGAAGTTACAAATTAATTAATTAAGTAAGTAATTATAGAGAAGCTTAAGATGACAAGTAGTTTTAATTTGTCTTTATTTTCAATATCTTGACATCTTTTCTAAAGTCTTAAAATGTTTAGTGAAAATAGATTGCAAGACTAGAACTTAGCCTTCTTTGGCTCTATGGATCTGTAAAAATACTGGATATATAGTTTACTTTTCCCATATCAGGTATGTGTCTGAAATGATGAACACCATGTTCTCAAGTTAACTAGCTAGTTAGTTATCAAGACATTTAATAAACTGCCTTTTATGCATAAAAGAAGCATTTTTTGAGCTGATCCCCATTATTGGCAAATGATAGATGGCTAGAATACACAACTGTTTTAGGTTCACAGCTCTACAGGATCCGATGAAAAAGCGTCGGCAGAAGCTGGATGAATCCTTGCGCTGGCATCAGTTTGAATTTGATGCTGACTGTGAGCTACAGTGGATCAAAGAGCGAGAGCATTTGGTTGCTTCGGAGGATTACGGAAAGTACCTCACAGATGCTCAGGCTTTACATGCAAAGCATAAGGTATGTCATACATGTATATTCTTGTCTTGGATATGCTGACCAAATTTCATGTTAAGAAATCTTCAATGTTGAAGTGGAACTTAACTTGCAGTTGTTTGCATTGTCTTTTGCCATTTAATAATGTTATGTATTGTTGGTAACTGTTAGCTAGATTTCTGGACATCTGATATTGCTCCTTTTGAATAATTCGCTCTGGAACATGCTCCCGTTGGCATTACAGTTGTCACCAAGGGTCCACTCAGACTCATTTTATACGTGCCTTAAAATAAAACTGTTCTTTTTAAACGTGCTGGAGTCGGGAGCACTCCTGAGTAGCCTTGAAGGGGCGCTGTATAAATCTCTGTAATGAATGAATGAATGAATTTGATGTAATAATCCATGGGCTTCCTCTGATATTGGCAAAGTAAACTAAATATCCAAAGTTTTTTACCTAGGAACTTTTCTTCTTCTTTCTGCTCTTCTCTTAAACCTGTCCTCTTTGGCCATGGTTGGATTGGGAGCGCCTCTGAATAGATTTCTTGATGAGGCGCTATGTCAAGTTTCATTGATTAATTGATTGATTATGTAGCTCCTTTCAACTGGTTCCCAATGGCATTGCTAAACACTTCCCAAAGGGCTACTTACAGTGTATATCTTGAAATTTCTGTTTCTGCTTGCTTAAATGATATTATAGTCATTAAGAATGAATATTGCTCAGTTAGCAAACAGTGCTCAGATAAATTTTTAAAAGCCACTGAAGGTATAATGGGCACATTAAAAAATTGTATACATCTGTCATTTCGTCATTATTATCAACATTTTATTATCATCATTGTTGTATAGAACCACCTTCAAGTTCGTCTGCTAGCAAAGTTAAGCTCTGTTATATTCTTATGCCTGCAGTTACTTGGTCAGGAGATTCATGGACATGCTTCAGCTGTCAAAAGGGTGGTTGACAGTGGACAGTCTCTGATCAAGATGAAGCACTTTGCCAGTCCAGAGATTAAGGACAAAGCAGATGAGTTGTCTGGGAACTGGAATGAGCTGCTCAAACAGTCGGCTGATAGGAAACGACGCCTAGATATATCGCTCGAACAACAAAAGGTTTGCTCAGATAATTTACTGCCATGAAGACCTACAGTAATATTACAAGATAACATTTTATATTGACTGTCTTCAAGCAATTTTTGCAGCTCACAGACTTTACAACATATTGAATATGTAATGTACATAGTTATAAATTCTGTGAGCTGCAAAAATTGCTTGAAGGCAGTCATTTTGACTGCTTATGAGGAATTTAGGTTAGGTGAAATGTGCAGTATCTGTTTATTGCAATAGAATTATTCGAGGTTTACATTTTGGAGCGCCTCTGAGTAGATATCTTGAAGGGGCGCTATATCAAGTATTTTTGATTCATTGATTTGAGGTAAACATTGAGATCGAATCCTAGTTTTTTTACTAGCAGTTTGGTCGTGACAGTAGTAGTAGAGCCTGCAGAAGATCCTTTGAGATAATTCATGATCATTGTGTGTTGTTGGCGTACACTATGTGGCACAGTGGCCGATCGGTTAGAGCGGTCAGCCCGTAACATTCAGTGTACGCTGACCAAGCGAGTTCGACCTTCGTCCAGGGAGTCACTGTGTAGGGACAACTGCAATTGCGCCGTTAAGGCATGTGTATGCACTTCTGAGCAAAAACTGTTGGAAGAAGGCGGTATAAAATTTTGGTAATAATAAACAATAATTATGAGGTCTTGTCTGTCTGTCTGTGGTTCAGCATTTCTCAGAGGTTTCTCAAGTTGAGGCATGGCTCACTGAGAAAAAGGATCTTGCGTGCAACGACGACTATGGTCGAGATGAAAATGGAGCCATGAAGCTTCTTGCAAAGCACAAGGTAATTGTGTGCATGGCATTACATTACATTACATAACTGTACAATGTTATTCACATGTAAGTTAACATTTTATAGAACGTTCTAGATACTGCTGAGGATTTAGTGAATGTTTGATCGATGGGTTGGTGAATCATTGAATTGTTTGTAGTAGGATTGACTACTGCTGTGCCATCGATGTTGGCCACCCCTTGGGGCACATTGCACAGCTGCTAAGCTGTTGGCTGTTTTTAAATATGACAATGTCTCACATTATGTACGTTTGTCCTTTCCATTTCCCAGCGCCTTGAATGTGGGATTGTGGCTTACGTCTTATGTCTGGCAGTGGGCATGGCGTAACAGTGCAATGTAATTATGTGCACGACATAACAGTGCTATGTTATTAAAATGTAAGCTAGAACATTCTATGTACTGCTAAGAATGTAGTGAATGTTTCATCGATGGGTTGGTGAATCAATGGATTACTTGATCAATCATTTAGTAAGTTGCATCAATTGTGGGTCATTTCCTGTTCACTTTCACCCAATGCCTCACTTGCTGTTGTTCATGCGTTCATTTGTTTGGCTTGACTACTGCATTGCCACCTATGTTGGCCAATTCTGGGGCTTGAGCGCATGCTTAGTGCAGCTGCTTTGCTTGTTGGTGGTTTTTGAAAATTTTACCATGTCTCACATTGCATGCACGACGTGCTCTACTGGCTTCCTGTCTCCCAGAAATTTTAGTTTATTATCTCGGCTTGAGTCTGGTGGCGTCAGTTAAGGAATGCCTAGCCTACTTATGAGAATTTTTTTGTCCCACCTTGGGTTTGACTGTCCATTAAAATCTGCATTCTGCATTTTTAAGTGAACTTGCTGTATGCACATCAAGGACACTGTGGTTGGGTTGACCATGTGGAATAACCTGCCTTCAGATCTGCTCTTGGAGCAGATCTGAAGGCAGAACTCTGGATATAACCTATACAAGCACATGAAAACTGTTCTTTATTACCAGAGTTGGGGTGGTAGCATCTCTGAGTAGGTCATCTTGGAGAGTCGCTATATAAGCCCTCTGAATGAATGAATGAATGAGCCATGTGATCTTATAATATGGAAAGTTGTTCCAAACACTGGGACCCACAATTGCGAATGCTCTGTTTTGTCTCATGGCAGTGTGAGCACGTGGAACCACAAAGTCGCCTCTAGTTGTTGTGTGCTGTATGTATGTATGTATGTAAGTATGTATGTATATGTGTGTGTATGTATGTATGTATGTATGTAAGTATGTATGTATCCCCTGCTATTTTAAATAGCACCTTTCTAAGAACTTTGCATGGCTCTTAGCAATTCTATCCTGCAGATCTGAAACTGAGCACCTAATGCGAAAAAATGACCACGTATAAATTGTTTCTTGAATGCAGCAATAGTTCATCAGTATTATAGTAACACTGTTAATCATACAAACTTTGTAAAATTTATTTGTATGGATGTCTTGTACTAGGTGTTTGATTCGGAAGTGAAGGCTTATCGGAAGGTCATTCGAGACTTGAGAAGGAATGTGGAGACTCTCCAGGATCTCGATCCTAAGAGTTCTGTGGAAATTGAAACAAGACAGGTGGCTTTATTGATTTCAGTCTATCAGATTGCACTTTAGTTTGTCAGAATTGCAAAATTTCGGCACATTCTGCTAAAATTTATTTCCTTAGGAAAGACCACTACTGGGTAATTTTCAATGACTTTTTAAATAACTGGGTACTTGATACTCTGTGCAACTTTCATTTTATAAAACTGTCTTAATTTACTGTGTTCTAATTCGCTAATTGTCGTGTGTGCAACACTTCTGTGAGATACTCAAAAGGTGCTATATCAAGTATCATGATGCATATTTTGTCTTTATCGATTAACCTTAATCTTCATGTTTAGTTGCAATAAGAATGCTTGCACACTGCACAGTTATTTAAAACCTGAGCATGCAATTGCTGTTTTAATTTCAGTCTGTTGTTCTGTTGCATGGGTTGCCCAAGTCCTCATCTACTCTGGTCTTACATATATATCAGTCAATCAATCAATCAATCAATCAATCAATCGTACATATATAGTATCATGTAGCTTAAGTACATATCATATGTACTTAAGCTTATCTGACATTGGCTCTTTTTAATAATGCACAATTCGTGAACTGGGGTTATAAGAAACTGTTTCCATTATCATGAAACAAAATGTGTTGCTCTCCTGTCTGGAGTTTAATGCGCTCACTTTCTCCATCAGGTGTTCATTTCAGCTGGGTTGGGATGGGATGTTTGTGGTTCTCAATGGATGTCATGAATGAATGATTTATTTACACATCTTAATCGAATTTCAGAATGACCATTAGCAAAAAATCATTTAGTGTATTTCAAGCTGATTGTAATTCTATTATTGTAGCAAAAACTTGACTTGGCAGTCGAGGAACTGGATCGACTTTCTGATGATCGTCTTCAAAAGCTTCAAGATTCAAAAGGTTTCCACGCGTTCATGCGAGAAGTGTTGGAAGTTAAACAGTGGATTGCAGAACTGCGACAAATAGCAGCTTCAGATGACTATGGACTGGATTTTGAGCATCTCCAGACGGTAAAAACCACAGAAACTGTTTTTTATAAATGTTTTTCTATTGTTTTATTCATTTATCTTGATTTTAGGACTGAATATTTCTATGTAGGTCAGATTTTAGGATCTAGTGTCTTTTTCTGCTTTTTTTATTCTAAAATTTGATATCGCCCTTTTTCCAAAATTTTTTACCTCTGTAATAGCTTGCTTGTATCATAATATTATGTGTTATCTTCCATTCGTAATTATAATAACTGTGATGCTACAAAAGTCTTACAGATTTAGAACTGTCATATACCTTTAATTATATATTGTTTGAGTTTGATACTAGCTTGTACATAATTTGAGTGTAAATATTTGATTTTAGGTTGTGCTGAAGAAGTTTGGTGCATTCCAGTTGGAAGTCCAGGCAGGTGCAAAAAGAGTGGAGCACATCGAAGATTTGGCTGAGGGACTTATCAGGAATCAAAACATGCATTCTGATGAAATACTGGAGGAACAAGAAAATGTCAGGTATTGTCAAATGTGCACTTGCCACATACACTTCTACAGTCATAATTGTTTTCTCAAAGCTTCTAAGCTCCACTCAATATCTAAACACAGGGCACCAGCTTATTCACGAGCACTGATACATTTCTTTAATGCAGATGCAATTGTTATTTGATAATGCACTCCTTAAAAGTTCTGAAGTGCAGATTGAACCTGGGCAACCATTAAGAGCCATAGGCATATTGGAAGATTTAGGTTTTCAGCTTAGAGTGAAAGGCAGTCTTGCTGACAGAGTTGCAAACTTGAGGAGGGACTTAGTTCCAGATGGAGGGACCAGAGGCACAACTAGGTGAGTGCTGAGGGGTGCCCTGGAGAAAAAAGTTGACCCACACAATTGATCCAATTCCGATGAGTTTTTCTTTTCTAAGTGAGGGGATAGGGGTGCTTTCGGTGAGCTGCTTCATGCCGTCGAAGTTTTCAATAGGAGCACCCCGGAAAATGTTCTGGTTGCGCCCCTGGAAGGGACTGGCAACAGTGAATGACCGCAGGCATCAGGGACAAAATTCTCTCCAGTAGATGCTTATCGGAGAAAGGAGTGGCCTTTACTAGAGCTGACAAGGTGTGACCATGGAAGACAAGTTGAAAGGCTGGTAATCTGTGCGTGCTTTGTACATGAGTGCCAGACCGGAATAAAGTGTATAGAACGAAGAGCAGGTGTGATATGCTGTCTGATACAGTATTCTAATTAGAGTAAAAAGCATTCATGGATGTACAACAAAGCACACTTATGGCATTTGTTCATGGGAAACTCTTAAAAGATTATGAGTTGAAATCAGCATTTTCATTGGAAAGACTCGTTGCGATTTCTTGGGCCCATCACCAGGCTGTGCCTTGCCACAAATCCAGCACTTGAAAATCTGCCATCACCATTGGGGTTCATTTGTGCCTCATCTCTTCCAGTTCCTCAGGACAGGAAGACCAGAAATCAAGTGCTCAGAGTTAGTACCATAATTGGATCCTTCACACCGCGTGGAATGCCCAGGCATTAGGAATTCACATGAGTTTGCTCAGTGCCATTAGTTTAAGGTATCCAGCTTCTTCTCTTGGGCCACTGCAAGTGGTCTTGTCTCAGCCTCATGCTTCAAATTCTCACATTGAGGTTGTTCACACAGTTACAGGCAATTGATACTTGTCTTCAGTCTAAAAACTTGTAGCTGCCACCAGTCTTGACATCTTATCCAAGATAGGTGAACCCTCCTACCTGTTTTACTGTATTTCCTGCAGCCTATGAGTGATCCAACAATATGAATAGCAATGGCTTTTATATTTGTATATATAAAATATAAAATTACATATGTATTCAATATATGTATGATGTTTTTTATTTATGTATAATTGATTTTTACAGGATAGGATTGACCATTTATTTACCTTTGGGGTTTTACTAATAGTCAAACACTAGTTTCCTGTTTCATGATATTATGATATTGGCATGAGGTTGCAGTATCATGATCTGGGTGACTGTATGAGTCATGATAGTTGTTTATCATGGTATCAAAGAATTTGTGAAGTATTTCCTACAGAGACACTCTCAGCGTGACATTCCCCAGGAAATGTTTATGTTGATATTATTGTTCAGCATTCTGTTGATACTGGACGATGCTGAAGATAAGGTTTGCGATGATAATTATGGTGGTGTTGGTGATGGTGCTTGTGACAATTATAATGATGATTATGATTATGACAATCAAACCAATTGAATCATCTTTATTCATTAATTATTAAACCAATTGAATCATCTTTATTCATTAATTATTAAACCAATTGAATCATCTTTATTCATTAATTATTAAACCAATTGAACCATCTTTATTCATTAATTATTAAACCAATTGAACCATCTTTATTCATTAATTACACTTGTGCTAAAAAATACAGAGAATATATATATAGCAATGAAACTTCATGTAATTTCTCATGTAGTATTCTCACATCTGTGTAAATGGTGAAGGGGTCGAAAGATAATATGATTATACTGAAAAAATATTGTTTGTTTGATGCCACAGGTTTGTGAGATCTTGAAGCTGTTTTGTTTGACAGATCTGCTTGGCAGAAGCTGCTGGAGTTGATCCGAATTCGATCCCAGAAGCTAAAGTCAGCGAGTGAATTGCATCGTTTCAATCGTGATGTTGAAGAGGCTTTGTCTCGCATCCAGGAGAAATATTCCAACATTCCAGAGGACCTTGGACATGATCTAAAATCAGTGCAGAACTACATTAAACGACACGAAGGCTTTCAAAACGATCTCATCCCACTTGAGGCTCAGGTAGATCGAGTAACAACTGCCTTCTACTGAACATAGGTCTATGGTTGTAGCTGAACATTCACGTGGCACATTTTAAGAGAACCTGCCATTAGCTCAGCGTTTCCCAATCTTTATTGGCCGTGGAACCCTTTTGATCTTTAAATTTTTGATGGAACCTCTGTCCAAAACTAAACATATTCTATTTTATGTACAAATGCTTGAGAATGCATACAATCGTAGGTTTAGGCCAAGATTAGATTAACAGAGACAGATATAACACAAATATCGATGACAATGACATGTGAATTCTCATGCCTATAAAGCAAAAGGCCTCCATTTGTTCACGCTGGAGGTTTTCTGCGGAACTCTTGTCTTCACCTCACGGAACCCTAGGGTTCCGTGGAACACAGTTTGAGAAATGCTACATTAGCTCATTCATTCATTTATTCATTTTGAGAATTTTTTTATATTTATTTATTTATTTATTTTATTACCCAAATTTGATACCGCCCTTCTTCCAACATCTTTTGTTTAGAAGTGCATACACACGCCTCGACGACGCAATTGCAGTTGTACTGCAGAGCAATTGTCGTGAAGGACTTGCTCAAGGGCTCTACACAGTGATGCCCCGGATGAAGGTCGAACTCGCTAACTCAGCTCACACTGAACGTTATGGGCTGACCGCTCTAACCGATCGGCCACTGTGCCACACAGCACCTCTTCAAGCAAAACTACTCAAAGGTGCTCCCAACCCAGCCATGGATAATAAGAAATGATTAACAGTTTACAAAAAGTGGAAAGGCCATTGTAATGGAAAGACGGAGAGCAACCGGGAGCCCATTTCAGATGAATGGGCTGACCACTGAGAAAGCTTGAGTGAGATAGCTGTCTAAAATAATTTCTAAATGATCTTCAGAGTTAGTCAGTTGTCATCTGGTTGACATTCACAGTTAGTCTGCTCGTATGTCTTCATGTACCTGGGTATATTTATTCCTACGAATTTGAAATGGACTTACCTTACGTTGATATTTTTGGCTTAAACAGCTGCAGGTTCTGATAGATGATGCCACTCGACTGAAGTCTATCTATGCTGGTGCCAGTGCAGATGACATTGAGCACCAACAGGAAACGGTTATGGAAAACTGGAACATTCTCAAGGAAAAGTCAGCACTCCGAAAGCGAAACCTCGAAGCAACCATTAAGTTCTACTGGTTCATGTCTGAGGTAATCCTGCTAAATTACAGTCATTAAAATGAAAGTTAATTTAATCAAGTTAAGTCTAAATCAAGCTTTATTGAATTGCATAATGCATATTATTATCTGATTGATTTCTATATAATTTTAATAGTTTTTCTTTGACCTTTGAATAAATGCAGTTGGATCAATTTTTAAATGGCATAGAAAACTGATTTTTAACAGGCAAGGATTCAGTTGAACTGGATGCAGCAGATTCAGATGGAGATGAAGAACAGGGAACCAGCACATAATGTTGCTGCAGTGGTTGATCAGCAGAACCATAACACGGAGATCAAATCAGAAATGGAGGCACGCAACGCTAAGCTCAAAGATGTTGAAAAGAATGGCAAAGACATGATCAATGCAGGACATCTTGCAGCAAATGATGTAGGTTACTGTAATTTGACCTAGTAGACTGATTCATTCATTTGTACAGATGATTCATATAGCACCTTTTTTAGATGCGCTCCCAACCTCAATGGAAAAAAGTTTTCAGATGTTTCTAGAATGTGCATACACGATCCCTGGCTACAATAACATGCAAATACATTCTGATCTTGCACTCAGTCACTCAGTGTTGATCTGCCTGTGGTTGATATTTATTTTTACAAAGTTGTGCTATTATTTACACATTATTATATATTTTCAAATGCTTGGCTTGCTGAGCCAGGCCTTTCCAGCTTCCTCGCCCCTGTGAAGGGCCCAGAGACTGCCTGGAAGTCTTGTTATTGCGCAGTCCTCCACTATTCTTTAATTCTCTAATTCTTTACACATAATAATTATTTTGTCACTACATTTATTTGTTAAGCTGCACCAAATTTACATAAATGCTCTTTGAAATGCATTTTCTTCAATTCCTGCATTTAGGTTTCATTCTATTTTCAGTTTTTGATGACTCAACCAAAATGTGAGATGCTCTATCGAAACCAGGCATATGTCGCAACTCACAATATCTAGAAAATGGTCAAAAATCACACTTATGCAAAATTTCATCAACCAACCACCCAATTTTTGGATGAAATAATAACTTTGCTACTTGAATTAGATTCAAACTCAAAACCCACCATAATTGATCCTTTGTGTCATTTTTGGCAGTTGTCTGGAAATTGTGAATTGCGACATCTGCCTGCTTTTGATTGAGATAAGCTAATTTTGATATGTTAATTAAGTTTGCCTTCTATGTTAAGGTCAGTTTGTTCAATGGTTGTAGTTGTGCATCAGCCCCCAAAAAATTATTCAATGCTTCAGTTGAGTTTCGACAGGGAGAGCATATTTCAATATTTCTAATGCCTGTTGGTGTTCAATATCATCTGAGACTAGATAGATGTAAATGCATTACATCACGTTATATTACACTAGCTGGGGAACCCGGCGTTGCACTGGTTGAGACAGGTTTTTGGCCCTGGAGAGCAGGAAGACGGCGGCTGCGGATTCACCAACCCCTCTACTGGGTGTCCCAGGTGTTCCCTGAGCCAATGGTGAAGGTTTTGAGTCAATAACTCTAAAACTGTGCAAATGCATAGCCGGACAGAGAGACTGCATACCTGCTACCTGTACGATATCTTCCAAACCGCCCATTCATTCATGATGGTGTAAAAGAAGAAGAGGTGTGTGTGGCAGACAGATATCGCGTGCAGCAGGGGCTTTTTGTCGACACGCTCCTGGTGACTGAGAAGGAAACTTTTCTTGAGGGGGGGCCTGAGACAGGTTTTTGGACCTGGAGACCAACCCCTCTATTGGGTGTCCCAGCTGTTCCCCGAGCGAACAGCAATAGTTTCGAGTCAATAGGTCTAAAACTGTGCAAATGCATAGCCGGACAGAGACAAACACACACAGAATCTTGTCTTTATTTACATAAATTACTTGTGATATGTGTGCTGTTGTTATGTTATTTTTGGTTTGGGTTTCACTTTTGTGGTTGAGCAGAGCTATTGAAATTTTTTAGATTGCAAGCAAGATTCGCGAGCTGAAAGCTGAGCAGGAGAAATTCGTGCGCAACTGGACGAAGGACAAGGAGTACCTTCACGAGCTCTATGATCAACAGACTTTCCTTCGAGATGCCCATCAATTGCAGGTCTTGAGCAACTCACAGGAGGTCTGAATCCCAGCTGTCATTACATTCTTTACGTCGCTAAGCTATAGTGCATTTCTTACATGCTGTTTTAATGTCATGTGTAGGCTTGTGGTTTTTAGATTTACTTCTATGTTGAAATTATATATTTAGTGGGGTAAGGTCAATGTTTTTGACCTTAAAAGGCCATTTGATGTCGTTAACCAACGACATTGTAACTAATTGATTGTGTTAGTTGTTTCTGGAATTTTCTTGTTTGCATAAATAACCAGTTAGACATTTAGTCAGAGCTTAGTGTGATATTCTGTAACAGGGGCGGCGATTCTGGGGGCTCGAGGATGACTAGTCCCCCCACCTTTTACAGAGGGGGGACATGTTATACGTTTGTCCCCCACATTATCTACCCCTGTCATTGGGTGTCCCCCCACCTGTCAAACGAGATCGTGTAGTAGCTAGTTGGAACTGTTTCAGGTAGTACTGCAAGTACTCTAAAAATCTAGTGACTGCTATCAAAATGCACAAGGCATTCAGTCAATGTTTGTTTCAAATGAAGCCGTAGTCAAGGTCATAGTAGGCCGATATTAGAGAAACGAGGTCGAAATGTGGCAATTCATAGAAACATAAAGTCAGTCTGAGGAGGATAGGCAGTGATGAACACAAGTGGGTTTTAAAAGTAAAGAACTCTTTATAAGTTGTCATTTTAACAATGAACTGCATTGATCTTCCAGTCGACTTTAGTGCGCTCTCATCATTAAAATCTTGAATTTATTTATTTTATTGATTTCAGTCACAATTCTTTTTAGTATGTTGTTGTTGGCCCTGGAATAGGTTGTGATGAAACTTAAGACAAGATCTAGGTACTTTGCTCTCTCCTGTCTTCATTCCATCTCCAGGAGTTAAGGTCTGTTTATGTGGATTTGGTGTATGATAACAAGTGAGCTCCTGGTGTCCAGGGCCCACTCGTCGCAAATGCTGCATCGTGCTTTCTCAGTGGTTGGTCCATCCACTTGGGATGGGCTCCTGGTTGCCCTCCGTCTTCCCCCGTACAATGACCTACCTACCTTTTGTAAGCTGCTAAAGTCAATTTTTGTGGCCATGGCTAGGCTGGGAGCACCTCTGAGTAGTTTCCCTTGAAGAGGTGCATAAATAAATTATTGAAAGGAATTAATGAATTTGATTTCATTACACTACAAGACCTTACAGGAGAGTGTACTGCTCTTATGTCCTAGGCATACCTGAAGGGCTTCGAGTCTGGTGAGACTGTTGATCAAGTGGAGGCCTTGATCAAGAGACACAATGCTTTTGAAATCGTACTGGTCGCAAATGAACTTAAGGTAATACTGAAGTAACTTCTGCATTCATTTACAACGCAAAAGGCATCAACCAATCATGTACCTAAACATGTTGTTCTCTGAAAGTCTGTTTAGACCGATATATGTATAGGTCTCTTTGGAGTAACTGGGCATTGCATGACACGGTAGATATGACTACTGCCAAGGAGTTATTCCCGTTTGCTTCACAAGCTGCACAAGTCTCATTTATATCTTGGCTGGGAATGCCTTCATTTAGGCTTCTTGAGGGGATGTTGTGTATTCGAAATGAATGAATGGATGAATAACCTGCAAACCAAACTGAATGTATACTACCACAAGAGAAGTTCTGAAAAGGAAATACCGTTTTGCTTAATTAATTAATTAAAATGCGCTATATTAAGAGTTTATGCTTTATATATATTGGTCTAAATTACTCTAATAGAGTAACCATTTTGTGTCGATCAGCAGCTTGTTGCTTGGTGTTTTTGTCGCGCTGTCTGTTGTCCTGTCATGTCGGAATTTGGTTGGTGAGTTACGTACTGGCAGTTAGTGCTTGCTAACTTACTTGCTGTTCTTTTTAGCTTGAGTCGTTGAAACAGTTGGGTGGCAGGCTTATTGATGAACATCATTTCGATTCCAGGAACATCAAATCAGTGTTGGATGGCATCATTAAGAGGTTCTGTGTTTTACATGTACCTCAGTTTTGGTCTTTTTCTCATTGGCTGCTTTTTCCTCATGTACTACCTACATGCGGTGTTGAGTATGAGTTAACTCAGATGAGTTTAAACTCACGAATTAACTCACTTGCTGTGATTTATGAGTTTGAGTTAACTCACCTCAAAGAGTGTGAGTTATGAGTTTGATTTAATTCATAATTACAGTGAGTTTGAGTTATAACTGTCAATTTTAAAATCAACTCACTCTTTGGCACTCAGCACTTATTATGTTGAAACAACCTAATGCGAGTTATGTGTGAGATGTGTGGACTGTTGTGTTTACCTTGATTCCGTAATGATAAACTGATTTATCCATTAATAATAGTAACAGTGATACTAGTAAATTAGTAATAATAAACTGATGATACCATTTCGTGGTAACTGTGCATTTGAAAAACGTTTGATTAGAGTTGATGATTTAACTCATATAACAACTGAGTTTCAGTTAACTTATTTCATAGAGGATGATTTGAGTTTGAGTTTTAACTCATTTTGAGGTGCATGAGTTGAGTTTTGATTTAACTCATTTCTTGTATGAATTACCAAACACTGCCTAAATGCATGTTGTGGATGTGTTACTTTTGTATACCAAGTTTTACTTCATCATTCTGGTCTCTGTGTTGTTCACTCTCGTCTCACTTGGGTTTCACCCTGTGATTCCAATCAAATCATGTTGTAGCATTACTGCTACCATTCTAAATCCACCGCTAATTTTAATAATATCAATAATGTTCATGTTAAGGATCATAGCAAGATTCCAAAAATACAGACTTGGTCTTTGAAATATTACACAACCATAACATTTTATAACTAGCTTGTTGTTTTGGAGTGTATGTTGACTCCATCTGCAGGTCTTGTTTTCAATAGAGGCTTGCAAAGATATTTATTACTTAATGCTGATGTGACTGTCGTTCACTCTATTCTAACGTGCGTCGACTATGGCAACATCGTGTTCGCAGGCCTGTCAAAATTCTGGATATGACATTCTTCAGTTTGTTCTGCCCAAATTGTTGTGAACATGCCTTAATTCTTGCACGTTTCAAGCTACATGTGAACATGCTGCGTTGGCGTGTAGTCGAGGACAGGATTACTTTGAAAATCCTCCTCATGGGAAGAGCTGCGATAGTTCATTCGGCACTTGACTACATCTCTCCTCTTTCCAGTTGACAGTCGTCATGTACAGCGACCCATGGATATCTGTTGGTCCTGCTCTTCTGTACACTGTATTCGGGTGGACTTTGGAAATGCTGCTTACTTAAGTCTTTCTTCTGCAAATTCTCTCAAACTTCAGTCTATTCTTAATGCCCTTGCTTGTCTGATAGGTGGCATTCCAAAATTTTACAATGTTTCATGCTTCATTTGGGACACACTTCATTGGCTTCATGTTCAGCAGCATATACAGTTTAAAACCATTTCCCTACTTGGGGTGGCTCCAACATACCTAAGATCTTTCTGCACCTCGGTGTCCTCTGTATCTACAAGGGTTTCCTTACGATCTTCCACTCGCAGCCTTCTTGTTGTTCCATGCATGTGCTCTGCCAAGACCCATTCACAGAGCTTTGCCCTTCAGCTTGGAACTGTCTTCCACAGTCCCTGCGCCTGTAGTTACTGACCCTCTCACCTTGTCAGTGTTGGAGACGCCTTAAGATTTTTCTTTCCCACGCACAGACGCCCGTTAAGAGCGCTGCTGATTTGAGCGGCGCTATATAAATGTTTGATTACATTACATTACATTACATTGATTCTGGCGCATCGTACATTCAACCATCCTCCAGGGACAGTCTACCATTAAGCTTTGCAGAATCTTTTGTCACAGACAGCTGAAGAAACCCCTTTAAACCATCATAATATTCGCATTTTTAGATGATCGGTTAGATTACCCGTTAAGCAGCCTAGTGAGGTTCTTAAAAGCACTGTATACAATATACAATTAACCAGATACATACATACATACAAAGTACAAGAAAATTTATTGAATTGACTTGAAATGATTCAGAAATGGGAATAGTCGTTTGAAGATTCATCATTTATATACCCAAAATTATACACCCAATATCTGTTTCGTTTTACAACCTAGCAGGTTTTCTGTTGCTTAATTTTTCAGACGTCAGCAGATTAATACATTGTCGAATGAGAAACGTAACCGGTTGTCAGACCGATTGCTTTACGCTCAGTTCATTCAGAATGTGGCTGATGTGAGTTTCGTATATTCTATTTGGCATAAGATTACATCTTACACTATTCTAATTTTTCTTACAGGGAATGATTAAGCTTTGAGATATAAATCAATATTCTCAAATTGCTCTTAAAGATGGATTTATGTACATCTTTAGAATTTTGAAAGTCCTCGAGATGCATATATGGAGTTGTATTAGATGTTTCTGATGTCAGTCCTAGTGTTTCTGAATTGGAATCAAAATTACTGAGAAACCTTATGTTGGATTTTGTATCCAAGCAAACTCATATCTCGTTGATTAGACCACTGAACTATTTTTTTTTATGTTGTTTTCTGTTTGCCTTTCTGCTGATTCTGATTTGCTTTTGAAGTTAAGCATGAAGTTTCATCATTGATCATGATCAGAGTGCATCATATTATGACTATGACTAAAAAACTTCTGTAGCGCTGCCATAATAATGCACAGGGCATCATCAACCGACGACGCACCAAAACAAATCCAAAATCAGGTCAAATCCAAAAGGTCAGAAAAGGTCAGAATCCAAAAGAAGGACGTTTCACAATGGCTGACAAAAGTCTAAACTGTAGATATGTATTGATGGAATAGCAATGCTTTATTATCACAATGAATGCAATCTGTACAAATTCAAAATTCAAATTGATACAGATAGAAGTCAAAAGGTCAAGTTCATTCATGCATTACCGAGATTTATATAGCGCCCTTCAAGGCTACTACTCAGAAGCGCTCCCAACCCCGGCACGGCTAAAAAGAACAGTTTTAAGGCGAGTATAAGTTAGTCTACAGTGACTTATTTATAGATGTAGATGAGTCACCATTGATGAGATATTGCAGACACCGAACCTATGATGACCCACTGGTTCCCATCCAAGACTGATGGCAGATGTTCAGTGTATCAATAGTGTACATTGGAAGACTATTTCATACGGAAAAACCGGAATATTAGTATGTGAAATATCCATGTGGTAAGTTAACAGAGTTCAAGTGTTATGTAGTATAGTTCTTTGATGAAATAACGATCAGAAATGAAACACAATGAGAGTAAGAAACAAATTTTGTATTGTGCATCTCGAATGATCTTAGGCTTTCATTCTTACTTTAAGGTTGAACATCATAGCACTCTGCAACGAGAGTGTACTGAGAAAGACTGGGAAACAAACACATACAATACAATGTACAATACGACTCGGCATTTATAACGCACTTTAACACAACAAGTCGTGCACGAAAGCACACACACGTCTTGATGGTGCAGTTGCAGTTGTACTGCAGAGCAATTGTACATGAAGGACTTGCTCAAGGTCCCTAAACAGTGACACCTCGGACGAGAGTCGAACCCGCTCACTCATCGCGCACAGTGTTACGGTCCGACCGCTCTATCCAATTGGCCACCATGGCACACACATCTCATCATTAAGGTGTAAAGTGAATTATTTTAGGCTGAAGGGTGGATTCAAGAGAAGCTGAAGATTGCCAAAGATCAGAACTTCACTGATGCCACTGCCTTACAAGAGAAGATGAAACTTCTCAAGAAGCATCAGGCCTTCGAGGCCGAGATAAGGGCCAACGCTGATCGAATAAAGTCCATCAGAGAGGTACTGCTTATTAATTAATCAATAATTAACAGTTTACTAATTAGTAATCATGATTAATAATTTTCTAATGTTAAGATGTTTTACTGTACCATTTATCAAGCACATTTTCCTGACTTTTAATTATTTATTTATTCCATCTCAGTCACATTTCTCAGCACTTTCTGTTAGCCAGAATTTCCAGGCACTTTAAGTTTACCATGCAGAATTTTTAAATATTTGTATCTACATCACCTTGTCACCTTGTGCTGTCATTTCTTGGAAATCTAGCGACCGCCATGACCAATCCTTTCCATTTTTTTTCTTTCCGAAGTTGCTTCCTTCCTCCTCCACATGCCAGAATCATTTCCTTTTTCATTCCATTTGATCGCATAACATGTCCAAAAAACCCCAGCTTCATTCTCAACGCTGTTTGTTGTAACATCTCATCATTCTCAACTCCAATCTTCCTGCACACCTCTTTGTCTGTCTTCTTCTCCGTCCAAGATATTCTCTGCATCTTCCTCCATATCCACATTTCACATGCGTTGATCTTCTTCTCTGTGTTCTTTGTCATTGTCCATGTTTCACAGCCATATAGTACTGTAGGAAAGATCATTGCTCTCACTAATCTTTTTTTTTGTGTCTATGCTCACATGTTTGTCTTTCCATATCTTTTCCAGTCCGTTCATTGCAGTTTTCCCTATTGCCACCCTTCTCTTTCCTTCTTCTTCTATTTCCGAGTCACATTTTCCCTCTTTTTCTATTAATGATCCCAGGAACGTGAAGCTTGTTACCACCTCTATTTCCTCTCCGTCTTTCTCGAAACTGTCCCAATCAGCTGTTGTCATTATCTTTGTCTTCTTTAAGTTGAAGTATAGGCCTGCGTTCTCACTTTCTCTCTTCAGTCTTCTTATCAGTTTTTCCAGATCTGCATTCTTCCCTACCAGTAGTGTTGTGTCATCCGCATATCTTAGATTATTCAGTGTCCTTCCTGCTATCTTTACTCCTTCAGTTGCCTCTTCCATTTCTGCCCTCCTCATTATCCTTTCTGCATACAGGTTGAAAAGAAATGGGGACAGGATGCACCCTTGCCTCACCCCTTTATTGATTTCAAATTTGTCTGTGTCTCAAAATTCTGTTCTTATCACTGCCTCCTGGTCTTTGTACAATCCCTTTAGTAGTTGTATCAAGTGTTTTGGAATTCCCATTTCTATTAGAGTTTTCCACATCAGTTCATGGTTAATGCAGTCAAATGCTTTGCTATAATCGATGAAACATATGTGTATTTTTTGTCCATATTCCCTTTGCCTTTCCATTATCCACCTCATGTTGGCAATATGATCTCGAGTTCCCCGAGATTTCCTAAATCCTGCCTGATTGTCCGGAAGCTCTCTCTCAATTGTGTTCTCCATTCTTTTATGAATTATTTTGAGTAGTATTTTGCTTGTGTGTGATATCAGTGCTATTGTCCTGTAATTTTCACGCTCTCTTGCGTCTCCTTTCTTAAATAAAGGGATAAATATTGATCTCTTCCATTCCTCTGGCCACTCTCCGGTTTTCCATATGTTATTGCATATTTTTATTATTGTCTTTATCATTGCGTCATCTCCCGTTTTTATCAGTTCTATGGGTATTCCATCGTGACCTGGCGCTTTGTTGTCCTTCAGTTGTCTGATTGCCCATTCCACCTCTGCTTCCATAACCACCAGTTCCTTTTCGTGTTCTGTTACATCGTTTTGCTCTATTTTTACTCTCTTGTCTTCGCTGTACAGCTCCTCCGTGTAGTCCTTCCATCTTTTCTTCATCCCCTCTTCAACACCAATTACGTTTCCATCTCCTGACTTCAGTGAGCCCATTCTAGGTGTAAATTTTCTCATTATTGCCCTGACTTTTGAGAACATTTCTTTTGTTCTCCCTTTCTTTCCTTCTTCCTACGTTTCCCTGCACATTTCATTTAAGTGTTTTTCTTTATCTTTCCATGCTTGCTTTTGGAAGGCACTGTTCATTTCTCTTACTTTGTCTTTGTTTCCTGCGCTTTTTGCAGCTTTCCTTTCTCCTGCTATACTAATAGCTTCTAGCGATAACCATGGTGTTGTTGTGAATTTCTTCTTGTTTGGGATGTATTTCTCTGCAACTTCCAATATCGTTCCCTTCATCTTCTCCCACAGGTTGTTTGTGTCCTCCTCTACCTCCATCACATCCCTCTCCAGTACTTTGAACCTATTCTTTATTTCCATCCTGTATTCCGGGGTGATGCCTTTGCAGTCACATGTGGTCATTCTTTCTCCTTTTTTTAGTTTCTTCAGTTTCGTTTGTAATGTTGCCGTTAATAGTTCATGATCAGATCCACAATTCGCTCCTGGTTTCGTTCTTACATCTCTGATTGTGCTTTTCCATCTTTTATTTATCAATATGTAGTCAGTCTAGTTCCTGTATTTCCCATCTGGTGACGTCCATGTGTATAGTCTTCTTCTAGTTGTTCAAACCTTGTGTTCATAATTCTCATGTTGTTGCCTTCACAGAACTCTCTCAGTCTTTCTCCTGCATCATTTTGCTCCCCTAGGCCATAGTTATGGGGTCGTGGACAAACCCCCCCCCTGACAAAGAACCCCACTGACAAAACCCCCTCTGACATAAACCCCTCTGACAAACCCCCCCCCTAAGTAGGACAAAACCCCCCTAAGAATAAATTTTTGTTTCTTTTTTACTTTTATTATTTAGAAACGTGTGTATACTTCAAAGTCTGAAGTAAAGCATGTGTCATATGTGTCATTTCAAAGTCTGAAAAAGTCAGGTATCATCGTCCAATAGTTAAATAGCTAACAGTTAATTTTTGTTGTTAAGGTGTGATAGGTCTATGTATACTGAAGGCACCACTGTGCGTAATGCAGGCTATCTGTGACACGACTTTTTCAGATGCGTCAGATGAGTCTATGCAGAGCGAATGTGTGTTATCTGTGACACGATTTCTTACAAAAGTTAGACCAGAGGCGTCAATCCTCCTCTAGCTGATGGAGGCAAACACCCTGGTTCCAAGTATCAGATAGTCAAGATATGCCCTAAGACTCAAAAAATACCCCCGCCCCCTATTTGGACGCCTCTGAGTTAGACCTTTAGTCGTACTGAATGTCACTTGTAATGTTGTGCAAACTTTATTAGCAGTGTCAGTTATTATGGTATGGCTTCTAATTGCAGAAGCTATAGTTAGGGCAAGAGGGGAGATTTTTGTCAGAGGGGTGATTAATGTCCTGCCTAAAACAGGCAGGTTTATGTCAGAGGGGGTTTATGTCAGAGGGTTTTTGTCAGGGGGGGTTTTGTCCTACACCCACAGTTTTCCATCGTGTTCCTTTCTCCTCCCGTGCGCTTTCCCACTTTCGCATTAAAGTTTCTTATGACCATTAATACATCTTCTTTTTCAGTTCTGTCCATTACACTCTCTAACTCAGTGTAAAATCTGTCATGTTCCTCTTCTGGTGCTGTTGATGCACCTGTGCATTCGTACTTTTCTTATCACACATGATTGCAACTCCATTTCTTCCTCTCTGGTTTTGGCCTGACATTATTATCCTATATCCGTTCCAATTAAAATGCCCTTGACCTTTCCATCTTGTTTCACATAATCCTATTTTTGCTATATCTAGTCGTTTCATTTCTTCCTGTATGATGTTTATCTTCCCACTCTGCATACTTCTCACATTTCAAGTGGCTACCCTCATCCTCTGTTTACAGCTCAGGTTAAGTCTTTGCCTTCTGATGCGATCCACCACAGGACATCCTTTCGGCTTTCTGTTGCTTCATTAGATCCGATGGCTCTCGACTCACCGTCTCGCTCTTCCCCAGTAACTGTTGAGTTGCACTCCGGCCTGGGAGTCTCGCCATCTGCTTGCATAACCTATGTAAATTCTGTGACTGGTTCAATTATATGATCTGTTAAATCTTTTGTCAAAGCTATTATTATTCCTGCTTCAGAAGAAGGAACATTACACATTTTTTGAGTATTGGCCTTACACTAAGAAGCAGTCTTTGGCTTTAATTGAATTGAATTTTATTTAATTTATTTAATTAAATAACAAGGTACAGACATACTTACCTGGTATATGTGAATAAAACTTGAATTACAGACAGCCTTCTTTTTCTGTTAAATAAAGTCTAGTGCAGTGGCTCCCAACCTTTTTCAACTTAGGGCCACTTTTATTTAGTTGGAGGATATGATGGGCCACATGGTTAACAATAATTATTTTAAATTTTAACAGATTTTTATTTTAGAATAGAATCAAAATACACATAGATAAATACAATTGATGTTAGACGTTTAAGTCAACAAAATATAGTAATTTATAATAGAAAATAATTATTCTGTCAAATATTCATTT
The DNA here is from genome assembly GCA_959347315.1 of Bimastos eiseni. Lineage (NCBI taxonomy): Eukaryota > Metazoa > Annelida > Clitellata > Crassiclitellata > Lumbricidae > Bimastos > Bimastos eiseni. The sequence goes on along the minus strand of OY365813.1, from coordinate 9,518,881 downwards.
TTGCACGTATATTCTTTTATATCTTTGATAGGTCGAGGGCCGCTTTTTGAGGCTTGGCGGACCTCTTTTGGCAGGCGGGCCACAGGTTGGGAATTGCTGGTCTAGTGTATTAATCCGTTGAATTTTGTAGACATTTAAAGGAATTTATTTTCTTTCATAGACTGGAGAAATTCTTTTGAAGAAGCATTTTGAGGACAATGATGCGATTCGCAGTCGTCTGAACCACCTGATTCTCCAGTGGAACGAACTGCTTAAGGCATCAAAGGAGAAAGGTGCTGGTCTGGAGGAGGCAAGAGACATCCTTGCATTCAATGAAGAAATTAGCAAGGTTGAGGACTGGATGAAGGAAAAGGTCAGAACAGTTCTTGGCTGACTGAACTTATAGCTGTAATGCTTTAAAACTGTTTCAGAGTTTTAACCATTAAAAAAGCATTTGACCAAAAACATTTGAAGAAATTTTTGTCAAATTTTTTTGATTTTGCTAGAGTTCAGAATATGATGGAATTAGTTATTTAAATTCAGATGAAGTCAGGTGAAGATGATTTCATTTGTGAGGGACTTAATAATGTTCTTTACTAAATGTCCTCATACATATATTCATATTGACTTACATAAATCCATAATTTAGCATATTTAGTATAGTATGAAGTGCCCTGTAGTGGTGCTATTCGATGTTTGTGGAGATCATTCATCATTATATCTAAGACTATAATTCCTCTGCATTTTTGTAGAGTGCAGCTTGTTATGCTGACCGAATTGCTTTATATGCTTAATGTTTTTAAAAGGTAATAACCAGGGCCATGTAAAGCCCACATATGGACAAACCTCCTATAATGCACTCCCTTTGATCTTTTGGATGATACCTGTAGCCATTTTGACCACTGTGAAATGATTACTCTATAAATACCAGACGTAAAACTGTTGTTGGTGAAATGTTCTGATGTTCTGTGACTGATGTTGCAGGAGATGTTTGTCGTTGGCTGTGACCTTGGAAGAGATTATGAAGAATGTGAAGTGTTGCAAAGGAAAGTTAATGACACTGAAAGTGTAAGTAGCAGTTGATTGACCTCTGAAATTCATATACGAGTATTTAATTAATGTGCGTTAATGATAAGGACATCTGATAATAATCACCGGTAACAGCAAAAACTTTTTACCTTCAGTCCGAATTTTATTTTAAATAAAAATGGATTGTAAAGAGCAATGTGTTTCTGCCACACAGGATGTTAAAAACATGCATTAGTGGAGCTGCAACAATCAGAAGTAACTTGAGAGCAGTTTTGAGAGGTTCCTACTAGACATCACATATATATATTATTTTAAATACTTTTCTGGTACATTACAGTCACAATTCATGTAAATGTTTTATTAATCTATTCTAGTATCATGGTCTTCTTATAGTAAATTATATTTTGAGTTTGTGATTCACGTAAACATAACAGCAAATCAACGTCATTTCATGTATCAGTGTTCTTGTATGATATTCATGAATTTTCTGATTTAAACATGTTATTTTCCAGGGCATAACTGTGGATGACGAGAGAGTGGATGCAATAAAGAAGTTAGCAGATAAGCTTATCAAACAAGGTCGCACAGACACGAATGCCATAGAAGATCAAAGGGACACTCTGACATCAAAGTAAGAATCAATCACCCTGACTGAAATTTTGAGCATTTGATGCCAAATTGAGTGCACCTTGGGCTCTTGTTTACATCATATTTTAAACCATTCTTTCGAAATAAAAGTACCTAAATGATCTCAATGTGTGAAAAAATGTGCCTGTATTATATTGTAAGGAAGCTGAGAATTCAGACGTTAGAAGGCGTATTCGCAGTTGAAGCATTGGAAATTGCAGTGTTTTTCTAGGCTTCAACTGCAAGCCATATTCAGATTATTAAAAGCGAGATGAAGTTAAATTTTAAGGTAAAGCTAGCCGTGCAACCCAGCTTCATCTGGAAATGCATTACTGTGTAGGGTTGTTTGCAAAATTGGTGGTGTATACAGTGGCTTTGCCAGAACTTGGAGGTTGGGGGACCAAATAGCCTTAACGAATAGGGGACTTTTCTATCGGATCTTGGGCAGAGCCCCAGAAGCCTGCGTAATTTTAAGCATTTGATGCCAAATGAAGTACATTTTGGGCATTTGTTTACCCCAGATTTTTCAACTATGATTTTGAAATGAAATTACCTCTCAATTTGTGATAAAGTTTGGCTACACTATATGCAGATGACCTTAATTGTGAAATGTCAAATTACAAATTATGTAGGGTACCCTCCCCCACACAAAAAACTCCTCGGATTTGCACGAATCCAAAGACCCAGCCTGGGTCGGGATGGGAAGACAGCTGCCACCTGTCCCCCCCCCGCTCGTGGCGATGCTAATGATGTGCAAATGGGGTGTCACTGGAGTAGCTGAAACCTTAGCTCAAAGAGCTCAATAAGGTTATGAGAGCAATAAGGTAATGTTGTGTTGTGGTCTCTTTGTTCAAATAATTATACCTTTAAAGTCACTAGTTAAGAACTTGATTCGTTTTATCTAAAGATTACAGTGTTTTTATTGGTGTGGTTTTGATCATATGAACTTGAATTATAACTCATGATCATAACTTTGACAGATGGAGAACAATACAAAATGCGCTGGAAGGTCACCGGAAACTTCTGTCTATGGCGCTGGAGATACATGCGTTCAATCGAGATTTAGATGATGTGAATGAAAGAATCAATGAGAAGGTTAGACAAAGTAATTAATTGTCTGCTAACAATTTGCTGCTTCTTCTTCCTGATTGTAGATAGATACTCTTGTGTTTTGGGAAAATAACATCCGTTATGTATTGCAACACATAAGATATGATGCTGCTTGCTTGGTCTCACTCGTGCCTATCTCTGTGAGCTCTGCTGTCCTGTTCTCGATGATAGGGGGCTCTCAAAAATATCTCTGCTCATCTGAACAGGTTCTTTTTCTTGTCCCTTTTACCTGTAACTCCTCAAGGCAGAACTGCACTTTCTTGGAGGTGGCCTGGAGTAGCCTCCCTCTTTGCCTCTTTCCCAGGACCTTTTCTCTTATTTTCTTCTCCCACCTCAAGACTGTTCTAGAGTTGGGAGTGTCTTTGAGTAGGTTTCTTGTAGGGTGCTATATAAATGTGCGATATGAGTGAATGAACTATTGTGCTACCTACCGTCCTACAACAGTCAGTGCTATTCTGGCTGGTTTATCAGCATATGGTCATTTTAGAGCACCCTTTCCATCAACAATTCAACATGTGTTGTACAATTTGCAACTGCAGATTGTTGTAGTATTAATCGTACAGCATTTTACATGTTTTGGCATACACAATTTTTCATTTGTTTGCATGGGAGTCGTGAATTGTGACGTTGAACTTTGTTTTTGTTGACATAGAGTTGACCGGCATGCTCTGTTGTAACTCGTACTTTTTACATCATTACTATCGATGATTGTGTTATAACTTTCTTTACATCCAGTTCTAAGTAACTAGTTTGAATACTAATATATAACTTAAGTTATGGTAGTGCCAGTTTGATGCTTAAACATTTACGCTTACTTTGATATTTTTTTGGTAAATTATCCAAACGGGAACATCATATGCACGACGACGCATGAAACACTTGTGACAATATACCCATATGGGCTTTGTGTGTCCTACCTTATGGGACTATCGTATTGTATTTAAGCTTTTATACAGTGCCTATTGCAGTATGGATTATTCAGAGATCCTTTCAGCATGATATCCCTGTGGGAATGGAAGCACTTTGAGAGAGGATGTGGGGTAATCCCAGACAGGAGATTAGCTCGTAACTGAGGTGGTAGTGGAGGGACCTATCACAGCAAATGCCCGGCATTGAGCCAAGGCAGACCTGACACGAGGGACTATCCAGATATCCAGATGGTCGGTAGAGTGCAAGTGGCATGCCAATGTTGTGGAGAGAGAGGCTTATGCATGAAGTCATAGAGATATTTGTGGGCGAGGCCTAGTTGATATTTGGAGACCAGGAGGCCAGATCTTATAAGGGATCCATGAGTGGATCAGGAGCCAGTGTACGACTTCGATCGGGAGCCAGTGTACAACTTCAACCATATGAGTGGACATTTGGGTGGTCTCAGGAAGGCATGCTTTGAGCCTTGCAGCAGCGGCATTTAAGGCTGACTGAAGGGAAAAAGGGATCAACTTGGGAGACCCATGAGGATCTAGTTACATACCATGTGTGCAATATTTGGAGTCCTTGGGGAATATTGTCATTTGCACTTTATATGTTCTGAATATGATTATTATATTACGACGAACATCTAGAATCACAACGAACAGCGGCTTACAATAACATTTAGGCTATGTTAAATGTTATAGTAAGCCGTTGTTCGTCGTTATTCTAGATGTTCTTCGTTAATTAAGAAGTTAGTTAAGATATTAGTTAAAAATGTGACTCCTGTATAGTCTATGACACTGATGCCGCTCAGCTGAATTGTTATAATGGTGGTCCTACTTACTGAGTCTTGTGACCCTTCTGGGCTTCCCATTTGCTGTCATCAATTTTGTGAAGTTGATGTTTAACTTCTGTACATTGAAAGGAGCAAATAAAATGATTTGATTCATTGATTACTAATTTGCAATTCTATGAACCCCAAAATCTGACTTGCGAGGCATCAATTTATGGCACACCAAATTCAAACCAGAATCAAGTATGGATAAGATCCCTCTGCCGAAACAGACAGAATCACCCTGTGGAGCCTAGGCAATTTGTAGAGGGTGAGATGCTGTTAGAGAGAGCACTTGAGCAATAGATAATAAATCTACTGTCATAGCTAGAATCATTTGTAACTGTTTCAGATTTTAATACTAAACTGTATTTCTTGTCTTTTGCTTCATTTTTTTTTTATTAACTACATGTACATACAGGATAAAGCAACAAAGGTTGGTTCTTGTCTGGCTTTAAATGCAACCAGGTTTTGTTTTCAGTGGCACATTGAAATATTCACAGTATTTATGCACCATCCTGGCTACCCTTTGCCTAAAAATCAGCACTCACTCATTCCTATCAACGAATGCTTGCACCCAGTGATGTTTAAGCTTAATCCTCACAACAGGAATGGGGGAACAACCTCCCACTCTCTCCAACTTAAGTATATGAGACTCAGAAGTCCCTCAAAACTGTTTTCCAACCTAACCTTTAGATTATTGGAAACCAACAACCCCCAGTTTATGTGAAAAATGTGCACTGAACCCCTCATTTCTGGCAACCACGAGGGATCGTTGTCTCAACCTCCCATTGTTAGCGCCACTACCCGCACTCACCCGATGTTGCACAGCTGTCTTTTCGGTAACATGCATCGTTTGTATTTTAAAGACTGTGAGTTTGAGCATGGTGAATGGACATTGTTGTTTGTGCTCACTTGTTTTGCACTTCTGATTTGATTAAGTGACTTTTGCTTGCACTGTAAACAAATACAAACACCTTGTTGGATTGCTGTGGTCATGTTTGCACTTGAACTATGGGACTGCCACACTATGAAAGAGTTTCTACAAAGACTCATTTGATGATTGTGTTACCTTTGTGAATCACATCTACAGATGTGAAGCAGTATTTTTTTTATGCGTGTTGGACAGAGTTGATCGTCCTTATCCAGTCCATCTGGTTAACGCAAATTCAAAATTTCACATACATGTTACTGTTGAGCTCATGTTTAATCTAAGGACATTTATTGATGGAAGCTCACTAAATATAACAATGCTAAATATAGCAATGTTAATTATAGGCTTGTGAAATATAAACGATCATCTTATGAAGTATTATGCTCATCAGGTTTTGTTGCACTTGTAAAAAGTTCATAATTTTTTCAAATCACGCTTGTACACATTATTAATCAGTGGACTGTGTTTCTGTGAGTCTTGAGAAGGATGTTGAGATTAGAAACAGAGATTATGTATCCGCATTTTGCTTTCAGCTGCTTTTGCAGATTGTTTTGCATGTTTTAAAACGTGTTTAGTTTAAATTTTGATGCTCTATATTGCTCTTTTCAAGACAGAGCTGAAGACCTACCTATTATCCCTGATCTATGACTAAGAATGCAGCACAGCGCTTTTGTGCAAGACTTGTATTGTCAAAGCACTTTATAAATGCCTAGTTGTATTGTGTTGAAGTCATGAACTGCTGTATGAATATGCTAAAGATTGACTGGCATATTCACTCACCATTTCTTCTCGAGTAGCATCTGTTTATTGTGAATTGAATCTGTTGTTAGGTTCTATTTTATCCATGTTTGATTACACGGTACATTACAACGCACAATCTATTACTTTACATTACAAATATGAGTCCATAGCTTCTCGTTGTTATTGATTTTTTTTAACGATACTGTTCCATAACGAAGATGATTTGGTGTTGTCCTTCTCCTTTCTTCAAGCTTGGGACTGGCACTGTCGGAGTACGAACAGTGGTAGAGTTGCCATAGCTTCTGAAAGCGTATACATATATATACTTTTAAATTCGCTATACAAATGGGTGTTCTTATAGTTATTTTGTAGTTAGATTATGGGGTTCTGAGGCAAAAACCTGAGATTGAGAGTAGTTTTGATTTTGTAATGTTATTGAAATCAGCTACTGAAATTCTTCAAGAAGTCTACTGAATTCTATATTTTTCATATGTTAACATAGTCAGCACTGCTATCGATTGACGACCTTGAAGGCAAGGACCTGGCAATGATCCAGGCTCTTCAGAGAAAGCAAGAAGTTGTTGAACTGGACATGATTGCAATACACCAACAGATACAGGTATGTCCTCAACAACTGATCATGTCTCAAGTTTTGTTTGTATCATATTTGAAAATAGAACTAAGAGTTTACGTCTTACTGCTACAACTCCAGGTCAGTAACCCTGGTTAATAATTATTACATCCGTTGGAGCAAATGCCGAGGTGCCTCTGGGTGCGACGGATGCTCAATCTATCTGATAAAATAGACAGAGGCAGCCTGTGATGTATGAGCAATTTGACAATTGTGAGATTCTGTTGGAACACTTAAACAATACAATACAACAAAGCATTTATAACGCGCTTTAGCGAGACAAGTCTTGCATGAAAGTGCGTTGCGCTGCATTCCTAGTCATAGCTCCGGCAGAATAGGTAGGTCTTTAATTTTGATTTAAATTGTGCAACAGTTGTGGCCTGGCAGACTGTGGTTGGAATGCCATTCCATTCCATGGGTCCTGCAGCTGAGAAGGCACGATTTCCAAACTTTTTATTGGTACGGGGTGTGGTGAAATCCCTCTGTGTAGCCGAGTGGAGTTCTCTTGAGTTAATGACGTTAATTGAGTTAATTCACACAGAACATGGCGCGACCATGGATGTCATGTACGAGGTAGATAATAAATAAATAATAATAAATAATTTATAAATAAATAAATAATAATAATAAACAGTAGATAATAAATAAAGCTACTGCTGTCAAAGTTAGAACCAGTTATAACTGTATCAACATGATCCATACAGATACTTTGAGTGGTGTGACACCTACTCAAATGAGCAGCAGTGGTCAAGGAATTCACCCAAATAATGATATAACGGAATTCAGGATGGTTGCTATAGTTTGTTATTTCCATCATGGTATGGGATGTTATTAACAGTATGGTTTGACTTGAGATATACTGTTTACATATTCATTTATTCATATTTCATTTAGAAACTGGATGCTGTATTTGGCAAGCTCACACGCAAGTATCCAGATAAACTCGATGATTCGGAGATGAAACTGAAGTATGTTAAAGAAAACTGGATTCAGCTGAATGGCATTGCCACTGACCGGTAAAATTATTTCTTCTCCAGTTTTGAATGCATTGAAAATTATTGCCATCTGACTGACAGTCATTTGAAGCCTTTATGGTTACCAGGAGTTTATTATTTTGTTTTGTTTCATTTTGAGCATTTGTTAATAGCTTCATTTGGTAACGACTTTGCACAGTAATTAAATAATTACCATATTGTTTCTATTGTGTTCCTCCTGTTATGAGAAGGCATTGTATTTGTTTATTGTGAACATCTGAAATTATGACTTTTTGATAAGTTTTCAGTCAGTTATTTTCGAATCAATCGTTTTCTGTTTGATGTTTAGCAAAGGTAAACTACAGGAGAGGCATTTGATTCTGAAGTATCTGGCTGACGTCAAAGAACAGGTAACAGCATTTATTGGAAGTGAGATGATGGTCACTTGTTGACTGCTTTACTGCGCTACTATTATTTTGGGCATAACCAGAAATCGCCTCAGACATTCGCCTCGGCCGAAAATCCTGTTTTCCTGGACTATTCGGAAGTATTCACCTCGGCAAATATTACACACAGAAATAGTTTAAAATAAACAATTTTAAATCAGTAATTTTTTTATAAACATTTATCAATCGATAAGCGAAAATTATAATTTTTTTATTACACAAAACGGCGAAATTGACGACAGTCGAAAGTTATAAGCTTTTGCTTGTGGATGGTACTCACTGGGCCAGAGTTGCCACTACTATTTGGTTTGTACCCGGATTCGGCAAATAGTGCATCCAAATACTGGGATTCGGTACTCGTTGAAAATTGTGTACTCGGTTATGCCCTACCATATTTTTATAAAATCAATTGTGAAATTCTTGGGTCGAGCAAAATATTTTTAAAATTCTTACGGAATAGAGGTACAGAGAAACCTAGGAGTTTATTCTGTGAAACCGCATGCAACCTATTCGAGAAAGTTGGATTAACCGCAGTGATGCTTCTGTGCTGCACTGCAGAAGTTCTGGCTGAGGAACAATCAGGTCACACTGTGCATTTCAGCAATGAAATCAACGACCAGGGATTGATACAACCAAGACAGAAAAGTTCCTTTAGATAAGATAATTATACATGTGCATTATGATCTTATATTTAATGTTTCTGTGCATTTGCAATTGGTGCAATTCCTTCCTCAAGAAGCCCAGCCTATGAATTATGTGTCTTTCCAATAACTTCTTAAATGTATGTCCATTTAGGACATACATTTAATTCACTTTTGATGTTTTGTTGACGTACTTTCTGCTAACAGTTTGATCATATGTATTTAACTGCACTTTGCCCTGCTGCTGATTAACATTTCATGGAAAGGGTAGACTTGGTTAGCGGGATCTTGGGGTTCCTTAGGGTCCTTCGTTTTCCCTACTGTCACGTCCCTTATAATATTATGTTATTGCTAAAATGTTCTTTAGTACGGCTTTTTTCGTTTTTCTACTTGTTATCTAATAACAGTGTACAATACTAATGGGATCAAGAAAAAATAGGTTTGATTTGATTTGGTATTTTGTAACACAGATTGCCTGGTGTGATGATATGATAGAACGAATGGTTGTGAGGGATCACAAAATAGACAGTGTTTCAGAAACTAAGGAAGGGCTAGAATCTCACCACGAAAGAAAGGTAAATTCTGTTTCATTCATTCATTAATTATTCGATCATTACAAATATTTATATAGCACCTCTCCCTGGTTACTACAGAGAGCCCAAACATGACTGAAGTGCATCATAACAGAGCCTGTTGAGCAAACACAACATCAATGGGAGACCGTTCCATACAGAGAAGTTCGAGGTCTGCCATGTAGAAACATAAGTGAAGGGGACAATGAGCACCCAATTCCACGGAGCAGAGGGAGCTATTACCTCTCATACCCTGACAGTAAAGTTTGTGCTTTGAAGTGTTCATTATTTATCTGAGCATTTTGGTTAATGTCTTATGAGGACCTCTCAAAAGCGTGTTGATCGTTGCTGTCTAAGAGATGTGTTAATTTAGTTATGATGTGTATTAATTAGATTGTGATAGTAGTAAAACGATTGGATTACTTACATTTTGAATAAAATTAGAGATGGTTATTGAATGTTTTTAAATGAAATATATTGGCAGACTGAAATTGCTGGACGTTTTCCACACTATCAGATGCTTATTGACCGTGGCAGACGGCTGATTGCTCAGCCGCAGTTGTCATCATCAGATGAGATAAATGAACACCTGGAGGATGTTGAAAAGGCCTGGAATGTTCTGAATGATTCTTGGGAGAAGCAGAAACTTATTCTCAATCAACAGTATGACTTACAGGTGAAAGAAATTATTTATTTACTAGCTGTTAACCTTAAACAAGTGAAAGTAAAAACATGGGTTTTACAGGACCCTCTTTTATTGACTTTTGGTAATGTGGTAGATGGCACAATCGATCCATTTACTTAAGAAATCATTTGTGATGTATACTTGCCGGAGTGGAGCTCGTCAAGGAGGACTCGTTCGAGTTGGTAAACGAAAGTTAATTTTGTGCATTTTATAAAAATTTATTTCTCAATTTTTGAGCAATATCCGCAAAAATGTGATACATTGCATTGTCATGCAAGCGTGGCTTGTGTGCAAAATTTCAGCTCTGAAAAAAAAAAAAGTGAGAAGGCAGGCCTATACTTCAACTTAAAGAGACAAAGATAATGACAACAGCTGATTGGGACAGTTTCGAGATAGACAGAGAGGAAATAGAGGTGGTAACAAGCTTCACGTTCCTGGGATCATTAATAGAAAAAGAGGGAAAATGTGACTCAGAAATAGAAGATGAAGGAAAGAGAAGGGTGGCAATAGGGAAAACTGCAATGAACGAACTGGAAAAGATATGGAAAGACAAACATGTGAGCATAGACACAAAAAACGATTAGTGGGAGCAATGATCTTCCCTACAGTACTATATGGCTGTGAGACATGGACAATGACAAAGAACATGGAGAAGAAAATCAACGCATGCGAAATGTAGATATGGAGGAAGATGCAGAGAATATCTTGGACGGAGAAGAAGACAGACGAAGAAGTGCTCAGGAAGATTGGAGTCGAGAATGATGAGATGTTACAACAAACAGCGCTGAGAAGGAAGCTAAGGTTTTTTGGACATGTTATGCGATCAACTGGAATGGAAAAAGAAATGATGCTGGCATGTGGAGGAGGAAGGAAGAAAAGAGGGTACCCAAGAAAAAAATGGATGGATGTGATACATGAAAAACTGAAATGAACCTGGAGAAATTAAGAGATTCAACTTCGGAAAGAAAAAAAATGGAGGGGATTGGTCATGGTGGTCTCTAGATTTCCAAGAAAAAACAGCACAAAACAAGGTGTGTAGGTCGACAGGAACATACTGAAAAAGAGTTGAAAGAACTCCGACGAACAGACGACCCAACGTTCATGACCAACTTTATGCAAGCCTAGTTAAAGAAAAGAGGGTAATAATCACAGGTAGCACTTAATGTTAATTTCTAACAGGGTTAGAGACAGTGTCGTTTTTACACATTTTATGCAAAGAACTTTCAGCCGCAAAAGTTAGTTTTCCGTGCGTTGAGAGGTCGAAGGTTTGACCGCAGAAGCTCCACGCAACAATAAAAACCGCTAAAATACACATGGTCAAAATGGGTTTAAATAGACTAAAATACACATTTACCCATTTAATGATAATTTACAATTGATGGAATTATTCTTACATTACACGATGTGTAGCTAACTCATTACTGCTGCCCATCGAATTACTGGTGACTTTTGCCCTTTTGTTATGTTGTGGTTTGTAATTTTATCATTTGCTATATGTTCTGATATGTTTTATTGTGATATGTTGTGTTATGTTTTTTTTTGATATGTTGTGCTTTTTTTGTTGTGATATTCATTCATTCATTCATTACTAGAATTTGTGTTATGGTTTTTTGTTTTGTTTTATGTTTTGTTGTGATATTTTGTGTTATGGGATTTTTATGTTACCGGGTATGTCATGTTTATAGGATGAGGTTTTGTAGACTTCTAGCATATTCTGACATTGTGCTTTGTTACGGTATGTTATGGCGTTTTATGATAAATTGTAGTATGTTATATTATGTTGTGTTACATGATGTTGTGTTATGGTTCATGGCGTGTTATGTTATTAATTTCGATAGATTTATGAGCAACATGCTGATGAAACAGATCAGTGGCTGTCCAGCAAAGAAGTGTTCTTTGCCAACGACGATTTGGGGGTGAGTTATTATAATAATCTGCATTTATCTAGGGCCACTATCTAATGACAAAGCATCAATCAATTACACTGATCAATTATGAGTGATAAATTGAGCAAGGTCCATATATGAAGACCATCTCGAACTAGAACAGCTATGGCTCAGTCTCGATCTTTTGCTTCAATTGGTCCATCTCTGTGGAATGCACTTTTGCCATCTCTTCTCTCTAAAATTCTATCTGGCAGTCTCTCATCCTCTTTTGCTTTTTTCAAAACCTACTTCTTCTCGAGGGGCCTTTCGCACTGGCAGCGCTTCTGAATGGTTCACCCTACTAGAGGTGCTTTATAAATGCTCAAATACAATACAAACAATACAATCTCAGGCTAAGGATGGAACTTTTACTCAATGCTTTACAAGTGGCCATTCTAACCTACTGACCACTCTGAGCAGTTTTTAAATTATATATTTATCACACTGAGTACATACTCAGGTAAATATGTCTGAATCTGAAATGCAAAGTTAGTGTGTACATACAACTGGCCAATGGTCATAACATGGAGCCTGGATTGCAAGCTCAATTGGGGGCAATCATTGGAATAAGGAACCCCCAGAACAATCCCGGGTTTATCACCCTGCCAAACAACAGATCACTGAACTGCACAACTCTCCATTGTGCCTTATAGGGGTAATTGCTATTATGTGAAAACAGTTTTATTTTATACATTTGTCATTGCACGCTGTAAGACAGTCTTATCTGCAAAGCACACACCTATGATCTTGTCACCTACTTAGGTTTTCATTGGTCAGTCATAACCATTCAGTGGGTTTAGAAAAGAGTCTGCCAGAGAAGAGATGCAGACACTCAGAACCTAATTAATAAATTTATATATTTCGATGGTAGTGCTACATCCAAAATCCATTGCCTGTTCATTTGTTGAAGTTAAAGGAGAGACGTGGTCACGAAACTGCCAGCTGTTGCTTGATAACTGTGTGATCCCAAGTAGCAACAGACTGGAACTTGTATTGACAGTTGTTGCTTGCTATTACTGCTGCTTATGCTATATACCTTGCAGTGGTTGGCAGATGAGCTATTGGATTCACCTCTTGAAATGACCAGATTTGTTTGCCATTGGCTTATTATTTATTTATTATGTGTTGGTGTTCTTCGATCTTCATCCATATGAAAAACTTGCTATATCTACTTCAATATTCTCTCTGTGTTAATATTTTTATATCTTCTGGTGAAGATGATGATGCTAAGCAGTCAAAGTGTGAATATGATTAAATGAGACGATACAAGGTTTCACACAGTACTTTCTACAAAACATTTGAAGACTATTCTGTTTGATGATAGATTTTTATTGTCTGACCCGGATTGTCCCTGAGCAGTGTTGATTAACCCTTTAATGACGATTGTATCTGCTAATAGTAACAGAAGGGTAGGCAATGCATCTTGTTAATAAAGGAATAATCCATGCTGTGGAAATGTCTTCTAACAATAACAGTTACAAAACATGAATGGTTTTATTTTGTATATGTATATTGTATACTTTGCGTTTATGATCATTCTAGAACTCGCTATCGAGTGTCCAAAAGCTGCTGAAGAAGCTGGAAGGTTTCATGACGACAGTCGAAGCACAAGGGGAGAAAGTTGGCACGCAGGAACAGCTGGCCAGAGCTCTTCTGTCACAGGAGCACTACGCCTCTGATCAGATCAAGGCTCGTCTTGACTCGACTTTGGAGAAGGAGAATTGCCTGATGCTGGCTGCCGATAAAAGACGAACAGCTCTCAACGATTCAAGAAACTACCAACAGTTTCTGAGTAATGTTCATGAGGTATCATCATTATTGCAATCCATATATGTATATATGTACATATTTATGATTGTATGTATGTATGTATGTATGCATGTAGGTATGCACATACAACATACATGCATAGTTGTGTGTATATATATATATACATATATACACAACTATGCATGTACGTTGTATGTGCATTGTATGTGTGTGTGCGTGCGTGCGTGCTTGCGTGTGTGTGTACGTTTTAAATCCCTGCAAAGGCGCTGTGCAATAGATGAAGTGCTTTTGGTTGTGGTAGTTGCAGTTTAATGACACTGTGTGATAACATTGATCATTAGTGTTGCCCTCCTCCTTTATCTTGGCTTGGGACTGGCACTCCCAGAGTGATGTAGGAGAACGTCAAAATTATTTTGGCTCCCATTTTGAAACATACTATCCTGATTTCTGCTACACCTGCATTACTTAAGGCATATTTCAAGCATAAGAAAAATTCTTGTTTAAAGCTAATGCATTTTGGGGCTCATTTTCACATCTTTCGGCATCATTTTAGAGAAAGTCAGATGATGTTCAGTTTATTCATGATCTCTTGTGCGTGAAAGTGGAGTCATTTTTTAAATTGACACAGGTGAACAGTTGGCTTGGTGAGAAACTGCAGGTAGCACACAATGTGTCGTACCAGGATCCAACCAACCTCAAGGACAAAATACAGAAACATCAGGCATTTGATGCAGAGCTTTTGGCCAATCGAAAAAGAGTTGATGTCGTCACCGAAGTTTGTTCATTTTGCATTGTTTTTACTTTCTTCTTTCATGACTTCTACATTTTCACTCAGTCGTTATTTTGACAAGGGTTATTACTTATTTAGTACAATATTTTTGTTTACATGTTCACTTACAAAACTTCACGTTATTTAAAGGCACATTACCACTTAACCAGCACCACAATTTATACAAAAAAACTCTTTTTGATATCGCTCTCCTTTCTAGGTTTAGAGGCACACAAAGGCATGAATCAAATATGCACTAAGCATTGCACCTGTGATTGGAGGTCTTCCTCAAAGCCTTTGTACAGTGACTTTGAATCATGTTCTCAGCATTGTAATATTGCTTCATTTAGTTGCACATGTTAAAATTTTTAGAGGTTATTTCTTGTTTGGATGTTTTTCTGAGGCAATGGTCACCTTTGGCATAAAGACATTTCTCTGTAACAGCCTTCTTTGTGCACTTTTTATTTTAGGAAGGACAGAAGATGGTTAAGAGAAACCACTGGGCCAGTGATGATATCAGTGAAAAGATTTTAGGTTTGGAAGAAAAATGGAATGACCTTATGAAAATCACACAAGAGAAAGCACAGCTTCTGCACGAAGCTCAACAGGTACAGACTTATGTGACACTACTTAGAATATGTCAACATCATAGGACATTTAACGTCATCACAACATCTGATGTCAACGTTTCTTTGGAGAATCATCTATGACTCAATGCACTATAACTCGTCTCACTGACTAGGGAGCAAAGTCAGAAATGCTAATAAATAACATCCCATATTAGTAGTTGTAGGCTATATCTGATAAGTTTCTGTAAAGGAAATGTTTTTACGTTCAATATCAAATTGTTTTAATTACCCAATTGAGCTTGCTTTCTCATAGAAGTACATTGTAGTTTGCTTCCTGTCACCATAGCTGTAAGTTACTTTTTTTATGTTAATCATGTGCAGTACCTTTGAGAGGTGTTTCATTCACCTTTGAGAGACGTTTCATCTATTTTTCATTACTTTGAGAGGTGTTTCATTCACATTTCAGTACCTGAGAGATGAGAGATGTGAATCCATGTTTCAGTATGTTTGAGAGATGATTTATACATGTTTCTGCCTGTTTTAGCCAGGTGTTTACCCATGTTTAGTACCTTTGAGAGGTTATTTTATCCAAGTTTCAGCCATGTTTTGAAACATTTGATAAGTGTTTTAGAGGTGTTATGTAAAACAGCCAGATGGAAGCACACAAGCAGTACAGACACTTGAGAAGTGTAATGTTCACTGCATTGAGTTTTAGGTTGGATTTTAGCCACTTACAAAGTTAAAGGCTCTCGGTTGGTTTGAGTGCCTTTTCGGCTCACAACAGGTCTGTTCTCCAGGCTGATGCTTTCATCCGGTGTGGCTTTATTATAAGATTATTGTATCAGTGCCTTGACCCCCAATAACTTTTCCACCTGCCTGGCTATAATAGTTGCTATCATGGCATTTTACTAATTTTTATGCTTCCAACAGATTATGTATATAGATGTTCGTACCTGTTTATTGTACATGTCGTGCGTTTGCAGACATCTGATTAAAGAATATACTTACTTACTTATTTATTTAAAGCGATCTCCTTGCAGGCTGTTTTGTTTCATCGTATTTGTGATGATGTTGAGTCGTGGATTGATGACGTTGAATCTCAACTTTCCTCCTCTGACAATCAATTCAAAGACGTCACCAGTGTCAAAGATTTGCTTACCGATCATCAGGTATTGCTATTGCTAAGTTTTACCCTATAGAGAGTTTTTTCTCCAAGCTTTTAGATTATTGAATTGATTATTTTAGGGTCTAGTGCCATGAGTCCTGCAGGCTTGCAAAATCTATCTGCATAAATACTGGTTACTTATATTTGTACAATTGTCCGCTTTATTTGTACAATTGTGCGTTTTATTTGTACAATTGTGTGCTTTATTTGTACAATTGTACTCTTTGCTACATATGACAGATACATTACCTACTTACTTACTTGTAGTGTGGCCACTTTACTGATGACCAAACATTCAGGAAATAAGTGTAGGAAGAAGCGTGCAGAAAGAGTACTTTGTATTGGTCATGCTATGAGGCATCCCCCAATTACAGCAAACATTGATCACTGTAGGTTACTGTAATCCTATCGACTACAGAGTCATTTCTTACTTTTGTAGACCCTTGAAGAGGATGTTGCAAACAATGAGGGTAAGGTTCGGTCTCTGATCGGCTCAGCCACTGATCTCAGTTCCCAGAATCACTTTCTGTCCTCTCAGCTCAGCAGACGAGCAGAAACTGTTTTTCAGAGGTGAGAAAGAGATTTACATTGAGGAATTTTCTGAATGTCCTTGGTTGGCAGGAGAATTTATTATGCAGGAACTCGTTTTAAACGCGTTATTACCAATCAGCTTCTGTCACCCACGATAGCCAAGTGGTTTATGCTTTATCAATGAATACTGGTACTTGTTATACTCCTTAGATTCAGTGACTGGTTTACCTTTTTCCTAGTGAATCTGTATCAAACATATTATAACACCAGGGATGCAGTTTATAAATTTATTTAAGCTATATAACAAATCGTGTTACAACCTTTATACACCGTCCAAAAGCAGCACTGTAAAGAAGTGTAGGTGTTCGGTAACTTCTCAGCACCTGATGTAACGGAATTTAACAAGTTATGTAATTATAATTGTAATTTATAGCTTATGTCGTGCCAGTTTTAATGGACGTGGAATCATTTGATTGCTTACTGAACATTTCACCCTGCTATAGGTGCTGTACAAATATTTTAATACAATACTACAATTGATGGCACATAAAAAACTAAACTGCAAGCAGGTCCGTATGGAGAAGATGACGTCCGAATGAGATAAAGAGTCCTGTGGCTGATAAGGAGACTGAAAAGAGAAGTCTCAAGTTGAAAAAAAATCCTATAAGTGATTGAGCAGTATGAATAGATACAGGCAGTGTGTTCTAAAATAACATTTATTTGCATCACACACACGTACATACGCACACACGTCTATATATATATACACACACACAAAAACATACACACACACAGACGAAAGCAAACAGATGATCCTAGATGACCTCATTGAATAATGGTTAGTCTAAAGAATAGGAACTGGTTTTAAATATTGTGGCTGTCTATAGCTCTGTTTTTTGTATAATCTGTGAGTCCTAGCTTGAAATAAATCCCTTGCTGTAGCAAATGCAGAGATTTAAGCACATTATGAACTATTTAGCAATGTAAATGGACCTTAGATGTTAACATTTTTATTTTTATTTGATTGGAATACGACTATTTATAGAAGCTGCTTAACCTTTATGCAGGTACGCTTCACTTGCTGAACCACTCCAGGTGCGAAAAGACAACCTCAATGATGCTCTGCTGTTTCAACTGTTTCGTCATGATGTCGAAGATGAGCTTTCATGGATCGACGAGAAACGTTTGATTGCCATGTCAACAGATCTGGGTGGAAATCTGATGGCAGTTGTTAATCTTCAGAAACAACACGAGGTGCTTACGGATAACTTTATTACCTGTATCTCCTTTGCTCCACATTCCATTGGCTGCCTTTATGTTATCATTACATACAATGTCATGTATGTAATTGTAATTGTAACTGAATATTTTTAAAGTACCACTCAGAATCAGTGGTACTTCCGACTAAGGCTGTCAACGGGTACCCGGGTATCCACCCAAGGCTGACTACCCGGGTAACGAGATCGGTTTTCGGGTACCCAAAATTCCGTAAAAATGCGCGATATTACCTGAATATATGCCTTAAATATTCCGTTGGTCATATTGGCTGACTGCCCGAGCATTGAAATCGGGTGCCCAACATTATGTAAAATGCGCGATTTTCTACATTTCCTAACAAAATATCTGCGCGGTCAGGTACCTGGGTACCGTGTGGATCAACGGGTACCTGGGTCGTGATTTCAAAATTTTTTTACAGGCTTTCTCCTGACCCTAGTCTGGCGACTGGGCAGAAATAAGAAGGTCTTCAAGCGCCTCTGAAACTTACCAGGGGAGAGAACTAGGAGCTCTACCCAAAAGGGGAGGGGAGACTGTTCCAAGTGGATGGACCTAACATAAGCAGAATTCCTTGTTGGGCCATAGCAGTGCACTTGTGAGGGACCAGCAATAATCCACAGACATATGAGCAAAGAGAAGCCCATTGGGGTATGGAGGACACTCTGGTACAGAGACAGTTCTGCATCAGAGTAAGAACTTTAAACTGTATGTGTGAGTATCAGTTGCAAATTAAGGCTACTTAATTAATTAATCAATCAAGTAATTGACTAATTAAGCAGTCATGTAGCAACATTGTAAGAGCATTGAAGTGGTGAATGTTGTGTAGATACTGTGGTCATCCTATTTGATTTTGTTTTGACTCTCAAATTTTACCACAGCCTTGCATTTGAATTAGTTCTGAGAACAGATGGGAAATGATGGAAGAAGGGACTAAGGATTAATGTAGAGAGACTGAGAACCCTGCTACTGACCTGGATGATGGGCAATGGCGCTGGAATGAGCTGAGAAGAAATGGAAGAGAGAAGGCAATCAGCAGAGAAGAATGGTGTTTTCCATCAACTGCAATCTTAGGACTTCTAAGTGTGTTGATAGAATTACATTACTAATAGCGCTCGTAATCGCAATGTGATCTCCATATTGTAAGTCACGATGTGAATAAGCTGGTTCCCGCAACTTCGCTTTTGTGGACGCTGTAGAAATTACATTTACTATGTGACATAACATTTGATAAGTTATCCCATAACAATGAATGAATACTATCATCAACAATTAGTTAAACAAACAGTCTGTAGACATTGTAAATCATAATAAATTTCATAAATGATTTGTGCTAGGTTTTGGAGAACGAAGTTGTTGCCCATGAACCGGTCATAGAAGGGGTTTTGAACACAGGAGGGGACTTGACTTCGAAGCGACATCCAGCTACAGAGGACATCAAACAGTATGTTGCCCAGCTGCAGGAAAGTCTTGATGAACTGAAATTACTAATGGCCGAACGAAAATCAAAGCTACAGGATTCATATGAATCACAAGCGGTTAGTTGTAGTAGTTTTCGTTTAGTGACAATGTGTGATAAAAAAGATCATTAGCATTGCCCTCCTTCTTTATCCGGGCTTGGGACTGGCACTGCCAGAGTGCAGGCAGTGGTAAAGTTTGGTGAGTTATATTTTAAGTTCATCTTATTTATTGGTGGTGGTGGTGATGGTGGTAGTGGTCGATTTTGTATTGGTGGTGGTAATAACAGTTAATAACAGTGATGGTGATAAGGGTGGTGGTAGTAAATGTGGTGGTAAAAGTGATAGTGGCAGTGTAACGGTGTTGATGATATGTGATGGCTATGATGGCAGGGGTTGTAGTAATACTATCGCTATCACACTACATCCAGTGTGGTCAAGTGTGATGTTTTTTCTCTGCTATCCAGTTCTTCTTTGAGTCCATGGAAGCTGAGACTTGGATGAACGAGAAGAAGGTGCAGCTTCTGAGCAAAGACTTTGGAAAGGACGGAGATGCTACATCAGTGAGTCAACGGGATATTATTATTTACCGCTTGAATTGCTGTCAGATTGATGCTGCTTTTAACTTAATTGAAACTCAAGGTACCAACTAGAAGCTACTTCCTCTTTACCTCGCTATCACACTACATACAATGTAATGTGAATTGAATATTATGGTTGTTTTTTTTCTAGATAGTGGCACTCCCATTGCTAAGACAGTGAGAGTAGAAGAGGTACTGGGGAGTGAAAATGATGTAGGAAGAGATCCATTGTGGATGAAATGTAGATATGAGGAAAGGGAATTCCATAAGGAGGGTCCAATGGTGGCAAAAGATTTAGTTTTTGCGATATTGTTTCATCACTAAGCATGACTTCTTGAATAGGATGCTGTACAGTTAGCCTTTTGAAACTGTTTTTTAATTGCCTTTATTTTGTTCTCCCAATAACTTTGTATGTAAAGCGTTGTGTGTTTGCTTGAGCTTAATAAAGTGTACATGCACTTTTTTAATTATGATTATGAAGAAGATGATGACGTTGTTGTTTTAGGCACTGCTGAAGAAACTCGATGCTTTGGATCTGAACATCAACAACTTCAGCAACTGCGTTTCAAAGCTGGGCACATTGAGTCGTGAACTTATTTCTCGCACTCACTATGACAGGAGAAATGTGAAAGAACAGCAGGCAGCGACCGAGTCGAAATATCAAGAGCTGAAGACGTTGGTTGATGCAAGACGTGAGAAACTGATGGAGTCCAAGAATCTGTTCGAATTCTGTCGTGAAGCTGATATTGTCGCAAGATGGATTAAGGAACAGGAAACAATTGCAGCATCTGATGATTACGGCCATGATCTGGATCATGTTCAGGTAAGATCGTATTATAAAAATAGTTTAGTACACAGGGTATAAAAGATCCTGCCAGATTTGGAAAGGCTTATTCTGTGTTGTTCTTGTATGGTCGGTCTCGCTATTTTGAAGTACTTAACATAAGAGATGTGTCTGCCGGCCTGAGTGATATTAAAGTCATTGAAAACAGAATGATCTCAATCAATTACCCACTGTGCTCAGTGAATGATTGATTGACCACTTGTAAATTGGATTTTTATTTTTTATGTCATCGTGATCATAAAATAATGATCATGCTCATAATACTATTGATCATGATCATATAGCTAGTGATCATGATCATAAAACTAATGATCGTGATCATAAGACTAATGATCATTTGATCATGATGTTTATTTAGACGCTTCAGCAGAAGTTTGATGACTTCGTCCGTGACTTAGCGGCAAACGAAGAGAAGGTGAAACACCTGAATGTAACGGCATCCAGCCTGACATCTAGTGGCCACAGCGAGACTCGAACTATAAACGATCACCTTGAGCTGATTGGTCGTATGTGGACCAATTTGAACGATCTGACTCAATCCCGACTTAAGGTTGGCTTTGTTGCTCTTCGTTTGTACATTTGAATCAAAGTTGGGAGCACGTCTAAATACCTATCTCATGTTGTGCTTCAAATTCAATTGATACAATCTCATCTTAAGACTTCTATAGCTCCATTGTCATAGAACTCAAGGCATTCATTGATGGTTGCTTTGAGTAGGGTAGTCAGAATTTGCCATTCAGTGGAGAAGGCAAGTTGAAATCTGATTGATCTGAAAGATCTGAAACTGGCTGCATAGGTATGCAATGCGAAGCTCTCATTTAGAGAGATGAATGAGTCTTAGGTTTAGACCCAACTGATATAAAAGAATTTACAGTACGAGCTGAATTGGGCAGTGAAGTTAAAACATGCTCAGGAGTCAAACATTGTTCTAGTGTGATGTGAGTCACAGCATTCATCCATCAAATGCAGTATCTTTTGTATAAGGGGTGACCATGGACTAGAAATAGTAAATTACAACAAATAGCAGTCTATCACCTCATCATTGACTACCAATCGTTCACATCCTCAGCTTGTCTCTAATAGTTAAGCAATCAGCATTCTTCCTCTATTTTATGGGTGTGATTGGCATTTAGAGGCGCCTTAGTAGAATAGCATTTCAATCCCTTACATCCCACCTTCATGTTAATTACACAATTACAGTTGATTACAGTTACAGAGAGGAGCCCTTTTGCTAGAAAACAATAGTAGCATAATAAGTTATCTTCAGAGAAACAGGACATATGTGGAAGGAAAAAAATCATAGAGTAAAAATAATACAATGCATGATTATTTAGTTCAGACTACGTTCCATAATTGTGACGACTGAAATTTTATAAATTAAAATTGCAAATGATTTAGTGTATTATATCAAGTGCATGTTGTACATTCTGTTATTTATATGAAACTCTGTTTGTAGCGTTTGGCTGCTGCTAAAGAAGTTCATATGTACATTCGTGATGTGAACAACACAACCGAGTGGATTGAGGAGAAGAAGTTGGCTTTGGCAATGGACAACTATGGACACGACGTGGAATCAGTGCATGCGCTCACTGGCAAACACGATGTATTCGAGGTTTGACACTAAATTTAGTCTCTTCATCTCCGACCATAGAATCGAATCCAATTTATTAGTTTCTATAGCACTGTTATTACACTGCATGAAATGCTTTTATATAGCAATTGTATGGGCTGGTGGGTGCGATCTGTTGTTGCTGCTGTCTGTTTGAATGAGTACCATGCTATTTGAAGTTCTCATTAACATATTGTACAGGTCCAAGAGTCCAACTGCTGAAATAATTCATAATTTGTTTATATAGACTGGCATGTGAATGAGGAGGTGGAAAAAAGAAGGAGAGGGAGGAAAAGGAGAAGATGGAGGGAAATTTGTAGAGGGCAGGAGAGGGAGTGATGAGGTTGGGAAGGAAAGGGGAGTAAGAGAGGAGAGGATTGGTAGGGAAGGGGAGGAGAACAGGAATGGGAGGGGCGAGGAAGGGGATAAGGGAGGGGTAAGCGGAAGGGTCGGAGAAGTGAAAGTGGATTGGAGGGAAGGGAACTAAGCTAGGATGAGCAAACATCTAGTAGCAAGTGATCATGTCATTTTTATAAATTTGGTAAAATCAAGAGTCAGAATCATTGTATCAGGTTTTATCAATGTCATGATGTCATGGCCATCTTCCAAGTCACTAACTGGCAGCGTCAAGGGGATGGGTGGTGGAATCTCATCTGGCCATCCGTCCTCATATGCTGAGGCTAAGAAAGTAAGAGAAGAAGGAGGATAAATGGAGTAAGACTATGAACTATGACTTGATGAGAAATTTTGTTAAAGAGGAACCGGTTGGTTAAACACTTGCTTTCCCATGCAAACTGTGCAAACCTTGCCAACATAAGCCCTCATTTTAGTAGCCTCATGTAAATATTGTTTCATACATAAATAAGCTTACAAAGTACATTTGAACCCTTATGAACAACAGTTTAAGTGCTTGCAAAGTACGAGATTCGGCAAAATTATGTTTGGAAAAGGATGTATCTTCCAACTTTTCCTCAGTTACCCTTCAGAAGAAATGGAAGAGCAAACCGTTAACCCTGAGGCAGCCATGTGTTAGCAACTTCCTTTTCTTAGCTTCAGCATACGAGGACGGATGGCCAATCCTCTGCTGCTCCGCCTGATCCTCCCACTGACAGTGTGTGGTCAATGTACTCATTATGGCCAAGGGGGCTAGGGGGTACAAATGGCACAGGAATCTTTAACCATATTTCATCCCTGGTGAGAATTTGAACCCCAGATCTTTTGACTGACATTCCAACATGTCAAGCACTACTCTATCCAGCAACCCCTGTAAGTAGTTGGAATCCCTGTTGCATTGAAAGTCTGTATTTTGGTATTGTTGTTGATAGAGAGACCTGGCAGCCATCAAAGAGAAGGTTGAATTGTTATCATCAACTCCCAGATCTTTGACACGATCCTTTCCTGATGCCGAATCTAACGTACAGTCAAGTCGGTCAGCAATGATGACAGCTTGGCTGAGACTTCTGGAGAAGTCGGGTGAACATAGTACACGACTTAAGCAGTCGCTGGAGGCCCAGCTCTACTTGGATGACTATGAAGTTCATCGGTTGGTTTGCAATATTTCTGCTTTTAATATTTTGCTTTTTCATTCAGACCTTTGATCTTATAAGTTCCATGGCACCATTGTTTTACAACAGAAATTCATTACAATTCTGTCCTTGGAGGCCACATCAAGAACCATCTAATATCGAGTTTGTGTTATAACGAGTTTATTTCTGTAGCTTAATTTATTTTTTGGAGTGCTTTCACTGACTGATAGTGACTTGGCACAATATTACTTAACACTTTAGCAATGCACTGCATTAGTTTCTAAGTAACCTTTTGTGTTTAGCCAGAATTTAGTATTCTTGATAGTACAACTATAGTTGATACTATCTATCCTCTTTTGAAAGTTCAGAAATACTCGCACAACCATACGATAGAACATCGATAGCAATAGTGCTGACAAATTGTCAGTGTAAGACTTGCTCAAGGTCCCTATGTAGTGACTATCTAGGTTGGCTCAAACCTGTACTCTGCGCTACTGAGTGAGCGCTCTAACTCAGCTTTTCTAAATCTTTTTTGGCCACAGAACCCTTTTGATCTTAAATGCTTGTGGCGGAACCCTGTCCAAGACTAAACATATTCTGTTGAGGGTACAAACGCTGGAAAACACAGACAATTATAGGTATAGGCCAAGATAAGTTTAATAACAGCACAAATATTGATAACAATGACATAGAAATTCTCTTTCATTTAAAGTTATATACATTTGTTAAGCAAAAAGCATCCTTCGAACAATTTGTATAATTTATTTTAAATTGTTTAAAGCTTACTGGTCACGCTGTAAGTTTTTCGCGGAACCGTTGAATTTACCTGACGGAACCCCAGTTTCACGGAACACAGTTTGGGAAACGCATGCTCTAACTTATCAATAACCTTAACCCACATTGACCAACTTGTAGCATTGTTTCACATCATCTGGATTATATCAGTGTATTGTGCTACACTGTATTGTCATATTTTGTGGATTTTGGCAATGATTTATATAAGACTGATTGCCTCTGAATAAATATCTTGAAGGGGTGCTATATAAATGCTTGATTACTGATTGTGAAATTGCCTGTCTTAGTGCTTGGTGTAACGAGATGCAGGCACGAGTGACAGCCGATGACCTGGCGAAAGATGTTCCGAGTGCGGAGAATCTGGTGAAGCGACACAGGGAGAACAAAACGGAGATTGATGTGAAGGAGAAAGAGGTCTCTCGCTTCATAAGGAAAGGGAAGACGCTTGTCGATCAACAGAATTTCATGTCTCATGAGGTCAGTTGAGTTGCTCATGCATGAAAAATTCCCTTCAGTTTGATTGTCATTTATTTCTGATGCACCATTTACATATGACAAGTGTGGGATTCATTTTTCAAGCAGTGTTTCTGTCCTTAACACTTTAGCAATGAGCTTCATTTCTTTCCCAGTCACTTTTAATACATGTTTGGGATTAAAGTGCTTATTCTAGTTCTTCCATTGACTGTGATTGTATAACTAACAATGCATAGTGTGGCATGGTGGCCGATTGGTTAGAGCAGTCGGCTTGTAACGCGGAAAGCGCGGGTTCAACCCTCGTCCAAGGAGTCACTGTGTAGGAACGTTGAGCAAGTCCTTTGCACACAATTGCTCTACATTACAACTGCAGTTGTGCCGTCTAGGCATGTGTGCACTTCTGAACTAATCGTAGGAGGGCAATATCAAACTGCAATTGTATTGTATTGTATAATTCTGCATGTATTGGTACCTTATGATGTTTCAGCATGTACCATTAGTAGGCAGTTCATTAACAGTTGGTCACGATGCTGTCTGCTCAGTTACGGGTCTTCAGTGTACTGAGTGACAAGTGTGTCTTCTTAAGGGTAGGGAAAACAATGGCATTCTTGTGAAAAGAAGGTAGAAAGACCTCAGAGAGCATTCAGTTAAATAAGTACAGCATGGGTCGATTTGAGTAATCTTTTTCTCCAAGTTAGAGCCACATTATTATTCTTTAAAACTAATTGCTTTCCTGCATGCTTTATCTGTTGCTCTGATTTGTTGAAGATTCAAAGTAAAGTTAGTCATCTGAATCAACTTCTCGCATCTCTTCTCGATACATGGCAACGAAGAAAAATAATCTACGATCAAAATCTGGATCTAGAAGTAGGTTAACATTAGCCGTACGAAAGGACAGTTGTTACATTATAGGATGTTTTCTCATTTACATAAAATACAGGAATAATACTTTTAAGATATATAGTTATTATAATTATGACTTTAATGAGTTCAACAAGAAATTTTGTAGTGTTGTATTGATGTAGCAAAGGAATTCATCATCATTAACTTTGTAGCCATCATCAATCTAACATTCAAACGTTCAGGTTGTACTTAAGTCTTAGAA
The DNA here is from genome assembly GCA_959347315.1 of Bimastos eiseni. NCBI lineage: Eukaryota > Metazoa > Annelida > Clitellata > Crassiclitellata > Lumbricidae > Bimastos > Bimastos eiseni. Next base: position 9,492,376 of record OY365813.1, on the reverse strand, counting down.
CTCAGTCTAGCTTAACACTGTAACGACCAATGCATACTAAATGTATGGGAAACCAATCTGGCTGGTCGTTAAAGTTTTCAGTTTGCAGAATCTGTTGAGGTTAGGTGGCTTTTGTCTGCTGCAGTGTCTGAAGCTGGAGATGGCTCACCTGGATGTCTGGATAGACGAGAAGAGGCCATTTGTGCAGGATGAAGACGTTGGAGATTCCATTGAATCAGTGGAGGAATTGCTTAAAAAACACAATGACTTTGAGAAGATGGTCCTTGCACAGGAAAACCGCTTCAATGCCATCTTGCGCCTAACACTGGTATCTACCATTAATAAATAGTATTATTATTACCCGTTTCCGATTTACTACTATAAATATAAATTTATATAGCCCATTCACGATCCATGCTCAGAGGTGCTCCCAATTCAGGCCATGTAGACAAAGAGTGTCTTGAGCAGTTGGAGAAACTGAAAGCAGGTACCATTTGGGACATGTCAAATAGGTGAGGGAAACACATTCCAGATTGTTGGACCAGCCATAGAGAAGGATTTGCTCTGCTTTTTGACAGAGTGAGCAAGTGAATGGGACTGCCAAGTCACTGTGGAAAGACGAATGCAGTGAGCAGTGGCCTGGACCACACCAAGGATGCGATCCTATGGGGAGGTGCGCTACGGGAAAGTAACCCACTGTATTAAATGTTTATCTGTATGTATTAATTTCTTCCTTTACTATGCTGTGACTTATTATGTTTACTGGCACCATGGATACTTTTTATGTACATAATAATTTTATTGTAATTTGCATAAAAGCGTTAACTGTATCTCAGTTCCATTAATTTCATTAAAAAATCTCTTAAACCATTATTGGAAGAAGCTGCAGATTATATGGAGGTAATAAGTTGACTGTTCTGCTTTTAAAAAAACAGTAAACATTGCACTTTCTAGGCAATGCCGAGCATTAGTTTTTTTTCACATTTACGCCGACAGAGAACTGTTATGTAAAGCACCCTAGAAGTAGCTTGCTACTTGCTACTGACGGTGCTCTAGAAATTGTCGTTATTACCATTACAATGATTTCATAATTTTGCAGCTGGAGCAGGCGTTTTTGGAGCAAAGGAAACACGAGGAAGAGCTGAGACTTCTTGAACAGAGGAGGACAGAAGAAGGAATCATGGAAAAGAAAAGGAAACGGGAACAAGAAAGGATTCTTGAAGTATTAAGCCTTTCTATACGTGTGCCCATGAATTACATTACCAATTTCATCGTTGTTATTGTTTATATTGTCGTCATCATCATTATTTACATCTTCCTGACATTACCATCACTCACCAGCAGTATCGTCATCGTTATTGAAATTTCTAAATAGTTTATGTTGTTCGATGCTATGTTGGTTGAATTTTGCAATAATTCTTAAAGAAGCTGTACCTGTTATAGTATATATATTTGTAAATTAGATAAGTGTTATTAAATAATTATATCAGTTCTCCAAGAGCAAAGAAAGAAGACTCAAGGAAGAAAATGTTTTCCTCGATTAATATTTTGTCTTAATTTTTTCTAAGTAGAAACATTTTCTAGCATACGTGTTTTGTATAACCTATATGTGATTAAGGAATAAAAGCTCAAAGTAGTATCTCCCAGAGCACTTATTTTGTGTCATTTATTTTAATTAGGAGACTCAGATAACAATTTCCAAGCATTCTTATTTTGTGTCATTTATTTTAATTAGGAAAGAAGACTTGAGGAAGGAAGAAGGAAGACAGAAGAATTCAAAAACATTGCAAATCTGAACAATGGCGAAGACGACGAGATGTATATAGAGATTATTTTATATTTGAGAGCAGTGGCTCCTTAATCTCATGTGCTTAGGACTTATGCTGATATACTATTATTACACTTATGATTTTCAGTTCATACTTTTACTTCTACTGAGATTTTGTGATGTTGAGTATCGTATCAATATCGTTCTTGTAATAAGTGGAGAAGACTAGAAGTGGACCGGAACTCGTTGTACTTGTAGAATATGAATGTGGCATCAATTGAGCCAGGATCAATGGGCATGGGATGAATTGATGGAGAGAGCGATTGACCACCATGGGATCAATTGACATAAGATGAGTTGGCTCAATTGTAAGACGAGCTGATTCAATTGTGAGATGAGTTGGCTCAATTGTGAAATGGGTTTACTCAATTGTGGGATGAGCTGACTCAATTGTTGGATGAGCTGACTCAATTGTGAGATGAGTTGGCTCAATTGTGAGATGGGTTTACTCAATTGTGAGACAAGCTGACTCAATTGTCAGATGTTGATTCAATTGTGAGATGAGCTGACTCATTTGTGAGATGAGTTGACTCATTTGTGAGATGAACTGACTCATCTGTGAGAAGAGATGACTCAATTGTGAGATGAGTTGACTCAATTGTGAGATGAGCTGTAAAAGATCAAGAGACACAAATTTATAAGAATAGTCACATACCACAATATGAACTAATCTGTGTCCTCTGCCCATCCTTCTCTGTACCAATGACCTCCCCAATGTATCCTCTATAAATATCTATTCACACAAGTCTCTTCAAACCTTAGTTCAGATTGTTACTGCAGAATACAGAAGCTCAGAAGACAGAACTCAGTTATAAGGTTGAACAGTTTGCTGCTAACAACTCTGATTCAATCTATTCTAGACAAATTATATGTATTATATTGATAGTTCAGCACACTAAACACAAGCCTGTCTTGCAGTTTAATTCATTGTTGCTTATTGACGATGAAAGGTTGCTTGAACAACTGTTTATGTTACAGACCCGAGACAAAATTGACAACTGAGGAATTGAACAGCGTGTTTCTGCGGACAGCAAGTTTCCGCCAGTCAAGGAATCGTCCAAAGACTGGAGAAACTGCGGGAAAGAATCTGCCGTGGACGCAGCAATCCAGGGCACCTGCTCATTCACTCGAATCATCAAGCAAGGCAGGTGTGAGCTTAGCACAAGGGAGCTTGTCAGTCACCCAGGACAAGCCTGCAGATGAGCATGAATCACAGAAGGAAAAAGATCAAACCCTCACCAAAAAATCCTACAAAGTCAATCTTCCTTCGGCGGAGTTGGAGGGATTTCTAGAAAGAAAGCAAGAGTTAATGACCGGCGGAACGAAGGTTACCAACCGAAAATGGAAGCGATTCTATGCCGTTCTCTGCGGTCAACTGCTCTGCTTCTTCAAGGATAGGAAAGGTAAGAGGAGCCTTGTATGGCCAATGGCCTTGTATGGAGCGGAAAGTTGGACCTTAAGGAAAGATGAAGAAACAAGAACAGATGCTTTTGATATGAAGTGTTTACGACCTATCCTCGGGATATCTATAAGGACTGGAAAGCAAATGAATGGGTGTTGGAAAGAAAATACTTAGGTGCTGAAGGTGTGGAAAGAAAATATTTTGTACATGTCATGAGGAAAGAAGAGGGAGGCATAGAGAAAGAGATAATACAAGCAACACTAGAGGGTACTAGAGGAAGGAGAAGACCAAGAACAAACTACATGGCTGGATAATATCAGAAAATGGATGTACCTTTCAACAACATAGATGATGAGGGCTACAGAAAACAGGCAAAACTGGAGCAGGATTGTACATGACACAGCCTACCTTCGTACCAAAGACGGCTGAAGAACAGAACAGAACATGTGGTAGAAGTTATAGCTTCAAGTAAATCAATGTCAACAAATTTTTTATCACCATAAATGTATGAAATGCTGTATTCAAATCTATCAGAATGATAAAATAAGAAGTACTGTAGAGACATCTGCTATCATAGCTTAAAGATCATTGAGTCTTGTGATGGCATGAATTATATTATCGTTTTTGTAGAGTTTCAAGAGAGTAGTGCTGCCAGTGCGCCGTTGCCTATCCATGGAGCGACCTGCAATGTCGCATCAGACTACACGAAGAAGCGAAATGTTCTGCGATTGTGCTTATGCGACGGTGCAGAATATTTATTCATGGCTCAGGATCAGGAGGAGATGACGTCCTGGGTCACCAAGATTCAGTTTCATGCTGGTATGTTGAGAGCCTCTATGATTCTTGCATAGCTTTGCAGCTGGGTTTAAGATACTCCATTTAAGTCCATCTCAGCACATTTGCTATATTCTTAATTTGTTGCTTTGTACAAGTATTTGTTTTACTAATATTCACATGCACTCAAATTGTAATTGTAATTGCGAAAATGTGTATAGCGCCATCAGTAGCAAGCTACTTCTAAGGTGCTTTACATGACAGTTCGCTGCAGGTTATAGTATTAATTCTCAACATTAAATGGGCATATCCTATATGTACATATTGATGCTTGTCAATATTACTCATAGTTTCTTGTGGTATAAGTATGTAAGAGTTGTAGTACCATACTATATGTCTGTGATAGTTATACTTTTTATACGATATTCCCAATTTAGCCACCATGAATTAATATGTTCTGGACATTGAAGAAATGTTGAGATTACAATTCAGAAAGTATATTATGTATGTTGTATGCATGTATTTAGGCACTTGTGTATAGCACCCTTTAAGTAATTCACAATGAAACTGCAGTGGCAGATTCTTCCATAGAGACAAACGCACAGGAGAAATAGTGCACCCAGCCCACACCAGCATGCAAGAGCATGAACTGGCCTTGGGAAGCCAAACATTGTCACCAGCAGCTGGCAGACCGGTGTGAGAAGCTCTGACATTTAGTCTGGTGCTGAGCCAGCAATCAAAGCTTGGCCCATGAGAAGCAGTTTAAACTGTATTCTATTCTATACAGGGAGATAGTATATTATGCTTTTGGAGAATCTAGTAGGTTCGAGATGGCCCGATTCAAAACTGAGGAAATGCATGTTAGACATTAGGAGAGCCGAATCTTGTGTGTATCTGCACTGAGGTGCAATTTGAGAGCCAGATACTTTGCATGGAATTATGTGCCTGTCAGTGAGCCAGCAACTCTGACTTTTTCTTAGTGCTGTAGGAGTCTTGAAATATGGCTCTTTCTTAGTGCTGTTGGAGTCTTGAAATGTGACTCTTTCTTAGTGCTGTAGGAGTCTTGAAATGTGACTCTTTCTTAGTGCTGTAGGAGTCTTAAAATGTGACTCTTTCTTAGTGCTGTAGGAGTCTTAAAATGTGACTCTTTCTTAGTGCTGTAGGAGTCTTGAAATGTGACTCTTTCTTAGTGCTGTAAGAGTCTGGAAATGTGACTCTTTCTTAGTGCTGTAGAAGTCTTGAAATTGCACGACTATGATTACCATGTGCAACTGATGAGGCACTCAGATGCCAATTCAAAACACATTTTTATCTGACCTCATGTATTTCTTTGGAACTTTTTAAGAGGGGCACCTCTGAGTAGCTTTATTTTGAGGAGCCACCATATAATTTACTAATGGTAATGTTCGTGCAGCTGGACTAAGTAACAGAATCCTAACTGATTAACTGAATAAATAGCTTATATGCATGTATTTATAATAAACTCAACAGATTGCAGGTCCAACCTTATTGATTGGTTTATTGTTTTCAAACAAATTTATTGATTATCGGACAGAAGGTTATGTAAGTCAAAACATTTTAATTGTTTTTGCCATTTTATGTGTTCCTCTTCATGGTAATGACCCCACTATAATTTTCATAAAAGATTTTTTTTAAATAAGTTTATCTTCTTTGAACTTTGTAGCACAGGAACCATTTGGTATGTTTTTTTCAAAGTTTGTGCAGTAGGTTTGGTGTTAGTTTTGGGTGATCAACGTTAAGAACTTTAGCTTAACTTGCTAACTGTTTATTACCATGCATTGCTACAAGTAATCTAAAGTTTTTGTGGCATCTATGTAAGAATTACACTTATAGGCTAACTTGTGGCTGATTTTTCCTGCAAGGCAGCTAAATGGCTACTTTTTCATCTAATCTTTCTTGTAACTTATATGTAACTCCTTACAGAATACTTTTTTTATCTAAACTACATGTAATTCGTGAGATAATACTTCTACATGTAATTCCCTACAGAATACTTCACTCAACTTCTATGTAAATCCTGACAGATCGCTTTTTCGTCTACGGTATGTGACATTCCGAAGGATAGAAAATTCAGACATGTAAACAATTCTGTGTTTTAGAGCAGGTTTTTCATTTTTCACCAGTTATTACTTCGACTAACACTATCTTGATTGCCTTTGTGGGTACTTGGCATGTCTTGCACATTACTGCATGTATCAAGATTTTCCAGCAAACTAATGTGCTTTCAGTGTGCTTTCTTCAAGGTGCTTTATAAATTCAAAGTTGCTTTGTGTTAGGATAAATGATCTTGTTGCAAATCAAGGGTTTATCCAAAATGAAGTCTACAAAAGTATATTTTGAAGCTCCCTTGACTGCATTTGTCTGCCCTTGACAATATATAATATAATGTCTCTTTTACGGACATCTGCGCTCCAACAAAGTGCTCAGACGTAGCTTGGGCTAACCATCTCGCAGGACTAACTGTAGCAGAAGATGGGAATATTTTGAAAGTACCATATCCATCACATGAATTGTAATCAGAATCAATGCAACACAGACTTCATTGCAACACTGTCCACTGTCCGTTGCCAGTCATTAAGCCTCCTTCTGCAACATCACCTGGCACCTCAGAGTTCATGTGTATGGGTGTTTAACCCTTTAATGACCAGCTGCTTATGTTATCCCATACATTATAATCCACGCTGGTCGTTAAAGGGTTATACTCTAATTCCATCACTACCAGCATTCTTTTCTATTCTACTCTTAAATCTGTCTTCTTTGACCGAGTTTGAAGTGGGAGCACCTCTGAGTAGGTCTTGAAGAGGAGCTATATCAAGTTTCATTGATTGAGTGATTGATTGATACAACACTTAGTTGTGCTTGTCCACATCGGAAATGACCTTCTCCCCTTATCCACATCTAGGTGAACTCTTCCTCTCCCCATTTTAGAAGATGTCTATAAAGTTGGTCCATCTCTCAGTGCAGTGGGACTGATTTCCAGAATTATATATATATATATATATATATATATATATATATATATACACCCGTACATGCATATAATATATATGATATGTATAATTTATATTATATATATATATATATATCTATATATATATATCAGGTGCATTTAAGTTTTTCAGATTTGTTCCCATTTCTGTTTGATTATCTGCCTATTATAGGGAATAAAATATTTCTTAATATTGCTGATTGGCTGTCAAAATAGATGTTTAACATCTTCCAAGGTTACTCAAACGATGCGCTGTCTTGTTTTAGCGCTGAAACCATCCTTACAGTTGATGCAGTACGATCTGCACCTGGCTCGGCACCTGCCTGGCACCACCACGATGCACCACGCACCAGAAACCAGAAGCCCATCCGACAGCTTCAGCAGCCACGACAGTTCCTCTGCGCCAACTGCACGCATCGACTCGTTAGCTGCTCACGAGCGACAGTCTTCTGACTCTTCCAACAGAAGCAGTTACACACCACAGCACAAATCGCTCGACTCTAATCAGAATTTCAGTCAAGAAGTCTATCATCAGAAGACTTCAGATGATCGGCGTCCATCTGAATCAATTCAACATGAGCTCAGAGACAGTGGGTTTACGGACAATGCAGCAGGTACCTTCAAATCACTTGTTCTTCATATGCAATTTATGGTAACTCTCCCCAAATTCTGAATCAGTACTTTACATTGAGGTTGAATTGTGCATACCTTCCTTTTCTCATGATAATATGGCAATTTAAAGCTAATTCTGAATACTCAAAATGTTAGCTAATAACATAGAAAGACCAGGAGAAAATCAGGATTTTTTCACTAAAAAATCAACATCCTGGAAACATGACTGTTTTAAGCAGAGCTTTATGAAGGGCACATTTAGCATTGCAATTTTGCAGTCAATTGAAATTGACATTAGTGAAAATTATGAGCTTTTGTCATACCAGTTTCCATAGTGATCCAAGGCATCTTATAGTAAGATGCAAACTCAAATTGTGCGATAAGCAACTAAGATGAACATGAAAATGTGGTTGACTCATTTGCTCATTATAAGACACTGATTTAACACGATAAAATATGTTGGTCTCACAGATGAAAATGCAGTAGAAACCTAGGATAGCTTGAAATGTTGACTTATATTGAACTTTGAGTCCTTGACAGAAATTCGATTAGTCCATACACTTATGAATAAATAATGCTTAAATCGTTAAGAATTAAGATGTATTACAGTATTGTACATGTTGCATGGATTTGAATAATGTCATTGAAATGTATAATCTTTTATAATTACGTAGCCTGCCTATTCCTGGATTCCGGGACAAAATAATCGTTGCCCAGAAAAAGGGATGGCCTGGATAGATTCCGGGACAGTTGGCAACTCTGGGGGTCATCTACAAAGGACTTCCGCACCGAGGGAGGAGGGTAGGGGAAAATGCGGACAAGTGCGGGCAGGGGGAGGGGATCTTGGACTATGCGGACATCCGCATGTGACCATGCTAACTTATTGACAAAATCACGTCTAGTGGTAGTTACGTCATATTCTTAGTTTTTTATTAGTAGCTTTAGGTTATACTTCACAGAATGATATACGAAGCTTACATGCAAATTAGTGTTTACAAAATTTAAGTTTTTTTACATAGCTTTTATTCAATCTCATTCTTTGTCAATAAATGTGTATAAAAAGCGATGCAATAAAATAATTATCAGCAGTTTCAATGGTGGCCAACAGGTGTGATGAGGACGTCCACAAAGGGGGAGAGGTCAGTCAAATGTGGACAAGGGGAGGGGGTAAAAAATGTAGGTTTTTTTGCAGACGTCCTTTATGAACGACTCCCTAGTGTAAAAAGATCGCAGTTCACACACTGCGAGTGGTAGCACTGTGACCCCTAGGTTCTGCTTCTTTTAAAAGGAATTGTTCATTTAATTATTATGACATTTTTGGCTTGTAAAATTATGACTTCATTAGCTGAATGCTGTATTGTACATAGAAACTTACGTTGAGTTATTGTCGATTGCAGTAAATATTTGCCACCTGGGGTGGCAGATACCAAAGATATGTGGATTACTTTAACAAAAGAGTGTGATGCATAGTTAGTAATGCAGATTGGAGATGTATTTATATGATGTATTCCAATTGATTAATTACAATGCCAATGTTACTTATTGTTCTTCTTTTGTAGAAACTTGGGCATCAACATCAAGAACTCAGGTTAGAGTTCACTGCATAACTGATCTATCTCTTTAGTTGCAGATTACATGATTAATTTAAAACTCCCATAGTTTAAGTTGAATTAAATCGAACTTGGAACCCGCAGCTCTTTCTATAAGCTAAATTGAATCACACAATTTCAAAGATGTCTCGTGCGCTGTCAGCCAAATCAGCCACCCATTCATCCTCACAGATGCCAGAATCTGGAAGCCAGTCCAATGCTAATCAATTCGACTGAGTGAGTTTTGTGCTCCTCATTTAGAAAACTAAAAATGTCCAGTTACTTAATGTTTTGCTCTCTCTATTTACACCCCTTTTAACCATCAACCCATTGACATTTATTACAGTAACAATTACTGTAGCATGAGAATCATTAGGAGTTTTGTTATACGCAGGCAGCAGCACACAATCACAATGGACGTTATTCATCAACTCTTCCAAGACAATCTCCATTCGTTTCTCCAGAAGTTGAACGCACAAATTTACATCATTCCTCCGTCGACATGCAACCTTTAGGAGGGAGCCAGGCAAAGATGTCTCGTGCGCTGTCAGTCGAATCAGCCACCCATTCATCCTCACAGATTCCAGAATATGGAAGCCACGTGGAAGGCACATACACCCTAGGTAGAGATACAAAGCTGGTAAAGAACGGTGACAAGGAAATTAAAAAGAAACACGGTTTCTTCGGTGGTAACCCTTTCAGTAAATCAAAGAAAGAGAAAGACAAAAAGAAGTGATGCTACTTAGACACAACAGTGGACTACCAGACTTCTGTGGACCTGGTGCTAAAATGCAGTTCTTTACATATCACAGAGGTTCAGCAACAGATAAATCTTACAGATCTACCTTTTTGAAAATTACAGTTTATTAGTAACTGTTGCCTGTAATTTTAATAGCTTAAAATTTATTTGTTCATTTGAATTAGTTAAATGGTTTTCTTACAGTTGTTCAACTCTTGTTTGCAACTACAACACTCAAAGCACAGCTTTATTACATATTTTGCTTCTTGATGTGAATATGACTAATGTCTGCAGATATAAAACTTGACCAACTGATATACCAACAGCTTGTGTATCAAAAGTCAACAAGACAAAAAAACTACTAAATATTTAATTGTTGTTAATTATTTTAGAAATGACTTTTGTGATACATCAGTTGTAAATTTTATCAGTGGTTTTAAATGACTTTGTACGGATGGCATCTAATGTTGTTGTGTCTGATGTTTCAACGGAAATTCCTCCAACTAAAATCTAAAGAAACATTCTTGCAACATGAAGTAGTTGTATTCATTCACTACTTTGCTACTTGAACCATTAATGCTAAGTAAGTAAGAGTGTATTTACTTTATTATTGAACCGCTTGCAAACGTACTGCGGGGCACATCATAATATGAACAATCAAAGAATGTACACTCACAAAATGATCATAACAAGCAATTACATAGCAGACATCCTCAGAGTAGTTAGAGTAAAATGATGTACACTCACAAATTGATTATATCAGGCAACATATAATCAACAGACGAACTAGGTGAAGCAAACAATAATAATTACACTCACAATAACCATTTACTCGAACTGTCTAGTGTAATATTACTTTGAATGTCAATGCGTATGTTTTACAATGATATAATATAGACCGCACTGAAAATGTCAAGGCATCTGCTTCTAGGCCAATTAAAAAATTACTCAAAGTTATATATTTTTTCGCTGGTGGAATCTTAAACAATAAATAAAGGACCTTAAGCCTTTGTAGCATATGATATCCAATATAAAATCACACTTGTTGGTTATTTAAACATCTGGAATTCTAAAGCTTACAATAGTTTATAGATCATGACTGTCCCATGTCTGAATTCTGGCTTGCTGAGAGCCAGAATTCAGAATTTATTATGAACTTAAGGAATGTCATACTCAGTGACCAATTAATATGAACAGATCAGCAATTCAATTACATCTACATCTGTCGACAGAAATAAATAATAAATATGTCAGTGCAGTTCCTCACTTAAATGTAACAGAACCACATATGGCGCTTAACAAGGTTGCTCATGCCTACCGTTCTGTATATCTTTGTAGGAACATCAAACCATAACTAAATAATTCCAGTAGTCTATCCGTCTAATCATATAATTCCATTGGATACTTTTCTTAAAGTTGCCAGAGACAGAAAAATACGGAAATCACAAAAAGCTCAAATCAGTTAATCACAAACTTGTATCAAGGGAGTTACGATAGTTTACATTTACAAATATTACAGTTTATAATCACCTTATTTACAGAAATTACTAACAAAATGGAAAATGATTCCAATTAACAAACATAAAGTCATAAGTCCCATGTAATAAATTGTCCTATTAGAAAACCACTCAGCATATGTTACAGAAGAACTCAATTCATTTACATATCTAACACTAGATCTTGGTAGTCAACATTTACAAATGTACATATATTTACAACCTGTATATTGCAGGTTACTTCAATATCTTTTTGCCAAAAGAAGAGCTAATTATCAAACACCTAAGTACCCTTGCCTTTGCATGGCTCCTCATTGAAAGTTTAAAAGGAGCTGATATTACAAAAGCTGGTATCCATCAACTGTTCAAGTCTAAACTGTGGGACTTGCAAAAGGTGTTACCGAGCCATTTAGTCAGTTCACATTACATATTAGCATTGTTATCAACATTTACCCAATTTCTCATATTTCTAATAAATGGCATTTTCTTAACACTTGAAGGGTTAACACTTAATTGGTTTCCCATACTAACGTGTATGGGAAACCAATCTGGCTGGTCATTAAAGGGTTAAATCTGCACTGATCCAGATTGAACCACCCTAACTTCTACACCCAAGAACAGCCAAGCTTGTCAATATTCCTCCAATCATCAGCAGCAGCATAAAATATGGTCCACCATTAAATTCCAGCAGTCCCATGAAAAGTACTTTTCCGATGTAGGCCTACCATGTGCTAACCAGCAGCACCATTAGTAGCAACGGCACTTCGGACAAGTTCAAGCAGTTGTCTGTACACTTCGACTTCTGTGTCCGACACTCGGAGCAATGCCATCTATATTTTAAATCAAAAGCAAGCAGGATAAAATCCAAACAATGCAGTTCATACTCATCACATTATTTACAATAGGGAAAATGATTCCATTGTATAGATGTAACACATCAAAATTGCATGTAATTATCCTATCAGAATACAAAAGGAACTTTACATAATTATGTTACACAGGACAGTGTTTCAGTCCTTAGATTGAACAGTCTTTGGAAGCCAGATCAAGAACTGGTCTTATTACAAGGTCGTGTGACAATGAAATCATCTAAAGATCTTAGTTCTGGATCTATGTCCCAGGTCACAAAATATTAAAATTCCATGGTGATCAGCACGACACTTCAAAGCTAAATACTGTTTCTGCTGTTGCTAATGGTAACACGATGTAACAAATCATCACGGTGACGTACTACACACGTAATATCAACTTATATTGTAATCGTTTAAGTATAGTTATAATTTTCATAATGCATACATATGTTGGCTGACAGTGGGATAAGGTGGTGTTGTGTTTCATTTCAACAAAATCTTTTAACCAAAAACTCACTCTTGAAGATGATTATTCCCTTAAGCTTCAGTCTCTAACCATGGTCTAAGACCATTGTGCATTAATTATATTAATAAAGCTAATTAATGCCCAGTCTAATGACTATACCTTAATTATATTCATTAATAATACCAGTGGCACTTGATACATGCATATTAACTATAATAAGCTAGGACAGGCCATGTTTCTGCCTATATGCATGATATGTTGCACTGGCTTCCCCTCCTGCGGCGCATTGCATTTCGAATTGCCTCATTGGTATGGCGCTGTCTTCTGTGGCTACTTGAGGAATTTTTCCGCCCTACTGCTGCAGCGCTCTGAGGGTGCAGATCTCTGCTGTGCAGGGCCTTCTCAGTGTTCCATGCTCACGCGCTGCTATGCTGCATCATCGTGCCTTCTCTGTTCTGGGCCCTACCACTTGGAATGAGCTTCCTCTGGACCTCTGGCTTTTACCTAAGAACTCCTCATCTTCTTTCTACTCTTCTCTTAAATCTGTCCTCTTTGACCGTGTTTGGACTGGGTAGATTTCTGAGTAGATTTATTGATTTATCTACTACCTAACTGATCATAGCTCACATTATATAAAGTAATTCTCACCTGTTGACCAAATTCTTTAACGTCTAAATAAAGCTGCTGTCTGATTTTGTCGTCATCGCTCATTCCCTGCATCCCTCCAGCCACGCTGGTTCCTCGTCCAGCCTTCAGACGCTTCAGGCTTTCCTCCATCTTCTTCACAGCCGTCAGAACATCTGTCGTTGCGCTCAGAAACCTTGTAAACGACACATGTTGGGCAATGATAATTTATATAGCACTGTATTCAATGTCAAAATTTTTGCAAAGGAGGGACTAACAGTTTGAGCTGACATATACAGTTTCAATTCAAAATGAAATACCTTTGAATTAGAATCCCTAAAATAATGCCATACAAAATTGTATCAAAAGACTAAAAACTTGAAAATGATGCCATTAATGATTACTGTCACTAGAGTTCTATAAATACTGTTAAGATAAAATTCAAGTTAAGATAAAATGAAAATCCAGCTGCCTGGTCTAAAGGTGAAGGCATATTTAATTTACTCAATTATAACAAATAAAGTGTTCACAGATAAGATTAATTGTATATGATGTCAGAACATATAAATGAACAGAAATAGTTGTAATGCAGAGCCATTGTGCTCGAAGCACTTGCTCTAGGTCCCTACACAGTGGCTCCTCGGATGAGGGTCGAACCCGCTCGGTAAGCGTACACTGAGTGTTGTGGGCCGACCGCTCTAACCAATCAGTCATCTTGCCACACGGATAATAAGGAAGAATAGAAGGACATGAATGAGGAGTTGGAGGTGGAGGAAGAAGTGGTGGATTATGTGGAGGAAAAGGTGGAGGAAGTTAAGAATTTCATAAAGAGACAGAGGAGGAGGAGGAAGAAGAGAAGGAGATGGAGGACATAAAAATTTCTTCTAACCATTTTAGCACGGGCAAACATCCAGTTATTAAAAGAGTGTTTGAAATTACCAGCCACACTTCAATATAACATCAAGCGAGTCAGCACACCATGGCTTACTGCTTTACTTCTGTAGCAAGCAGATTGTCACATTGAAAATTCAATTAATCTAATTTAATGACTTCTATAGTGCCTCGATCATAATATCATTACAAGACTTCAATCAATGGTCACTTCAAGAGAAATCATGATCTGTTGGAGAAACCCGGTCAAAATCCAGTTGGTCAGGAAACAAGAGAATCAGGCTACAATCATTCAACAAGTTGAAATAAACAAATCATAAATTAAGACCTGACAGACAATCAATTAACAAGCAGCAGGACTCATTGTCAGCTGTTTTTTTCTATCAGACCTATCTTTTAAAGAAACTGACTAGCTTACTGTTCGCCCAAGGACCTCAACACCACAATGGCCCACTGCTTCCGATTTACTTCAGAGATGGCACCCTTGTACTCATCGAGAAACTCAACCAAAGGTCGAACGAGGCTTGCTGCATACAGGGACGGCTTTGACGGAACCTACGTGAGTGAAGAAAAACTGTAAAGCATCATCTATCGCTCAAAACACAGTTTGTAATGTGGCTATACACAAGTAACAAAATTATTAAACAAACATATTGCCACAGATTTATCAGAGCAATGTTTAAGTTGTCAAGTGTAGTTAGATTGTGTTTCTGCAACGACGTGACAATGCACAATCTACTGCAACTGATAAAAGTTAACTGCACTGCAATGTAACTCAACACACTGACCACCTCTCTTTAATTACACTGTAATCGTAAATAAATTTATATAGCACATCTACAGAAAACTTCCTGAGGCACTCCTGACTTGACAACACGATCAAATAGAATGAGGTCATCGACTGTTGGCAAATCAGAGAGCAACAAATGACAGGAAGTTCATGTCACAGATCAAAATGAAGAGAAACACACACACACACACATACACACAAAAAATGATTATCTAATGTACTTAGCTTTAACTATGGGGTTATATATAGGAGGAGGGCCGCTTGGGGCTGCTCGTGGAAGTCAGCTCGGTTCTTTTTGGGCGCCCTTGTAGTGGTTAGGGCTGCGTTTATGGCGCCTTATAAATCGGCGTTATTATTATTATTATTAACCCCTTAACAACAAGCTACACAGGTTTTTCCATACATTTCAGTACATTGTCATCTTTACAAGGTTAAAGTCTCATTACAACACACTCCATTTTCAAACAGCTGCTCTTACTACTGTCTAAACCAGCATTTCCTAAACTGTTTTCGTGGAACCCTAGGGTTCCGTGAGGTGAAGACAAAGGTGAATAATAAGCTTTAAACATCTTAAAATAAAATATAGGCTTTTTGTTTACATCCGTGTGCCATATAACATTATATGAAAGAGGATTCATATGTCATTGTCATTAATATTTGTTTTGTTATCAAACTAGTTTAGGCCTAAACCTATAATTGTCTGTATTCTCAAATGTTTGTACCATCAACAGAATAACAGTTTTGGACAAGGATTTTGTAAAAAATTTAAGGTCCAAAGGGTTCCATGGCCAAAACGATTGGGAAACGCAGGTCTAAACAATTGGTTACCCACTTGTAACACATTCTGAAGGCTGAGCAGCAATGTGGAGGAAATCAATTATCACTTGACTGAGACGGTCACTGCATAGGGACCTCGAGCAGTGAACTGAAACACCAAACATAATGCAACCATGATGTAACAACCTCTCGATTGGTTCTTCGATAAAGTCGAGGAATGTCGTTAACGGACTTGAGATGAGTAACACACTGTGCTGTGATTTCCGTTGTAAGGTACGTTTCAAAGTGCGACATATGAAGGAGAATGGATTCCTCGGCATCTTTCAGGCCATCTGCAGAGCATTAAAACTTTATTTACTTTATTCACCATTACTTTATTTTTCATTGAGCAAGTAAAGCAAGGCTAATCTGAGGCAAGGATTAATGCAGGCTAAAATTGATTAATTAACCATTTTATTTTTTAAAGTAACAAAGTCCTGTTTCCAAAATAACTACTACCCAAGTACTTGGCAGCTTCTTTGACAGAGTAAAATATAACTGAGTTATAATATTAGCATGCAAATGCCCTACAGTATCAATTTTTGATGAGTCATTCTAGTAATGTGGCTTCATCATAATGCAAAATTGTTATAACATGAAACTTAATATAGGTAGGTAGTCACAGTTTAACGACACTGTGTGGTAGCAAAGACCATTAGCGTCGTCCTCCTCCTTTATCCAGGCTTGGGACTGGCACTGGCAGAGTATGACCAATGGCGGAGTTATGGAACTTGATATCGTGCAAAGAGTTATCTTTATAGCGAGATGGTGAGTCTTTAGAATGGTGGTAGTCAATTCATTGGAACCCTTGGCTTGTAAAATGGAATACAGGTTCAAACCGCTCGTAGTCAGTTACTGTCTGAGAGAGACCTTATTATGAATCCTATACTCTAAGGGAAACATGAAACATTGGAGTAATTCCATTTCTTATAACCATGGCGACAGCTTTTATAGAGTATGTTCTACCTTGAGGCCGAATAAGATTCTGAGGAGCTACGGTAAACCTCTTGGACCTTGAGCAAACCCTGCACTCACAATAACTCAGTCCCATCCATGTTTTTTGGGATAGTCATGCTGAGAGAGTACATTGACACATAGGCCATAAAGATGAAAATGCTCATATGGTACTATTAACACTAGGGCATAACCGAGTAGACAATTTCCACTGACTACCGAATCCGAGTATTTGGATGCACTATTTGCTGGATCCGGGTACGAACCGAACAGTAGCGGCAACTCTGGCCCAGCGAGTACCATCCGCTTAAAATTGTTGACTTTTGTTACTTTTGCCGTTTCGTGTAACAAAAAAATTAGCAAAAAAAATGTTTGTGCTTGTAATAATTACTAATACGGCTTTCAATTTTCACTTTTCGTTTTTAGATTGTTAAATGTTGATGAAAAGAAAATTTTTATTTTTTACTATTTGTGTGTGTAATATTTGCTGAGACAAATAGTTGCGAATAGTCCTGAAAATGGGGTATTCGGTCGAGGCGAATGTCCGATTTCCGGCTATGCCCTAATTAACACTAACACTTGTTAATGTATTTATCAGGACAATTGATAACATTTCTAAAGTGTTTAAAGACAATAAAGACATTAAAATAATAATAATAATAATACTAATTCACACCTTTCAAGAGAGATAAATTCTCCTTTCCAATCTCCTTCACTAATGGTGCCATAATCGAGTCAAAGAAATCCGGCATCTGTGGTAATAAAACACATACTGTCAGATAAAGGAACAAAAAACGTATGGTGAATATATCATGATTACAAAATCATAATGCAGAAGTGAAAGAATATCTGAGACATAAAGAGTTTCTGGGATTCGTGGATGACCAAATTAGAAACCTAAAACAGTCAGTGAGTCATATCTAGCCACCACAAGCTTCAATTTTTAAAATCAATATGACCATTCATAACACAACCATTGGAAGAGAACTTCACCACTATTTGCACTCTGACAGTGCCAGTCCCAAGTCTACATAAAGGAAGATCACACAAACAATCAACAAATAGAATATAGATCACACATACAATACACAAATGGAAATCAGAATAACACAAACAATCAACAAATAGAATACAAATCACACAAACAATCAACAAATAGAATACAGATCACACAAACAATCAACAAATAGAAAACAGATCACACAAACAATCAACAAATAGAATACAGATCATAAATACAATCAACAAATAGAACACAGATCACATAAACAATCAACAAATAGAATACAGATCACATAAACAATCAACAAATAGAATACAGATCACATAAACAATCAACAAATAGAATACAGATCACATAAACAATCAACAAATAGAATACAGATCACATAAACAATCAACAAATAGAATACAGATCACATAAACAATCAACAAATAGAATACAGATCACATAAACAATCAACAAATAGAATACAGATCATACATACAATCAACAAATAGAATACAGATCACACAAACAATCAACAAATAGAATACAGATCACATAAACAATCAACAAATAGATTACAGATCATAAATACAATCAACAAATAGAATACAGATCACATAAACAATCAACAAATAGAATACAGATCACACAAACAATCAACAAATAGAATACAGATCACATAAACAATCAACAAATAGAAAACAGATCACACAAACAATCAACAAATAGAATACAGATCACATAAACAATCAACAAATAGAATACAGATCACATAAACAATCAACAAATAGAATACAGATCATACATACAATCAACAAATAGAATACAGATCACACAAACAATCAACAAATAGAATACAGATCACATAAACAATCAACAAATAGAATACAGATCACACAAACAATCAACAAATAGAATACTGATCACACATACAATCAACAACTAGAATACAGATCACACAAACAATCAACAAATAGAATACTGATCACACATACAATCAACAACTAGAATACAGATCACACAAACAATCAACAAATAGAATACTGATCACACATACAATCAACAAATAGAATACAGATCATGCATAAGATGCACATATAGAATTCTGTATTCTATTTGTGGATTGTATGTCTGATCACAAGTAGAACACACAAATAGAAAATACATAACACAAAAATAATGAAAAAAATAGAATACAGATCACACAGAATCCACAAATGAACTAAAGATTACATACACAAGACAGAGACACAGACAGAGAGACCATTTGCTGACCTCAGTCGTTACTCTCTGTGCATCAGACACAAGAAGAACGATGTTGCTAATGGTGATTGAAGAACCAGTTGAGTTCACAGTTGACATGACAGAGGTCGCTGCTGTCGGCTGGTTAGAAGCATCGCCATTGGCCGTCTTTATCAGCTGTTGCAGGTTTGCTGAAGAATCCCTCTGTGGTAGGGCCCTGTGTGCAAGCTGAAAGTTCACCAACTATATATCATTGTTTTTTGTTCTTATGAATGTTTCAGATCAATTAGGGAAGTGCAGAGAGAGAGCATCTCTGATAACTGAAGAGGTATGGAGTAAACTTCCTTCAAAAAAGTAAAAATAATAGGCATTGCAATGTAATCTTCCAGGTTCCAAAGTTCTGAGAGTTATCAAAATCAATCTGTGAAGCTTTTTGAATGAAAAAAAGAAGTTGACGGAAAGTGTTATGCTACTGGCCTGAAAGTTCATGGGGTCATGTGTGTAAGGTGATGTTTCAGAAACTTTAAATTAGGTCAAGTTTATATAATGCCTCTTGCAAGCAGCTCATTGAATGACTGATCAATGAAATAGACGTACCATTGATATGAACTGGGGACCCGCACTACACCTGGCCAAAGATCTGACAACTCGAAACATTAGACAGATATTATTATTAAACGGACGATTTCTAAAGCATCGTAATGCAGTCATGCCGCTACATGGGTATCCTTACAAACACAACAGAAAATAGACAGGTATATTCTGACAAGACATACTCATTGGCACTTATTCACTGACAAAGCGAGGACTAGGTTCATATAAAACCATACTCAACTGACCTCTTCATGAACCTCAGCTGTCCAGACAGCATACCGGGACAGCAGTTGCAACGTAAGCTTCCAGAAGCGATGGCAGAGTGGTACTAGGTAAATGCTCTTGGACCAACATCGATGCAGACAATCCCATAGAACAGCGGAACACTGAAGATGGAATTGGGTCTTATCTAAAGAACAGAAGAATAACATTACTCTGATGCACACTGACTATTGGCATTCCATCCTTGTAGATGAATCAGGGTTCAGAATCTGACGGCCTGAGATCACCTTCCCAGGTGCAGCCCGACTATTGGTCAATCAGCTAGCTTTCGCATATCAGACCATATGAAATTCTTAAAAGTTAATATCGCCCTTCTTCCAACATATTTTGCTCAGAAGTGCACACACACATGCCTCGACGACACAATTGCAGTGCAATTGTGCGCAAATGACTAGCCCAAGGTCCCTACACTCAGCACACACTGAGCGTTATGGGCCGACCGCTCTAACCGATCATCCACCGTGCCACACAATATGGGATGATATGTTAAAGTGGCCCGCTACATTAAGAAGAGTATAAAGTGTAAGATATCTCTGAGTCAAGGAGCTCTTTGTTTCAGTCTCGATGGGTCAACAATTGTCGCGCCCAGCCGTTCTTGAAGGAAAGTAGATGCCGCCATATCATGCATTGATTCAAGCCCTCCGTGCATTCTGACGTCTTCAGACATTCTTTGAAAAGTCCTCCAGATGCAAATGACTGATCGGGTCACAAAAGGGCAGACAAAACAGCCTATTGTGTATAAGCAATTGAGAAAGAGCAGTTTAAGCGAGGAATGAATTGAGATAAACGATTGAGCAGAACAAATAGATGCAGACAGAGAGACAGACACAGACAGACAGACAGACAGACAGACACAGACAGACAGACACAGATAGAGGCAGAGATTAGAATCAATAGAATACTGTTTTCCAGAAGGATGGTCCCAATACATTAGAAGTCACAATGGGCTTGACTACATAACTCCATAGCCAGCAAAGCACAACAATGCAGCAGATGACTGACTGTTCAGCAACCATTTTAAACTGTCAAAACCATTTAAACTGTTAGATAGTCAAGCATGCAATGTTCTTTTGTGAGATACTTAAATTTGCAATATAAGTATGCAATTAACAAGACACATAAAATAGTGTCCTTGTAAGGTGCTGTTCACATGGCTACATTACATTTCCAAAATAAGCGAATTTTTAGACAGAAATGTTTCCTTCAAAGAACCAAATGCAAAAAATATTTAGAGGCAATGAAAGACTGTTTTCCAGGAGGATAGTCCTACTACATTGGAAGTAACAATGGGCTTGACTTGCAACACCTGCATATCTCCATGGCCAGCAAACCACAACAATGTCAAGTCGTCGACTCAGTTGACTGAGCCTGGAATACAGAGCTTGTTGAGTTAGGCCAGAATAGTACACATATTTGAAGCAAGTGTCTGCAAGATCATTGCGTTATGTCATGAATTTCAAGTGTCTTGCTACATACAACTCTTTATACAATATACATATACATGAATCACACTGTATAGGATGATCAGAGAATCACTTAAGATAGATTTGTAATACTGAAGAAAAAAAACAGTCCAATCTAAAGAACTGGATGAATGACAGCCCAAACTAAGACAGTAAAGTTGAAGAGCTCAAGCAGGACACTCACACTCAGCCAATGTTGGAGAGCACGGCAATAGACTAGGCCTCAGTTCAAATTTCATAACACAGAGTCCAAGCAATGGTTAAAAAAATGCAAAAAGAGACGGTATAGCAGAGCCAACTACAATGAAATGAGTCCAGTTCCTAGTAAAACAGAAAAATTCACTTCATTTCTTTTCATTTATATTATTAATAGTTTGCATTGTCGGTTTTCAGTCTGAATTGCTCTCATGGAATTGATCATAAATAAATTGACTCTACTTACCCGTTGAAAGTGAAAATGGAGACAGTAGAGCATTTTCTAATGAGCCCGCAATTTCTTGAAACCTATAAAAAAACAGAAATCTTGAAAAGAGAAGTGAAATTTCCCAGTACTAAAAAAACTCATTGGCAAGATCATCACAATATCCCAACATATATCTCAGATCATCATAACCATTGTCTCAGATTAAACAAAGGATAATAACTGTTCCTGCTAGACTGAGACTGCTAAAATAATTTATTTTCTCGCTCTTTTTCTCCCTACTTCTCATTTGCTTTCCTCTCTCCATATTTATCTCTCTCCCTCCAAGTCATCCTCTCTCTTCTCTTAAGAAAGGCGTACCTACATGTACGAAAGATTGTCATGTGTTCACATCCAGAACCCAACAGTCAGTCACATTTCTTGTTTTAACAATGCAGTTTGAAAGTACTGGCATACCTGATCTGAAAGTAAACTGGGAGACTCCATTTGGACATAAACGTATTGTAACTTGGATGAGTTCGGAGCCGTTTGACACTCGCCTGCGAGCCACACTGTCGTTCAAAGCTCTCCACAAACTTAATGCTTATTGTGTACTTCTGCAATGGTAAAAAAATTGCACACCTCACTAAAAGAAAGCTAAGGAGATAAAAAAAATTCAAGCAACAGATTGAAGCTATAATAAGTGAACCTTAATGCTGAATGAATATATTACACTAGGGGTGGGCAACCTTTTCTATGCAGAGGGCCACATGAAATATTTCCGCGGGCCGCATGCAGGTCGTAAACTGGGCAGACACTACACAAACAATTACAATACTTGTGCCAAGGACATTCTTACCTCAATATTCGCTTAATATGCAAACTGACATAATTATCAGATTTCAACAACTCCTCTTCGTATTTACTAACCCCAATCGGATTTGTTATCAGTGATAACTAATTCACAAAGCACCATTTCACGAGAGTTGCTTCCAACATGGTAACACAAAACAAACACCAAACAGAATGGTTTTCAAAACAGACATTAGAAAAGTCAAGGTCATGTGGAAGAAATTCAGATCATCAGTCATGTACCATCACTTATTTTGTTATAACAATGATTCTACAGAAGATATGACACCAGAGAAGTCCCCTAAAGAGCTAGACCAGCGGTTCTCAACCTATGGGTCGCAACCTCATGAAAAAAAAGTTTTCAGCCTTGAATCTCATATATAATATTGATGCAATCGTGATTATGACCCGAACTGTAGTGACTTTAACTAATCTTTACTTATTTCTTGTACTATGATTCATTTAATAAAATTATCACCAACAACAAATTTTAAATTGTTCTGTTAATTAAAGATTGATCATGCTGTTTAGGTGTTCGGATTATATAATTATCAAATGATAGAATGGTAAAAACGTGGTGAAGGCAGTAACCAAATACTTTTAAAAGCTGGGAGTTGCCACAAATCTGGAAATATCATTAGGGGGTTGCAGGACTAAAAAGGTTGAGAACCGTCGAGCTAGACAATGAAAGAACATCTGACATTCGAACTCGGGTAGTATTGTAACATACAGCGAAGTAAATGTAATTTTTTTTTAATGATGTCAAAGGATCATCAATGTTTTTTTTATGCAACCGACCTCATGAAAGATGTTGGGGTTTCCAGGCGCAAAAATTGAATTCATTCGAGCTTCGAGGTTTCCAACGACTTCTGGCCAAACCGAATTGACAACAAAATCATATCCACTTATGACATCTTTTGACCTGTAGGCGGATTTGAAAGAAATCATTCATTTCAATCTTGAGACAGATTTAGGAAATCAGTATTTAAAATAAGCAGAGTTGCTCTTTTAATACACCGATAGCACAAGAGGCAAATAAAAATTGAGAATACATCTAGCCATGGACCTCTTAATAATAGCTACGATCTAGCACCGCAAACCAATGTAATCAGTAGCATCGACAAAAAGAAACAATAGAGAAACAATGACAAATCTTTCTTCACTGTCGCTGACCGACAGCAACAGATGTTGTGTGCAACAAATGATCACCACTCAGTATACAGATTGTCTCACAGGGACTATTTTAACAATGCTCTGTGCACTGCATAACAGTCTGTAGAAGTCGTTATATTTACACAGAAACTTAGCTTCAAAACAACCAGCAATGTAATGTAATGTAATCGAAAAGCAACATCAAATGCAGTCAGAACAATTGCAAAACAGACCCGATAGCAAAGCCAGATGTTGTCAGCTCACATAGTTTCGCACAGTGCCTCGGAAAGAAATCCAGAATGGCAGTGTACAAACCATCGAGACCCTGCGGATGGCTGTGGAGATATTGTTCGTTAACAATCTACCAAACCAACCAACCAGATAAATTTCTATGTGTGCAAGCCAAACAGAAAAGAGTGAAAACCCAATCAGTGCTAACATTCTGATGAGTAAAGATGCGTGCAAAGAACAATAATTAGAGTTAACGTCAATCACAAATGATGAGACCTACTTGTATGGAAACTAGTGAACCAGTTCCATTTACTAAACCAATTGAGAGGCTCTTAAAAGGTGCCAAATAAATGTACACACACACCACACACATACATATTGTTGGTTCACAACCATCACTGTTCAAAATGGAAAATGCACAGCTAAGATAGTGTTTGTTTGGTTTGGGCACAAATGGTTTCACAATATAGATCAACACTTCATAGGTTTCCCAGTCATTTTTAGCACACAATCATCACTAAAGTGTTAAATATATTGTATATACCATAACCCAGACCATAGCTCCTCTTAACTTGTTTGCTGTGGTTTAAAATGTGGAGTTTTCCACTTTGGTTGTATTTGATAATGAATGCAGTCTGCAGAGGCAAATAAAATGAGTATGAAATGGTTGCTTAGAAAAGCAGAAACCTGGGTAAAATTATAAAAACCAATTATAAAAAAGTTGAAGCATTCTCACCTCTTCCATGTATCCCTTGACAACAAAAGTTCTAAACAGAGTTTCAGCATCTCTCATTTTGTCAATAGTTGCATAAGTCCTGAGACAATCTCGAAGGACATCTGAGTTTCCATTCACCAGACCCTCTTTAAATGATCCCTCCAGGCTGAACTGTAGCATCATTTTTATATTTGCAATTCTCTGAATAAAAAAATCACAAGGAGTTATAAGGCTAAACACAAAAAACTAATGCTACTGTACCATTTTTTTAATTCCAAAATTTCATATCGTCCTTCTTCCAACATCTTTTGCTCAGAAGTGCACACACCTCGACGTCGCTATAGGGGACCCTGTGGGCAGTTCCTTGAGTAGAAACAGGTGGCGCCAGTATGCACATAGGTCTAAGAAAAAAAATGTTATATTGGCTATGCGTTGTTTATTTATGTTGTTCCAATCGATGACTGGCATAAGAATTAAAATGTCATTCCATTATAGATAAATGCAAAAATTTTAACACTAGAAATAGAAAGAGGAGAGGGCAACCTATGTCTCATTTTTTACATCCAATCACAGCGGACTTTCCATTTACCACTGCACGAACTAGAAAATTATAAATATTGCATGCAGGTTAAAGCCCTCAGATCTAATAGGTCGACGCCTTCTTTTCCTTTGAATTTTGGCACTCAGCAATACGTAGTTATTTTATAATTTGGCTAACTCTTAGATTACTTCTGTGTGAAGAAACATACATCACACACAATTTTACCTCGGGTAGCTTACTCACATTTGATACTGGCGCCATCTATTTCACAGAGTCCCCATTGCAGTTGTACTGCAGAGCAATTGTGCGCAAAGGACTTGCTTGAGGTCCCTACACAGTGACCGACGTCTCGGACGAGGGTCGAACCCGCTCGCTCAGCGCACACTGGGGGTAAATGGGCCGACCGCTCTAATTGATCAGCCACCGTGCCACACAATTTCAAAACATAATGACACCTTGAAGATATTCAAAGACATTATAATCTGACAGATCTAAAAAATGTTCTACTAAAGGTAATCAACCACTGAAAAATGCAAATTTGGTGCCAAATATGTATGGAGTGGCAGAATTGACACCCAACTCTTAGGGAAGTTAACGAAAAACCAATACTGCAA
This sequence comes from Bimastos eiseni, assembly GCA_959347315.1. NCBI lineage: Eukaryota > Metazoa > Annelida > Clitellata > Crassiclitellata > Lumbricidae > Bimastos > Bimastos eiseni. The sequence continues at coordinate 9,466,481 of OY365813.1, read as the reverse complement.
ATTAACCTAGGTCCTTCCTATTGTACAGAGGTCACAACAAGTTCAGCACCCAATACCAATACCTTATTTACAATTAAGATCAACATATAAAGCTGAATAATATTTGAACTTTATTTATACAAAGGTTGCAAAGCTTACACTCATCTACACATCAAATAGAGCTATGTGCTTCAAAGCAAATTGTGAGATATTCAGAAATTACCGGTTTTATTTCCTCGACTAAAGGCATACCACGGCATTTGCCCACATAAAACTGGAGTCTGTTGAATTCTGTGGCCACTCGCTCGATCAGCTGTCCATTCAACTCTCTGTTTGCAAACAAAATGAGAAACTCACACATAACATAAAGATGAAAATGGCAGACACAGATGTAAAACAGTCAGGCATGCATAGAATACAGCATAATTATACAACTTATGTGTACTCTATCAGCAAATACATAGTTATATAGAGGGGGTTCTCGTGGTTCCATCTGCCCAAACAACAGCTACGCAAAACCATGCATTTTCTGTGGTAGGCCCTAGGGTTTGGAATGGGGGTTCTTTTGAGTTATGCCTGTTCCCTAAATCATGTAGTGGTAGTTTTTAAATTGTGCAGTGGTATGTACATTTTATGGTCATTTGAAAACTGAGCCTTTTGTTCTGGCCACAGTTTGTGGAGCGCCTTCGAGTACTTACCATGAAATGGTGCTAAATGAATGAATATAAGAACATTAAGAAACACCTGAGGGTGATGGAGTAATGGTAGCACTCTAGTGTGAGGAGGAGAACATCAAGCACAAAGCAGAATAGTTTATTGCTATCCCAGTAAAGGTCGACTCAGCCCTCCATTCGATAGGTGGCATTGACATAACGAACAGTAGATGATAATATGTGCACCTTGCAGGCTGTCATACAGTTTAATTTCACTCCAGTTAAATTTATAATTATCTGTTACTACTAAGTGATGTTATCTTACTGCATATTTTCTGTGGTTTCTGTTATATGTTCTATGCTCTCCCGCTCTGCGTTAGTAGTTCTGCTATCTGCTTGATCAAGATCCAAACACATTTAGGCAAAATTACCAAGGCAGTACAGGAGATTTGCTACTATATTGTGCTAAATAAATGTATGCATGTTCCCTATAAGCACCATCAGGGTATTTAGGGTGTGTATGAGAAAACTGGTTACCTGAAGTGATGCATCTGCGTTGAATCACTTGGCAGAATGCCAAGCAATTTCTCCATCTTTTCCAGAGACTGAATGATACCCATGAGGGTCCTAAGGCACTCCTATCCACAGATATATACAGCAACAAACATAAAATAAGACGAAAACAGAAACACAACCAATGCATCATCACCCACTAAATTTGAAGTATGTATTGAAGCAGTGAAATCAGTAAACAAGTGATAATAAAAACATGGGTTTTTCAGGACGCTCTTTTATTGAATTTTGGTAACCTGGTAGATGGCACAATCGATCCATTTCCTAAAGAGATCATTTATGATGTAAACTTGCAGGAGTGGAGCTCGTCAAGGAGGACTCGTTCGAGTGGTTAAACAATATTTAATTTTGTGCATTTTTTCATTTTTATCTCAATTTTTGAGTTATGTCCATAAAACTTTGATACAATGTATTGTCATGCAAGCGTGACATGTGTGTAAAATTTCAGCTCTGTAGATAGACCGGAACATACCGAAAAAAAGAGTTGAAAGAACTCCGACGAACCGACGATCCAATGTTCATGACAAACTTTACACAGGCCAAGTTAAAGAAAAGAGGGTAAAAAAAGAAGCATACTAAATTTCTAGACTTCACAGCCTCAATAAAACATTTCTTATGCAGCAGTCAGTATAGGGCATAACCAATTAGACAATTTCCACAGAGTATCGAATCCGAGTATATGAATGCATGATTTGCCGGATTTGGGTACGAACCGAATAGTAATGTAATGAAAAATTAGCAAAATAAATGTTTGTGTCTGTAATAACTACTAACATGGCTTTGAATTTTTAATTATCATTCTTAGTCATTTAACAATTAAAAAAATTAATTTGTAACTATTTGTGTGTCGTATTTGCCGAAAAACGGGATATTCAGCCGAGGCGAATGTCTTAGGCGATTTCCAGTTATGCTCTACAGCTGCATAAAACAGTCATAAGATAAGAGGTATGTATGTCACTGATTGCAAATGTTGTGAGTTTGCTTAATATTAACGTTTCTCAAGAACGAATGGGAAAGAGCACAGCTCAATTTCCATCTAAAGTGCCATTTACAAGTAATTTCAAAAGTTCTAGAATTCTTCAATCTTCATGGTTCTCTGGTCACAAGGTAAGGCCTCACAAATAAAGGTCTTCACATCCTCAGGCAACCCGTCACAAATTATGGTCATTTTGTCACAATGATGATGAGTTGTCTGCCAAGAGGCAGGACCATTTGTTTTTATGTCACATGGGATGAGATGAGTGAGGTGGTTTCCCTCAAAGACAATTATGGATGAGCAACTAGCCAAAGGTCACTGTGGGTTGAGGTTGATGTGAATCTTCAACTCTCTGGTCACAAAGCACAGAACGGACCGAGACATTTCACTAGTATGTCAATAAACATAGACGAAATCATGCAAAACATGAACTATACCTTTAAATACTGAATACCTAAGTACATAAAGGAGATATTACTTAGTGTTTGAAGTCAATACCAACTTAAAATACAACTGTTTTACAGATTTTACAGATTGTTGTTCTCCCCTTCCAGATTTGGAATTACCGAAATAGAGTTCTGGAAACAGATTTTGAGAATGTAAAGACCAAATAATGGCCAAAATAATGAATTAGCATTGACTCAAGTCTGGGCTTAATGTTACATTGATTAATTGAGAATAATTTAAAGGTCTTTGCTTCAATCACTTCTAACCTTTTTGTCTCTAATTCTCATCTGTTGCTTCATTTTCTCATCCACTGCCATGCTTGCCTCTACCATTGCATTTCGCACATTCTAAAATTACAGATACACAAATTGCAGCACCTCAGACCAGTTTCAGTCTTATGTCGAAAAATTTCACATTTAGGTTTTTATATTTAATTGGAAAGAGGATACTTACAACTTCAAAATGACACCAGAATTATTGCTAAATAGCATGTTCCTAGGCAAAGTAAATGCACAAAGAATACTTTCTGATTAGTACCATTAAGTATTGTTTAGTACCATTAAATCATGCAAAACTAAAGCAATACTTTTATAATAGCACGAAAATCATATCAAATGATGAAAATTTTAGAAAATCCACCAGTTACAAAATGTACTAAAGGTATTTTCGAACTGGTTTGTGTGAAAATCACATATTATTTTGAATGATATTTTGGTGTTTTATTCAAAGACTCATATTGCAACATACGACTGATTCGGTCTGTGAAGCCACAATTATACAACAACAACAGATGAACAAGTATTGTCTGATGGACATAGCGTGCTTCACATAATTCATTAACATATTGTAATGTAACGAGGTGGCTTGGCATAGGGCTCATCAATGGAGTTCACGGTCTGATATATAGTGCAGTCAACATTGGGTTTAAGCCTACTCTGAGACAGTCATTGGGTAATGATCGTAAAGAAAGAGAGTCCCTTAAGCATGAATTCCCTGAGGCAGCCACAGGTCTAAAGTGTCCATCACAATACTTAGTTTCTTAGCCTCAGCCTATGTGAGAGGGTGGCCAGACCTGTGCTTCACAGTCTGGGCTTTCCACTAACATGTAAGTTAGGTGTATTCATAATAGCTGAATTGGCTAGGGCACCCAGATAGGATAGAAATATAACAACAAATTTTTGACCTCTTGCTTGACTGACCAGTCCAGCACACTGATCACAACACTACAGTGCATCAAAGAACTCTGAGCAAACCCTCACTGCAATAGTGCTTAACGACGTTGAGTGATGCTTCATCACACGTCTATTACTAAAGTTTCTAGTCTGTAATCCAATATTCAGGTTTGTTCAGTGGATTTCCTGCAATGACCTTGGGCAAGCCTTGGCAATAGGCAACTGGCAAGTCCCAATCTCTAGGACCAAGTGACTCAGCCACTGCTGGCACAATGGTCAACGAGTAGAAAATGAGCACCTCTACTGAGAAAATGCTTATAACATAAATATACAATGTTATCTTGCAGACCACATCAGGCCACTATCAGATGAACCCAGCAGGTCACGACTGCGATTTTCCAAATCCTCCGATGTTTTTGTTCCAAGAACGAAGACTAAAATGGGCGATCAGGCCCTTTGGGCTACCGGCCCACGTGCCTGGAACAGTCTCCCTGCAGCCATTCAGGAAACCAAGACCCTCCCTGCTTTAAACAAACAGTTAAAGTCGTACTTTCTTTGTAATGTCGATAATTAGTTTTATCATTTGCAGCGAACTGTCATGTTAACTTGTAAAGCACCCTAGAAGTAGCTTACTACCGATGGTGCTAAATAATAGTCGTAATTAAATTACAACCACAACTGGAGAAACTTTTGCCATTTGTTGTTGCCTTTTCCATAGAAGCTGTCAACTACAGTATGTGCCTATACTTGCTTCAAACTGTGATACTGGAAAATAAGCCAACTATTAAGTTTTGGCCTCAGCATAGACACGCATTCTGTTGGCCAACATGGAACATGTGCACATTCAGATAGGTCAACAGTGCACATTCAGATACAGATAGGCCAACAGTGTGCATTCAGATAGGTCAACAATGCAGATTCAGATAGGTCAACAGATAAGTTGGCTGATGCATCACATTTAACATTACTCCCACTCTCTGAGCCTTGGAAAATGAACCAAACATTAAAGAACAAATTACAATCAAGCGTGGAAGCCTACAGCATCACACAGCAAAAAAACATGCAGAAAATGGAGATTCACTCACGAGTATCTCATGTTTAAGATGATTCAAAGGATTAAGAAGATTGTTAATAGCTTTGTCCATTCCTATCTAAAAAAACAATTGGACAAAATCACCATTTTACACTTTCATACACTTCTACACAAATTCACAAATGCATAATATACTGGCATGTCCTTGTAATGTAATTCAAAGCAGCAGGCATTAGCATAGCACAATTTCAAGGAGACACCACAGTAGCACAAAATTAATAAACAGTGGACAGATCAGGTGCAAAATGCCACTTTAAGATTAACAATAAAGCTGAACAAAAATCTCAAAGCTTGAACAACTGATATAAGTGTCACAATAGTAAATCCCGACGGTGATTTATAAGAAAAAAACAAATATTACAAGTGTTGAGATGCTCAGAATATACACTTCATCCATGTCAAAAATAAGGTAGTTACAAGATTGGAAGATAAGTTGACAAAGTCAGCATAATCCTTGTTGATAAGCTCAATCATCGCACTCTTTAGAATCTTGAGGTAAACGTCAAGATCGCTTCGTAGCATCTCAAGTGGAACCTTCCGACGACATTCCACCACGAAATGTTCCACGTTGAAGTCATCCTAAACAATTGACAAAACTGCGATTAAAATCATTTCTAAAATCTTCAATGTCATCAATCAGTATTTATCTAGCCCCACTTCATAAGAAACTACTCAGATATGTTACACTCTGACTGAACAGGTTGCTAATTTTCACTGAATTTACACCACAAGACCCACAAGCCCCAAGAAACCAGAAAATATGTGACGATGATGCATAAGACAAGATTTCAACCCAGACCTAAACAACATCACAAAACTTTCCAGTAGTAAGAAACAGGTCATGGATTTCGCAGCCTTAGGCGAGTGACTAAGACAATCTCAACGCACAATAGGAGCAAAAATATCTGATCACCAAGAGGAATATTTACAGATCAAAGGGTGGGAAACAACGAAAGTTAAATTGTCTAGCCAATATTATCACCCTGTAAAAATGAGACACCAATGACTTGCACTGGCTTGTGTTCAATTGAAAGCCAAAGCAATAACTGCGATATTAGTGTGTATAAACTATGTCTTTTCGGCATGGCCATTAACAAGAGTACAGAAGCATACAACTGGAATTCGTGAAAATTCGCTCTGTGATGCTGGTTAAAAGTTAGCTATAAATAATTAGGGCGTTAGCCAGTGAATCCAAGATATTCTGAAGTATAGGCGAAAGTGCAGTATAAGGGTGGACGTATACATTACGGACATTGTGAGGATTGTTAGGCGTATTGATGATCGGTTATGGTAAAGATTAGGGTTAGTGTCGTCATTACGAAACATGGCAACTCCGCGAAGCCGCCGCCGCAACATGCCAAAAGAAATCGTACGATGCCCGAAAACCTATGCACCCCGATACTGCACTTATGCCGCTAACATTGCTATCCTCTGTGAACACTCCCACAGCGTTTCGCAGCTCAGCTCCCATTTAACTGATTTGGAACAAAGCAAACTAAAAGCACCTTCATAAACTCTTCTTTGTTGAAACATAATGTGGAAGGCCCACTAGGCAGCGGCTGTTTTGCTGTTTCTGGCATTTTAAAGTTTGACTGGGAAGAAGCATCAAAAATAAACAACCGCTTCTGCTCGCTATGCGTGGCCGGAAGTTATAGAAATAGTCTGGTCCTCTGCTTTGTTCGGAATATACTACGCTGTCTATAGACCCTAGATGAGATGGGAATACCCAAACATTTGATACGGCTACTCAAAGGATTGTACGAAGACCAGATGGCGGTGATAAGAACAGAATTTGGAGACACAGACGAAATTAAAATTAAGAAAGGGGTCAGGCAGAGGTGCATTCTGTCCCCAATTCTATTTAATCTGTATGCCGAAGGATAATGAGGAGGGCGTAAATGGAAGACAAAAATGAGGGAGTAAAGTTAGCCGGAAGAACGCTGAACAATCTAAGATATGCGGATGACACAACTCTACTGACAGAGAAGAAAGTAGATCTGTTAAACCTGATAAGAACGTTGAGGAGAGAAAGTGAGAAGGCAGGTTTATATTTCAACATAAAGACGACAAAGATCGTGACAACAGCCGATTGGGACAGTTCTCGAGATAGACGGAGAGGAAATAGAGGTGTTAACAAGTTTCATATTCTTGCAGTGATGGGCACCAACTACGTACTTGACTATAGTTGAAACTACTTCCGAACTACTTTCAAGTTATGTTTTTATAACTACTATTTAATTACGTTAGATGTCAAGTAGTTAAAACTACTTTTGTAATTATACTACACAAGTAGTTAACTACTTTTAAAACTACTTTGCTAATATTTCGTCATATGGTGCATCAATTGATAGTCACGTACAGTACGTAGGCCTATGCAAATTTATTGCACTTGTAATGAGTGGAGTGGACCCAAATGTAAGCTACTTAATATTATACAAAGCCAGGGCTCTACAGAGAAAATGTGACGCATTTGGCCCATCACATTGTCTTAAGCGAGCATTTGGAAGGTAGTTCTGTGTTGACCTCAGGTCTGAGGTGAATACAAAGCTATCTTCAAACACCTTAATCTTCTCATATCAGACTGAATGCAACATAATCATTCAATAAACTGGTGTCCTGAATTTGGCTTTCGAGTGGCGCTTTAAAAGTTTTGAGAAGGTAACGATTACGATTAGAGTTATTTGTAGCAGCATAATTTTTATACTGTACGACATTTTCTTTTCGTCTGTGCATTTAGATGGAACTTATTCGTGTTGAATTGTTTACTTGTGGTCGCTGTGGAGGCAATCAACTATCAGAATTTAATCAAAGGAGAATACAGGGACGGATCTAAAACTAACGTATACCAAAACTGACCAAAGTAAGTGAAGAATAAGACAAAAAAGAAAATGAGAATTATAAAACTTAACTCAGTACTGTAGTTCTCCCCGTGTAGGTCTTCATATCGAGCAACGCATCTCCTCCTCCACTCGTCTCCTCTGTCCATGCCCAGGCCCTTCTCGTTTTCGTCCCATCTCCACTCTCCTGGCATCTCAGGTCGTCTGTGATGGTTTCCAGTCAGTTCTAAAAGACAAAACAATAATGCAAAATATCATAAAATTAAGAAATGGAGTGAACTAGATAACAGGGAGAAAAAGACGTAGAGTAGGATAGATTGAAAGAGAGCAAACAGTAACTGTATACATGTATCATTTAACTGAAATGCAATATGCCAAAATATTTTTTTTCAACAGCAAAGCATAGAGACAATGTTGCCAAAAGCTTTCTTCAAAAAGCTCGTTCCATTCATTCACAACAGGGAGGCAGCCACACCTAAGACAACATTTTGGGCACAAGAAAAGAGAAAATAGGGTCAGCAAACCCAGAGGTGTCCAGATAGGAGGGAGGGTCCAAGACAATTTCAGATGGGGGATAATTGATTAGTCTTAGGGGGGAATATCTTGCCTTCCTGACATATTGGACCAGAGGTTTGCCTCCATCGCTCAGGAGGTATTGACGCCCCTGAGCAGACCCAAGAAAAGGGAAATAGAGATAATAGAGCTGTAGGCAGACTTAAGACAAGAGGAAGAGAAATTTAGGAAAGAGACAGGCAGAGAAGATATAAAATGCTCTGTGTTTCATTACCCTGGTCGACATTTTGCTACTTAATTAGAATCTTCCAATCGACCCGACGATTTTGTTAGCAACCAATCTATGGGATTTTTCGCAAACCTTCATAAAAACTGAAACTAACCGATAGCCGCTTGCAGGACAGGCGGTCAGTTGACGGCGGTTACGAACAGGTCTCGATAACTGAAGACAGGTAGCGCTTCATGTCAGATGCCACAGCACCTCTACCAGGATGGACGGTGCCAAAACTGCCGGAATTCTCTGGCCTGAGGCGGCCAGGATGGACGGTGCCAAAATTGCCGGACTTCTCTGTCCTGACCTGAAGCTGCCAGGATGGACGGTGCCAAAACTGCCGGAATTCTCTGGCCAGAGGCTGCCAGGATGGACGGTGCCAAAACTGCCGGACTTCTCTGGCTTGAGGCTGCCAGGATAGACGGTGCCAAAGCTGCCGGACTTCTCTGACCTGAAGCTGCCAGGGTGGACGGTGCCAAAACAGCCGGACTTCTCTGGCTTGAACCTTCCAGGATGGACGGTGCCAAAACAGCCGGAATTCGCTGACCTGTGTAATTTATATACCTGCTGATATTGTATAAATATAAACAGTGCCTTAATTGAGTAAATTTTATTAAGTTGATAAAGCATTGTACAGAACTAATATAGGGCCTATAGCTCAAAAATAGCAGACTTATTTTGGCTGACTGGTGCCACCAATTGTCTGGTATTTTGAAGCTCAAATTGCCTGTCTTGCTATGGCATTGGCTGCTTACATGGAAACAGTGCCGTACCGAGGGGCCTTGGCTCAGGGCGCAAATGTGGAAAAAGCGCAAATTTAAGGATGGAATAACTTACTATTCCCTAAAATGCACTATCTTAAAAATGTGGGGGCGCCAGATTGATGCTAGGCACAGGGCGCAATTGTTGCTCGGTACGGTCCTGCATGGAAATGCTTGGGTTATGGCTAGAATAAAAAGACCTCAGAGGATCCATACAATCCAACGAAAATAACAAACTGCCCGAGATAGATAACATGTTCATCTATATTATAAATAAGTAAGTAAATTAAACATATTCTTTAATAACGGTACTAATAATTTTCGCTGAAATTCAAACCGCTCTATGATAACATAAATAGGCGCCTATTATAATTATGTTATACACTTATTTAACCAACAATGCTGCTTAGTAAAAGAAGGACATGTCAACGGTACAGATATACAAAGATCTCACTCGCAGGGCCGTACCGAGCTCTAATTGCACCCTGTGCCTAGCATCAATCTGGCGCCCTCATATTTTGCGTTTTGAATATAATAAATAAGTAAATTAAGCATATTCTTTATATAATATTTATTAATACACAAAAAATGATTTAACTAGTATAACCAAAGATGGTATAACTCTCACCAAAAACTGTCTTAGTTGTACTTTTTAACTGTAACTGTAATTTTACTTTTTATTCTTGAATGAAAATAGGGCCATATTTGAAGAAAGAATGAATTTATAGAATAATAAAAGTTATGTCATACTGATATTTGCGCCCCCTCCATATTTGCGCCCTGTGCCACGGCTCCGCTGGACCCGCCCTCGGTACGGCCCTGCTCAATCGGTTCGTTAGCTCTGCGCCCCACTCCTCTTCGCTCCCTCAGCTCGATGTTGAAGATTCGTACTCCGATGTACAACCTGCAACCAAGGACCAACATATACCTTGACCTGTAGCTAGGAATAGGTAGGCGTATAATCCCTATATGAAAATTATCAGAATTGTAGATAGATATTACATATAGCACCAGGATAATCAACGTGATTTTGACTTGAGATCTGCATGTATCTATCAATCAAAAAATACTTGATTGACCGCCCCTTCAAGATATCTACTCAGAGGCGCTCCCGGCCTAACCCTCGGCCGAAAAGGACAGTTTTAAGAGAGGCGTAAAATGAAGATGGTGAGTTCTTAGGTAGGTGGCGGAGCTCTATGGGAAGTCCATTCCAGATGGTAGGTCCCACCACCGAGAAAGCCCGATTCTACATTATGGAAGTGCGTGCAAAAGGGACGATCAGGTCGCCATGAACGGCAGAGCGAAGTGGACTGGCAGTGATAGGGCGACATAGCTCCCTCAAATTTAGGCAGGTGCAGTACTGCCAAGGCAGCGCCAAACTAAGGCAGATACCCTAAATAAGATGCGCTGGAGTAGAGGCAACCAGTGCAGGATATTCCGCCATGTAGGTCCTACTCTGATACTAGACCTGTTCTGGGAATCCCACCGATCAGTCGAGCGGCCGCACGCAAATCCCGCTCCAAATGCCCAATCCGAACTTGGGGGAGGCCAGCTTATATTGAGGAGCAATAGTCAAGGCTATTGGTAACAAAGGCATGAACTAGAGTATCTGCGGCGCTGAGGGTAAGAGAGCGAGATATTACTCGCAATTGGCGAAGCTGGTAAGAGCAACTACGAGAGACATTATTTACATGTTGAGCAAAGGTGAGTCAAGAGTGACATCTAAATCCCAAACAGAGGAACTGGGCAGCGAAGGCACAGAGATCAATTTTCGTCAGCTGCTGTCTGGTGCCAAGCCAGATAAATTGAGTTTTGGATGGGTTCAGCCGAAGCCGATTTGACGACATCCAGCCACCAAGGGAGTCTATATCACTGTGGGGGACAGGCCGCAAGGCTTGAATGAAGGATTTATTTTTAAATAATCGGCTCGCCATAGCGTTATATTAACGTACATTTTTTACAGTGTTGCGCCTGGCAACTTCGGTATAGGAGCAGTGTTGGGCACGAGACCAAAACCTCGAGACCAAGACCGAGACCAAGACCGAGAGGTTCAAGACCAAGACCGGGTGGTCCGAGATCAAGACCAAGACCGATACTCATGTTTATAAACAATTCAATTCATTAAGATTCTAAAACGGAATTACACGCTTAAAACATTAATTTTATTGCTAAAGAATACTAATCTTGATAATTGTCCAGAAAACAGTATTACCGGCCAATCTGAACTTTTGCGGGTTCAGCCTTGGCTTCGGCCAGAGAATATCGCACTATAAATTGCTTGCAGTACACGGTAGGTAAATAGGCCTACTTTAAGACATCTGAACAAGTAGATTAACGTTTTGTTTGAATGGTGTAGGCCCATACTTGTACTCGGAATTGTAGGTTAACAGTGACTACACGTGGCCGACCACATAGTTATTAGATTGTTCCAAGACCTTGAAATTTTGTGAAAGCAAATTTTGAAAAGACTGGTTCCGTTGCAAACGCATTTTTTCCATAGTAACGACGTGTATATAAAGATGGCCAGCACGTCATAAATCGATAACAATTGCTTGGGGCCTAAATATAATCTAAAATAACCGACAATATCAGTAAAATTGCTCTGAAACGGCAAATGACCAAGAACACTAACCTAAGACAGAGACCAATTCCAAGACCGTTCCTTTAAGACCAAGACCGATGCATTCAAGACCAAGACCGATGGTCCGAGACCAAGACCAAGGCCAAGACCGATGCATTCGAGGTCAAGATCAAGACCGCAGTTTTCCGGTCTCGAGACCAAGACCGCGATCTCGAGACCACATCCCTGAATGCCGTTCAGGAAATAACTACAAGAAAGACAATTAGAGCTGATCTATTGAGCGGGAAAAGCTGTTTGACAGAACGATAGTACAGATTTATAAGTCTTATAGTTGGGCGTCGTCTGCATAATTATACAAGTAGGTCTACATGCATTGGTCCTTGGTCTACATGTAAGCGATGGTCCACTGGAGAGGATGCTCTGACACGTTACGTAAGCACAATATTCTACGCCTTTGTCGCCAGATGGCCAGCCTACATGGACCGATATTTTCTGGGACACTTCGTTGAAGTTCGTTAATCGTTATACAGGCACTTTCCGGTCCTGTGTATATTGGTCCTTGGTCTACAAGTAATGATGTAAGCGATGGTCCACAGCAGAGGATGCTTTGACGACTCAGCTGAATGGAACAAACTATTATTGTTCATTGTTTTGTAATGTAATGTATATCTTTGAAGATTTCTCTGCAATCACAAAAGCCACGTCATGGATACTAGCTAATTCACCGACTCCATGCCAAATGAAGCCCGCAATAGCCAATTAGGCCTAATTAAGCTTCTCGTTTGGCTCCGGTGCCAGGTCAAAATTCTGGGAGGTCAAACCGAAAAGACGGCATATATATGGTACTACGTACGGTGGTAGTCAGTGGTGATGGTGGTCGTGCGGTGGCGCTGGAGCAGAATCTAGACTAAGGTAGGCCTAAATGCTTGTTAAATGGAGCCATTCGATTATACCTTAGAGTCGATCGCAGCCCAACTCCAGCGATTGAGAATTAACAGTCTTCAGATGCTTGCAAAGGGTGTATGCTGTCTCTAGCTGAAAGGACACACACGTCAGAAAGGAAGTTATTTCACGTGGTCGGTCCAACGACTGAAAGGAAGACGCGTACGTTGCGTAATTAAGTGCGTGCACAGGGAACAACAAGTCCATCTCGACTTACAGAGCGAAGACTTACACTGCCAGCCACCCATGTAGTAGTGTGGAAACAAATTTGCTCCCGCAGGCAAGGATGTTGAATTGGCCCACGAGGAGAGCCTTGATGAATACCACAAGTGCAATGGCGATTATAGCATGATTGGGACGTGGTTTCCGAGTTTCCCATCCCTGTTTTGAGGGAAATAGAGCTAAAGATTAATGGTGGGAAGAACAATGAGGCTTTTCATCATCCTTTTCTTTAGATTGAGATTCAATCGTCCTATCACAAGCCCTTATCTCTTCCACTTCTACTATAGGACCTGGTCTATGATTTCATTCCCGTTGCTATTAGTCTCTCAATCGTGGTACGGCGTCATCTAGCTGTTACTAAACTTCCATGACACCTTATATCTATAAACGTACTCAATCTCTGCACCTCGATGACAACTCCAGCTGTCAAGTGAGTCAACATGGAGTTCATATTATCGCATCTAACACAATTGATATCCTGGCAATGAATAGCTATATACTGTAGCAGTGTTGGGCATGAGACCTAAACCTCGAGACCAAGACCGAGAGCAAGACCGAGAGGTCCAAGACCGAAACCGGGTTGTCCGAGACCAAGTTCAAGACCGAGGGTCCAAGACCAAGACCAATACTCTTTCTTTATAAACAATTCAATTTATTAAGACGCTAAAACGGAATAACACGCTTAAACATTAATTCTATTGCTAATCTTAATAATGGTCCAGAAAACAGTTTTACCGGCAAGTCTGAACTTTTGCGTGTTCAGCCCTCGGCTTCGGCCGGAGAATATCACATTATAAATTACTTACAGTATTCGATAAGTAAATACTTTAAGACATCTGAAGTTCTGAACGAGTATATTAACGTTCCGTTTGAATGATGTATGCCTACTTGTGCTCGGAATTGTAGGTTAATAGTGACTACCCGTGGCCGACCACAGAATCATTTTTAGATTGTTCCAACACCTTGAAATTTGTGAAAGAAAATTCTGAAATGGTTGGTTCCGTTGCAAATTCATTTTTTGCCTATAGCAACATGTAAATATAGATAGCCAGCACGTCATAAATCGATCACATGCGCGTAGGGCCTAAACATCCAGTGTCTCTAATAATCGAAATAATTGACAAATATCAAATAAATTGCTCTGATACGGCAAATGACCAAGAACGCTAACCTAAGACGGAGATCAATCCCAAGACCGTTTGATCCTTTAAGATCAATTAAGACCAAGACCGACGCAGACGAGACCAAGACCAAGACCGATGGTCCGAGACCAAGACCAAGACCGACGCATTCGAGACCAAGACCTCAGTTTTCCGGTCTCGAGACCAAGACCGCGGTCTCGAGACCACATCCCCGATGAATAGTTATTCCTTTCCTTCGTATTTACTGAATCCAATAACTAGAGGCGTCTACACCATAGAAATCTTGGAGCAAAAGCTCCATCCAAGAAATAGAGGAGCTAGACTTGTATATTTCCTTTTGCATAGGCCTAAGTGTTCTTTATGTTTGTATTCTGTGAATAAAGATGGTTCATGGTTTATGGAGAGGTCTCATTGAGCAAATAGGGGAAGTTATTTAAAAAGTATTATTCCATTAAAAATCTGTTATTATTTGCAGTGAGTCATTCTGTTATATTCTAGTCTACAGTGTCAATGTTTGCGCCATTAACTTGGTTCAAACTATAACTCATCCTTGAATAATATATTAGACCTTCTGTCAGTAACAACGGGGAAGGGAAGTTGCTCTCATGACTTGGGGGTGGGGATAAACGTCCCTGCCAATAGCCTTGGTTTCCTTTTACTTACCCTCTTGCCATATTCCGCAGACGTATGAAAACAAACTAACAAGGAAGAGTCCACAAAGAGATGAGGCTTATCTCACATCTGGACGAGCTATGAGCATGAATATCATGTAAAACAGTCTCATTCGCTTAATCCCTTAGCCACGAGCGTGTATACTAACCTGTATGGGAAACCTTTGCAGCTTGTCGTTAAGGAATAAGCCTTTAATTCCTTAATAATTCCTTAATAATTCCTTAATAATTCCTTAATGATAAGGAATAATTCCTTATAAGGAATAAGGAATAATGAATTATAAATGCATAAGGTAGATCTGTGCATGCATCTTAATCCTAATGTATACTCGAGACTAGACTAGAGGGCCAAAGGCGGTCATGTGAATTTGCTTTTAGGCCTATTCACAGACGCTCATTAAAATAACAACTAATAAGTAGATAAGCATTATATATAATTATATGATCTATTTTATCAAAACAATACGCGATCAAGATTTTGCTGCATGCCAAAAATCGACAATAGACAATACGGATACTTTGCTCGACAGCTGCGGCAATTGATCATGTTTGCAATGACTCTCTGGTAATAAATTATTATCAGTGCGAGCTGCAGACTTGCCAACAGTATGCTTATTTTTATGTTTCTGTGCATGCAACAGTCTGCATCAGTCGACAGGTTTCTGCAGAGGATTCGCTTCTCTTGTCGCTTCTTTCGACACTCTCTTGTCGCTATATAGCTAAGTCCTGTTCACGATTGTCCAGTAATGGCAGTCCACTATAGCTTTGCCTCTTGCGCAGTAGTGTCCTAACTAGCGTCGGCTTTTTATATCTATAACCCAAAACGACCTACGTCTGTCAGTTTACATCTAGTGCCACTCTACCTTCAAGGGGATCTGCGAATATAAGCGATTTCTTGGGGGCCTGGGTGTTGGACTTAGTTCTTTCGAGGTAGTTGGACCAGGCTTTCTGGATGATAGTAGCAGCGTATATTTCTCGCTGGCGTTTGATCATCGAGCTGACCGGGTGGTAGTTCTTCCTTTCGGGGCCTTTCTTAAGGTCGCCCAGTTCCCCCGCAGCGTCACCAGTAGTCCCCAGAAACGCTTTTGCCAAGGCATCAAGGACGTCGACGCAATGAACCACATCGTTCTCGCAGATCGGTATATCAAGCGTGACGAGTCGGTAGAAGTTCGGTGCCGGAAGACGCAGCGGTTCCTCCAGAGCGTCGACGAACTCGCAGAGCTTTTCCAAAGGGATATACTGCGTCGCCTTCTCGTCGTACCTCTCCCATAGTTCGTAGTACATGTCGAAGTCATCCTGCGTCAGTCCGAGCTGGACGTCCTCCGTCGCCTGGCTGAAGTTCTCGAGGATGACGGCGATGTACATATTGATGACGACGAGAAAGCTGATGACGAGGTAAGTGACGAGGTACATGACACCGAGTCCGCTGTTGCCGCAATCGCCAGTGGGTCGTTCCTCCGTCCAGGTCCCGTTGCAGTCGTCGTTCATGAGGCCGGCCAGAACGCCGTCCCATCCGGCGGAAGTGGAGACCTGGAAGAGGAGGATCATCGAGCGATGGAAAGTCTCAAAGTTGAACATGTCGTCGATGCCGTCCGTGTGTTTGACGTGCATGAAGAACGACATTCCGAAGATGGCATAGATGAACATGACTAGGAAGAGGAGGAGACCGATGTTGAAGAGCGCAGGGAGGGAGACGGCCAGCGAGAAGAGCAGCGTCCGTATGCCCTTCGCCGACTTCACAAGGCGAAGGATGCGACCGACGCGAAAGACACGCACGACCCGCAGCAGAGTGGGAGACACGAGAAGGTTCGCCATTAGTCTCGACATCGCTAGACCTACAGCAAAACAGTTCAAAGACTGACCTATAGATGAAGGAAGCTACAGAACCGAGACCTACAATTACACAGACGCACAAATTAGGAGTAATTGCATTAGGCTTACAATACCACTGCCACGAGTTACTGTAGTATGCTGTTCATTATGCTCGACGAACATTAATTAATTAATTAGGCTTAATGGTTACGCAAATGACGTATTTCTTCAGTTACTTATTTTTTGCCACTGAGCCTTTAACGAACAATGAAAGCGGCTTTTAACTCAACAAAAATCTCGTTTGGCTGCGCTGCTAACAACTTGTGGGCACTGTATACAGTGTATATTTCACGCTCCATACATGTATACGTCTTGCGCAATAGACAAACTGGCTACACGACTGGTCATTTGGTGAGTGAATGAAAGAACGAGCCAGTCAGTCGCTAAATCATTCACCCACTCGGCTACTTATTCATTGAGTAACTAAGTAGGCAATTTATACAAATTGCACAAACCAAACATGTATAAATAACTATATTATAGTCTATATGATTGGCAAAGCAATAAAGAAATATAGAACCTAGTATGGATATGACTACAACACAGAAGTCGAAGACATTCCACGGCTGCTTGAAGTAGTGCCATCGGAGTCCGAGAATCTTCATGACGCACTCGACGCTGAAGATGACGATAAAGACTTGGTTAATGAAGTATAGAACGGTGGTCAGGAGCGGAGATTGGTCGAAATGTTCCATCGCCATCGTCATCATGTTCAGCAGAATGACGATCATTATGGCGATGTCAAACTTTTGGTTCGTCGTCAATTTGAAGAAGAAGAGCTGGCACTTAAACTATAAAGAAATTGAAACAAAGTGCTTTCGTAAATACCATAATTATATAGCGCAAGTACTTGGTTATGTTTAAGCTTCATACACCACCGAAGCCGGACTTCCTTGGTTTTCGGTAGGTCTTGAAAAATAAATTACGACTGTTACAAAGTCTTTGAGAGCCCCAACTTATAGCATCTGCGCTCTCAACTATGCCTACCATTAGGTTCGTGTATACATCTGAATTATTGTTTTGCGCCCAAAGTGTCAATATATATGTATTTATGGAAAGAGAACAAGATTTTAAAAAGGACCGAGGTATTATAGCAATGCCAGAAACTCGACGATGTCAATGCATAATCGTGACCTGCCTTAGGCTGTATGCGAACAATAGTAATCGTAATCTCCAAACTTTAAAAACGCCTATCAAAAGCCAAGCGCAGGGCATCAGCTTGCTGACGTGCGCTGCTTCAAATCAAATGGGTTGTTAAAAGGGTAGTCCGTGGAAGGGCAGAGTCAGATATGTAGAGGGTCAGAGGATGCAGGCATTGTGGAGTAGCTGTTATGGGAGTGTAGCTTTGGTCGAAAATTTGAGGGTGGATGATCGAGTGAGTCTGGGTAAGAATTCTCGAAAAGGTGAGACCTGAGCCATTTCCATAACCGCACCACGTCTCTGGACTCTGAAGTGGATACGCTGTAGTATTTTTAAACCAATGCGACCACATGGAGACGTCAAACTTGGGGAGCCGCCAATCTTGATGATGCTTTATGGATTCGAGAAAACCTTCTATATAACTTCTGTCTTGTTTTTATTAATTGTAATTTGGCGTCTCAGTATTAAGTCCGAATGCAAGGCATAGTTTCTTATTGAACCGAATTAATCCTCAATCTGCAATGATCGGAACGGTCACAAGCCAACAGAATTCAGTCTTTATAGGATCACCTAAATGCTCTATAAGGAGACCAGCGCTGCATGCGTATGAGGCCCTTGTCTTTTATAATGGACGGACCTTAGGCTTTGGAATCGGTTTCTGCGGCTGTTTGGAGCCGAGCTTCTTCATCGCGTTGTAGTATTTCTTCTGGTCTTCCGTCATAAACAGCTCCAGTGAACCACCCGCTTAAAAACACCAGACATTGCAAATGGTCATTCGTCCATCTTATATACCAGTCACTTATGATTTAATATAATAATATACATGCACATATATATATATCTAATATATATGTATGCATATAAATATCTAATATTATATATATATATATATGCATATATAGATAGGCTAATCATAGGACGTATATGCACCGATACTGGTCTAGTATGTATCCAATGTCATGTAATGAGATATAAGGTTATCTAACAGTAGGCCTACTTGTATACAGGCAGATATTTCGGGTTCTTTGGCACTGTAGGCAGAGCAATAACATAAATCATGGCTCTACAGGCACAGCAATCACGGGTCTCTAAGCTATCTTTAGGTTCAATGAGAAAATTGAGCACAGGCCCTGCCCTCACCCCTAAAAAATCGCCTGGCCCCTGGGCATTTTTCCTCCCTAACTTCCATTTTTGCGGGCCTGACAGTCGACAACCTCACGGCGCATGACAGCACTCGTAACGTTAGACCTTCTAATTTGGAAAATTATTTGAAACAAGTAAACAACATGGCTGCGAAGGTGACCAAGTCGAATAATAGCGAACCGATGAGTGCGTATCTGTAATGAAAATAGGCGACTCGTTTGTAGGTTGATGTTGATATAAAGCAGTTATACGGATAGACCTACGATACACAGAATACGCGGTACACAAAAGGCTCCCGAGGTTGATGGAGCATCGCTGCTCCCCTTGACCGACCAGCGCGATCGATTCTCAAATCGTTCACTATTTAAAATGGGAAGATTTGCACTCGGGGTCTTCCAGTTGTGGCTATATAAATAGATGAACGAATTTATAGTAATCGTCACTTATCTTTTTCTTTTGCATGTTGAAGTTGTCGATGATAACTCCTATGAAGAGATTGAGAGTGAAGAAAGAACCGAAGACGATGAAGAACACGAAGTAGAGATACATGAAGACACGACCTTCATACTCCGGTTGTTGTCCAGGCTTATTATATGTGAGTAAGAATGATGCAAGAAATGTTAGCAACAAGAAAACTGTCAAGAATTCTTAATAGGTTGGTCTTAAGGTTGCTTTTAAGAGAAAATGAGCCAGGCTAGAGTGATTAGGAGAAGATGGACCAGACAGAAGAGATGGACGGAGGGAACAAAGAGGGAGGAAGAGAAGAAGACAAACAGACGTACAGACTGACTGACTGACTGACTGACTGACTGACTGACTGACTGACTGACTGACTGACTGACTGACTGACTGACTGACTGACTGACTGACTGACTGAATGAATGAATGAATGATTGAATGAATGACTGACTGAATGACCGAATGAATGACTGACTGATTGGCTGACTGATTGGCTGACTGACTGACTGACTGACCAACCGACCGACCGACCGACCGACCGACCGACCGACCGACCGACCGACCGACCGACCGACCGACCGACCGACCGACCGACCGACCGACCGACCGACCGACCGACCGACCGACCGACTGACTGACTGACTGACTGACTGACTAACTGACTGACTGAATGACTGAATGACTGAATGACTGACTGAATGACTGAATGACTGAATGACTGAATGACTGAGTAGCTGGCTGGCTCGCTGACAGACATAAGCAGCAGGTATGAATTAGCCATTTAAGTATGCTGGTGATCGACTAATACTTAAGCAATTGAACATAAGGTTCACATGGAGTTAATAACTTACTTCTTTGCTGTCAATGGCATTGTTCATTATCGGAGTCCAGCCTTTAAATGTGGCCTACAAAAAGCAACGTAATACTGTAGGTATAAGTTGTATCTGTGTACAGTCAGCGTCGATTTTCTTTTAAGATATTCACAAAACCGCACTTAAGTTTTGGCTTGCGTTCGTATGCTAATTCGATGCAATGACTTGGAGTTAAGACACGAAGGCGTAATTAAAAGGAAGTTATAGGAATAAAGGTCACTGCATTCAATTAAGGGGTGCGCGACCTAAATTCAATGGCTTACTCACATCGCTTCATTCGCACCAGAATATCATATATTTCCGATGAAGATAATGAGTTCTCTGGCGGATGGCTGGTCTATTTGTCCTGCATAATGTATATACCCTCATGGGATGATGGTAAATGGGATAGCCTTCCCTAAAGACAATCGTGGATGAACAACTTGTTCAGGGTCGTCGTGTAGTGTTTCGAGGTAGATTCGAACCTGCCCCCCTCCATTTACAAAATACGGAATATACTGATGCACCATAGTGACCCATTCCTCCCACGTTGATTGGTATATTCTATGCCAAACGCTAGAGGTCTTTTAAGGTCAGGATACGTTTTACTCTGAGTCAAAATTGACTTCCGTTCTGGCGAAACGGATGCCCAACATCCGCTGTCTCTGACCATCTCATTTCGACCTGCCATCTCTACAACACTCATCCATCAATGTCCTGTGCTTTTGAAGTCGTTAGATTGCATAAGACGTATATTCACCACTTGGAAGAGCGCCAGGTATGCGGAGAGAACGTTGTCGAAGTTAATCTTTGGGTTCTTCCAGGTGAGATTCAGGTAGGAGGCAATGCAATCGGTTTCGTTGGGAGCCACCTGAACGCTCACTCTGACACCATCGGAGTCGACGCATGACCTGAATCGACCGCCAAATAAATTCACTCCCATGATGCTAAAGACAAGCCAGAAGACAAGGCAAACGAGGAGGACGTTGAAGATGGCGGGTATTGCTTGAATCAACGCATTGACAACCACCTGTTAAACAAGCAAGGTACGTGTTCGTATTGTACGATCTAATTAGATAGTCAATACTTGTTGTACAAGGTTTGCGTTTTGTACGATGCATTTAGATAGTCAATGCCTGCTATGCCGTTAACGCAGATTATCATGTAGATGATCCATGACAGACTACAGAATGAAGCTACGTCGTGTGGCACGGTGGCCGATCGGTTAGTGCGGTCGGCCCGTAACGCTCAGTGCGCGCTGAGTGTGCGGGTTCGACCCTCGTCCGAGGCGTCAGTCACTGTGTAGGGACCTTGAGCAAATCCTTCGCACACAGTTGCTCTGCAGTACAACTACAATTGCGCCGTCGAGGTGTGTGCACTTCTGAGCTAAAGATGTTGGAAGAAGGGCGATATCAAATTTCAGAATAGATAAAATAATATTCAGGCTTCGGTGATGGTAAGGATAATTGAAATGTATACATCGATTTAGACGGACTAATCAGCGGCGTTCCCTTCATAACACGACAGGCCACAGGTTGCTAGACAGCTTCTTCCAGGAGTGTGGACCGACCCAGCGAAGCTTTGTGCTGGACCATGCTGACCGTGAAAGGTCTGACTGGTGGAAAAGGGCGTCGCCACGCGGCAGAGTGGAGAAATCTTCGAACGGGGAAGAAAGATACTGAGATGCAAAGATGTTTGAGAAAAGATGGATCACAACCGCCAGGCGATAACGAATAAGCAAGCAGCAAGCTCTTAAGCTCAATGTACTTTTGGACTGACGAGGCCAGAATGCCTTCTGCTTCTGATGGATTTGAACCTGTTAGCTGTTATGGGCTCACTCTTTGCGATAATGTATACATAGCGCCTCTTCAAGGTGAATACTGCAGGGGTGCAAAAAACCAAGATTTTTTTAAACCAAAAGTTATTTTTTTTGGTTTTTTGGTTCTATTTGGTTTTTTGTTTTTAGTTTTTTGGGATTTTGTCACTACAGTTTGGTTGTAAAAAGCATCAAACACAGCATGAAAAAGAGCTCCAACTCGTTGTTTTAATTAATTTAGCTTGATTTCGGACCGAATAACACGCAATTAGTAATATAATAGTAATATTAGTAAATTGAATAAAACTATTTTCAAAAAACAAAAAGTCGTCATTTTTCGTATCTTTTGGTTTTTTAAACCAAAAACCAAATAACCAAAATACCTAAATGTTTGCAGCCCTGCTAATCAGAGATGCTAAAAACCTCAGAGGGCCAACTAAAGTTGGGTTATTGGGAACCATCCTCACTATAGCGTAGGCTGACCAGATATTGGAAACTAAAAACCGGGACAGTTGAATCTCAAAATAAATTTTTGATGTTGTCAATAATTATAATATAACTTCCACATATATTTATTTTATGCTTATGCATTATATTTGTATAACAGTTACTGAGTGGTTTTATTGCAAATCATGCTTTTAAATTTAATTTTAAATTCGAAATTTATAAAATCAGTAACTCAAATTTTGGCATCTGAATGTATGCTTCTTAACAGTTTTTGGCTGCTAACATTCTATCATACCAACACTTGTATTTAAATTTAATTATTCGAAATTTATCAAATCAGTCGCTCATATTTGACGCTTGAATGTATGCTTTTTAAAAGTTTTTTCTGATAATAGGCCCCCTATTTTGTCATAAAATTCAACACATGCTTCTTCCATATTAACTTTCACTATCATAACAGCCTCAAGAGTTCCTTCTGATAATCGACTTTTTTGATCTGACCAATAAGAGTTCATCAGTGAGAAAACTCGCTCAACTGGAGTAGGGTAATAAAAATCGGAAAAGGTAATATGCACTGTATTAAATAAAAGTGAAGTTAAAAATGAATTTACATACCAGAAGCCAGTAGTAAAGTCAAGGAGACGTTGCAAGATAAGTCAGGTCAGTTTTCAAATTTAAATTTAAAAACCGGGACATTTTTAGGGTTTGGCCAAAAACCGGGACATTTTTAGGGTTTGGCCTACCTTTCCCGGCAGTCGGGACAGCTAGCTGAAAATCGGGACTGTCCCGGGAAAACCGGGACGTCTGGTCAGCCTACTATAGCGGGACAAGGTACAACTTCTTTAGAGGTTTGGTGCGCCTATTCTTGTTTGTTCGCTCTGTTAGAGATACTGGGATATGATCCATTGACGATTCCCGGGACCTCCACGCATATCATCCTTGTCATGGATGCGTCGTTAAATAAACTTATTATTGCATGTAAATTATATGTTTTATATTATAGGCCAAATTCTACAGAAACATTATATAACTATATATAGCCTTTATTAGAGCAGACAAAACTTAATTTAGACTATACAGGGTGACTGATTATTAAATCGGTCCCCTGTTAAATCAGCCTGCCGCTGAAAAGGTTCCCTAGCAAGAGAGCTAATGGTTGCTACCTAATGCTTACCTTCATCCCTTCCCATCTTGAAACGGCTCTGAGAGGTCGTAAGGCACGCAGCGTTCTTAGCGCTCGGAAGGCTCCGATGTTACCCATACCAGCGCCTTCAGCCCCGAGGCTAATCATCGATATCTAAGCAAAACACAATCTAATCATTATCTTAATCTTAAACTCAGCATTTCTACAGCGTCATTTGAGAGGTTACGCAGGTCACCAACTTATTCACGAGCGTCGAGTCGAATCCGATGCATTGTCCACCAGAGATAATAAATTTATTAAGTGAGGAACAAAATCCGGTTGGCAGATGGACCAGAGAGGGAAGGTTAAGGGTGGGTTTCGTTGAGGATGAGAAAGATTGTAAGGCTTAAGATCAGACGAGCCACAGCAAGAGTGGAAGAGAATGTATTTTTGGTAATAGGTACCATAGTGTGACTCACGTATATTGTAACGGTTCAGGGGTACGCCTACCTGATGTCGGCCTGCTGTAGTGTCTGCCTGTTGTGTACACCTGTCTACTGTGTTCTTTCTACTGTGGTATCTACCTCTTGTATACGCTTGTCTACTATCTACTGTAATCCATCTACTATCTACTGTAATCCATCTACTATCTACTGTATCCTATCTACTGTGTATCATCTACTATCTACAACAAGTTAGTATAAAAGAGAGGATAGTCAGTCGAGTAGGGAGTTCGCCTCGAAGATCGGAATCATCGTCGTCTGGAGATTGTCGTCGGGGAGATTCGGCTTCGGCCTCGCAGTCTCGGCGCCTAGGAAGCACGAATAGTCGTCGTGGCTTGCGATAGTCGTCGTGGCTTGCGATAGTCGTCGTGGATATAGTCGTCGTAGACTTGCGATAGTCGCCGTCAGCCATTGACGTAGCGTTGCTCTCTCGTACTCGCTGTACTCGTTAGTTATCGACGTAGGGCGTATTGAGGGGTGAGGTACGGACTGTTTCCGAATGGGCGCTACAGAAGTATTGTTTTCCGCTGTATATTAAAAGAGGATTATCGAACAAGCGTGTCTTATTCTCGCGTCATTCAGAAAGGAGCTATTTAAACCTTAAATGGTTAGTCTTCAGCAAACCACTGAAGCCTTACTCAACGGACTGCAACTCGAACTACCCCCATATCGGACGGGGCTGCAAGTCGTCATCCTGGTCACTATCGAATAGGCCCCGTTCCGTTACAATATCAATACAAGTCGACTCTGGTCTCAGACAAGGTCATTGTGTCTAGGGCTGTACTGAATATTCACTTCTTATTCGCTTCGGAGACGGTTAGTGGGCTAAATAGCCATTCGGTATTTGGTCGAATAATAGCGGTTGAACCGAATACGAATAGTGGTCAGTGGTCACGCAACATGTGATTCTGCACAAGCGGTGGTTGTTATGTCAAGTGGACTGACCACGGTATCGCAGTGTCAAGCGTCTCATCTAAAAGTTGACCGGTAGTTAAATTGGTTCCAGTCCTAGTTTACACAGACTGGCCAAAGGATGCAAAAACTACATGTAGGCCTACATATGCAGTTAACTGTTTACTTTTAGTTTATGTATTAGATTTACTTAACTGAAACTTTTGCTCACATTTGAAATTCTGATATTTCACGGTAGACCTAATTTATACCCTATTCTTATTCGGACGAATAGTTGGTCCAATTATTCGTATTCGGACGAATAGTTGGTCCAATTATTCGTATTCGGACGAATAGTTGGTCCAATTATTCGTATTCGGCCGAATTGCGAAAATCACATATTCGGTACAGCTCTAATTGTGTCATTATGACATTATTCATTTATCCCCACAGAAATAAAGACAATGCTGTAGAAATGAATACGCAAGGAACGGTAGCGTCCAACACAACTGGTTGGCCTACATCTGCTTCTTTCTGTCATCGGGCATAATGTCTAAGTGATAATTATTTCATTACAAGAGTCTGTATTCAACCTCCTCCTTTGCTTGACTTGGGACTGGCACTCAGTGTTGGGCAGGAGACCAAAACCTCGAGACCCAGACCGAGAGGAACAAGACCAAGGCCAAGACCGAGGGTCCAAGACCAAGACCGAGGGTCCGAGACCAAGACCAAGACCAAGACCGAAAATCTTTTTTTAATAAACAATTCAATTTATTAAGACGCTAAAACGGAATCACACGCTTCAA
Organism: Bimastos eiseni; assembly: GCA_959347315.1. Classification (NCBI taxonomy): domain Eukaryota; kingdom Metazoa; phylum Annelida; class Clitellata; order Crassiclitellata; family Lumbricidae; genus Bimastos; species Bimastos eiseni. Next base: position 9,440,597 of record OY365813.1, on the reverse strand, counting down.
ACTTTAATTTTATTGCTGAAGAATACTAATTTTAATAATGGTCCAGAAAACAGTTTTCCGGCCAGTCTGAACTTTTGCGGGTTCAGCACGTTAGCATCGGCCTGAGAATATTACGTACAGTATGCGATAGGTTATAAATAAGCCATAAGTCTGAACAAGTAGATTAGCGTTCCGCTTGAATGGTGTCGGGCTGTAGGCCTATTCGTACTCAGAAATGTAGGTTAACAGTGACTACACGTAGCCGACAACAAAATTATTAGATTGTTCCAAAACCTTGAAATTTATGAAAGCAAATTCTGAATGGTTCCGTTGCAAATGCATTTTTCCCATAGTAACTTGTATATATAGATGGTCAGCAAGTCGTAAATCGATAACAAGCGCGTAGGGCCTAAACATCCGGTGTCTTTAATAATCGAAAATAACCGAAAAATATCAAAGAAATTGCTATGATCAGGCAAATGACCAAGAACGCTGACCTAAGACAGAGACCAAACTCAAGACCATTCCTTTAACGACCAAGACCAAGTCCAACGAACTCGAGACCAAAACCAAGACCGATGGTCCGAGACCAAGACCAAGACCGATGCATTCGAGATAAAGACCAAGACCAAGATCGCAGTTTCCCGGTATCGAGACCGTCACGAGACCACATTCCTGCCAGTGGCACTACCTGGCACAATCGGCAACCTTCAACGTTTGTACATTTCTGCGACAATGCCGAGACTTGCCTCTTTGAGTCTGTCGTGACATACCTGGCCAAGTCCTCCAAGTACCCTCAAGCAATGTAATGTAATGTATTAGAACACTTATATAGCGCCACTCGAATCAGAGGCGCTCACGACTCAACACAAAGCTAAACAGAAAAAGGAAAGTCTTCAGGCGCTTCCGTAAGGCGGAAGAGGAGAGAGAGAGAGAGCAGCTCTTTCCCAAGAGGAAAGGAGTGACTGTTCCAGTTGGTGGGATCCACGTAGGGGAAGCTCCTGGATTGAGCCGTGGCAGGGCGCATGCGGGGAACCACCAGAAGTCCTCTGGCAGAGGAAAGAAGGGAAACCGGTGCGGAATAGAGGAAACCCTAGTGCAGAGGTGCAGAGGGTAGGCGGGGGCAGACCAAAGCAAACCCACCTACATATACTACTCCAACTGTTCCCCCCACCCCCAGTCACATGACCGCATAATCCAGCCAGTCAGCTGTGCTCTCTAGAACAGCTGTCTTTGCGACAATTATTAATTAATATAGCATTTATTTATACGATGTTACATACATTTTGACAGTGTTCATTAAATGTCTGCACACCAAAGAGTGATTATCAATTGATTAATTAAGAATATGCATGTATTTAATTAATAACAGACTAATTATTGATTACACTAGTTATAACATTTTATAAATCAATTTGTCATGATATGTTTTAGTTTGAATGGATGCGAGAGTCACTCAATTCTTACTCCTACTATGATGAAATCGAGCCAACACCAGGCGTCGGTGAAGTACTTTTTGAAGCCATAGGCTGTCTGTTTGACGACCATTTCAACGATGAAGACGACGGTAAACGCTCGATCGACGTACTTCAAAGTTAACTTCAGATTCTTTCGACTCTCGAGATCAATGTCTTCAATGGCCTGTCACATATAATCATTTTCTAACAAATGGAGCTAGTTTTTATTAGTGTCAGTACCATTGTTATTGATTTCACTGTTATCATTGTTGTTTTAATTATTGTTAGTTTCACTGATTTATTGTGGTCCTTATTATTGTGATACTTATTGTTAGTATTAGTATCATTGCAGTGCCAGCCAGAGTTGTAGGAGAATCGATACTGCTACAGCAGCTACTTCCCAACCACTACCACTATATTACTAGTAATTACTATTATCACTTTCATTATCCGCATCATTATTAGCTGCTTAAAAGTGCTATTTATGAGGACCTACTTATCATTATCATTTGTTACATCCTTATTACATCCTCATTAGTTACATCATCAGCATCATCACAACGTCTGTTGCTGCGATTACAGATCGTGTTCATCATCTTCGCTATATAATGCATTTATATTAACTCGATGTAGCATTAATAACATGTGGCATTAATATATTTAAAGGAGAAGTTTTGTGGGCGGTCAGTTTTGCGATAAACTGAATAGCGGGCCACCACTGTCTTGTCAATCAAACTTGAACTCATTGAGTGGGTCTACAGTCAAGAAGGGCCGTATTCAAGTCCACCGCCGGTCAATTCCTTTCAATTGAAATCCCTGCATGCCTCGGAATAGGGCTGGCATTGTCTGTCTGTCTGTCTGTCTGTCTGTCTGTGTGTCTCTACATATACCTATCCTGTAGGCCTAAACACACGTGCACAGCGGCAGCACAGGTGTAGTGGGATGAGGCCCAAATGCGGGCTTGATTAGAGGCGAAATGAGGAGGTGCGCTGAATGATGTGTAGACCCGCACAGGATGGACTAAGTACTTAGTAACCTAAATGTGCCTTAGCCTATAGCTGTATGGGAACAACTCAAGAAAAGTCCCCATCCCTCGTTTTACCTCAATCTTGATTCTTCATTCACCGACACCTGCACTAATTCTCCTGTCCTCGACCTAGACATGACCTTTTACCAAAACCTTAGCTTCTCCGTACGTTTTATATGATCCATTAAGTGTTCTTTTCATCGGCAAATAGGATTCACATGGGTTTGACTTCAGGCTGATTTAAAAGTTATGTAATAACGACAGATATGCGTGTAAGTCAGAGACAGACTGAAAAGATACTAGATGAATTCTATCAAACGCCGCATATATACACATATACATATATAGAATATATGTATATATATACATATATATGCATAGTGAAAGAGCGAGAGAGATCGATATCTGCTAAGTGTAGGTGGTGTGACCCCAGGTATTATAATAAATGCTCAGGTCCGATCATACAGGGAACCTCATCTATGCAGCCCTATTCAGAGAGTGCGACTCTGAATAGTCACATCAACTGATTGACCAGTATATATATATATATATATATATATATAATCTTTGCTGTGCTATACATAGGGGATGAAACTATAATAATATTATATCTGTTCCACAACGAAGACAGGCCCGAAGGCAAATGAGTGACATATCAAGTACAGGTGTGTAGATGCATATAATTATAGGGACCTTATAAGCACCAAAAATTGTTTCAAGTGTTATTTTTAGTGCATTTCCCTCAGCTGTCTACTTGGACCATTTGAGCCTATTCAGATAGACTGACCACACCGGTTCATTTGTTTAAGCTTGTACCCCAGGCGGATGAGATGCTTTGGAGAGATCTGATTGGTATCTAACAGGCGGCAGGTATTCATTAGACCACGCCTTAAAAACTTGGGCTTTAAGGAGTCCATTATATATATATATATATATATATATATATATATATATGGACTCCTTAAAAAGGATGCTCACATTAGGAAGAGGATGTTACCGCAGGATACTCAGAATAGGATGGTCTCAGAGGGTTTCTAATAATGAACTGCACAGAAGAGCTGGCATAACAGAAACTCTTATGCAATTAGTCCTCCAGAGATAGCTAGATTTGTTTGGACATATCCGCAGAATAATAGATGAAAGAAAACTTCGATCACTGGTTTTGGAAAAATGGATGGAAGAAATAAAAGAGGAAGACCACATAGGTAATGGATAGATGACATTGAAGAATGGGGCGGAACAAATCCTCAAGAATTGAGCCACGCTACAGTGAACAGAGAGGCGGGGAGAGATGTAGTCAGACAGGCATCAGACACCTACGGGCGATGAGCTCACGGTTGTTGATTGATTGATTGATTGATTGATTGATTAATTGAATGAGAAACCGACGACTACATATTGAGGTATTAAGGTCTGACCAGTGCGAGGCTGCTGGCGACAATCATCAGGATGACGAACGTTTCGAAGAACTTGTGTTCGACCAGTTTATAGACGGAGCATCGCACCACCCAGAACAGTTTTCCGATGACGGTCAAGGCCATTCCGTCACAGCATCCACACCGCTCCGTACATCCATCGGGACAGCATTTATCCGGGTACTTGATGAAGATGACGTTCACTTCGTTGATTTCCGGAGCCTCGAGTGGTTTCATCTTGTCAACGCTTGCAGTCTCGTCCTGCGATAGAGATATGATGCTGTCCTCAGAGTTGAGAACGGACGTACTTCCAGGGATGCTGCTGCTGGTACTTTCGCTGCTCTCGCTGGTGTCCGTCGAACGGGACTTTGACAGCGACGTCGACTGGTTGGCGCTATAGTAGCTGTCACGTGACGATATCTTGCTGAGTTTGCTTGTCGAGACGTCGTAACGGAGACCAACTTGGCTGTAGCTGCATGCGTAGGAGTCCTTTCGAAATAATAGTTAAAACTTGCTGGAATATTCTAAACGAAAATCACTAATATTAGCCGATTACTTAGTTTTCCAGGGGTGATTATTTACTGTGATTGTTAGGGCTTGGCGTATTTCAGACTCAGTTGTAATGCAACGCCCTGATTCAATAACTTTCTCCCAACAACTTGACGAGGCACAGTCAACTCAAACATCAGCAATTCTCTGGAGCTATTATGAATTACGATGTATTATATGCGATAATAATTATAACTATACTTATCAAATAATTATCAAATATTTCAGATTATTATTAGAGCGAATGTTGTTTCAAAGGTAATGTATTATATGTATTTTATAAATTTATATTATATATTATTAAATATTATCATACATCTATCATAATAATAAATATAATAATTGATTCCTATTTAATATTTTTACTATTACCCGAGGTGAATGTTATTCCCAGGAGTCGACAAATTATTTTTACTTGATAATTGCAATTATTACTATACGAGCGCCATATTAATTATATACAATT
>OY365813.1:9383204-9430704 GCA_959347315.1 Bimastos eiseni | reverse complement strand
AGACCAAGACCGATGCATACGAGACCAAGACCGCAGTTTTCCGGATTCGATACCGTCTCGAGACCAAGACCGTGGTCTCGAGACCACATCCCTGTCACTAACTGTTCACTACTCAGCATATATTATATCGCCCTGGTTCGTTTGCACCACTAAACTGCATGCGTTGCGCTTGTCACCCAGCGTCCACTCAGACTCTTTTTATGCTCGCCGTAAAACTTCTTTTCAGTCGTGTCGGGGTCGGGAGCGCTCCAGAGTAGTAGCCTTCAAAGGGCGCTTTATAAACCTTTGTACTGAAAGAATATTTGGACTTATACGATTGATTGTCCATTAAGCGCTTACATAGTTTCCAACCGTCAGAGTTTGTATCATTTGTTCGCTCATTCCAGCATGGTCCATCGCCATAAACAGGGTGTTGATGACGATGCACAGTGTTATGAAGAGGTCTATGAAGGCATCCATTACGAACAGCTCAACGATACGTGCGAACCTGTACCAGCCAGGATAGCACTCCCAGCCAAACAGAAGTGTCATGCACTTGTCCTTTAAACAGCTCGCTTTATTCAGTCCATCTTCAACGTCCATGAACCCTAAATGCACAGAAATGCCGACATAACAAAACTCAATGATCAGGAACAGAAAGAAAGAAAAATGTTCTCCTGCACCCTGCCTTGAAAGGGGAGATAGTGTGAGTTGGGAACACGCTGAAGAAGTGCATTGCTACTAGATAGATTAAGTGACTGAAGGATCGTAAGAGTGCGTATCAGAAATTGCAAGAGGTGCTAAATACGAGTCGTGCAAAAACATTCAAAAATTCCTACGAATTGCACAGGCGCAACGTCATTTTAGATTATTCAACTTTCACAATACCCTGATTTAAATGCTACGCGTGGTCAGACAGAGCCTATAAATAACGGATAAGTTTTGTTAATGTGTTTTACATGTATATACTGACGTATCATATGTGCATACACTGAGCTGAACAGGTGTTTGACAGTCTGGCATTCCATAAGACTGGAGCCACACTCACTTGGTCTAAAATTCACCCACAACTGGCCATGAGACCAATGAATGTTACTGTCTATGAAGAAGCTCCGGTGACGTACAGGGAAGTTACGGTACTGTTATAAATATCAATATGTTGAAATGACCTGATCACAAATGAATATGTTTATTTTTAAATATTATCGTCAGGATAAGTTTAAAAAGTTAACCAGGGCTTACAGTAGTACATGGCAAGGAACTGATGCGTAATACAAAAATTAATCATTCTGCCCTGAGAACGAAATCTCTAAGTTGTTGCAAAACCCTTTTCGTAATCGGCGGTTGCGCCTGTGCAGAATGCAGTCAACAGAGAATCGTTCTAAGAAGCCAAAGAAAGATCAATGTGAAGATAGAAAATGAGGTGAAGAAAAGGCAGTTCCAGCCTTTACAGCTTTACGATTTCATGTTTCTTCCGTTTCCCAAAATAGTGATCATCAGACTTTTATACGACACCCCAATTCATCAATGAATATCGTTCCTGATTCCGCCAGGATCTGCCTTAATTTCACGCACACAAACCTTACCATTATCTGTGTTCAACCCGCTAGCACTAAGGTAAAGAACATAATCTTTCGTTAGTTAAAGTCAACGCTGGTTGCAGAAGCTAGTTGCGATGAAATTAAACACACAACGAATTCCTATTCGGAATTCCGCTGTCCAATCGACTGACTGCCTAGTTTTTCTATTACAGTCTTCGTGCCACGCAATGATATCAAGCTCACTCAAGACATTCACTGCGATCCATACAATCAGTGGTGGTTCTTACTGCGAGTTTCACATGATAAAATTAATGATGTATCATGCAATATGTTGAAGTTCATAAGGATTGGTTTGTAGCATAAGCTAAGGGTGTTGGACACCCGGTAGTAATATTCTGAATGGTTCGGCATCTTTTGGTAGGATCAAATTTACAAAGCATGTACATTTAAGCTCAACAAATTGAGCAATAATATATCTCAAAGAATCAAATTAAAATTTTTTAAATTATATGGTATCGTTGACCCATCATTAAGGGCATTAAAATATATTTTAATTCAAAATTAATCAATAACATTTTTCAAAACTTGTATTATAACGGCAAAATATTTGTTCGATTAGTACTAACTGTACACTTTCGTTGCAGGAAATTGTTTAGCTCATCGAATTAAAACATTTAAGTGTAGCCTATATTTATCTAGTATTTTAAACTTTGTGTCTTTATGATTCAGCTTTGCTGGATAACGTGAACCGAGTTCAATGAAATGATATATGATACAATGTGCTATCTAATATAGCCAGTTCAACTCATATTGCATTCATGATAAGGCTTAGGATCCAAAAGAATCATAGAAAATAAACAAACTTTAGGTACATGTAAATGATCACCAAGGTCAAAGTTTGAAAATACATTTTCAATTATTTGGTAGACCACTGCCAAATGCGTGAATACCACAGTCACCACCGCCACAGCTAAAACAACGGCCTCCACCACCAACAACACAAATAAGCGAGTTTGGGAGACTTTCCCTCTGGACATTCCCCTTCCCTCCGTGACACCTCCACCCGAGATTCCAACCGGAGATTTCCCTTGGACAATTCTAATCTTGATATTTCCCCATAGATCATAAACATAGAAAAATGCATTTTTTAAATTCCTATTATAAAAACAAAATATGTAAGTGACAGAAAAACAATGGTAAATGCCAGAGGCGGCAATCTCGTTTGACAGATGGGGGAAAGGCGATGAGAGGGGTAAAAAATGTGAGGGTGACAAACGTATAATGTGTCCCCTCTCTGTAAAGGGTGGGGGGACTTGTCCCATCGACTCCCCGGGATCGCCACCTCTTGTAAATGCGTGCCTTGTAGCCCATGTTCCCTCCAAGCTGTGCGCATGCGCGCGCGCACACGATCGCGGAGCCAGCGCACACAAGAAAATTAGTGTGAGCGTTCAGCTAGGATCTTGGCACAAAATTGTGAGCGATTTATAGAATTTTACACGCACATAATCTTGGCTCACATTGTCTCCAAAAAATGAGAGGGAATGTTATTGCCTACTAGCTAATGTTTTTTGTGATATCAGATTATGTTAAATGCAACTGCTTTCAAGAAGTCTTTGATAACAGGTTGATCAAACTCTGCAACGATATTGGCAAATTCTTCTCGAACGATCTTTGCATTTCTTCTTTGGCTGTTACGGAAACTGTCCGCCAAAGAGCTGGTTCAAGTTTACGTTGCACAGACTATGTATGTATGGATGTATGTATGTATGTATGTGTGTATGTATGTATGTAAGTGCGCATGTATGTATGTGTGTATGTATGTATGCATGCATGTACGTATGTATGTATGCATACATGTACGTATGTATGTATGTATGCATGTATGCATACATGTACGTATGTATGTATGTATGCATGTATGTATGTTTGTATGTATGTATGTAAGTATATATGTATGTATGTATGTATGTATGTATGTCTGAAGGTATGTTTGTATGTATGTATTTATGTAAGTGTGTATGTATGTATGTGTGTATGTATGTATGTATGCATGCATGTATGTATGCATGTATACATGTATGTATGTATGTGTGTATGTATGTATGCATGCATGAATGCATGTATGTATGTATGTATGTATGTATGTATGTGTGTATATATGTGTGTATGTATGTGTGTATGTATGTATGTGTGTATGTATGCATGCACATATGTATGTATGCATGTATGCATGTATGTATGTATGTATGTATGTGTGTATGTCTGAGGGTCTGTATGTATATATGTATGTAAGTGTGTGTGTATGTATGTATGTGTGTATGTATGTATTTATTTATTCATGTATGTATGCACGCATGTACGTAAGTAAGTATATATATGTATGTATGTATGTATGTCTGAAGGTATGTTTGTATGTATGTATTTATGTAAGTGTGTATGTATGTATGTGTGTATGTATGTATGTATGCATGCATGTATGTATGCATGTATACATGTATGTATGTATGTGTGTATGTATATATGTATATATGCATGTATGTATATATGTATGCATGTATGTATATATGTATGTATGCATGTATGCATGTATGTATGTATGTATGCATGCTTAAGGACTCGAAAAAATCTCCAGATATTTGGGCGATGACAAGCCATAGCAAACTGCATCTTTCGGTTCCAACCTTCCACAGCGTTGTTCATACGCGGCATTTCGCTGGCACATTCCACATGCTTATATCAAACACTGGTGTTGCTCGACGATTACGCCTTTGACAACCAACCGATGCATGTGTCTTCGAAGTACACAACGACGGCTGAGATTTCTTCAGGCAGTAAGACAAGGATTGATTCGAAATCTTCCACAACCTGATCAGTTGGCACGAATGACAATACAGGCAGGACTCATTAGATAAATTTAGCTTCAGAATAAGGCACAGATAAAAATTGGCTGCCGGGGAAAAATCCGGGGAGGGGAAATATTGGGGGAAATGTCCAGGGGGAATTTTCCGGACCTCAAATGAGCACCCGTTAAACTGCAGCATAAAGAGTTAATTCATTAAATAATTGATTCGCATTGAGTTGAATAATGTAAGGAATAAACATAACAGCAAGATGACCGTTGCACAAGAAGAAACTGATAAGGATTTATCGATAGACAGATAGACAGACAGATAGACAGACAGACAGACAGACAGACAGACATAGACACATTCCAATATTTGACGGACAGAAGTTAGCACACATGAGCCTACCTGAAAGCTGGCGACTTTTACTTCTGCTTGACGCATAAGTGAACAAGTCCTTTAGGACGAGAACATCTGAAAAGTTTAAGACCTTAGAAAGCGAACGCAAAAACATGACCACAATCTAAGAGCTTTTGTGACATCGTAATCATAATCTCCAAATTTATAAAGCGCCACTTGAAAGCAGGGGACCAGCTTATTAAAGAGCGCTGTGTCAAATCGAAAGGTTTGTCCAAAGGACAGTCAGAGGGAGGTCAGAGTTCGGTTTCCAGGAGGTCAGCAGGGAGGCAGAATAGCTACTAAGGGCGTGTCGTTATGGTCGATTGACAGGAGGAATGTCAAGTAAGGAGTCTGCGTAAGAGTTCTTGAAAAGGTCAAAGGTAAGACTTCAGTTTAGAGTTGAAAGCCCGGGATGTGATGGATAGGGGAGTTACAGACAGAAGATGTTGCATGACGGGCAGTGATGATGGAGGAACCAAAAAAGCACGAAATTTAGGACGAAAGTCGCTCCAGAGACGTGGTGCGGCGTTGGATATGGCGCGGTAAGAGAACTTGAGGTGAGATGTAATCGGGGGTCGAGTGAGGGTGAGGCAAGAGGATTATCGGGTAGAACGGGTTAATTACCTGGATGGTGAATAGTTCGCGAAGATATTTGGATTGGGAGTATTGTATGGAGTTGTAAGTTATTGATAGGACTTTGAAATGAATGAGCTCTGGGATTTTTAGCCAGTGAAGTGATTGAGAATTGGACTGATATGAGGATGTTTGGGTGTTCTGGTGACGGCTCTGGCTAATGAGTTTTGGATGAGTTTTAGGCGTTTGATTTGTGTGGCTTCAAGGTTGAGGAAAAGGGAGTTGCAGTAATCGAGCTTGGAGTGGACGATGGAGATAGCAATGGTGGAAGCAGTTTTGAAGTCGAGCATGGGTCGGATGCGGCGGAGGTCGCCAATGCGCATGAAACAGAAGCGAGAGCGGTTTAAAATGTTGTTGGAGAAAGAGAGATGAGGATCAAAAGTGCATGACGTCAAGATTTCGGACATCTGAGGTGAAGGAAAGGGATGACGAGTTAGTGCGTAAGTGAATTGCAGGGTCGGGAATTTTCTTGAGTTGGTCATGGAGGCCTATGAGGATGAATTCTGTCTTGGAACGGTTGAGACAGAGGAGGTTGGATGACATCCATTGGGAGACGAGGTTAATCACATTCAGTAGTTGTGCAATGGAGATGGAGAAGAGCTTAACAATCAATATTATAGAAACCTCTATTATTCCAAAATAATATTTCTCTCTAGAATTGAATAATAATAATTGTGCACAAGTCGAATATAATCCACAGCAGCGTTTTGGTGAAGCACTCACAAAGCGCTATATAAAGTGTCCTATGATACAACCACACGTCTCTTGTTTTCAACGCCGATCTAATTATACACCGGGAATCAAGTAAAGGGTATCCAGCATCCAATGGCCACAAAATGGTTCCCTACATAATTTAGAGTGGCTAAGCAACAAGAGCAGAGCTGGCAAGTCTAATCTCCACCAGCAGAAGATGGCTTTAAAAGCAGCAAATCCGCCAAAATGAGACAAAAGCTTCGAGAGAATCGGAGCATCAGCTGAATCTGTGCGATTCATCAGCGACGCTTTTAGAGATGTCAGCGAAAGCATCATCCCCAGCAACCGCGTAGGTGTCCTTCCTCCTCCGAAGGATGCTACACACGTCATTCATCACCGACCGCATCCCAGATTAGACTCAGCAGCCGAAACGACATCAGCAGAAACGGAGCAAAGGCGTTAACAGGATTTAGAGCTGGACTTGCCGTTCATGTCGACGGCCGTCGAGCTGGGCGTCGTGCAGATAAAGGGATTATCGGGAAACATCTTCATTTTCACCGTGTCCCATTCCGCTACCACGGTACCTGTCGCAGCAACCGCATCCTGAGGTAACACAACGAAACATCAATCAGAGCGAGCATTGGCCTCGACTCTGTGCATCGATATAGAGCATATGCTTATTCTTTTATCCTAAGCACAGCCCCTATGCATTGTGATATGCATATACCTGTATCCTATGTATAAACCTAAACACAATCCATAGGCCTACACCCACGAATAAGCTTGAACACTATGCAAATGAGAAGACCTAATTCATCGGTATGCATCCTATGCATGAACTAAAAGCCTAGGCTGAGAACTTATGCGTAGGTCTATATCTTATGCATATAAATATAGCTTGGACTGAATGCATAGACTAGGACCTTATCCATAGGTCTAGATGCTTACGCATAAAGCATGGACTCAACGCGATCCAATGGCTAGGCATAGGCTAAGACCTTATAAATGTATAGATTTACATCCTATGCATATAACATGGACCCAATGCATAGGCTAAGACCTCTTCACAACCCTACATTATACATTCCGTTTAGTAGCTAACATACAGAAATAACAGAAAAACTCCAATAGGGACAAATCAGCAAATTACTAAAATACAGGAACAACTTAAAATGAAACAAGAATCACCACAGATAACAACAACAATAAACATAAACAGGTGCAAAATTACATAAACAGAATATACACGAATTATTACTCCTCCGATGTCGATTTACTGGTAGTCGGGGTGGTGCCAGTCCCTAACCTCGATAAAGGAGGAGGGCGGCAGAAATCGCCGCCTCTGTTGTGACACACCAGCCACTATCCAACTATATAGCAGCTAACAGAAATGAACGCCTGTAAACAAAGTAGCGCCATCGACTTCCTCTTTGTAGTCATGGCGTATTATACCCAGATCAGAGTCTTGCACATATTTCGTCAAACGATGCGCAACCGAACGGAAGAGGCGGCATCGTTTGATTCGCTTGATTGACATTCTGGAAATTGACTGGAAATGATGGTCAGACGACGTTGGTCTTCGATCGCTTCTCTCATGTCAACTGATCAGTTCAAGGTTCAAACAACATGGAATTCATTCTTCATTTGGGAATATTCATATAGCGCCTTTTGCAGATACCAGTAATCAATCTGATGCCCGTTTTAAGTGTATAATGTTTAATGATACTCGATCATAATCGGACGCAAACGTACGCGCCTGCACGATTGCTCAATGCATTAAGCGCCTGTGAATGAGCTGGTTCCCTCGACTTCGCTTTTGTGGGCACTGCAGAAATGTTGACATTGTTTATGTTACAGTTACGACTAGGACCTGCATGTAACGTGCATATTATTTTTATTATTCATTTCCTGTTGTAAAAGGTGTCCTATTTTAATAACGCTATGCGTTACAGGTCACAGGCAAATACGTTTATAACAATATAATTTATGTCCCTTAAAAATGACATTATGTGCTAATGGGGAAATTCACTCAGCCTAAGCTGAAGTCGGCGTCAACAACAGTGGTTACCACATTATTAAGTAACCATTAGGTGCTTGATACTTATGATTCTGTTTATAAGGGAAATTGCAATGTATCGCCTCAGTTACCTGACCGAAAAGCCATGTTTTGGAATGTTATTGCTGCTGGCGTTGAAAGAGTTGGCTAATTCAAAGTGTATTTTTACTACTAAACTGAGTGGCTGGCCCCTCGCTCTGGAACAGGCTCCCGTTGGCGTTGAGCATGTGGTCCAGGGTCCACTGCGACTCTTTTTATACTCGAATTAAACTCGTTCTTTTCAGCCGTGCTGGTTTCGGGAGTACTCCTGAGTAGCAGCCTTTGAAGGGGTGCTATATAAATCTTCGTAATGAATGAATTTCTTAGTCATTTTATTTTGTGCTAATAGATGAGTCGTATCATAATGCAACCTGCTTAACAACCTACGTCATGACCCTCTCGTCCTTTTTTGCCTCTTTTTCGCTACCAACGCTTTCATCGTGGTAGCTAGGTCGCAAGCGCCTATGGTGAATCTCTCCTTAAATGACGATTAATTAATTTCCAATTATGATTACCTTAATTAACGAATAGCAAATGACTCGCGGGCGAGAAAGATAAGTCTAATGATGCTGTACACTATTACACTTTATTATCTCTTTAGACGCGGCAGTGCTTTTGCAAGGTAGGTTATATATATATGTGTTATATAAATCGTTGAGATAACTAACTGGCTATTCCATTTTATTCTATTCTATTTATAAATCGCCTCTCATAGTACAACCTAATCACTGTAATCAGAGGCGCTCAAGTCAGGCTATTCATCATCATTATCATCATCATCATCGTCGTCGTCGTCATCGTCGTCGTCGTCATCATCATCATCATCATCATCATCAAATGACTCTGAGGCAAAGCCCTCGTCAGATGACATACGCTAGCGTCGAAGGCGTTGATGGTGACGTCATCCGGCGGTGGTTTGACCTTGACCGTATTCCAGTGAAAGTGAGTCGGTTCGCACCTCTTCTCCCTCGTCCTTGACGAACTGAACGGTCGCGGAAGCAACTGGCTGAACGTGCCCAAAGCGGCGTCCTTCGGCGGTAAGGGCGACTGGGACGCACAGTCCTTCGCTGACTTCCGGCGGACCATCTGGACGCCATCTGCCGTCAATCCGATGTTGTTCTGTCGCCGACCGTCACTCGCAACGGATATGACGCGACAGGTGACAACCGGAAGCAGGTTGACGGCGTTCCGGAAGTTGCATAGTTCGGTGGAGGTGGGTGTGGAGGTGAGGGAGTCGTCTGCGTAGGGTAGGAGGAGACTGTCAAGGTGGCAGGGGGCAGTGACGACCGACCGACAGTCGGACACTCGGGCGCTCGACGCGAAGTGCCATCGACGCCAACCTACGACGCTTGATGTGTGCGGCAGAGCAGAAGGAGGTGGAGGAGGATCGCCACGGCGTCCACTCGATGGGGAAACGGGGAGACTGGAACTCGTCTGTTTTAAACATAACCACCAATGATATACACCTCAAGTATCAAGGACAATGGTTCTAAGACAAGAGAAAATGGTTCTGAGACAATAGACACTTTTTCTAAGACAATAGCGCCTTTCCTTGCTCATTAAAATAACGATCTTGTTACCTTACGTAAAAGGCTAGAATTTTTATGCAGACCAACAGCTACTTGTTAGATACACATACCTCATTACATGAATTGTGTTTGGATTCTTAAAATAATTGTCTTACATTTTAAATGGCGATTAATATTCACCTCAAGTTTCAAAGATTGAACTAGACACAAAGCGGCCTCACGGACAATGGTTCTAAGTCAAATCTACTCTCACCTGTCCAATAGATATTAATCGAATCAATCAAAAAAACTTAATATAGCGCCCCTTCCGGAACTCTTCTCAGAAGATCTCTCTGCGCTGTCCTATATGATTTGAACAATAATAATTTTTGTAAAATATCAAACTGACAAACCTCAGAATGATAACAAGCATAGCATGAACGAAAGATGACATGTTATTACAGGAGTCGAATTTAACTGTCAGCAGCCATGCAAGGCACCTATTACGCTATACATCTCTTTTTAACAAACGCCATAATTTTGCGAAAGAAGGACTACTCAATCTTACAGGGAATAAGGGTCTCGAACTCGGTTCCTCAGCCCAGCGCCCCAGTGCGTTCACCATTATTCTACGGCCATCCGACAATGATTATTATGATGCTAACTGTCATTACGAACGAATGGAATACATCAGATAGCAAAACTACACAGGTTAGATACAGATTTTGCAGATACAGATATTGCAGAGAGGTCATGGATTTTGGCAAATTGATATATCATCACTATATGCATTTATAAAGCGCCGTTATATATATATATATATATATATATATATATATATATATGTATATATCATTCACTCTCTCTCTCTTCACGTTAGAAAGCGACAACTCCAACCAAATCGCTGCAGAGGTTAAATAATTGATTCCCAATCTATGTGGCGCATACGCTGGTGTCTCGCGAGAACTTTGCAATAGTATTTCGGAAGAAATTCTAATAAAATCATGTTATTAACTGAGCTCTTGGAATATGGATTTGAGTCCAATAGACCTAATTTAATTTGGAGGTCAAATACTAACTAAACACTTCCTTCTACTGTTTTCTCAATAGACCTAATCTAATCTCATTAATCATTTATATAGCGCCGATCTAGTAACGCGAGAGGAGTAGACCAATAGGCGCTTTGAGTAAGGTCTTCATTGATTAACATCTCATCGTTGTTTTAGCCTGATGTACCAATCAACGTGTGGCGTGTTTTAACCGTTCATCCGATTGATCCGCAACGGAACAAGTACTACTCTTTAATTGTTGTCAGCGACATTCTATCAACATTACGTGAATGAATGAATGAATTACCTCGCCTTAGCTCAAGCAGAAAGAAGATGACAAGTCTTATTGTGTGTTCTTTCGTCTTAGACTAAGATAAATAAGAAGATGGCAAGAACTTCATCTCTGAGTAGATAACTCAAAAGGTGCTAGATTAAGTTTGTTTGTTTGTTTGATTGAATGGTTGGTTGATTGGATGATCAATTGAGGGATTGATTGACTGAGTGATTAAAGAGTCACCAATAGGCTTCTCATTGCAAATTGCAGACATCATTCTACTGTGATATCATCTTCAACATTATCTTTATCAACATAAAAGAGATGATAGGATGGTTGAGTTGCATACTTTCTGTCCCCTGCAGTTGATGAGGCTGAGTCTTCGAGCACCGTACGCAGCCAGGCATTCAGACTTTACGCTGATGCTGCACTCCTTGTCTTTCGTCGACATCTGGCGGTGAAGGATCAAACTCGCATCGATGCCGCTCACACTCGACACGTCACCAGACGAACTCCTCTTGCCAGCCACGGATGCAGTGGTTGCTGCGGCAGCCTCTTCCATCGCCTGTAACCTCGCCTCTTGCGCCTGAAACCATCGACTGTTTCATAATCGCCTATTAGCGCCTTTGAGTAGGTTTCTTGAAGGGGTGCTACATAAATCTTCCAAATGAATGAATAGGCACTGATGGTGACTGATCATTTTGCTAATACACGACTTGTATGGTGCCGGCGATGGCTACTGACCTTAGTTAAGGTTGGGTAAGACAATGTAATGCAATGCAAGGCAATATGAAGGCAACGTAAGGATAATAATGGTAACCTAATACAGTGAAATGCAGGTTAAGGAATGATATTTTCTGATCGGGTAAGCGAAATTAAGCTAATGTAACAAAACTAATGTGTAACATACTATTATGTACGAGAATGCAATGTTTGATAAGGTAAAGTAACTTAGGCAATGTAAAATATGGTGAGGTAAGGCAATGTGATGTAATGTAGAGTTAATTGAATGTTATGCGAAATGTTGCCTGATGGTTCCAAGTGTAATAGCGCCTTGCATCTTTGCCACAGAGCGGAAATTTCGGTATCGCACTGCATACATGATCCAACGATTGTAGTTCTGAACCTGCTAGAGAAACTGCCAGTTACGGCACCGGATGAGCTGTTCATTCACATTTCTCTCAATCCTCAGACTCGATATAAATAAATACATATTTGCAAAATGTTCCCGCTATATGAAAGTGAATGTCGGACAGTGTCTGAGAATGTTACGACCACAACAATGTCTGCGGTATTCAGTCATGGCAATTGTGGGTGATGGGGATCTGATATGGGTAGATATGCAGGGTGATAGAAAGAGTGATGGAGAGGTAGAGTGGTAGAAAGGACGATATAGTGGTAGGGTGACGACAGATAGGGTTATGACAGATGGATAGGGTAATAGAAGCTAACAGACCTGTTGTTCCTCTTCTTCTGCCTCCTCCTTGTCTTGCTTCTGACAATCGTCATAAGACATGGCTACGATGGCCAGTATCAGGTTGACCAGGTAGAATGACCCCATGAAGATGACCACAATGAAGAAGAGCATGTGTACGGAACCGTTGGCCCTAATTACCTAACGAGAACAATATATCTTACTGTTCTACAAATCTAAAGCGATGACATACTTTTTACTTTGTAGAAACAATACCATCAACTATTATATGACTCCATCAAGTCCGTACAATCACGATGATGGCTGTAATAATCGTTGTAAGTAGTATTACGATTATGAATTCAAAGCGGGAAAGGAGAGCAACGTGAGAGGAGAAAATAAAAATGCCCAAAGGGTCGTCCATAACTGACGTCCCCTCGTCACACGTTGCCACAAATGCCATGACCCCGCAAATAAGACGTCACGAAGCTCTGCCCCACCCCTGAAAAACCAGATCTCAAGAAGGTTATGCAAATTATCTTATGATTTTAAAAAAACGTTATTGTGATTATAAAAATACTTGAAACTATACAGTAGAACGGCGTAAATGGGGAAAAGTATAATTATTACAAGTTTTATGCATTTCACAAGATGAGAGGCTCTGGCAGATTCATTACATTTACAAGAAATTTTTGATTTAACAAACTTAATGTCTCTTCATTTTCCCACGGTGATGCAAAATGCTCCTTCATGGAATAAATAATATAAAATCCACACTCTCTCCATTTACTTCGTTTGCGATTACGACCATTAGTCCACGTTGCCGACATGCAGCGACTCTCTGTGGCCAAGTGTGTTTGGGCGGGATAACTGATTACTGCTGGTGTGCTACAGAATGACTGCCTCACTTCCAAAACTCCAAAATTTACACCGTGTATAAGGCATATAATCCAAGCATTAGGAATGCAATAATCATAAATAGTGGTGTTAAACTGCGGTAAAAATAACTCTTATTCCTGTGAAACTTGTTTAATTGAGTTACTTTTTAATGAAGTTGCTCATTTCGGTGTTTGATGTGTGACCCCTCCCCTAGGCGCGTGACGTCATTTATGGACGGCTCCAAGAAAGTTGGAAAGAGAAATTGAACAAGACGACAGAGAAAACAGAAAACGGAAAATCAATAACTTAAACAGCATGCGTTACATTTTACAATACATCTGTAACTTTACACAAAGCGTATGTAAATGTGTGACAGAAGATATGCATATTTGCAAAACGCAAGTTAATGTTTTAAATATTTTAATTTGCACAAAAATCCTGCAAATGTTTCACGGAAGATATGTAAATTTACGGAAAGACTACTAGCAACATTGCTGCAGCAGTTTTCGGTAAATCAACCAATAATTTGTTTGCTGTGCGGAAGAAATTTGTCAAGGCGTTCAAGGTGCATTATGACCGAGCCCTATACTATCAGAAGCGAGCTATGTGAATGTTACGTTACAACTACAAGCTGCATAGTAAAGAGCAAGGCAGTGAATGAGAAAGCCAAGCAGGTGCAGACCAGGCTTCTCAGGTGGTGGACATTTCAGTTCTAAACGACCACCGACTAATGTCTTGAGCATTATTTTTACGGCAGTATAGGCCTATAAGCAGGGGTGTAACAAGCGGGGGGTTGGTGGGCACCGACCCCCCCCCCCCCCAAAGCCCCGGTTTTAGTGCTCAGTGCCCCCCATGTGCCCCTCAAATCTTTTTATGTTTCAACAATGGCTTTTTAAGATGACTTTTGTTAGGATAATTTGTGCCTCCCATTTTTCTAATTTCTGGGGGCAAAATTTAAGAAAATAGAGGGGGGCAATTCGCGCAATATTGTCTAAATTATCCCCCCAACTTTTCAAAACCTTGTTACACCTCTGCCTATAAGTAAATATAATAGATGAAAATAAGATGTGTGAAAAAGGCGAATGGGAGGAACAGGACAAAATGGCAAACTTTTCTTGCCAGGTGACTGTCCAATCGAATGACTTCTAAAGCGCCATCAGATAATGACAATAAGGAAATGACAAAGCACAAAGCCAAACGACGGTTTTAGATAGCCCTACAGCTATTTCTCAGCTGAACGCGCACGGTGAAAGGTTTGTAATGCAATATCAGAAGGAATTAATACCATAACGATATATATATATTATATGTATATAATAGACACATACATATATGCATATATATACTGAACGTGAAATTTATGTGTGTATATATATACGTACATTTATGTAGGCCTGTGTATATGCCGGACATTTATACGATAACTCCACATATACAGGTCAAATGATCAATCATCGTAAATGGCTATGAATATCGAAATTCAATACTGGTGAGTCTCTGCGTAATAAGCAGGCGAGTAGGACATCAAAGGGGGCGCAGTAGGAGGAGCGCTATTCGATTAACCCCGAGCGCATGGAGAGCAGTCTTAGAGAGCACCCATCGATTGGTGCCTTGTGCCAGCACCGGAGTTAAACGTCGTCGTTCCAAGGTTCGATCGATCGACAGATTAGATGAGATTATCTTGTCCTCCCATTCTACTCCCATCATCCGTCAGACGTCGACGCACAGAGGGAGGAAGAGGGAAGAGGAGGAGGGAGGGAAGAGGAGGGAAGAGGAGGGAGGGAGGAGGAGGGAGGGAAGGAGGGAGGGAGGGAAGGAGGGAGGGAGGGAAGGAGGACTCACGAGTCAACTACAGATGAGGGTGACGGTGAAACTAATGAGCATAACGATGGGACGGTATCGGGAATGATGGTGGGGTGGCAACGACAGTGATAACGACGACGATAATGATGATGATAACACTGATAACGGTGATAATATTGACCACGACGATGATGATTATTATTATATTTATCATGAAAATGATAATGATCATTTATGATGATGATTATTACTATTATTATTTATGGTGGTGGCGATGGTGGTGGTGGTGGTGTTGCTGACCAGTTGGTAGAGGTTCTCCCAGTAGTCCTGGGTCATCAGTCGAAAGGCACAGAGCAACGCCCAACCGAAGTTGTCGAAGTTTGTATATCCGTAGTTAGGATTCGGACCAGCTTCAACGCACGTGTAGTTTATCGGACACTGGCTACAACCACGAACCATGCAACAACGTCGCACACTGACGGATTCCAATTGTAAGCGATGTGTTCATATATATATATATATATATATATATATATATATATATATATAATACAGGCGTACGTGCATGCATTCATACATACAAGCATGCGTAGCTTAAAAAGTATGCAAAATTTAGTACCAGCATAATATTTAATGGTTGCTTTCCATCATTGTTAAATTAGATATAAGACATGTCAAGATGTCATATTCAGTGCATAGGATGAACTATGCAGAAATTTCTGTAGGAAGTCAACATTTCAAATTGTTGGCACTGGGACTAACGAAGATGCCAAAAGCATCTTTTGGCATCATCATGCTTTGGCATCTTTGAAATGTTGATCCCCTCGGCACTCGCTCCAACGACAACAGGATTTGGAGCAGATTCCGTCAGCCCACAGCGCTTTTGGAAACATTCGGCCTGATATTTGTGGCTATTCTTATGCGCTTTGTGATTCAGGCATCATCTATATCTCAACCTGTATTTCAGAAGCAAAACTGATTGCTTTAAAAATGAAAATAGTCTAGGACTTAACCAAATAAGAAAGTATTTTACGTTAAAAATTGTTATGTAATAACTAAGCTATTTTATTTTTTTAAATATTCACAAAATCCAGCAAATACTCCTCTTGTCCCCAATGCGGAAGCCAATGGGATCCCAGTGGGCACTATAAAAAATTCAAATGCTTACCCATAAAATATACTAATGCACGTTAACCTGAAAGTAATGCCTATGCCTTCTCTGAGAAACTTTTGCAAGACCGATCCTAACTCACTGATTCTTGTCACGGTTCACGAAACACCTAGGAATTCTGTTCAGAACTGTGAATTGAGCCGAGCGCCTCTACGTACAGGGGCGGAGAGACAGAAGCAAATCATCGATGAACAAGCATTTGCGCACCCTATACCAGGGTGGAGTGGAAAGTGATTTCACTGATATCACCACCCTATTAAAATGCTGCAGACTGAGCTCTGATATGAAGAGTACAAACCCCGCAATCAACAAGATTGGCTGTCTGACTCTCGTTGTCTAATTAATTAATGGTGGGAGGAAGACAACCCCACAGATGATACTTGTAATCGCGCCACTGAGGTGCTCCCGACCCCAATCGCTTACAAATGATATATGGACTTGAGGCGCTTCTGGAATAAATGAAGTGAGAGAGATACAAAAGGGAAGGCGAATTCATCGCCAGTGAGCATTCGATTGCTTCAAAACTATCAGCAAGTCACTGATAGGAACCAGAAAATGTAGCAACAGAGGGAACGCAGCAAAGGCTTCTTCAACGTCGTCCTGTCATCGGGTTAAGAGAATTGGAGCTTTCGAGCATCACAGCCAGATTCATCAATCGATCCCCAAGTCGCCAAACAACTGGTTGGACTGCAAGACTGTGTGGCACAGTGTCCGAGTGTGGCACAGTGGCCGATCGATTAGAGCGGTCAGCCCGTAACGTTCAGTGTGCGCTGAGTTAGCGGGTTCGACCCTCGTCCGGGGCGTCACTGTGTAGGGATCTTGAGCAAGTCCTTCGCGCACAATTGCAGTACAACTGCAATTGCGCCGTCGAGGCGTGTGTGTACACTTCTGAGCAAAAAATGTCCGAAGAAGAGCGGTATAAAATTTCGGCAATAAAAAAAGAGTGCAGAACATGAAAACTACAAGGCAACAGACGAATAGATCCGACAAGATCGACATGATCCGGATAGATCCGGATAAATCCGACAGATTCGACTGGAACGGCCCTAGATTCGACAGGACAATAT
Source organism: Bimastos eiseni (assembly GCA_959347315.1). Lineage (NCBI taxonomy): Eukaryota > Metazoa > Annelida > Clitellata > Crassiclitellata > Lumbricidae > Bimastos > Bimastos eiseni. The sequence goes on along the minus strand of OY365813.1, from coordinate 9,413,356 downwards.
TAAATTATGAAATATATCATAGAAGAATCAACTCTTGCTGCAATCACTGTATCCCTAACACGATCGATCAGTATGTCGCCTACCTGTCGTCTCCGCAAAGTTTTCCTCCTTTGTCCCCATCCAACCAGTTACCTGAAAGACAACTGGTTTAGATTACAGTTCGGTTCCATCTGCAGTATCTCAGTGGTACGTTGTAACAACGAGTGTCTAACATCCTTGAGTTGACGAAACAATTCCATAAATGTTTGGCATGTGTAGTGTTCGCACCGTGCAATTATTATTATTATTATTATTTTTGCTTTTAAGAAATTACAATTATTCTAATTGTTATTATTTTTATTTTATTATTATATTTATTATTATAATTATCATAATTATTAATATCATTTTTATATTAATATTATTATCATCGTTATCATTGCTAGACTTTTAGTTTTATTTTGCCAGATCGTCATCACCATCGTCGTCATCATAGTCGTTGTCGTCATCATCATCATCAAACAGAGGCCTTTTCCATGGACGCATCCATACTCCGGTTCTCTTTGTGACTGCTTAGTTCCTCCTCTGTGTAGTTTCCGATGGGTTTGTGAGGGAGGACAACACACTTCTGCTTGAGCGATCCCTGGTAGAGCTGAAGACCAACGAGAGCAAAGATTGACAGAACGAATACCGTCAGGATCATGACGTCACGAAGCCTACGCACGGCCTCCATCAGAGCACCAACGATTGTCTTCAGCCCTGTCCAATGACACAACAGCCTCCATTGTCATAATCGAGACCAGTGTCATGTCTTCTATTGTCCTGTCCAGTAATCATCGGTAGTCAGTAATATCACCTATTGTGTAATGTAATCTGTAGGGTACGTTCCATGTCGCTCCTTGAAGGGACATGGTAAATGTGGATACAAGCCCCAGTGATATTACGTCAGATAATGCGGGTTGCCACAGACCCTGCTCAATAGTAGTGGCGTAGTCTCAAGACCACGGTCTCGGTCTCGAGACTGGAAAAATGTGGTCTTGGTCTTGCACCGCCCGGTCTTGACCTTTAAATTTTGGCCTTGTGTCCAACACAAGTCAATTGTTTGTTTCATCGCAGCCTGACTTAACATGTCCTCAATAACATGTTAAATGTCAACGGATGGCATCTTTTTACCAACCATCTTCTCTGAAGGAACCATCGGTCGACTTATGACTAGTGCATAATTATAACGGCGCTATATAATCCATTAGAATAACATAATATAGATCGGACTCACAATGGCTTGAATTAGATTAGCTAGGCGAGATTAAATCGCACACGTTAAGGTTAAATCGGATCGTTTTCTGCTATCGTCTAGACAGAACTTTCGGCTGAAAGACTAATTGAAGAGACGGCATCTCCGGCAGACAACACAACCAATACTCGTGACCTTTGCATGACCCAGCAATTATTCTTCGGCGGAAGTAACATTGTAATCTATCGGGGCCTTGATAAAATCGATTGTTCCACTAACCTGGAACGACAGCGACCGTCTTCAGAGCACGAAGGACGCGGAACGTTCTAAGGGCCGCTAGATTTCCTAAGGGAAAAGCCATCGTGATGTACCTGTGGCGAATGAAACACAGCAGACGATCAAAGTTCGTCACTAGAACTGACCGATAAATTAATTGCAGACATGGATTAATTACAACGGATAAGGTTCTAAGGAGAAAGCTGTCGAACACTTCATTGTTTTAATTAATTAATTAAATATAATTTACAAATTCAAATGATGATAACGGCGATAGTCGACTGAACTAAGATTCAATCTAAAAGTGATAAATATGTTACAGGTGAAAGAAGATTCATCGCAAGCTGAAAGCTTAATAATTACGCTATAGAAGTCATTAGTTAAGCAAAGACAGGTCTATAAAAACTGCCAACTAATCAATTTTTAATTATAATATAAAGCATAGGTAATTTGATTACACAAAGTAGGTTACAAATCCTGTCAGTGATTAATGATTTGATAGCATAGGTTTATTATCAGTAGATAGAACCAATTCAATGTATGCCGGGATCATTCCGAAACACTCGATTGAAAAAAGTAATAATTAACTACAGCCATTTCATATGTATACAGTTCTCAACCCATTTCAGAGAACGACAGTCTTACTAACCTTAGAACATCAGTTAATCGGCACCTGGATTAAATGTCTCTTTTTCGGTTTTGTTTCTTAATTCTAATAATGATCAATTTTTCTTGTGTATCACTATTTCACTGTTTTAATAGTTAACGGCCTATTGTCAGTAATGATAACCGGTAGTTGTATATGTCTTTATCAGATGAAACTGCACATCACAAATATTAATCGTTATTGTTATATTCGAAAATATCTACATGGCTTCTAGGATGCTTTAGACGGTCAGCTACTATTTAGCGGCTCTGGCATTCTGCCCAGGAGCAGATTCAGTGCACCTCTGGGTGTCGCCAGCCTCTGTACCCAGGTGCGGAAACCGTGCATTAAATGGCCTATATAATAATGTCAACAATGGGTTGATTAGTACTAACGCTAATGAGACGACGACGAAATCGAGCCAATTCCAGGCATCTCTGAGATATGTGAAGTTGCAGAGGATGAAGCCACGAGCGAAGATCTTAACAATGCTTTCAACTGTATATATTCCGGTGAATGTCTCTCTATCGCAAAAAAACACTTCTTACAAGACTTTCACCAACTTCCGCAACTTATAGTGTTTTATCAACTTCAACAGCAAAATGTTATCTGTACCCATAGTGTAATTGTAATTATAACTTTATATGGCGCCAATTGAAGAGAGACTATTAAATCGATGATCTCTTGAAGTGAAATGGTAGTCTAAACTCTTAATCAGTTTAAGAAGCCAGGTAGAGAAACTAGGTCATGCTACGGTGTGTGTGTGTGCCTCTGTGTATGTGTCTCCGTGTGTGTTTCTGCGTGCGTGTGAATTTGTCTGTGAGTGCATAGCCTGTGTGCCTGTGTTTGTGTACGTGCGTGTGTTTGTACTAGTGCGTGTATGGCATATATGCGCTGCGTGTGTGTTGGCCGTTATGCGGTCATCGATGACGAAGCGTGAAATGGATCCATATGTAATATCAACGACTACCAGCCAGTGCCAAGCCCCTTCACATTGCTATCTAAGGTATGATCGTTAAATAAGTTGGGCAGTAGCTGTCGTGAATCCTGAAATCTTATGCCAAAAGCTAAAATCCGGCTTTCAAGAAGCCAATTCTTCTGAGACTTATCCGGTAGACTTTTATCGGAGACTAATCTCGGATACTAATCTTGGAGATTTATCTCGGAGACTAATCTCGGAGACTTATCTCGGAGACTAATCTCGGAGATTTATCTCGGAGATTTATCTTGGAGACTCAGCTGTGCCATAGACAAGTCATTCTGAACTCACCTTAGACTCCTAAACGTATGCGAGGTGTTTGATGCGATCGATCTGACTGAGAATGTAACATGTACATGTAAATTCATCCATAGGTCCTGGGTTTTTTTCAAATACCTCAAACAACAGTCATTCAGTGAAATTGACTTTCGACACCACTCTTTCCCGCTTCTTCATTCTGACGCGCCTGGAATATTGCAACTCTGTCCTCGCAGGCCAACCAATGTTTCAGATACCACAATATCATTCCGTTCTTAAAACTGTTCGTGCGCATCATTTGTAACCCTGTCAAAATGCTTGCATGTTCTCAGCTATATGTGGCTGGTTCCATGTCGAGGACAAGATTATCTTCAAATTGCTCAGACTTGGAAGAGCTTTGATAGCTAGTCAGTAGGCTTGCAGGCCCAAAATGCAGTGGAGAGCTCTATATTGTTTTAGCCAACCTGGCCAACAATTGTATAAATCATCGTAACGTGGAAAACTCGTTTCTCCCACTCTTCCGTAAAATTACGCGGACACATCGTGCTTTTTCGTGTATTGCACCATCGAACATTTGTATAGCGCCTACCAAAGTCAGCAGCGCGCTCGACCGAGGCAAGGACAACGAACAGGAAAGTCTTAACGTGCATCCGATAGTCTGTATAGAAGCCTGCTTTAATACGTATGGTATGTTCTAGTCGTCATTCTAATTCAAAGAACGGTAAGTTTTATATCGCATTCTCTAAATAATGCAGGATACTTGTCAACCAATATGTGCGTATATACGACCAAAGGGGTCAGTCTCTAATGCGAGATCAGAGGACTTTTGAGTGACCTTTGAGTGACAAATATTTGCTCTGCAAGATGGTTGCGTGATGAACCGCTCTTCCTTTTGATTAGAGCGCAGCGCTTGGAGAAGTTAGGGCGGGTTAGCAGGTAAGGTGTTGGATGAATAATGGCACTGGCAGCGGAAACACTTTGCAGAATGATAGACAAGACGGACACACGGACGAATGGACTAACATACAGATAGTTCCAGACGGACTTACTGACTGACTGACTGACTGACCGACCGACCGATCGACCGACTGACTGATTGATTGACTGACTGACTGATTGACTAAATGGCTGACTAGCTGGCTGGCTGACTGACTGACTGATTGACTGACTGACTGACTGATTGATTGATAAACGGACTAACTGACTGAACGACTGACTGACCGACCGACCGACTGACTGATTGATTGATTGACTGGCTGATTGACTAAATGGCTGACTGGCTGGCTGACTGACTTATTGTCTGACTGACTGACTGATTGATTGACCGACCGACTGACTGACTGATTTGCTGATCAACGGACTAACTGACTGAACGACTGACTGACTGACTGACTGATTGATTGAATGACCGACTGGCTGATTGACTAAATGGCTGACTGGCTGGTTGACTGACTTATTGTCTGAGAGATCAAAGGACTAACTGACTGAACGACTGACTGACTGATTTGCTGATCAACGGACTAACTGACTGAACGACTGACTGACTGACTGACCGACCGACCGACTGACTGACTTAATGATTGATTGACTGACTGACTAATTGATCGACTAAATGGCTGATTGACTGACTGACTGATTGATTGATTGACCGACCGACCGACCGACCGAATGACTGACTGACTGATTTGTTGATCAACGGACTAACTGACTGAACGACTGACTGATTGACTGACTAACTAACTGACCATCGGAGTCTCTTTGTCTCTCTATCTGTCGGTGACAAAGAGACAAATGGGTCTACATGTACATATACAGAGAGAAGCACATTTGACGATAGACGGACAACAGACGGAGAGACACGTCTCGACAAATGTGCACTGTGTGCCTATATAAAGACACAGGCGATCAGAAATACAGACAGACACACATGCAGGCAGATATACGCTGAAAGATAGACAGATCAAAAGACAGGTGTAAACATGTAGGCAATAAAAACAAGCAATTAATTGTAAGTGACAATGCATTGGATTAGGCCTACATTACAACACAATGTAGTACGATACATTGTTATGAAACCATAATTAATCGCATCTTATATACTTACTCAGTGTGAGGTATTTCTTTGTTGACAGCCATAAAGATACAATTGACGAGAATGACGACCATAACAAGAAGACTGAAACATCTGGACAGACAGCGCTTCAGAAAAACAATCACATTAACGTTTCTGACAGTTTATTTGCGAGATTGAAATGTTGAAAATGTCTTGCTGTGTCGATTATACCAAGCAGATACCATGCAACCATGTGTAATTGCGTAAGACCGTAAAAACTATATTGTCAGTTTGATTCAGGACATCGATCAACGCTGCTGGCCCACTCAAGCTTTAAATCATGATGATGAGACCAAAGATTGTATTATTTACACACCTAATGCCAGTGCCAAATCAGACCACATGATGACAAAGAGAGTTGCGTACATACAACGTGTCGTCACACTGATCTACTTAGCATGAATGTTCCAATGTCATCCATTCATTCAATTACAGTTCAAGCACGTTATGGAATTACTCGCTATACTGTCGCACCAAGACATTCATCTCTAGAGAGCTGGAGAGCATCCAGACAATATGAATTTTCAGGATTGACATGATTAGATTTTCGTTGCCCATTACCGAGAGACCAATTTGATTATATATGCATATGTTTATAAATGCATCCACAGTTCTTGGCATCGTCATCAGATAAAAGGATACGGATGTGTAAGAATATAAACGGCGGCTCTCCTGATTGGGTTGAAAGGCGTCAGAATGAAGATAGCGTTCGTTGCACTGAATCGAAAAATCGTCTTATCGCGAGCAACGACCATAAATGTCTAGAAAGATCAACAGGAGCAACCGATTGCGATCGTAGATCACTCACCTCTGAGTAGATATCTTGAAGGGGCGCTATGTAAAGTATTTTTTGATTGATTGACCAGTGGCACAACACGCATCGTGTCCGGATCAGGTCATAACGTGTTGCATAGGTGTGCAATTGTGCATACGATACAGTAGTTGAATCAGCTCAGGTGCATATGTCTTCAATTACTTGGCATCACATACAAGTGGCATATATAGCGCAACATTACAGAGCGTGTGACACAACATTGCACAATGTAACATAAGACAAATTACTTAAAGGGGTAACTCCACCTCGCAGTTTAACGTTAAACCAGGGCCGCCCATTTAATGAGTATGCATGCCAATCATATCGAACCACCCGAAGGCTATAGCGGTCTAGCAGCTGGTTCCGTCCAATTGAGTGGTCAGTGATGGAAATGTTGGCGCTTAATACCTCTCTGTAGTTCATTTGCATTTCAATAATAATATAGGTCTCGGAATTTGGGCTGAGGTTAGACCTTGTCAATTGTAGTTGCTCCAGAGGGGACAATTAGGGTAGTTCATCTGAACAGGGTCAAAGATGCTGGGAGACGGCAGCGTATGACGCACATGCCAAACGACTGGACATAACAACAGACGTGCGTTGGCACATAATCGTGAACTGCAAGACTGAGACACTGTGACATAATGTAAACAGATATCCAATTGTGATGCCAATCAATATATATATATATATACACGCATTATAATATCCGTTTCAGAGAGTCTGTATAGGAATAACCTAAAAGAAAGCGAATAGAATCTCCCCTCTTTCATACATGCAATACGTTCTTTGTATTGACAGACGTTACATCTGGTAATCTGTTTATATTATTGCAGAGGGGCAGTATGTAAACAATAATGGCACCGCTACCCCTCCCTGGCTACCCCTCCCTGGCTACCCCTCCCTGGCTACCCCTCCCTGGCTACCCCTCCCTGGCTACCCCTCCCTGGCTACCCCTCCCTGGCTACTCCTCTCTGACCAAACCACTTGGATGTTCACTCTTTTGAAGTTCGATATATGCATACAGCAGAACTCTGGAGTTTGTATTACCTAGCACCATGCAAAAGTACGATCTAACAATTCGTGTCGATCGTGAGCAGGAAGAAGCGATCCGAGCCTTTTTTGCTCATAACGACTGGGATTTTTAACAAACTGGTAAATATAGAACGCAGTATATGTAGTTATTAAAAATTCAGTTTGATGAAGCCTAGGTGCAGCAGTACTGTACTAGCAGAACTGACGTACTATCGGTCGTAATCACGGTCATATGCATGCTCTGATTAATCATGTCACTAAGGACATCAATTTGAAAGCAATAAACTACTTCCGTGAGTTTATGCTTTCGTGTAGCAATATATGCATTTCTTCAAAAATTCTGTTAGGTGTTGCCTTAGTACATACTGTACTTCGGGTCGTATGCATGCAGTGATTAGTCATGCCACTAAGGGCATCAATTTGAATGCAACAATAATGCATTTTAGTGAGGTAATGCTTTCTGGTGGCACCACAACCTTTAGAGCTTACATATGGAATTTTTCGAATTGCAGTGTATGAACCAGTCAAGAAAAGGAAATCTCGCTCGGAACCTGCTTCCGAGCGGCCCTCCAGGTCTGAATCCTCTTCAACTTGCACTACTTTGCCAGCTGAGACACAAACGACAGCTGGTGATGATGTCTCGTCTGAGCATCAGTCACAACTCTGTGACAGTCTGCACAAAGACATTGTCTGCCCACTCTGCTTTCTATATCCGTGCGTGGCGTCTTTACCTGCGGAATGGCTTGGAGGAGGGCAAGCCGCTCATACAGGAAACATTTCAATACGGAGTCATGTATGGAAAATACTGGAAAATGATTTCTAACTTGGGTGGGTGGACAAACCCGCCATATCTGACAAAGAAACTGGCTGATACGCAAGTAGTACATCACATGCGTGAGATAATGCCGGACTGTGTAGTTGAAAAAATTAGAACATGGTACCCTAATCCAGCTGGAATACCTTACATAGGCCACAAATGGGAATAAACTTAGCATTTTGACCATGCAGAAGAATATTTCGCATCAATTTCATTGATGTGGCTGAGCGCTGTAATCACAGGGTGTCTTTCTTATTCACGAGTCCTATTTATATATTTCAAACCTTCTAATTATTTATAATTTTATATGCATTTACACTTATTTCAATCGTTTAACTTAGATTTCGGATTACTAAAGCAACATTCAGAGGGTTGTATGTGAAATAATTTCCATTTTATTGTCAGGATTAGATATATAGCAGCCGACACCAGTATTGGAAGCGTCACAGGCATCTAAATGCCTATATGATGCTATTACTACACCTATTAATCCTTTATCCAGGCTTGGGACTGGCACTGCCACAATATCAGCAGTGGCGGAGTAACAGACCTTGCAGGTCATAAATATTTATAACTTTTTGCATTCCCTCAAATATGGGTCAAAAACCAGTGCCCTCCTCAAAATGTCACTGTTTTTTTTATTACTGTTCACTTGTATCCGTTGCATTGATGTCATTGATCAGTCCATAAATGTCTCCATCTCATCATCATTTGAATTCCACGATGAGTTGTCGCTCTGGCAAATCTCGTTATACATAGACTTCATCCACACATGATGCTGATGCTGCTGAGGATGATGATGTTGGTGATGATGAAGAAATTTATTCATTAGGGTAGGTCCATTTTTTTATATCAATAGGGGATGAGATGAATGGTGTCACTCCTATTGCCTTCCTCGCAGAGAAATTTGGGTGAGCAACTTGTCCCAGATTACAAGTGACTTGAGGAATTTTCGATCTTGCGTCCCACCGATAACAAGGAACAGAACATTCTACTACACCGAAGATTAATAATTCAATGTATGCTGTATGAGACATGTTTTGTATGGTCAGTTGTTGGTTGCAGCGGCTGGAATGTTCATAGAACAAATCGCATAAACGAACAATGCTGTTGCACTTTCCAATAAAACTGGGGTGCTCTGATTCCAAAGAAACCACTGGACCTAATCCAGGAATTGGAATTGGCATTTGTTTTTCCAGTTCCGATCCTGTTTCTTCAAAGACTGAAGTGGTTAATGAGGCTGAATCGGTAAAAGAGACTGGATCAGACAATAAAAATGGATGGGCGGCAGAGACCGAAAGCTTGACCGGACTTCCAGTGTTATATTCCACTAGAACCTTTTGATTGATTCATGGATTGTCCTTAATCCAAAATGTCTTTGCAGCTCGCTACATCTCGTTTCAAATTGCAGCTTCTCGTTTTCGTCTTCAAAATAGAAGTTGATGCATTTTCGAGCCAAAGAAGCATACGTACATGTTTTGATGCGCCCCACTTGACAGTCTTTTCCTCACAGTTCTGTTATTGGCATCAACATGTGATGTTCCACCACTGTCTATCATTTTAGCTGTCATGTTACTGTCTTGTCCTTGCAAGTATTTACTAACATAAAGACCTACTTAAAACAATGATCTACATGAACACAACATATATTCCAAAACTAAATCCCCAAACTAATGTTCAGCTTACTAATTTGCATAGTCGTGTAAGAAACAGCTTCTAACGCAATCCAAAATAATGAGGGCTGGAATAAACCATCAGGACACTTTCACGGTATGCTAAATTATTGTCTCGCACGTGATAGGACATGGCTTAGTTGTGTTGGAACCAGAGAACCAAAAGCCCACTGGGCCACTGGCAGTGTAACGAAGTCCTCGGCTTCAATTCAAATCAGTGACAGGTAGAAGGAATCGTGAAAACAAGCCGAGGCCCAGTTACGAAGTCATCTCCAGGCAATCGAAGCTAGTACTATCAGTGTTTGTGCCTGTATGTGTATATCTGTTCTTTGCGACCCATATTATAATTGAAATGCAAATGAACTACGTCTTTACCTCGGATAGTGCGTCCATTGAAAGAGATGCACACAGCTAATAATTCATTGTTCCTCAATCGACGGCCACAGTCCCAGCTGGTCTGGCAGCTGGGTCTGTGCGATACAATTCTGGAGGTTCGATATGATTGGCATGCATACTCATTAAATGGGCGGCCCTGGTTTAACGTTAAACTGCGAGGTGGAGTTACCCCTTTAAAGCATAACACGGGGGTCGAAAACTAGACCGCCCATCTAATCAATATGCATTTGCTTAGATCCAATAGCATTTCAAGGCCTGAGGAACCTCAATCTCACGTACAGTAATAGCAGCTGGCTAATTGAAATGGCAACAATTGGTTCGGTCTTTATGAATAGACGGTCGTGCACCAAGATATAAGTATATTCAGAGCTCATTAGCATTTGGCATCAAAGAGGGTATACATTCATTCGTGCAGGGCAAAGACAGCCAGCTGTAAATGAAATGGACAGTCTAGGGCGGACTTTGGGCAACACTGACAACAATAGCTTCGATTGCCTGGCGATAACTTCTTGATAGACTGCGCCTCGGCTTTTGAACCATGCTACCTGCCACTGATGGCAGTAGGCTTTTGGGTCTCTGGTTCCAACACAACTAAGTTACATCCTATCACCTGCCAGATACTAGCCTACCTTGAAAGTGCTCAGATGGTTTATTCTAGCTTTCATCTTGATTGCTTTAGAAGCTGCTTCTAACAAGATTGTGCAAATTTGTAAATTGAACAGTAGTGTATGGATTTATTTGTAGGATATAATTATGTTGTGTTCATATAGATCATTGTCATAAGTAGACCGGTATGTTAGCAAATACTTGCAAGGACAAGAGAATAACATGACAGCGAATATGATAGACAGTATTCGAACATCACCTGTTGGTACCAATAACGGAACTATGAGGAAATGGGGAACGGAGAATGTGAATGCACGCATGCATGCATTCACATAATGTATACATGCATACATACATGATGTATACATGCATACATACACACATGTATACATACATACACACATACATGCATACATACACACATGCATGCATACATACATGCATGCATACATATATATATATATATGCATACATACCTACATACATACATACAAAATGGTATATATATATCTGTCTTGCAATTCAAGATTATATGCCCTGTTCTCTACACCTTTCTGTTGTTATGTCCAATCTAACGTCATGTGCATCATACTCTGCCGTCTCCCGGTCTCTTTGACCCTATTCAGATGGACTGACCTACGTGCTATGTGACCCGTATGTTATGTGCGTGCGTGCGTGTGTCTGTATCTGTCCGTGTATATGTTATTTGCGACCCATATTATAACTGAAATGCAAGTGAACTACGTCTTTACCTCGGATAGTGCGTCCATTGAAAGAGAGGCACAAAGCTAATAATTCATTGTTCCATAACTGACCACTCAATCGATGGCCACAGTCCCAGCTGCTAGACCTCTTTAGGGTTCTGAGGGTTCGATATGATTGGCATGCGTACTCATTAAATGGGCGGCCCTGGTTTAACGTTAAACTGCAAGGTGGAGCTCCCCCTTTCAACACATCATAGCATTTAACATTACATAACATAACGTAAAATGGCATAGCATAACACAGCACAATACTGTATACGGTACAGCCTTAGCATGGCATGGCATATCATAATATGGTATAGTATCACACAGCGTATAATATGGTGTAGCATAGTGTAACATGGTACACAAATTGAAGCACAACATACCATAGCATATATGACATGGCTTAGCATAGCACAGCACATCATAGCATAATATAGCATTATGCTGCATAGCATTATATGGCATGAAATAACCAACAAATAACATGACAGCAAATCATAACAAAACCATAACGCCATAACTGACATTGAACGACCTGCGGATGCGATGACTAAATAAGAAGCTGGATAGTTTATGCTGCTTTTTTTGAAAAACCTCAAAGGCTTACATTCAGTCTATTGTTGATTTATGCCAGGCACGATGTTGTTATGTAGCGTAACTATATACATAGCGTTATATTTTACGACGCTTTTGAGAGTTCCTAAGAAGGCGCTATTAAAATAGTTATTAAGGGGAAGCGAGGGGGGTTTAGTTACTGAACGTTTGCGGTCAATTTTCAGTGGTTCGAATACAGATAAAATTATTTCTTAACGACTCCGTAGCAGAGCATGAAGCTACATCATATAGTATAACAATCTTAAGAAAACAGAAAGATTAATGCGCGCGAGCGACTTGTCCATGACGTTACAGAATCTGTTGAATTAGACTAAAACCGGAAATCGTTCTATTGCAGATTCAGAGCGTTAGCAAATAGACCACTCCGAAAGCGTTAGAATAAATAAATTGCATTTAATAGAGGCAGGGAGGTACCGAGGGGGCCAGCGGGCCTAAGCCCAAATGTGGAAAGGGCGCAAATTTCAAGATGGAATAACTTATTATTCCATAAAATGCCCTATTTTCTAAATGTGGGGGCGCCAAATTGATACTACGTACAAGGCGCAATTATAGCTCGGTACGGCCCTGAATAGAGGTACTACATAATTATGTTGCATGAAAGTACATTACACTGCAGTTTTGCAGTTACATAATCATTGTGTATTTGTGTAACTCGTTTTACAGACGTCACAAGTAAAGTCAGAAGAACATCGTTGATGACTTAGTAAAAACCAAGGGCAAAACAGCCCTCCAATTCTGGCTACCCGAAGATTGTCTAGTAAGAGAGCATTCCTCGTGAACTACAGTCAGACAAAATAGACATTATCGCCTGCTAACAAATAAAAACATTTATGACTGCCGAAGACACTTGGGTCCCGTATTACCGGCTATTTTAGGGTTTATGCTGCCGGACATAGTGAGCGCTTAAGTCGATTCAGTCTTTCTAACACCATTATACCACCACCCACTCCTGAGGAACATCAGCTATAGTGGCGCACAATAAATGATCAATAAGCAAGCAGTTACCAGGCAGTCGAGTGCTCTTTGTCCGTTTGTCTGTGTCTGTCTGTTGCATGTCTGTCCGCCTGTTTATCTGTCTCGGTTTCTTTATCTCGCTCATCTCTTTGCTTAAGCCTCCGTCAACAAAAGGAACACTAACGCCGTACCATGCACGAATGTATACAATTGATAAGGCGCAGTTGAGGGAAACTGTTAAGGCGCTACAAAAAACATCAGAAGGAGTCTGAATAACAATCCACGAACACTTGACTACTTCAGCGTAATCAATGTTTGCAAACAGTTTAGTGATTTCACCAGGCTTTGAACTTCGGACGTGTCCCGGTGCAAAAGAACATCTCTGGTTTTATCGTCAGATTAAGGCGTAAGCACAAGTAACACCATACTTATGCTTGTTCCTCTAATGATTCTTGGAAAACGATTTCAGAAGCGCAATAATTAAGGGCACATAACTGCTTGCCCACCTCTGTGTGAAGGCCTCTGAAATAATTTTTTATTAGGCCCGCCCATCCATAAGACACATTCCTTTATCATTTCAGTACATCGGCCATCCCAATAAATAATTCGTTTAAGACCTACCATTGATTGCATTGCGACAAATTCGTTTAGTATTTAGGACATCTTCAATTCTTTATTCCGATAATTCGTTTTTTATTTATAAGGGTGCCAACGCTACTGAACAAGATGACATGTAGCTTTCAAAATTTGTGGTTTACGATTACGATTTTGTTTCGAAGTCGGAGAACCATCGGCCAAGGTCAAAGCACTAAATCAAGAAACAGGAAAGCTTCTGTTTCTAATTAAATTCTCCATTTTAGTTGACAATAATTTGTAACCAAACAATAAAAGACGGATGGGTGCAGTTGGAGTCTGAACACCTACGCTCACCCGTGCAAGTGCTAACCAGTATCGTTTATTGCCTAGACTCACAGCACCTCAAGAAAATCAAACGGATTCAATGGCACTCCGACTGGACATATCTACTCATTGGCCACCAGATGTCATCAGATGTCTACTCACGTATTTATCGTTGTAATAATCGTCGAGATCCTCGATCGGTTTTCCATAAAGCTCTGACGGAAAGTCTCCCATCTTCGACGGCAGCTGTTTTCCAGTCTCCAGCGCCGGGTTCGGCTCCAGCTCGTCCTCCTCCTTCTTTTCTTGTCCATCTTCTCCCTGTTCGTCCCCTCTGCTGCGCATCTGATCCCGGTTCATCCTCTCCTCCTCGATTCGTCGCTGGATCTTCGTGAGCGATTCCTTCGTGAAGAGACGGAAGATGGTAGGCTGCTGCAGCTGCTGTTGCTGCTGCTGTGGCAGTGCGCTGCTGCTGAAACCGGATTCCATCAACGTCAGCTGCTTGTGATGCTCAGAGCGGACGACATTCTACAGAACTTTACAAGCAACAGATGCCATATGGCTGCAACGAAATCCACCACTGTTTGCAATATGACAATGCCAGTCCCAAGCCAGGATAAAGGAGGAGGGCGATGCTAACGATATGTGGCCTACTACTACTGCCGTTTCAGTGCGTAGCAGAATAATTATTAGACTATGCTATATGCAGCGTAAGCAGAGAATAAAAAGAATCAAGAGTAAACATATTATAATTGCGGATCGGAGTGCTATACAATGTCAAAGCAAGATGATTATACAATTGTCACAGCAGAAGTGAACTGGTTGCGGAAATCGCACGAAATTCAAGATTACAGACAATAAAAAAATGATAGCATGAGACAAATCAGAGGTCGGGTCTGATTGAGTCGGGTCGGATAAAAAATGTATGTACATTTAGCGGGTCGGATTGAGTCCGGTCCAGATCCTGGTGGTCGGTTTGGGTTGGGTCCAAAGCCAAGACCCGTGTCAGTCCACCAATTTTTGCTGAGCCTGATTTTCAACTATGTGCCTTTCATAATGATTTGTTAATTTAAACACTTGGGTCAAATTACCCGGTATGATTCGGTAACTCGATTTGGATATTGGAGTCACACTTTCTGGTTAGAGCAGACATATCACTGTTTTATATATATATATATATATGGCTTCACGTATATATATGTATATATATATGTGGCTTCAAATATGTATATAAATAGGATGTAGCGTAATCTACATGTAAAAACCGTTTGAAGCTTTAATTAATGACTAATGATGTCACAGAATAACACTACATAAAATCACTAAATTCTTTAGTAATTATGAGCTTAAAATATCGATATCATTATCCCATATAGCGGTCTGACTGCGTTTTTATGACAATAGAATTAGATAATAAATAGTCTTACTAAAATTAGCAATAAAGGCGGGCCGGTTGGTTTCGAATTGGATCGGGTCATGCACTTCATGGGTCGGGTCAGATATTTGATTTCATAAGTCGGGTCGAGTTGGGTCGGGATAATTGGATCCATGGACAAATCCCGATCCAAATAACTCTGCTTGACAAAGTCGTTCAACGAAGACTCTAACGGATTGGGCGTGTAGAGAGGGAATGTCAGCGGATAAAATTCCACATAGTGTATACTTTTTGCAAGATTCAAACGAATAAGATACAATGGCCAACAGCCAAACAATACATAGACATAGAATTGGGAATATAGCATCATTTGGACTAACACTAGGGAACAATGGATTTGACTCTTTGACCGAGGACAACGGAGTTACTGTTACAAATCGCCAAAGGTCACGTGTCGTGTGCGTGATTCTGAGATCTGCCTGATGACCCCTTGACCTCTTACAGACCTTGAAGCTTTCATGCATCGCTGCCCACATGGTTGATGGTTCTCCCGTGATTCCTCATCGACAAAGATTTCTCTTACTATGAATCAACATGGTTGACATTATGTCGTTCTTTGGTGTCGACATCGTCGCATTAAAATGCAATCAGGATTTATTGCAGTCCTTTACATCAATTTAGCAACATATTGCATCCCACAAACTTATCCAATATTTGGCATTACATCCCATCACAAGATGGACTGCAAGGTTAAAGTATCTGGCAATTTATTCTCGTTTATTCATGGATCATGCTTACAGAAGCGCAGCCTGTTACATTATTCATACTAAGTATATCGAAGATTACTACAGAGCCGTTTATTGGATTCTCCTAATCAGAGGATTTGAAGCTTGAAGTTTCAATAGAAGAGTTTTGTCAGTATGTGTTCTTGTAAAAAATAACGAAGAAGGTGAAAGGTCATTTCTAATGCTATATAGCCACAAGTTTATATAGCTCTATTTCTGATAAATTTCCACGTGACCAACTGCTTCTGAGAAGCAGGTGGAGGATTCATCTAGTCGCTCAGAGGACATCAGTCAGATGACATCTAATCGATGAAGGTAAACAGACCTCAGACTATGTACGACAAAGATGATAACAATAACGACGACAACAGATGACATTGACGATGACAACGACTCAACCGACGTCAACGAAACTAATGAAACCGGATTCAGCGGCTGGAGACTGCTGCAGGTATAAGACCATCTCTGTTTTCTTAAGCTGCCTGTGTGTCCGTGTGGCTCTGTCATCGGTGCTTTATTTGCCAAGCGCATCGACCGATCCAATACACCTTAACTGCTTTCCACTTACTTACTCCCTCTTCCCATTCCTCCCCCCTCTCTCCCCCCCCGTATCTATCCTTCAATCGTACAGCGCCATCTCGTGATCCAAAATTGAAGGAGGCAAACGAGGGAAATAGGAGCCATAAACCCTTCTCTCGTAGGAGTAACTGCCCAGCACAAGATTATTCAGATAATCTCTATTCATTCACGAGCGCATGTATACATACTGTTTTACACAGTGGTGTAGTGAGAGGCGAGAGGGGCGAACCGCCCCAGGCGGCACTTGTCCTAGGGCAGTAATTTAGGTAAAAAATAAATTAAAGTCATTGTTGTATAACTTGCATTCTTTTGAGAATCTTGTTGCTCTTGTCTAAACCTGGCACCATGCTTTTTTGCTATTTGTCGACGTTAACCTGACAAATATGCTATACCGAAATGATCGAATAGCACCTACTGTTAATAGACACGGCACAAAAGAGAATTTACATATTGTTATTAGTATTAAATTTCTTTCATTCTATCCGTGCGAAAGTCGTGGCGAAATTATATTAACTAGCGTCCTCTTGCGCGAGTCTTGCGATTAATAATTACAAAACAAACTTGCAGCGACAAGATTAGATCTCCACTGTGTTTTTTAAATTTATCATTGTTTTCATCTAAACTTGATTTCAAGTTATCGGGTAAATATGTTTGCACTAACTTTAGTTATAAATAAAAAATATTCATTTATTTTGTTATTTTTTAAACTTGTGTACGTTTAACCGTTGACAGATAAGAAATGCGCTTTGGGAGAGTCTGGCAATTGGTTCTGGTCAAATGGGTATTGGTGTTAGCGTCAGCTGCTAAGAAGGCTCCGTTATTAGAATGTTATGTGTTTGTAAAGGATGACCGATCTCTTTGAATTCTTGACGTCGTGCTGTCTGTCTCGTAGTTTCCACAACCGATTGACTTGCTGTCTCGTAAAATCCGCTTCTTCTTGAAAATCTATTAATGTTTGTGAAACTGCTGCCGTTTGTTGAACTCACAGACGACTGTCAGGTTTCTTTCCATACTTATTTGTTTACGTCAGTGTTAATAAACGGACGATGGCTTTTGTGGGTCTCCTCTGTGGCAGGTGATTACGTGGCAGCAGATAGATAGAGTCTGACGGAGCTATTCAGCTTAGCTTATATATATATAGATATATTATAATATATATTATATATAGATATATATTAGTCTATACATAGACCGCTCTGTGTAGATTATATTCTGTGAACAGATCCAGTCAACCAAACCGATCCGAACGCTTTGACCGTCTCCAATCAACAGAACGGGAATGCTTCACCGACCACAGCAGCATCCCATTCTCAATTCAGAGTCAGCTGCTGCAGCAGCGGTATCAATTGGGTCAGAGGCCTATTCACCAACATAACAAACCCCTCTGCATCGACTGTACTCGTTGAACTTGCATAAATGCATGCAGAAACGTTCCATACGATTCATGCTGTGGAATGGAATGGCAGAAACAGCACATCACATATGCTCCTGCGATGCCATGCCATAAGACATCGTACCATACCATGACATATGCTATGCTAACCATGCCTTACCGTACCCCAGGCGGAGCTTGTTCAAGGGGGGCGTTTGCGGCAAAAATAAATGAATAATTTGGTTGCATAACTAACATACACGATGTACCGCAGGACCATCAAAATGATCGAATGGCACCTAGTGTTAATAGACATGGCACAAAAGAAAACTTACACATTATTATTATTATTATTATTATTATTATTATTATTATTATTATTATTATTATTATTACTAAATTTCTTTCATTAGGTGCGAATGTAATGGCGAAAATAAATTACCTATCGTCCTCTTGCGCGAGTCTCGCGATTGCTCAGCAGTACAACTGCAATTGCGCCGTCGAGGCGTGTGTATGCACTTCTGACCAAAAAATGTTGGAAGAAGAGCGGTATCAAATTTTCTTAATACATAAATAAATAAATAATATAATATAATACAAACTTGCAGCCGACAAGATCATCTCCGCTGTGCTTTAATATTTATTATTTTCATCTAAACTTGATTTCAACTTATCGGGTAAGTATGTTTACGCTAAATTTGGCTACAAATAAAAAATATTCATTTGTTTCGCAATTTTTTTCTTTGGTACGTTTAACCGTTGACAGGTAAACAAATAGACCGAGGCGGCATCACCATTTTTTTTACCCTCGCCCCAGTTGGCACCACTGCATCCGTGCAAGCATGCGTTGAATCTTCTGGTGTCACTGTGTAACCATAGAGACGACGTTGTCCTGGACAACATTTGTGCACGCGCAATGAGCAGGTCACGTGCGAGGAGACAGATTTCATTTTCTTGGCAAAATCGACTTTGATCAGCGGCAGAAACGCAAATGGTCGCCAGAATTAAACAATCAGTCAACACATCGCTTTGATGCTGGTTGTCAGCCAAGATGCACACTACTCAGTCTGTGTGCATAGGGTCTGCCTGAAGCTCTTAGTCTATCTTTATATACGGCTCAGTCAATCAATCAATCAATCAATCAATCAATCAATCAATCAATCAATCAATCAATCAATCAATCAATCAGTCAGTTCGCCATTCTTTGCTTGTCATTCCTTCATTCACTGAATCGTGCACTCAAAAAGTAAGCAAAGAGAGACAACTTAGTTCGTTCGTCAGTCAGTAAATCTGTTATAAATCACAACAAATAGAAAAGTAGATAAATCAATTATATTTATTAATTATTTCTATCATTTATTATTTCCCCGTCTATCTCGTTAGCATAGAGGAATATATATATATATATATATAACCGAATATACGAATGAACATATATACAATACAATACAACTAGGCATTTATAACCCGCATTAACAAGACAAGTCTTGCACTATAGCGTACACACGTCTCGATGACGCAACTGCAGTTGTAGTGCAGAACAATTGTGCGCAAACGACTTCCTTAAGGTTCCTACACAGTGACTGACGCCTCGGACGAGAGTCGAAGCTCCTCACAATGATTGATTGCGTGTGTGTGTGTGATGCCGCACCCCGTCACACCATAACACCCCAGACACCCACGACTCGCAGGGCCCAGTGTCTGCCGATTATTATTCCCCACATCGGTCCTTCTCGGGTTGTCAACACGCTTTCTGCCTCGATTTGCTCATCTAGGCGGTAGAGGGCCGACGTTGTGGGCCCGCGTCTGAACGACGGCGTCTGCCGGCATTATTTCCTCCGCCTTATTATGCCCTAAGCGGTGACCAGACGCGCCCCTAGAGGAAGACTGGATGACCCATTGTGAATCAGTGCAGACAAGAACAATGCAACCAGCGCGTCAGTATGATATAGGGCCGCTAGCGGGAATTAGTTCCCCGCTGTAGGCGCGATGAAGGTATATCTGTCTTTAACCATTGCTGTGCCTACAGTTTGCCCACACATGCCACTGCACGCCCTATGAATGTGGAGCGTTGGCCCGCTAGTGGAAAATCATCGCCCGCTGTGGGCGCGATGGAGTCATATGTCTTTACAACGGCTATGCCTACAATATTCCCCTATGGGCCCAACGAGTGAGGAGCGTCGGCGTAAAATTGGGGCCGCTCTAGTGTCAAATCATCGCCCGCTTCGGGCGCTATGCAGGACTATCGGTATCAAACCTTCACTTTGCCTACAATATGCCCACACAATTCCACTGTGGGCTCTACGAATAAAGAGCGTCAGCGTTGATACTGGTGGAAAATTACCACCAACTGTAAATCTGGTTGTACATGATTGTCAGGTCAATTCCTGTATAGTTGGCATTTCTGATCTCAAAAGTATATAATATCACCATACTGCACACTTATGAGATTGGAATGAATAACATAGCTAATGCATAAAAGAGAAAAAACTAAGCAAGTTTGTTTGATAATAATTTTTTATGAAGATCGCACCATTCATTGTATCACAAATAGAAAAAATGGCAACACCCAACTATACCAGTAAAATACCAGGTCCAAGTATGTCAACATTAGAAGTTCTGAAATATCTAAAAAATTACAACAGTCAATATTCAGAAATACTTTTCACACACAACATGAAAGTTTTGATTGTATATATATATATATCTATATACAATCAAAATTTTCAAAATGATATGAAACCTGAATTAGGCAATATAATAGGCTATAGGAGATCACATACGAGTATTGGAATGCAGTATGATTTGCATGTCCATCTACTTATCCTGTGCTTTACTTTCTGGCTGCATACATCGTTTCCTTTATTTGCATATCCCTTTACACCTTCTTTTTCTCATCGTTAAAAACTGTAATTGGCTAAGCGACAGGCACAATTTTTACTAACAAGGTTTAGTACACACTTCTACAGACTTCTGTTATACTTAAATTTTTACAACATCCAGAAATATCAGCTTAAGAAGAAAATTGTCTGTGCTCTATGGTAAGCAGTAGCTACGAAATGCTCATATCAAAGTGCTACGAAAGTTTCTTGATACAATGCTATACAGACTACAAGATCATGATCACAAAATATGAATTATGATGATGAAGTAAAATCATTATCCAAAAATCACGATGACAACATTTATAGTCACAATAAAAGTAAGGAAACAGCAGTTCTATACAAATGGCATTTATGATACATCACATCTGAACAAGCAACATAATACAATACACCCTAGCATGTAGAAGATCCAACAATTGCAAGTGGCCCTGTTTGTTGTAAGCAGTGATTTTTGTCCAGATGACTCTGATAAACAGAAAAAGGTATTCCAGGTATAAAATCAAAACTTTTTCTACATAAATATTTAAGGAACTTTGCATTAGCCGTGTTTTGAGTCTTATACATTTCAGCAACGATAGAACCAGCTAGAACCATTGAGCCACAAACTTAAAGTACAACTGTAAATCGCCTAATAAGTTAGTTGCCGGCGAACGCATTGCGTCATGACCGTGTTACCCTCCATTCTCCAGGCTTGGGAGTGGTCCTGTCAGAATACAAACCATTTACATAGGCCTAAAAAGAAAATAAATTGATATGCACCAGCTTGTACATATACAGAGCACACGCATTTGTCTTGGACATGTGTATTTCATTAATTCACAATTGGGTTGAATGTGGACTCCCTTGCACAAGAAGCTTCAGTCAAAAAGTCGACCTTTGAAGATTTCCAGCTAAACAAAAAGTCAACCTTCTCTATAAGCAGAGGCAAATGACAGAGCAGATCAAGCTGAAAAATTGTTACAGGACTGCTGCTCCATTACAAGTGAAGAACAGAAACAGTATCTGCTGCTAATTGTCTCAAGCCACAGAGCTAAGTACACAGAAGCCACAGTACTTGGTTGATACTGCATCGCCACGATTTCAGTGACAAGTTGCTGCCTGTTGGTGATGATATTCCGAATAGGACAACTAAATGGGAGGGCAAAACAGATGAAATATTTGTTGTAAAGGCCGACAAATCACATCGTTCATTGTGACAGTCAAAACGTATAACTAATATGCATACAGAACTTTGCAAATGTAACAAAATGACATTCAATGTTATTTCTACATGCTCGATATAATTCATTCAGCAAATAAATTACAAGCTCATGTACTTGAATTACGCTTGTGCATTGGTCTAGATCAGTGATTCTCAACCTTTTTCGACTTACGGCCGCCTTTATTTAGTTGAGGACATGACTGGCCACAAGGTCAAAAATGATTATTTTCAATTATTACAGATTTTTTAGAATGGAATCAAATGACACATGGATAAATCCATTTATTTATTAGTGTTATTCAGTACTTTTTGAAGAAAAAATCTGCTAATATGCAGCCGGAACGCATTTGTATTGTTGAAAAAAATGACATCAAAATTAGCTACCAAATCAAATTAATTTCATAGGACAAAATGATCACAATCACCAATAAATTGTATAATGTGAAAAATTGAAATTGTAAAGTGTCATATCAAATTACAGAGTTTTTGCAAAACTACTAGTTTAATATCAGTAATTGAAGGAAGGTGCCAGAACGCCGTACCGGTACGTTTCACAAAAAAGCACTGGTAATATTTATTTAAAGTTTAATCACTTGATACTTTAAGTCATTAATAGGCGACTTATGTTGCTGAATATTGTTAGCAAGTGTTTCAGTGTTCAGTTGAAGATTAGTTGTAGCCAGAATCATTAGTCCATTCAAATTGGAATCATTGAGCCGTGAACTGTTGCACAACGATAGAGCCTCGTTCCTCCTCATTGGATTCACTACCTGGACATGTGAAAACAATGAACAACTTGTGAGCATCGTCGTAATGACAACATTTTTTAATGTCGCTTTTCTTTCGACCTCTCTCGCCATTGCCTGTAGAAGCCACGATTTTAATTTTTCATCGACTCCTTGTTGTTCGCCAAGGCAGTTGGCTCATTGATGCGAGAACGGAATCTGCAGCAGTAATAACAAAAGCACATAAATTAAAAATTGGTCACACAAAATGCACAATTAACATCCCATAGGAAAAAGAAAATTACGACTCACGAGCGGGTAATGGTTGTACTCGAAAACACAGCTTGGCCAGGCAGCTACATATCTGCATATATTATCTCAATGCAGCATTGCAGAGGTAACCAAAGCCGCCAGTCCCACAAGTATTAAAATACATGACCATTCTTCAGTATCCCATCAATCAACTTAATTTAAAAAAGAATGAAGTTGATTAACCTGAGAGCCTGCATAAATGGCACTGCCATATTCTAGATGAAAACATGCATTAACATAGAAGCAGCTTTAGCAGACAGCAACTGGCATATATTATGGATCTGGCACAGATGATAAATGCAGATTCAACATGCTGTCCTCGCTGGCTCAGAGAAGATTAATACTTGGTCGTGTGTAATACTCAAATCAAGCACCGAAGAGGCGAGGCATTTGGAAAATGAAATGGCAAGGTTATCTTTGGAGATGAAAATTACTAGCAACCCAGACCAGTTGAGCCAGAGGCATTAAAATGACATCCGTGCACAAAGGATCTTTCACGCCTCGATCAATTTCTCACCAAAGGAGATGGCCACTAACGCCTTGAAATTAAACATAATTAAACATATGCACGTGCATTTTTCAACATACTGGAAGCAGCACAAAGAAAAGAAGATAGAACATTATAACATGAATATAGAAGATCAGACTTTGACAACCAGTAACGAAGTCATGGAATTCGAGTTTTAACCCCAACATGCAGGAGAATGAATGATCAGTAAATACCAACTTATCTTGCTCCCAGCATTGCTCAGAATTTAAATTGCAAGGTATGTCATTGTACTTAGATTGCAGAGTGCTTGCGGTACAGACATATGCGTACCTCAGCGAGCATTTAAATAGCCAGCATCAGGGTTAACATTTCAGCATATCAACCATCGAGCATTCCGGTCTCTATTCACAGTCACTATGTAACAACCTTCAGCAAGTTCTTTATTCACAATTGCACAGTTCCACCTATGTTCTGTCGTATGGCCGTGTGTGCAGTTGCTAACTTTGGAATGAAGGCGTTTGGAACCCATTTATATATGTTACAAACCATTGACATGCAATAGGTAACACGGCTGCATGCACCCTGAACATAGCCTTAGTGACTCATTTATTATCATTATTAACTGGTAAAGTGCTGGTGTCAAATCCACAACAAGAAACAACTGATGGTACACAAAAACTAAGCCACAATCAGGTTAATATTCAGAATGCGACTGGCATTGAGACAGAGACAGTCTCAGGTAGAAAAACATTTGGAAAATAACAAAATGGCAGGTGAATGAGAGCAATGAACAGACAAGGCAAGTTGATGACCTTGTTAAAAGGTAATAAAACTGCTCAAGGTAAAAGGACTGACTTTGAATGTTGTGAGTGGCTACAATTCAATTTCCTACACCTTGAACCCCAAATTGAAACATATTCTTTGTTGAGTAAGAAGCCAAGGCAACAATTTTGTACTCATAAATGGCTAAAAACATATTGACATATAAAATGCTTGCCCCAAACAAGAGCAAACAGTTTCAAGTCCAAGACACTCTGCTTGTCACGGCTTCCAATCCAGGTTAACTGCAAGGCCAAACGAATCGTCTGGCTTTGCAGCGTTAACAGCGCTTTCATGACACCCGAAGTGGTCTCGGTCAAATGCATGTCTGATGTCACCAAAAAGCTTGTGTAGAGCATAAAACAGAAAAAGTTCATGCTCGTACATATGTATAGATTTAAAAAGCATTAACTCATGCAAACCGAAGAGTTCAATTCTGCATACAAGTCTAAGCAAGTTCATCTTTATAAAGCAATGCTTAGATAACTGGCGAGCTCTAGCATGTATATTCATTCCAACCAACAAGTAACATACAGGATAGACAGACAACACAACACCACACTATGCTCAGGTGCAAACTCCGCTTCAATGGACAATGTTGCCAATCCATTGACTCTGTTTTGACACATTGTTGCCCACTGATAGTTTTGACTCGTTTTAATACACTGAATGTTCTCTCTGCACTTGCACCGGAAGCTGGAAGACAGAAAAATCCTCATGGCAACAATTAAATTGGGGAAGAGATTCTGCAGCAAAAATTTCAAAAATTTCATTCAGTTTATTCAACAACTGAAAAAGTTGAATAATCTTTGAGCCAATATTTTCTTGATAAAGTCGTTTTAATGAGTCAACCTCGTCTATTAAATCTTTGCAGGTGTCGGCAGAGTAACTTTCATAAAAGTTTTCACAAATTACCCTTTAGTCATAATCTTCTTGGAGAAACTTCCACAAAAATTTTAATTTGTTGCAAAGACTTGACACTGGAACAAAATGTTTTTTAAGTCCAGTTACTACGGAATCAATAATCGGATAAAATATCCCATCTCTGAACTCATCCCTTGCAGACTTCACAAGTAAAACTGTCTCAACAACCGCAGTTCTTGGATGTTTGCAGGTTTTCATATTTTCAGTTAGCTTTTTCCTTAAAATAAGGAATTACAAAAAAATAGAAAAATATTTATTTTCATTATTATTCAGCTGAGGCAGGCTGACTGAGAGTGATGAATCGATGAAACTTTGAAAAGCGAGTGATGTATCATGTATGATGTAAGTTTAGTGCTTGGAATATTGCAACATTTTCTGGTACTGTGTATTGCAGTGTACTGTCAATTAGACTTTCATTCATACTTAAAACTATAAGTTGTACCGGGCCTCCACTTTGCTCTCGACGGGTCTAATCACCAGGCAAATTCTGTCCACGATGAGTTCATACTTATATCCAAAAGAAATTAAGCACAAAAAACATCCATCTTGGTCCCGCACAGTGCACACACATCAACAATATTGCCCACTAAGCCTCTGACCTCATCACAGAGTCAATCAAGGAACAAACATTGGGTTTAGAATTGCTACAAACTAAGTCAACAACAAATGGGTCTTCAATGGTGATTGCTTTACACATAAAATTTACCAAAACTAACAATTTGAGAATCTGAATAATGGCAAACCATCAATGTTAATCTGTAAATAGACCACTTGGATTAAACTCATGTCCATATTGGTAAGCACCAATTCCAGGTCACGTGCAACACCAACATGAAACCAAATTTCCACCTTAATGGCGCTAAAAAGGTACCCTGGCAGGGATATAAAAGTTAAAATACGCACCATTTCTGATGACGGCGAATATTCATCTATCCATCTCTTCTGCTGCAACCAGAGTTGTCCTCGCCTCTTGAAATAAAAACACAACATATTGCAAAGCACAGGCAATCGTAGCAATTAAGGAATTAGACACTTATCAAAGTTCTGAAACTTAACTTAAAATCTAAATTGGCCGAAAGCACAAATGTGACAAGCTATTTTAATGATAAGCGGGAAGTAGGCTAGACGAAAAAGTTTTCCTCTCAAATGATCTCGAGATACAATGTATTGGTGCGCACTAGGTACTTCATTTACTTGTTTTTGTTGTCAATAAAAAAAAGTCTGGTTAAAGACTTGACATTCAGTCGTTTGCATTTCTCGCAGTTAATGGTATTATTGTTGGCCTCAAGTAAGGCTTGAAGTAAGCCTCACTAGAGTGCATCTGCGTCCACACTGGTTGGATTATCGTTTTCAACAGCAGCGTTTTATTATTCAACGCTCTAGTTGTTGAGCATTGGGGGCAGCCATATTGTTTACCTTACATGAATGTATTGTTCACTATTACCGCTAAACAATAAACTGAGTAGACTGCAATAAACTCACTGAACAAAGTTTTGCGACGAATGCCAAACATGGATGATAAGAGATAAATAAAATATAAAAAGAAACTTACGGCTGTTCAAATGAATACGAATAATTATACGGCCATTGAAATTTCGATGTTTCGCGCGCAGCGTCTGCATTCAACGAACTTACTGGTTCTGATCTAATTTTACCTTCCAGTAGGCAGTCAAGGACCAATATACACCTCTTTCAGTGGAAGTAAGTAAGTACGCACGTGAACGTGTATTATACATATCGCAAGCCAACGTTTAGTACTTTTTTCACACAAAAATAAAAATAATTGAACGAAGAATGTCAATAGAAAAATAATTTGTGGCTCACATGTCAGACACCCTTATCATCTTTTTGAATGACATTCTCAGGATAGCCTTGGTTGGGTCTCCATATAGAGTTCGCTAGTCCTATAATCCGAAGTGGTTTATTATACCCGAATGCTATACAAATGACTATTCCCATTGCGTACTTTCTCATTGCGTTCTCACAGCTCCGAATACGTCCGCTTTTAATTACCTATTGTGATTGTTGATTGTAAATGTATGATAGCCCCGTAGTGCGCTTGCAAGCAGTTCAATAAAGTGAATGTCTACTTACTTACTTTTCAAGCGTTGGCCCATTACGCTTACGAGATTGAGCATATTAGGTATAGTAGCGAAATAGTAAGTAAGTAAGTAAGTAAATAAGTAAGTGAGTAAGTAAGTCAATGAGTGAGTGAGTGAGTAACTTACTTACTTACTTACTTAAGCACATACCTAAGCACGTAAGTACGTAAGTAAGTATGTAAGTTACTTACGTGCTTACTTACTTACGTGCGTAAGTACGAAAGTACGTAAGTAAGTAAATAAGTAAGTAAGTAAGTAAGTAAATAAGTAAGTAAATAAGTAAGTAAATAAGTAAGTAAATAAGTAAGTAAATAAGTAAGTAAATAAGTAAGTAAGTAAGCACGTAAGTACGTGCGTCAAGCAAGTAAGCAAGTAAGTATTTTTTAACTTGAATACGTACGCATGATCAACTTATGACACCATCATAAAATAATGCCTTTCCCATATGAAAACTGCGAAATCATGTGTCAATAATTTTGTCAGATTTTGTGTGTGTTTTTTCTAAAAGACCACGAGTGATTTAGTATTTCTCATTATTCATTTTTTTATGTTACCAATGTTTGCTGAATTATTAATATGGGACCTACATTTATACTTTCCTACTTGCGCGAAAACCATCGTATAGTCGCATTTGGCACCAAGTAGTAACGCATGTCTAACAACAGCCTTTGGCCTATATATTGGGACTGCATTTTTGAAGTCCGGCCAAACCTTCACTCCCCCCTCATGCAGCCGTCATCACTTGCTTCCCGTTCGAATCTACGGCTGCACCTAATTACTCGTCCAAACCTCCCACCCAAGCTGTGGTTGACACGAACGCGCTCCGGTTTAGTTCATTAGTGTGCGCCAAACGAGGGCCACTGCGGGGCCTCCATTTCGCTAGGGGCAGTGTTGGCCCGCTGGGGGCAAGACCAAAGAACGGATTTGCGCGACTGTCACTGGGATTGTGGAAAAGTAGAGGAAGACCACACTTCGCCGACCCCCACAGTATGCCACAATTCTCCCATAGTGATCCGCTTCAGGCCCAACGGGTATTGCTGTCTGGGACACACCGTGTCACCACGCACCATAACACCCTATGCCATACCAATCACATAACACACAAAACTACGTCACAACATGGCCTTGAGAGTCTGTGCATCCGTGCCATCTGTCAGCTGTCGACGGGAGTCCATTGGTTGGATCCACGCTTGTGCGTGGGCCCACCACTGGTGATTCTTTTCAGCTTATTGTGCGTTGTTTTGCTAATATATATATTAATGCTTCTTAACTGTGACATTTAGCATCATTAAGGCCAGCGCAGAGAGCGCCTTTGAGTAGATATCTTGAAAGAGCTCTAGATAAATGTTTTATCGCAACGTATGTCACACTAGGCCTATACAATGCATCATAGACTAGTCAAAGACTGCAGAAACAATGACCTCACTAGGTGTTAATTGATTGCTGTGGCAAAATCGTCAGTTGCACTACTCATCATAGCCCATCAGAAAAATCTGCATTGCATGGCATAAGATAGAGAACAACACAACGTCACGGCGTGTGAAAACGTCACATAGCACATTAACACGGTTTTCCGCTTTTGACCATCTCCTCATATCCGGTTCTTCTTACACTCGATGCCCTAAGCTGATTGTGAATCAGGTTCTACGACGTTTCAACTGGTTCACAAACCATGCCTTTCTCGCTTCATCCCAAGATAAATAGTAACGATGGAGCACATCTGAGAATTGTGGCTTCCTAAGAGATACCTTGTTACCTGATCAAAGACTTGACGTGCAATGCCATTAGGAGTACAACTCGGTTGTTTTGCTCATGAAAATGATCCAGAACTAAGCCCAGAAAACGTAGCTGCTTCTTTGCCGCCTCTTTTTGGTCAATCTCCATTTCATTAGGAGATAAAATTAATGTCAGTGGGAAAGGCGACTACCGAGAACTTCAAAGCTTGCATTCAAAATTAATTAAAATTTTACACTTCAAATCAAATTTGGAAAACAACATATTTCACGGTTATTTTTCCTCATTTTAACTTAGCTCTTCTAAGATTTGAAAAATCGTTAACTCTTAGAATCAAGTTTAAAATAAATCTAAGTGTTCAACGTCAAGAACGCTTTGGATTTTATAAATTTTATAAAACAATTAGAAGAGTCCACACATACAAATACATATATAAATTCTATATTATGTAACTATATATAGATCTAAAAATACTATTGATATTGTAATTTAGCAGATCAAAAAGTCCTTCACAGTCTTAAAGACACTCTAGTTGATCCGCTAAGTGCAATGAAGTCATCGATACGATGTGTAATCGCTTACAACGGAGTCGAGTGAAGACAGCTCTAAAGCTAAGCAGAAGCAAGTCTTTGGCATCGTTTTCTGCGGATGTTCGCAGAGGCGGACTTTCGGATCGATGTCTTCGATCGATGGATCGATGACGCGCTCTGTACTACGCCCTCTTCGTGTAATATACGACATACGTATTACAAAGTGGCTTAGTCTTTGCCCTCTCTCTATCTCTCTCTTGCTTGCTCTCTCCGTTTCTCCC
>OY365813.1:9341766-9383004 GCA_959347315.1 Bimastos eiseni | reverse complement strand
CGTTTGCTTGCGTGTGTGTATACATGTGTATCTCTACCTGTCTGCATGTCTCTTTGTCTGTCTGTCTGTCTGTCTGTCTGTCTGTCTGTCTGTCTGTCTGTCTGTCTGTCTGTATGACTCTTTTTGTCGGTCGGTGGCCACTCTCTCTCCGATTCTCAGCCGAGAACACTAAATCGCTTCAGCGTAATTGAATGAAGGGAACAAGAGATGAAGAGCGTTGCTGTAATCGGATCCTTGTGTCAGCCTAAATTGACTGTCGCTCACCATTCAGTGTTTTTAATCGACAGACGAATTTCGCTCCTCTCCCGTCTGCCACGTACGTCTCACATCCACACGAGGCCATCAATTGTTCTGCCTCGGTTGTTGATTGCTTGGGCTATCATCCTCCAAGGCGGAGACCCAGATTCGGGACATCCTCTTTTCTGGATGTCAACTCTTATGCACAGTTTGTGTCCCACGTTTAGCTTTAATCGACGTTGACAACAGGCCGACAAAATTCAATTTGCATAGGACCACTAAAATGCTGGACTCTCTGAAAACTTTTTGACAGGGCTGTTAACAATACTGAAAAAAGTATTGCGATACCAATACCAATACTTCATTAAAGGTATTGCAATACCAATACCAATACTTTCACCAATAGTTTTAGATGAGCAAATTTGTTGAGAAAGTAGGAGGACGCAGAAAAGGCATTCGTTGTCTCTTGGTCGGTAGATTGCATAGTGCACCTGTTACAAACGGTCGAGGTCACTCCAACAGCTGCTGCCCTCCACCGAGAGGTAAACACACAGAGGGCATACACGTTCTGCATGGTTGGCTCGAACGTGCAGTCACATGGCCTAGGCAATTTGCGAAAAATTGCCTAGGC
This sequence comes from Bimastos eiseni, assembly GCA_959347315.1. Lineage (NCBI taxonomy): Eukaryota > Metazoa > Annelida > Clitellata > Crassiclitellata > Lumbricidae > Bimastos > Bimastos eiseni. The sequence goes on along the minus strand of OY365813.1, from coordinate 9,382,136 downwards.
CACGCACAAAATCCTTGGCAAAGCCAACGAATGAGTCCGCGACGCAAACCTAGCACTAGCAAACTTCAACATGGTCAAAGTTACGTGTCCTTTGCAAAGCTGATGATTAATTCCGGTACGCAAACCTAGCACTACAAAACCCAAACATTTTCGAAGTTAATGAGCAAATTCTGCATATGAATTAAATGCATCGTCGAAATTACGATTACATGAGCAGAACCAATAAGACGTATGCGTACTTTACCAATATCTTGGTAAAGTATGTAAATAAGCATGAATTTGATAGGATGCACTGTACTGTATCGGATTTAGTAGCATCTCTCTCTGTACAACCTAATCAGTACAATAATGCAAAATTAACCTAATCAGTATAGATGGCATGTACGTATTGGCAATCGTGCTTTAATTCAAATGCAAATTCTGCATATGAATTAAATGCATCGTCGAAATTACGTTGCTATCAATAAATCGACCAACATGACCGATTACATGAGCAGAACCAATAAGACGTATGCGTACTTTACCAATATCTTGGTAAAGTATGTAAATAAGCATGAATTTGATAGGATGCACTGTACTGTATCGGATTTAGTAGCATCTCTTTCTGTACAACCTAATCAGTACAATAATGCAAAATTAACCTAATCAGTATAGATGGCATGTACGTATTGGCAATCGTGCTTTAATATTTTTTATCTTTTTTTATTTAAAACCAACTCACCGTAGTATGATTACAAGTATGAACGGATGACCGCAAGTTATTACAGGGGTCGAATTTAACTGTCGGCTGCCACGCAAGGCGCTCATCACGTTGTGTAAGTCTAATATAACCCAATCCGCGCCTAGCGACAGTAGGACTAGTAACTGTCTTCCTCTGTTATGCACGCCATTGCCTTGTCCATTAGTCTATGGACCTCCTGTTTGTATATATATTATGTATATATAATATATATTTATATATATGTATGAATGTATATACATATTTATATATATATGTATGAATGTATATACATATTTATATATATATGTATGAATATATATTTATATATTTTATATACTTTTATATATTTATATATATATGTATGAATGTATATATATATTTATATATATGTCTGAATGTATATATATATATATATATATATATATATATATATATATATATATGTTTTAAGAAAATAGAACGGCAACCTGTGTTTGTTGACAGGTCGAAAATGATTCAATGTTCAATCGCGTCGTTGTTCCTCATTTTGCCCACATTGCACATCACGTGACGTTTGACACAGAGAGGTCGTCTGGCCTTGTTTAGACCGTCCTTCGATCGAACGACGATGGATGATTGCCTTCTGTATTAAACGAACTGGAAAAATGGCCTAAAAGCAAACGAACGGAGAGAGCATTCTGGAGAGGAGGAGAGAAGACTTTTGAGGACAAAGCAGGTTGGAAGAGGACAAAAGAATAAGAGAGGCAGAATATTAGAGAAAAAAGAATGAAAGTGGAACGCATACTATAGAGTGATATGAGTATTCTCTCCTGGCACCTCTACATTCCACTTCTCTTGCCATTCCGGAGAGATTAGGAGAGAGGAGGAGAGAAGAGAAGAGGAGAGAAGAGGAGAAGAAAAGGATAGAAGAGGAGACAGAGGACAGATGTGTAGAGAAGAGATGATAACAAGGTAGAAAAGGGTGGTCAGGACAAAGAGGGCAGAAGAAGATACGACCAGTTACGAAAAGAGAACGGGACAATACACTGAAAGCAATGAAGAACAGAAATGAGCCAGAATTCGATCCCTCGATATATTTCCCCGGATGCTGTTAGACCTCCGTTGCATTCGACCCATCATGTGACGGGATATCCGAACCTAGAACTCCCTTATCCGTGGTTTACAACGGCTCTTCCGGTCTTTTAGTCTTTACCCTTGGACGGAAGTACAGAAGGAGAACGAAAAAGAAGGACACTTCCCTTTCCGTGATCCGGGTCACACAACGAATGGGTCTCGTCTACACCGTCTGCTCTAACGCGATGAACAGACTTTAATAATGAAATTGAACGGTTGTCGTCGTCGACCAGATGGCAGCAGCTGATCACGAACATGGATTCTCTGCTAAGTAGGTGACCAGCGTATGTGACCATCGCTCTCCTCTCCGCTGAAGCCTTGCTCTGATACCAAAGTAATATTTACCCGGCTCTGAGAGGACGGCTAATGGAGAAGTTGATTAAATTAAGTAAATTAAATTTCGTGATTCACCCGCATAGGGTGGGCATCAAATTGGCGGTCTCGGATTTGGACGATTGTCTCCCACACGCGTTTACTACTATGTGCTGATTATAAATATGTCCCGAAGCCTTTAAAGATGCGCCTATTATGTGCAGGTATATGCGGTCCAAGGCTCAGATTGCCCCACCATTTTGGATTAGTTCCGCTTACGTGCGCGTCAACCATCCACCCTATCAACGCATAAACCCCTCTGCGGTTCACTTCTCCAAGTCGTATGACTCTATATATCCACCTTTCTCTCATTCTGTCTCACTCTCTGTCGCTCTCCGTATCTCCATGACTCTTTTCATTCATCTCTCTATTTCTCTGTCTGTCTGTCTCTCTCTCTCTCACTAACTCTGTCTGTCTGTCTGTCTGTCTGTCTCTCTCTCTGTATCTTTTTCTGTCTGCCTATCTGACGAATATTCGGACGCGCGTCGTCTTCCACCAGCGAGGGACTACTCGTCGACACCGTCTCTTGTCTGCGATCGGCGCTGAGAATAGTCGCTCTACCCATTGACGCAACTTGGCCCAGAGACTCTGAACATCCATGCCACCTGTCAGCTGTCGACGGGAATCCATTGGTTGGCTCCACGCTTGTGCAAACCACTGGTGACTCTTTTCAACTTACAATGCAGAGTTTTGCTAACGGATGTTATTATTACAATATTAGTTCATAATGAGATTTAGCATCACGTAGGCCAACGTAGAGAGCGCCTCTGAGTAGATTTCCTGAAGAGGCGCTATATCAAGTTTCTAGTCTGTCTCTCCCTATCTGTCTCTGTCTATCAGGTTTCTAATCTGTCTCTGTATCTGTCTATGTCTGTCTGTCTGTCTGTTTGTCTGTCTGTCTGTCTCTCAGTCTTTCTATCTGCAGTTGTCACATCATTCTAATTCCTAACACCGTCAATCGTAACCCTTCGACGTCTCCCTGTTATAAGTCAACCTGGAGCCGAACCCAGCTGATCGGTTCAACGATTTTCTCTTTAACTTAACCCAACTGTCACAAAATCGGATTTCACGACGTGGCTTCGTCGCGCACTTAAGACATTTGAAGATTATCAGACCAATGATATTTATTACGCGCGTCTACAGTCACTGTAGAGTTTCGACCGAACCAATGTCCCTTACAAACGCCATCCATCGAATTAAAGCCTAAGTCAACCTTTAAAAGGGTATGCAAGCCTCTACCCGACGTATCACTCGATCAGTATGCTGACGAGACCTGTGAATGAGCGCATCGTCATTTCAGGCTCCCAAACCACTGAGTTTGGGAGCCTGAATGCTGAGTGCCAGACTCAGCATTGAACCTGCACGCTTAGCGTTATGAGCCATATATATACTTAATCCAATCGGCAACCACGCCACTGTCGTTTTCAGCGACTCCAGTTTCAAGTCTTTGTAAATTTGGAGCACGACGCTAATGGCCCTGGGGATGGGGCTTAGATGGAGGGTGACATTTTGACACGAAGAGCAGAGGATCAACATGGACGTCGGGTAGATTCTTGCCTACCCTTCCGAAGGTTGACTTAGCCTTTAATTCGATGGATTGCGTTTGTAAGCTTAACAGTGTGGCAGATGGACGCCTTGCAAGATTGTCATACAGTTTAATTCGACTCTCATACCAGCACTTGTAATTAGTTATTCCTTCGGCGTGTCAGTTTCAATTAATACTAAACACGATTATAATTATGTTGTCTTCGTTATAACACAACGTGTCATATCTTGTCATTACGTATGATGGCACCGTGTCTCGTTTAACCAGATATTACATTAAACATTGAAAGCCCCTCCCCTTAGCGAACCACCCTTTGTCCATTTTCGAGTATTTGTAATGTACGACAGCCGTATCCATACTATTCCATAGTAATAACTGGAACGGAATCCGTGCAGAAGGGGGTTGGATATATCACTTCTTCGCTTCTACGTACCTAGAAAGGCAGAGAGGCCACTGTGAAGGGGTCTGCATAGGGAGGAGACATGGCACATGCATAGGGAGGGAGAATGAGATTAGGGGTATGTAAGAGAGGTGATCAGAGGTAGGGCTATGCAGAGGGAAGGGAGGCCAGTCCGTCTCGTATCGATTCACCTCGCCGCAGTCAGCAGTCTAGACCGTCGACTGCATTTCCTCTCAAATGCACTCAGCCGGAGACAGAGAACCAGCGTCTGGGTCTTTTGTATACCTTCCCCAAAGAGACAGAGGTGATATTTCCTTCTGTATTTGTACAGGCCTAGCATCGATCGATGGCTTTAAACAACTGTGCGTGAAGTAGATGCCAGCGCCCCTTGTGAGCACGTCTTTACGTGGACAGTGGGTTTATCATCTTCAGATCGTAATCGGAACCATATGGTAATCGTAACTCCCCAGATCTAAAGCGAAACACAAAAGCTAAGCAAAGAGCACCAGCTTAATCACGAGCATTGCTTCATCTCAAATAGCTTGTCTGGATGATCTACAGTTACTCGGACTGCAAAGACCTTGTGAAAACAAAGAAACACATCGAAGAGACGCAACTGACGTCATTGTAGGCGGAACTCGGATCTTACAGCTTATATGAAACCGATTCGGGAGTGAGAACCGGTTTCCCTGACATATATACGGATGAATCACAAGCATACAACTAGTCAACAAATCTCATTTAAGCCTATCTAGAAAACACATTTCTCAAACGTAATTGAATTCTGGTTCGGCAGCAGCCGTACGCAAATCTGTAAAATCGATCTCTCTAATTAGCGACATCGCTTCTTGGTGTTTCTTGTTCTTCTAATGTGCGTGATTTGGAAGTCATCCTGGAACAGAAATTGATCTTCTCGTAGCTCTTCTCGTGTGAGAAGAGTATACATCGAACGTGCTTCTGCCACCTGCGCCCGGTTCGCACGCTACAGATTCGCTTAAACGTCTAACAGCCACGATATAATCACGTAGGCATTGATGTGACATGTCTACGTTCTCTCGCATTTACCAATAGGAGTCTAAATTGAACGCTGCGGCATGTCTGTTTGGAGCAGTAGCGACATCGTCTTGGCATATTATATCCAGCATTCCAACTTCATTCAGGAGTAATTTGTGCTGGGCCGAGCTTGGCCTAGACACTCTGAACATCCATGCCATCTGTCAGCTGTTGACGGGAATCCGTAAGTTGGTTCCGCCCTTGTGCTTGGGTCTGCCATTGGTGACTCTTTTGGCTTAATAGGCATGGTTTTGCCACAGTCGTTTTTGGTTTTGTTCAGTTTTTGTTCAAACAGTCGTTGAAATGACATTTAACCTCATATAGGCTAGCGCAGAGAATCTGAGTAGATTTCTTCAAGAGGTGCCATATTAAGTTTTCGTTAATTCTCGAATACTAAGAATACAAATCCTACAAAAGAAGATAATTAGAATAATAGCTGGATCCCCCTATAATTCTCATACAAAGCAATTATTTGATAAGTTCGGCATTCTAAAACTTACACAAATTAAGCAATTCCAGATAAGTGAATTTATGTATGGGTACACTTACAATACATTACCCAGCTCGCTTACTAATCTTTACAACCTAACCTCAGACATCCATCTCTACAACACGAGAAATCTAACCTCATACAAGAGTGAATTTGCTCGTACTAACTCCCGTAAATTTTCGATTAGATGTGACGGACCAGAAGAATGGAATAAAATACCTCAGCGCCTTCAAAATATCTCAAACTTAAAGTCTTTCAAGCATCACTTAAGAACATGGATTACTGAGCAGGGCGTTTAATTGGATTCCTACATTGCTTATTATGTTTAAATGTGTTTATTATGTTTGCTTCTGTTTAACTCTGTTATTATGGTTAAGTTTAATTGTCAATCCCTATAGCCATAGCAATTTTTCCTTGTGTACATGCATATATACACTCTAAGAACGACTACGTCATAATCAACGTATTTCATAACGTAGTACTACGTTGTATATGGCCTATGTTAGATTGACGTAGTGATCTCTGTAACGTATTGAACTACGTTAAACCTTCTAACGTCGATCAACGCAGTTTAGAGCGTAGCATACGATTTCTGTCTGCTGAATAATTATAATTACAATTCAAAGAGTCCATTTTGACAGAAAACCTTCATATTGAATAATTCTACATTTGCCAAAAAAAATTAAATTTTGGGGATTCGAACCCACGCCGTTAACTACACTAAAGAGCCTGAGCCAAATGCATACCCATTCGGCTAATCTGCACCACTTGAGTAAACGAGGTCAAAGCTCCCACGTAACTCAATGCATTCGGATTGACCGTAACATGTCTATGTCTCAAACAGTTGGTTTTGTTGGTATACTTTCTACTTTACAGAGATTAGATTCTTGTTTCATTCTTTATGAGGATTTTATATTTGAAAACGTCGCACTGCAGAATCGATTGATAGCGAATACAGTTCATTTTGTGTATTCGTGTGCACCGAAATGTTAAACATGCATTTTGTCAATTGATATATCTTGTATCTTGGAGCAATAAAATTGTATCGATTACCAATACACAACCGTTTTCAGTTTAAGATCTTAATGCTGATGTGCATTATTGTCTTCTCTGTTCCATCCGTTTAGGTTCACAGACTAAGACTGTCTTGTCCAACATCGCCCAACACAAGGCATTTGCTGTTGAGGGCCCATCTACCTGGATTGACCTACCTCTATCATTAAGGACTAAACCAATGACTGGTTTCTTTCCATCGACTTTTCTCTCTTTAAAGGCGTCTCTTTCTCATCAAGGTTTCCGAGCTAAGAGTGTCTCTGAACAGTTATTTCGCGAGAGGCGATATACAAATCTAAAAGATACGATACGATAGATTTCTTCACACTCTGTAGCACAATGAAGAAATGATTTTCTCCAGGATCAACTTTCCAACATACGGCATAGAAAGTAGACAGTTTGCACGAACATGACCTCCCTTTAGTCCTTCTTCATCTCTATTCCGTATGCAGAAATTGATTCGTATTCGCAATCAACAGTTGCCCAAACTATGTCTTATGTATCAATTAATAGCCTACGATCAGCAGCTTATAATCCAGTGGCAGAGTTCAGTATCTTTCATACCGTTTAAATACAAATATAAAAGAGTTTGTTATATAATCTGTGTATATTTTCTTATGCTAACGTGTTCTATATGTTTGTATATATATATGTATATATATACATATATATATAGGCCTATAAAAGTACATGTATAATGTACATTCACACAAATTAGTTTCTGTCTAATGACAATGTGTCTTCCACAAAGATGATTAGCGTCGCCCTCCTCTTTATCCAGGCTTGGTACTGGCGCTGCCATAAGTGGTAATTTCGGTTTAATGTCACTTCGTGATTACAAAGATCATTGTCGACGCCCTCCTCCTTTATCCAGGCTTGGTTCTGGCGCTGTGTTTATCATTAGAGCTTACATGCACATGTATATGCATAAAAGTCTATCATAGTCTATACGACTTTCTGATTGGCAACGAGAGAAGTAAATTGCACGAATGCGGTGATGCAGCCTGTCTGTTCCTGGTTTCTTGTATAGTTGGACATGCTAGGAGCCATTGAATTGTCAAATTTTTACAAGGGGACATCTCTGCACTCATTGCTTATGTCAGATGTATTTTTCACGGATAGTAGCAGCTGATTCGGCCGACCATTGTTCCGGGGTTTGTGCAAGAGAGCGATTCTGGAAAAAAAGAGGTGAGAATAGATGACGCCTTGAGTCAAAATACAAAACGGCGTGTAGCGGTATATCGATGAATGCTAAGACCCCGTTCCCGAATGGGCAATGTGATTGATCCTAGTAAATCGTGTGAGCTACATTTGGGATGTTTATGAAACCATGAGCATTGTGTGATCGAACTGAGAAGAAGCGATAGTGAAACGGAGACCAAGAAGCAAGTGTCAGTGTCAAGGACGATATGGAAAAAGAACTACGATGCAGTGTCGTGTTTCGTTAAGATGGTCGGAGCAGAACTTCCGAGAGAGAGTAATAAGAACGCTTCTTCTTGGGAGAGAGAATTGACCAGGAACGAAAGGATCTCCTTGTCTGAGGTAACACATTAAGAGCTGTTTAGTTCCCAGGCAATCCCACTCCACCATTTGTGACAGCTGGCTGAAGACCGCGATAGCTGTTAATGTTTATTATCATTGCGTTACCTTGAGAATTACGAAGATGCTTGATCGGTGGCAACGTACAGGCACAGGCCAGAAATTATAATAATATCTCAGCTTATGGCTCATACTATAGCAACTGCAATACAATGGCCATATATCTTATTAACGTAACCTGCACTTACAAAACGGAAGAGTTGTAATGTTACCGTTTTAGACGAGAAGAATTCCCTGCTTTCTATCCACCGTCTCATTCGTCTGTCAATGTCCAACGTTACCGTTTATCTCCGCATAGATAGATCCGAATGCGCGCTAATGCTCTTCGACATAATTCACCGCATGGTATTCGCTCTGTTGTGTAGAGAATACTATAGCCTACAGATGCCATCACGATGGCTTTCACTTAAAGCTATCGAAGCCATTCTCCTTTGTGCCGACCCTAACCGTCTGCAGCAAACATCGGGTTTTTATTCGCATCACATTCCTACGCCGAAAAGCGTTGTCCTGGGTTGCGCGCAAGGATACACGAATTTATCGTTTAAATGCATTGTAATTAGTTCTGTAAGACGTCGAATATTCTCTGTCGTGTTCTCGACGCTGTGAGACGGGCATGAAGGATGCAGTCGGTCTTTCTGTTCGCCCACCCTCCTATACCAGTCTCTTCGAGCTCGTTTCCTGAATATTTTATGATCCCAGGAACCATTCTGACAAATACATCTTTCCTGGACATTGCGACAGAGTGCAGGCGCATCGCCCGACGTACATTCATTGCACACGTATAGTTCCCTACACAGCATCAATAGATTAGAGTTATCCCTTCAACATACCTCCCGGTCTGTCATGACCGGCTGTACATCATCGCCAACCCATTGGGACCTCTGTCGTGCCGACCTCGCTCAGCTCATACTTACCTCTGAAACACATCTCTCCCTCCCATTTTACCCTCCTAGGAATGGCGTTGTAAACATATCCTCAAAAGTGTCCAGATCAGTATTATACAGCTCACACAGTCCGTGTGGCCCACGGCAAGGCACTTTATGTTTTCCGTAGTTAGAACATACAAAGCCTTGCGGACTTTCAGTCCAGTTTCCGGTTTCTTTATCTCTGGTCATACTTAAACCAAGAACTGTTCGTGGTTTTGAATCAGAGTTTTTGCAACTCTTTACCTGTATTTGCCATTTTTTTTGGTTTGATCGTCCGCATACATCATTTTCTTATCAGTCTAAGACTAACCTATTCCCGATTGCTTATCCTCTCTAAGCTGCCTTTTGTACAGCCAATTAATTTTCAATTGCTTGGTCGTTGGGCGACTTTGGTTGCTATCTTGTGCACTAGACAAGGCGCTATTAACAATGTGACTTATAATAAGAACAACAAGGATACTTGATTACCGGTCTACGATATTCAACCACTATTAGTTTATCGATGCGACGATGTCTTGTAGGCTACGCAGTGATTGTACGTAGGCCTAATGAACGATACTTGCAATGTTACACTCGATTAAAAAGGATTTGACAAGATCTTATTTAGTTACTAATCGATAGCACAGTTACGGATTGGTTGGAGCGGTCGGCCCGTAACGTTCATTGTGCGCTGATTGAGCGGGATCAACCCTCGTCAGAGGAGTCACTGTGTATAGGGACTTTGAAGTGTGAGCAAGTTCATTGCACCCAGTTGCTCTGCAGTACAACTGCAATTGCGACGTCAAGGCGTGTGCACTTCTGAGCAAAATATTTTGAAAGAAGGGCGATATCAAATTTCAGAATTACAAGAATTTCAAATTTGCGTATGATAAGCAGATGCGATGGCGCAACAACACTCATATAATTATAATCAATTCATTGTTGAAGCCTATACGATTGGTGTATCTAGTTGCATTCTAGTATCAGTAGCGCATCATCCAACCCAATCAAATATTTATATGGCGCCGTAACAGTAATGTCGTAGACGTTAATCAATGGCCGTTGAGATTGAAATCTCAATAGAAACTCAAAATCCGTTGGCAAAGCCAGGTGGAAATCCGATAGACATGAGAACAGAAGCACTGCAGTGTATGTTCGTATTAGACATGGCGGAGAGAAATGTCTTTAGTCTTGTCACGCCTTCTTCGATATATGAGACCATGTCCCAAAGCGCCACGTTCATATTGGTGATGATGTCTCAACCTGTTTTTACAGGTGGCTATTCCGCGTACAATCCAGGCCATATCCTATGGAAAGACTCGCGCGTCTCAGTTATAGTACAAGTCTGGCTTTCGTTCTGACGTTCAAGGCAATGCTTTCAAGTCTACGGTCTATGTTTGAGGATGAAGATATGTCTAGGTGTAGGCCTACTATTGAAATTCACTGCTACAAGTCAGGTAACGCGTGTTTGGTACATGTATGCTAATCTATACCAATTTTATTGTCAAGATTGCAATTGTGTTCAATCGTTGAGCCGTAACAGACAGCCTGGTGCTGAAACAAGTGGCTAGATTCTCCCGGGTCGCCAGAAATATGACCTTTGAGACAATTCAGGCAGTGTTGGGCACGAAAGCATAACCTCGAGACCAAGACCGAGACCTTGACCGAGAGGTCCAAGACCGAGGGTCCGAGGCCAAGACCAAGACCGATACTCTTTTTTCATAAACAATTCAATTTATTAAGACTCTAAAACGGAATATTACGCTTAAAACATTAATTTTATTGCTGAAGAACACTGATCTTAATAATGGTCCAGAAAATAGTTTTACCGGCCAGTCTGAACTTTTGCGGGTTCAGTCCTAGGCTTCGGCCTGAGAATATCGCACTATGAATTACTTACAGTATACGACTGGTCTATAATAAAACATCTGAACAAGGAGATTAGCGTTCCGTTTGAATGGTGTAGGGCTGTAGCGCTGCTTGTACTCGGAATTATAGGCCTAGGTTAACAGTGACTGCCCGTGGCCTACCACATAATTATTAGATTGTTCCAAAACCTTGAAATTTGTGAAAGCAAATTTTGAAAAGGCTGGTTCCGTTGCAAATGCAAATTTTCCCCCCGTAGTAACATGTATATATAGATGGTGAGCACGTCGTAAATCAATAACAAGCGCATATGGTCTAAACATCTGATGTCTCTAATAATCTAAAATAATCGACAAATATCAAAGAAATTGCTCTGATGTAAACGGCAAATGACCAAGAACGCTGACCTAAGACAGCGATCAATCCCAAGACCGTTCCTTTAAGACCAAGACCAAAACCGACGCAGTCGAGACCAAGACCGATGGTCCAAGACCAAGACCAAAACCAAGACCAATACCGATGCATTCGAGACCGAGACCAAGAATAAGACCGCTGTTTTCCGGTCTCGAGACCGTCTCAAGGCCAAGACCGCGGTCTCGAGAGTCGAGACCACATCTCTGGATCCCGGTCGACGAGAAAGGTCTCTGTCTTTGCGTCAATTGGTCTCAGAAGCAATCAGAAGCCATAATAGCGCATGGTCGGCCAATATCCCTGGGAGGACATAGCGATACGAGAAGGTGTAGAGTGGCGGAAACCTCCAGCCTTACGAGTACAATGGAGGCGATACGAGGACAATAAAATATTTCTGTTGTTTCAGAATTGATTATCTACAATTTTACAATTGACCAAACACCAAAACCAGTGAACGATTTCCAGTCCACAGTGGACTCTATTTAACCGTCGTTTTTGAGGCTCAAGTCCAAACTGTCTGCGTTACAAGGCGAGCATTATAACCTATCGGTTACCGTGTCTAACTATGAATGTCACGTGTCTCACCATAGATGTTACGTGTCTCACCATAGATGTAAAGTGTCTCACCATAAATCTCACGTGTCTCATCATAAATGTCACGTCTCTCACAATGAATGCTACGTGTCTCACCATAAAAGTCACGTGTTTCACCATGAATGTCACGTGTCTTAGCATGAATACCACTTGTACACGCCATCAGAATCTTTACGCTTACTTGGTCATGTATTGTAACGTAGTGATGGTTACATCTTATTGTCTCAAGAATAATTGTTCAGAGATGCGTCGTATATTGCAAGGAGACACGTCTTGGCATCCAGCAGCCATTAGCATGTGGTTCTGCATCAAGGGATACTGGAAAGAGTTGATCGATGTTTAGAAGCATTGACTTTGAAGACCACGTGAGATAGTCTTCCTTTAAACCTCAGCTAAGGACCTGTAAAGAATTCTTCAGAAGCATTTCGATACGAGCTGAGGTTTGTTCTCTGTCCTCAGGGCGCTAAATACGTCAAACATTGAATCAATTTCCATGTATCCTATGTTTCTTCGCTCTTCATTGTATGTATATATGTATGTATGAGTGTGTGCATATATATATATGTATGTATGTATGCATGTATGCGTGTATGCATGTATGTATGTATGTATATATGTATGTATGCATGTATGTATGTATGTGTGTATGTGCGCATGTATGTATATATGTATGTGTGTATGCATGTATGCATGCATGTATGTATGCATGTATGTATGTATGTATTTATGTATGTATGTATGTATTTATGTATGTATTTATGTATGTATGTATGTATTTATATATATATGTATGCATGCATGTATGTATGCTTGTATGTATGCATGTATGTATGTATGCTTGTATGTATGTATGTATGTATGTATGTATTATGCTTGTATGTATGTATGTAGGATAAGAGGGCAGGTACTTATGCATGTATGCATAAGGACAGTTGCTTAATTAAGTACAGCGGCAGACTGTTCCAGGTTCAACATACGAGAAGGCACGACGGGTTCCAGTTGAAGTGCGAATATGTGCCATATGCAGATCTTCATGGGTGGTAGAGCGCAACGATGATCAAGCATCCGTTTATTTGCTAAGTGATTCAGTTGTCTCTTCGCAATAGTCATATTGGCCCATACCTACATACATGTATATATATAATTTATATATATATATTCAATTTATATATATCGAACAGAATCGAGTTTCAACTGTCCACCATTTTAATATCCTTCTTGATGCAGTAATTCGGTCTGCAACCAGAACTGTCAAATCAAGGCAAGATTTCGTCTAACTCAGTGCTGTGTGCATGTAAAGGTGTGTAATTGTGTATCTGCGAGTGTGTGTATGTATGTGTGCTTGTCTGTCTGTGTGTCTGTCTTTCTTCTTTCACTTATCTCTATATCGTTTTGTCTGTAGTAGTGTTTATGTTTGCATGGGTCAAAATTCTCTTTGCAGAAATGTTAAGGCGAACAGTTACATCATCTGTAATTTCTTGTGCTTGTCTCACTGATTGTCTTACTACCTGCTCGTGTGTCCTTCCTGTCTTTCCTCGTGTCAGTGCTCCTGTCGAGAATATTGCACCGAAGAGGGATCCATAAATTAGAACTCCGAGTCGTCAGTAGGTTGCAAATGGTGGGAGAAAGTGCAGATGAATTCGTAGGAGAATGGTACGATGACCATCGCGGATACGGAGGCAGCAATCACGTGGTTCACGAACCGTCAATTCCCCAACCATTGACAGATGGCACTTAGTCAATCAGTTATCAACAAACGTCTCTTAGTCAAACAGCGTTATCGCACTTGGAGCAATCATTTGCATATGTAACACACAAACAGAGGCAGATATATACACGCTGTCATGCATAACTGTCTAACAAATGACGCGTTCAGTTGACAGTCAGTTGACGCTCATTAGCACAGTTTCTTACGTATATATGTAGGCCTATAAAACTTATCATCTGAAAACTTATAATACTCATCATCATTCTCATTTCCATTAGCTTGGAATCTATATTAGTACCTACCCTCTTATCCTACCCGCTATCAACTTTTGCCCTGCTCTACATGAGGTGTTCTGTCAAAGGCTTTGCAGAATCCAGGTGAATCACAATATGCATGTCTTCAACTCTCATAGACCTCATATAAGCTCCAGCAGATTATTTTATTAAACACGAACGGCCTCTGGTAGATCGATATTGACGGTCCTTTATAATATCATGCTCATAGATTTTCCTGCACCAGACATGTCTTCGAAGTGATGAAATAATTATGAACACGTACGGTGTCTTAATTAATATTATCAATTTACATAATATGTCGTTGTAATCGATGCCTTAGGGTGTATTCCCAAGCTCAAATGCGATATAGAAATTGGGTCCCATTGATTACAAATGCGCCAGCACTCGGTAAATGACCCCCGCGGGACTAAATATATAGAGACCGAATTGCAATCGTGACAGAGGTGATTGATAGCAGATGATAACTGAGGGAAGAAAGTACATTTAATGCAACCTAACAATTGCGTCCCAACCAACAGTCAGTTGACAACCCCACCGACTTGACGGAGCAAAAGGAAAGACGGGTCGAGACTGAGGCTAGTACGGGGTATACTACGAGGTCAACTCTATCGGAGGAGCGAGTAGAGGAATCTGCATGGGGCCCAAATATTACGCCAAACAGATTGATCTCAGGGCAAGACCCCGCTGAACCTCGAAGAATTAGAGAGAAGTATTGTATGCGAGCCTGGAGATGGAACCAAGAAATGTCGTCAAACATAGGCTACAGGTAAAAATGCAGAAGGCAGACAATTAGAGACAGATACATAGAAGGTAGAGTGAAACAGACAACGGTATAGACTGTAACAATCTATGAGTCGTTGAGTGGAGACTGTATAAAGATTTGTGTGTGTAGGACTGTGAATTGTGGAGGCAAACCGAACCCCTCGTTGGCCAAAGGTTAGAGGTAGGAAGCCTAGAGAAGAAGCTGGGGAATGAGTGACTGAATTATTGAAAAGGAAGATGGATTCTTGGATGGATGGATGAATGGATGGTTTGTTTTCTTTCAATTTATAAAAATGTAACGCAGTGGGATAAACCCAGCCATTGATAGATAGCTTATAGCTCACAGGCAATAGGCGGAAAGAAATCGAAAGCGCTGTCTATTTCAGGTCATAACCGATAAAATGGACGTCAAGGATGAATTAATCAGTGTTCTGCAGAAGCAGAAACTCGAAGAATCGACCACTTGTTGTATATGTTCGGAGATCTACAAGTGTCCGAAACTGCTTCCATGTGGCCATACATTCTGCATAAACTGTATCCAGGAGACAGGACTCAAGATACACAAAGGACCAGGAGACAAAATGCCTTGTCCGATTTGCCGACAACAGTTCAAAATTCCCTGGGAAGGTTTCACTGGAATGCATCAAAACTTTTATATTGAAGGTTTGATCCGAGTTGCTCAAATTTTGGACCCATCTGTGAGAGAATTAATAGCTTGCGATGCGTGTTTGGAGGAAAAGCAGGAAACTAGTAATGTAGTTCAAAACGCTGATGTGTACTGTAGTGATTGTAAGCAGAAGTTATGCCAAGAATGTTGCAGACACCATAGAAAACTAAAATTGACTGAGAATCATAGACTATTATCAATTAATGAACAACGAACAACTGGTGAAGACCTAATTCAGAATTTGGTTCCAATTGTTTGTGAATTACACAATGAGGAGGATATCAAGATATACTGACGAGTATGTAAAACGTGCCTATGTGCTATTTGCTTCACTAATGATCACGAAGGTCACAAGGGAACTCACGTCATCAAAGCTGTTGATGAATTTCGAGTGGAGATTGCAAGCAATATTGAAAAAGTGAAGACCTTTATTTGTCAAGCTAAGATGAATAATCAGAAATCAATAAGTCGAGACAAGAAATTGGTAAGCTTGAAAAGTTAAATAATCTGCAGACGAGATTATCTGAAACAGGTTGTAGATAAACAGGCAGAGGAACTTTCAGAAGAGTTGTCAACAGCAGGGCATAATGAAAGAAATTCGTATCGAAACAGATGACATTGATGCACAGCTGACGAGATTGGAAAGCTAAAAATCGAACTGTGAGAAAATAACGACTAAAGCATCTGCTTGCGACATCTGTCGGTCGATTGATGATTTTGTCTGCCATAATGAACGAGCTACAAGAAGAAATTATATATCTCACTGACCGACAACTGAAGCCATTTTCCATATGTTTCATAGAATCAGAGTTCGAGAATGATGATGAACAAAATACGATTGGACAACTAAAAGATGATTATGAAGACATATACCTAAAACGAAGTTTTTTCATTAACATAATTATGTACTGTAGGTCAAATTATACATAATTTATCTGAACATTTCAACGTGGATCTTCATTCATAATAAAGACATTTGAAGTTCTTTTCAATCAATCAACGAAATTCGTTTGGCAAATAAGACCTATTAGAAACAATTAACATAGGTTCCTGAAAAAAATTAATGATATATCTATGACTAGTTTTAAAAATAAAGAGATAGTCATGTATGTGATTGAGTTAGCAGGCTGAGATAAGCAGCATTTTGTCAGTGATGACCCCGTTGCTTATCTGGAGACTTCGCGTATTTATTGTCAAACATAGGTCGATCACATAGAGACGACTGGATAAATAGCATGTCTCCGTAGAATAAGAACAATGATGACGCGTGATATGCAGTTTTTTAAAGGTTACGATGATGTTGTCTATATTTGCAGTTTTGTATGATTAGTGAATTGTTGTTTTCATGCTGTCTCTACCACATGAAGGAATAGACATCACGACTTTTTTGAGAAAGGTATAGAGAACCTACACGCTCATCCGGTATGCAAGAAATTCTTGGGTATACTCTTGTGGAACTCGATAGAAACACTTCCGTGGTGTTTATTCCATGCGTTGATATTGACGAAGATATTTTGGACTTGTGAACTTCTCAGCAGATCCTGAGTTTGAGAGTTTAAAGAGTTCGGTTGAGCTAATGGCTGAGTCTAATAACGTCGAGCTACGTTTCAAGAGTCAGCAAAGAGTTTGCAAGATAGTTGGTTCATGCGGGAAGATTAATAGAGCGAAAGAGATGCTTCTTGGTATGATTGCTTCCAAAACTAATCAGCGAAATATGGGCCTAGCTGAAACGAAGATAACAGAACGATGGAAGGCTAAAATGACAGACGCCACAAAAGATCAGACGCCGATAAGAAGTGTTGAGACGGCTGCAATTTCCGCTCAACATCCTGAAGACTCAATCTTTAGGATTATTTCTGAGACCAATGACTCATTGCTGCTTTCTGCTTCTGACACAATAAAGGTTGAAATGAAACGTGACGATGTGACCCGATGACGTGATGTGGATGTTGTGGTTAACTGTGTTAATCTCCACCTGGACGTCGATGGTTCACTGGCCCATCAGATCGTAGAGAAACTGGACCTCATGTTTTGGAAGAGCTGCTCAGTCATGAGAACCAACTGACTTTCAATCTTAACACTGGATGTCTGGTCCATACAAGCGCAGGCCAACTAAGAGGCGTTAAGGCCATCATACACGTCGTGCGACCTCAATTTCGCGAGAATCTTCTCAACGATGAGATGTCGACTGATGCTCTTAGAACTCTTTTCGTCAACTGCTTTAACTGCGTCAACGACGAACTTAAACTGAAGTCCATCTGCCTGTCTCCAATTGGCTTCAGTAAGCAAAAAATATATCAATAAAACGTCTATATGTGTGGTAAGGTGGGTTGCTAAGCAATGGCTTAGCATTTACAGGTAGAACAAGGCGTATTTTCAGTTAATAGAATCAGACGTCAACTACTCATAACTAAATGTATATGATTGTAATTAAGTTGGCCCAGTAGGTTTAAAAAATAATTACAATGTCAACTTACCAATTTAATACAACAAATGCATTACCCAACTTACCTGCATCATATGGTCTGTGTCTAGTAACTGGAGGGTTACAAAATTGAATCTGCCTCAAGGCACCACATTTAGCGACCAAGGCCAAGTTGCTCGTTCAGGAGTGCTTGCGAGGACGGCACAGGTAGCCACCACACTCAGTCCATCCCTGGGTGGCATAAAATTCAATGGACCTACCTTCGGGTCGTCGTCGTCGTCATCATCATCACCATCATCATCATCATCTTCATCATCATCATCATCATCATCATCATCATCATCATCATCATCATCGTCATCATCATCGTCATCGTCATCGTCATCGTCGTCGTCGTCGTCGTCGTCGTCATCGTCGTCGTCGTCGTCGTCATCATCGTCATCATCATCATCATCATATTATTGTAAGCTGTACGGTCATTGTTTTAAGGTTGCGCAGTTGTAATAATTAATATGCTGCGGAAGTTCCTTAAAAAACAATCGGACCGGAAGCGTGTATTGATAGATGAACCCATCAAGATACTTTACATGTTGATTGCATCAGTGTTGGGCACGAGACCAAAACCTCGAGACCAGGACCGCAAGACCGAGAGGTCCAAGACCAAGACCGATGGTCCGAGACCAAGACCAAGACCGCAGTTTTTCGGTCTCTACACCGTCTCCAGACCAAGACCGCGGTCTCGAGACCACATCCCTTGATTGCATTACCGGAAGTTGCAACAGCAACCCGATTATTTTACGCAAAATGTCACATTTGAGCGTATTAAAAGAGCCTCGAACGTCAGTCTCTCTATAGGGCTCTCCTTTATAACCAATCACAATTTAAAAGCTGCAGTGTTGTGTTACATCGGATGGCAGTATGTAGGCCTATATATTACGAAGAATAACACAAATCGTAGATTAATTTTAGGTATACATGCAGACGGAAAAGTGATGTCTGTTTATCGTAGGTTTCTTTGGAGCCCAGATGGTCGTCGATAGCTTTATGGATGCTGTCGAGGAGTTCGCATCAACTGTTGCCTATGGCAACCATCGTTTTCAACATCTCAACTACATCTAACTCATCAGCAACGAATATTACTGTGCAGAACAACTGAGCTTTTGCATCAAACAACGCTTGGGTGTAAGCTTATATTGATATCCTTGCATACGGCCCAACGTGCTCCTATATACAATGCAATAATATAACCGTAATTTGATAATGCCCTCCTGACAGAAAGCCCAGAAGTGCACCTTGAACCCGGGCAACCATTAAGGCAGACTGAAAAAGGTAGGTTTTCAGGTTTTTCATCGAAAGACGCTGAGAGAGTTCGCATTCTATAAAATTCCTGATTTTCACGTACCGTGCTTACATAGTGTTTACTATTGATAGAATTTTGTTTGACTGCAACGTAAAGAGAGACCAATGAGGCAAATGTGAGGAGAAATGAACCTTCATGGAGTGGGATACAAATTGTCTGAACAAACGTAGGCCTATTCTTTCAGAAAATGTTAGATTATTTTGTGTTTTAGGAAGTGATAATCCAAAGGTGGGATGGAGTGTCAGATGAGAGTTCAAGTGTTCAAATTTCTGCCAGGACATAAATTATGTCTCGAGATTTCGGTTTGGTAAAAATGAGTACATTGTAGGGGTCTGCGGGCATCCGAACCACGGGTATGCCCGTACCTGCGGGTACGGATAGTGTACGGGTACTTATTTTACGGGTTGGGTCAGGCACGGGTAGAGTGATCACGGGTACTGGTGTACCCGTGTAGGTGTATCTTGCATCATCAAAGAATTGATTGCTATCGGTACATCCGAAATCTAGATACCATATGCCAGCGCCGTTCTCTTCGTATGTTTATTAAGCTCTGTTTTCTCATTCCTTTTCCTCCTCCTTCTTCTGCTCCTTCTATTGATCCTCTTCCACCCTATATCCCCTTCTTCACCTCTTTATTTTCCTGGTAGATAGCAAGGCTATGAGAAGGCATGCTAATGACTTCGCGGGTACGGGTATGCCCGCGGGTACGGATCGGTTCGGGTAGTTATTTTGAGTACGGGTCGGGTACGGGTAACGGTCCTGTGTTACGGGTACGGGTCGGGTAGCCAACACTTACTACTCGCAGACCTCTGATGGTTAGATGATAAGATCTAAGCGCCCTTGTGGCGTCATGGCTGCGTTGTCGCGCTGTAGAAAATGTCCTCTTAATGATAATGGCTGGATTTATGGATGATTGGATGGATGGATGGTTAAATGAATGGTTGGATAGACTGACGGATGGATGAATGAGTGGACGGATGGTTTGATGGATGGATTGATTGATCGATGGATATATGGTTAGATAGATGGATAGTTGGTTAGATGGATTGATTGATTGATGGATGGACATATGGTTAGGTGGATGGGTAGATGGATGGATAGACTGATGGTTAGATGGATGGTTGGTTGGATGGATGGATGGATGAATGGATGGATGGATGGCTGTCTGGCCGGCTGGATGGATGGAGGGATGGATGTATGGACGGACAGACGGACGGATGGATGGATGGATGGTTGGATGAATGGATCAATGAATGACTGGATCGATCGATTGATCGGTGAATCGAAAAGTCGATAGTCAAATGGATTTGATAAATTGCACTTTTCCTCTTCGCAACTGATTCGTTGTAGAGAACTCGATGCGTGACCTAACTCACCGTTCACCAAAGACGACGAGACATGTCTTGCCAATTCCCTCTCCAACCATCGCCATTGGCCTTCGATCTCTCTTCCGCATTCATCAATGTACTCACCACTCATTCTCTCTACCGTAAGGGCCCATCCACATATTACGTACGCAAAAAAAATCGGATTTTCGGACCCCCTCCCCATGTTGCACCGCGTACATTTCGTGAACCCCTCCCCGATGCGTACATACATTTGAGCTCTACCCCCTCTTCCCCCATTGCAAAGGTTAAATAGTTAAAAACATCTATAAGACATCGATTTTACCACAGGCTATTTATATTTGTTAAGCTTCATGTTTACCAGCATAAATGTGTTAACTTATGAAGAAATAAAACACTAACAACACTTGCATTTGAAACCGTTTTAATGCTACATAAAATTGATTAAGAAGGAACATAGTCTGTGATTGGGTTTACAGTTCTTATTTTCATATTCTGTACTGTGGTCGTCACAATTAGACAATTATATTACACGTATGTACATATTTTCGGGACCCCACTCCCCACCATACGCACCCGAACGAAAAATGGCCGAAATTTGAAACCCCATACCCTCGCTGCGTACGTAATATGTGGACGGCTCCTAAGATATATTTTGCGCTCCATAATCGCTTAAAATTGGGCTAAACTGAATGAATGCGCTGACCTTCAAAGTTCAAGCCCCTTTTGGTTTACCAGAAATGAAAATGAAGACAAGCGAAGGAAGGGAACAAAAGTAGGGAAAATAAAGGAAAGACGATGCTAACGAAAAGGGAAGCCTTAGATGAAAAGAGGAAGGAAAGAACGAAGGAAGAAGCAAAGAGAAGAAGGAATGACAGAAGGTAGAAATGATGCAGGGAAGGAAGTGGAATTAACTAAGAGAGGATGGAAGAATGGAGAGAATTCAGAAAATAGGGAAGGAAGGAAATGCAGGAAGAAAGGAGAACATGGAGAATGACAAAAGGATATTGGCAATATTGTCTAATCAACTCCGCAATGTCGCTATCAGATATCCATACGAGACGTTTATTGATGGACGTCTCTCGAGACAAACTTATAAAAAGTTCTTTACCCTCGATGGGTTACAAAGCTGAAAGTGAGACAGATGTTGGTGTATAATCGACTAATCGAGGCCAAGTAGACGAGGTTTCAACATAGACTTAAATGACCCACGAGAACTCATATAAATTTTGATGTTTGAGAAAACTGTAGAGAACTCAAAGAGCTACAAAGAACTCGTAGAACAACATGGAGATCAGAGAATTGAAGTGAATTGAGAAAGCTAACGAGAATCCAGATAACTTGAGGGAACTCGGAGAACCATAGAGAACCCAGAAAGCTGAGATGAACTGAGAGAACTAACTCAGTGAATTACAACGAACTCATAGTACAACTGAAAACTCAAAGAACTGCAGTGAATTGAGAGAACTATAGAGAACTCAGAAAACTACAAAGAACTCATTGAACAGCAGATAACTCAAAGAATCGAAGTGAACTGATCTACTTTGATTAGGCAGAACCTATATGGTACTTTTGAGAACTGCATAGATCGTAGATCACATGCATCATTAGAAATATTGGCCGTCGTCGTCTTGGGTCCATGACCAAGTAGGGGGGAAGGTAATGGCTGTAGCTCGAGCTCTCTGACAGTCTCTGTATCCGCGAAGTTTATTTACTGCCGAGCTTATTCGTTCTGTCGTACAACTGTCCGTTGCCTACGCCACTTCCTTTCGTTGCCTTGTTCGTCGCCTTGTCCGTATCGACCCAGGAGGAATAGGATCCGGTCTTTGTGTCTTGTCGATCCCGTCAAGACTGTGAATGAATACCGTCTCAAACTCGGCTGCTTTGAAAGCCTAGTCTCCGCAGACATTAAGTCACAACCAAAGGCCAATCTATCAACGCATCATGTTTCTCTCATTTCGACTTTTCCATTCATCACCCGATGTCACATTTATAATAGAAACCTCTTACGCATAACAACTGAGCCTATACCTATTGTTGAGGCTGCTCCCAACGCACGGGGTTTGTTGGTTGGAGTGTAGATACGAGTGCGAGTGAACACAGCTCTTATTGTTCGAGAACTTAGACATTATTTTTACTATAGTCACTGATTTTAATCAGGTATAAATGTGCCTCATAAATAACGAGTCTCACGATTTCAACCCTAGTCCATAGGCTATCAATGTTTCTCTAGCACAGCGATTTGTGGTTGATCTGCCTCATTTTCTGGTATCTCTGACAGCCGAATTCTCCCCAACAGCATGGAATCTTTGAACGACCCCTCTCACTTCAGACACGCTGCAGCGCTCGCGAAAGACGCTGGTGGCCTACGCTTACCCTTTGAACAGCGCTTTAGACATGTTGGATTCCACCCTTACACTCTATTATTCAGACCATACATATGCATTATAATATATATATATGACATATTAATATATTATTACACATTTATGCTTAGAGTGATATATATATACACACACGTCTATCAGTCTACCTTAAACGCCAAAAGTCGTCTTGTTTTGGGCGAGGGAGAGAAAAAGCAATTTGCGACGTCCCACTTTCTTGGCATTGGCATTGGGTTGGCTCGGGGCAGATGCCCCTGGGGAAGAGACTGGGCCAAAGAGAACAGCGCGTGTCATTTATCTCCTCCAGTCGACAACCTACAGCTGTCACTACATTTGCCAGTTCCAACGGAAGAGCTGCCTCTGAAATTGCCAATCATCGCAGCAGCGTCGCCTCCAGGTGAGCCAGATGTTACAAGGACGGACTGGAGGTCGTCTCAGTGTCAGATGCGGCGGCCGAGTAATTAGGAGACGAACCGCATTAGCCGTGAGGAAAGGATATTTATGTTTTGTGACGCCTGTACAAGGACCGAGTTCCTTTCGGAACCAGACCGAGACGCTTATTTGACCTTGGCTGCGAAGAGAGCATGTCAAATGATGCAGCCTTGCAAAATAAGTCGCACTTATATGAGCGATAAACACCTCTCGTGGAGCGGAAACTTCCGACCACTATACAAGACACAGAACGATGTGATCAATTACGATAAAGATGATGACAAGGAAGAGGCGAAAGGAAAGGGGAAACAGGAGGTGGAGGAAGAAGAAAAGGAGGAGACGAAGGAAGAAGAAAAGGAGGAGAAGGAGGAAGAAGAGGAGGAGGTGGAGGAGGAGGAGGAAGAGAGAGGAAGAGACGGAGGAAGAGAAGAGACAGATTACGAGGACAAAGAATAGGAGAAGAAGGAGGAAGAGGAGGAGGCAGAGGAAGGAGAGAAGGAGGAAGAGGAGAGCTATTATAGTAGTGTTAATGATGTCATTAGCAAAGACATGACGATTATAACTAGACAAATTCTGATCTCTATGCAACACGTGACGCGAGTAGATCAGTGGCTACCACGCGTTAACCTGATTTGATGTTCAATGTAATTACCATTAATAATTTCACCAACAATCAAAAACAATGCACAGTAAGCTGGAAGAGTTATCAACAGCGAGCTCACGCACACACTTACAGCTCAACCAATTTCTTATACATGTAGGTGAGAACATAAATATTATATTATATAGGTTCTGGGATCACATAAATCAAGTGGATGATGCTGACGATAATGATGATAATGATGACGACGACGACGATCGACGACTATGATGATGATGACGTCCTGGAGCGGGCGGCTCATTATTACTGCACAGTGGAATCGATGACGCTTATAATTGAATGGCCACCAAACGAGTGAATGTTTAGCCTTTGAGACAAGAGAACCATTTTTATGAAAAACGAGACCCTCATGGCCACCAAAAGAGTCTTCGTGGTGAAAATATAAAGAAAATGAAAGCAGGAAAGAACCGATACGGTCAAAAAAGAGCCATCAGGTCAAAATGAAAAACACCAAATGATGGCAGTTGAATAATTATGCATGAGTATAAATTATTTATCTAGATAAATATAATGAATAAATCTATTGATTAATAATGATTATGTTCATGTTATGAAAGATCTAATATAAACCTCTCAATCGCCTAATCAGCAACCTGTCAGAAACGGAATCTATGATAAGAAAAAGGAATGAAAATATAGCGGATTGCAAACTTTAAACGATAATTAACTGAAATACGTCACAAACTTTAAAGATGCAAATGCCTATGTTGCTATAAGATGTCGTTAAACCTTGGAATACATAGACCTATAGAGATGATAACGAACACGATGATGATGATCATTACGGCCATTACCATTGTTACGGTTACACTTATTTTAAAAATGACGTACTGTTGAACATTATGTCATTTAAATAGAACATCATATCCCTGTGAACAGAACACCATGTCCTTTGATTAGAACACCATGTTCTTTGATTAGAACATCATGTCCTTTGATTAGAACATCATGTTCCTTAACTAGAACATCATGTCTTTTGAATAGAGCACTATATTCCTCGAACATTTCATTTTAATAGAACATCGACTCCTTTGAACAGAACATTATGTTCCTCGAATGAATCATCATTTCCTTTGAATAGAACATCGTCTTCTTTGAATAAAACATCATATTCCTCGAATGAAACATTAATTCTTTTGAATAGAATATCGTCTCATTTGAATACAAAATTATGTCTTTTGAATGGACACATCATGACCTTTGAATAGAGAGAGTATCACGTCCTCTCTATGAAACATCATATTCTCTGAATATCTAAATCCGTTGTCTTGCGCCACCCCGCGTCCATTTCATTTGCACAAAAGACATTTGAACAGAAGGACCTTTGAACTAAATTGCCCTTGTAGTGCATAGCTATCATATCTATCACTTCGCAAGCCATTTCTCATCATTTTGCATTTATTAAGCTCCTCTGACTATCGACCAACTGCACCAATCGATGGCGTTGGCCAACTGTGAGCGAAGGACGAAGGAACGAAGGTGAATTCCTACACAGTAACAGTCTCAGATGATACTCAAACCCCTGGACTCCTCGTTTCAAGCTTTAACCAACCGACTACCGCGCTAGATCCAGTTGACAATTTCCGCGCGAACGCTATCTGTTCCCTTCTCACCCACTACCTCCCTATACCCTGCATCTGCCCACCCCCAAAACACCCCCGATGACCTGATGACCCCTTCACCTCGAGGGTCTCGCACATAGAGCCCCACGGTCTGTTGACTTCCTCTTGTCCGATTCGGTGGTCACGTGCCGACAGTAAATAAGTATGAAATGCGTCTGATCGTGACCGTCCATGCGCGCAATTACTGTGTAACTATAATTTCCCTTGCCTGCCCCATCCGCCCGACCGACCGCCCATGAGGGAGCGAGGGTCGCCGCCTCTCCCTCCATCAACCGCCCCCTAACCTTGCCAAGCGTCGCTGCTACCTTATCGCTGACGGACTCGTCGGACTTTCAATCATTGGAGCCGGTGCTGCTTGAAGTAATTCTAGCGCCGTGACTGACTCTCGCAGGAAATGCGCTATATAACCATCGCAATGATCATCGATGCGCATACGATGCTTATAATAACTGCGAACGCTCGAACGAACACCGTTTGCATACAAGAGGCAAACGCTGACGTTGGTCACATCCTTCGCAGGCTCAACTCCTTGTTTGTCGTTTAGGCATGTGTTATCAGTCTTTCCTAGGAATAATACGTTCGTATATATGTCCAGTTGTTGTTGTTGATGACTTTTTAACGACAACGTTCCATGTCGAAGATCATTTGGTGTCGTCCTCCTCTTTTCTTCTGGCTTGGGACTGGCACTGTCAAAGTCCAGTCAGTGGCGGAGTTGCATATGTCTATTAAAACGGTCTCTTGTTTATACGGCGTAAGTTAAGTGCAAAGCAATGTCAAGTCTTACCATTTCTAGGTGTTGTAAACCTTCTTACATGCACATTTTAAAAATCAAATTTGTAATCTTCACAAGATGTGATTTAGCGTAAATAATAGCGTAATAATAACGTAGTTAATCTCATAGTAAATAATAGACTAAAAATATTGGCCATCAATTTAATCGAGTCATGTATGAAATCAAAGTGCAATAAAAAATAACAGTTTATTTTAACAATCTGAATCAATCCAGAGCAGCTTTTTTATTCAAGCAATACAGAATACAATAGGGTTTAGGCTTTCGTGCTTTGAAAGTGCCTTGGTTTATCTCACATCCAAACTCCTTTTCACGACTCGGTTCGATGAGTGACGACTCGAAGGGCATATCGCTACTGTTTGTCACTCTGTTTCGTAATTTGGCTCAGTAGTTATATTTGTTGCTACCTAGTGCATTTAATCTATATACACCTCTAATCACATCAAATCAACCAATAATTTGGTTATAGTCGCCTCGTACATAACCTAACTCATAAACAGGCAAAAAACCTAACCACATGTGGCTGTTTTGCCCTGGGGCAAGCTAGTATCAAATAAATCTAGGGTTCTGGCGTTGCAAAAGCCACCTACCGTGTGCAGACCTAGGGTTTGATTAGAAGATCCAGCTATAGGTCAAATGTCACGGGAATTTCCAAAAGTTTTGATGACTCATCAGTTTCGATGATGAGTCATTATTGAACAAAAAGGAAAAAAATATTTTCTTGCGTATATAAAATGAAAGAAAATATTTTTCCCTTTTTCCACTTAAAGAAATGTCACCACAATATAAAATGGAATACTCGAAGAAAACTGTTATTGAATTAAGAAAAATTGCCAAACAGAGCGATTTGGTTGGTTATACACGACTACGAAAAGCGGATTTGATTAGTAAAATTGAAGCCCACAGCGCCCCCTCAATCTCAACCAATGCTAGTTTGCTTGATGCACCCGTTCCTGACATTGGAATCCCAACTCTCGAACCCGTACCAGCCACGACAGTACGAAAAATATTCGTTAAGACTAAATCAGCGATTAATAAATTCGCAAGGTGGATTGAAAATTATATACCTAAAGAACCAAAGAAAATATTGAATGAGAAGTTAGAAGCACTGAAAACCAAAGTGAATTCTATATTCGGTAAAATTCCTATGAAAACACGCGAAATAAAAGAGACGGCTACAGCTATCAAGGGCTTTAAGAAACAAAACACGGTCGAAGGCGCAAGCGGAATTGACGCCACATCTTTTCTCAAAGCAGCTCAACCACAACTGGAAGACCTTTTGTCTAGAAATCACCAGACTAATGTAAATTTTGTCCTTACCTGCACAATGGAGCGTGTAGATATGAAATCCGGACAAGTAGATACCAAGGATTTTCCATTTGTCTCAATGACCGAAGTTATTTTAAACTCTACCAACCCGAGCGAAATATTTAATAATACGTAAGATAAAACCCTAGAGTCTATGGCAGCCTTGCAGATGCAAGGTAGTAACTGGAGACTTAGAGCGGTTCAAAAATTAGACATCAACACAGTTGTTTATAAACCGCTGAAAGGCAGTTCTTACATTCCACTACCGAAATGTTTAGCGAGTAAAATGGGTATTATTAATATGAAGAACGAAGACGAGGACTGCTTCAAGTGGTGTGTAACGAGAGCCTTAAATCCGGTTGACCGCAATCCAGAAAGAATTACGAAAGAATTAATCAAGCAGTCTGAAGAACTTGATTGGTCTTGCATAGAATTCCCAATAGCAGCGGATGCTAATGTGATAAGTAAGTTTGAGAGAAATAATAAAATTAGTATTAATATCTTCGGTTATGAGAACTTGTTTACCTATTCCCACTATATTTATCAAAGCATGAGAGTAATAGGTGTGTAGATCTATTACTCATTTCTGATGGAGAAAAGAAGCATTATTGTTGGATAAAGAACTTTAACAGATTGATGGCGGCTCATAGAGAAAATTCATGCACTTCGATGCACTATTGTAAAAGACGCTTGATTGAATTCAGTAAAATAGATTCGCTACACAAGCACTCCGAATACTGTTCCCAACACGACGCTCAAAAGGTAGAACTTCCAGAACCAGGAACTATGTTGAGTTTCAAACATTATTATAGAAAGATGAGAGTCCCATTTGTCGTGTTTGCCGATTTTGAGTCATTCATAAAACCTATAGACACTTGTCAACCAGATCCCAGCATGTCTTACACCAACAAATATAAAAAACACGTCCCAAGTTCTTTCTGCTATTATATAAAATGTTCTAACGATGATCTATATTCGCAAGCTCCCGAAACGTTTAGAGCGAAGACGATGATGTGGCTCAGATATTTATAGACACTCTTATAGACAATATAAAAGATATTTATAATCGATTTAAATTTCCAAAAAAATTGATATTCAGAAAGAAAGATCAGGCTCTATACAACTCGGCTACAGTTTGTCACATATGCGAAGGTGCACTAGGTGATGATCGAGTTAGAGACCATTGCCATTTAACTGGAAAATACAGAGGCGCCGCTCATAAAATATGTAATCTAAATTATAAAGTCCCCAAGTTTTTCCCAGTATTGTTACATAATCTATCCGGTTATGACAGCCATCTATTCGTAAAGAAATAACGAGGTGATGATAACGAAAAAATTAACTGCATCCCTAGCAACGAAGAAAAATATATCTCATTTAGCAGAGAGGTTGTAGTCTATAAATTTGTAAATAAAGAAAATAAGGAAGTAGAGGTTAAACGCGAATTACGTTTCATCGATAGTTTTAGATTCATGGCATCGAGTCTTGACGCTTTATCGAGGAACCTGAGCAAAGATCAGTGTAAGAATATAAGCAAACACTATTCTGGTAATCAGCTCGAACTCTTGCTTAGAAAAGGGGCGTATCCTTACGATCACGTTAATTCCATCGACCGCTTGAAAGAAACAGAACTACTACCAAAATCAGCGTTCTATTCGAGACTTAACGACTCGGGTATAAGTAACGAAGACTACAACCATGCACAGATGGTATGGAAAGAATTCGGATTCAAGACGTTGAGAGAATACCACGATTTATATAACGTGAGTGATGTTCTCCTGCTCGCTGATGTATTTGAGAATTTTAGAGATGTATGCAGTGAGAACTATGGCCTAGATCCCGTCTGGTATTATACTTCGCCAGGTCTTGCTTGGGACGCCGCATTAAAGTTTACTAGAGTACAGCTGGAGTTGCTGAGCGACTATGATATGATACTAATGGTCAAGCATGGAATAAGAGGTGGTGTTAGCATCATTTTGCACCGTTATTGCCAGGCAAACAATAAGTACATGTCTATGTTTGACAGCAGCAAACCTTCATCGTTCCTAACCTATTTAGACGCCAACAACCTGTACGGGTGGGCGATGTGTAAAAATCTACCAACTCACGGGTTCCAGTGGATGGGTAATGATGAGCTAAACGATTGGAGATCAATACCGTGTATATTAGAAGTCGACTTGGAATATCCGAAAGATTTGCACGATCTCCACAACGACTATCCTCTTGCCCCTGAGAATATTACACCTGAATCTTCAACTGTACCTAAACTCATTCCGAACTTGAACGATAATGTAAAACACAAAGTCCATTACGAAAATTTAAAGCTGTATGAAAGCTTAGGCTTGAAGATAACGAAAATTCATCGTGGAATTAAATTTGAAGAAAGTGCCTTGCTGAAAAGTATATCGATCTAAATACCAACCTGAGGACGAAAGCCACCAACGATTTCGAGAAAGACTTTTTTAAACTAATGAACAATAGTGTCTTTGGTAAGACATGCGAGAATATAGAGAATCGAGTAGACATAAAACTGGTTTCCAGCGAGAAGCAAGCCCTAAAACTAGCCACAAGAACAAATTACGACACTCGAACTATTTTTGACGAAAACCTAATTGCCATTCACATGAAACGGACGAAGCTATATTATAACAAACCTATATATCTTGGCATGTGTATTTTAGACTTGAGTAAGACTATAATGTACGATTTTCATTATAATTACATCAAGAAAAAGTATGAAGATAGAGCAAAGTTACTTTTTACAGATACAGATTCTTTAGCCTATGAAATTAAGACCGAAGACTTCTACGCTGATATAGTTCCCGACATTAGTAGTAGGTTCGACACTAGCGACTATCCTTAAGACCACCCCTCTGGTATAGAAACAGGCATCAATAAAAAGGTCATTGGCATGTTCAAAGATGAAGCAGCTGGTAAACAGATCGAAGAGTTTGTAGGTTTAAGATCGAAACTGTATTCGTACAAGATGGCCGGAGTAGACCACAAGAAATGTAAAGGCGTGAAGAAGAATGTCGTCAAGAAATCTATCACTCGCGAAGACTACAAAGATTGCTTATTCACCAAGAGAGAACAATTGAGAAAGATGAATGTCATTCGATCGCATCTTCACGATATCTACACCGAAGAAGTTAACAAGGTAGCTCTTTCAGCCGATGATGACAAACGAGTGATTCAGCAAGATGGCATCCACACTTTAGCATATTGACATTATTCTCTAATATAATATGGACACTAAACAAATCGATGTTGAAGGTGTAACGCTACCTAATATTGCTTTGTCGAATGTGGATCTAATCGAAGCAGCGAGGAAACTAAATATAAATAATGTCAGACGAGTATTTCTAAGAGACGAGCTGCCGAAGAAACCAAGAACGAGCGAGTGTGGTATCGAATCTGGACGATTCTGATGGTAAGGGAACACATTGGACGTGTTGGATCAAGCGCGCTAATGATAAAATTTATTTCGACAGCTACGGACTTCCTCCTCCTACGGAATTGATAAAATATCTACAAAGACCGCTGCTTTACAACAGTGAGCGAATACAACCAGACGGTCAAGTGTATTGCGGTCATTTATGTCTGTATGTATTGAAGAAGACGATCAACGATGGTTGTAAATTTCAAGAGGTCATAAACGAATTGCATTAAATAACATCGCCTATTTAAAAATATGCCTGTTGATAAATTTGGACGAACTGATACTGCATCAGTTGAATGAATTGTGTCTGGAGGTGTTACTCTATCGCAAGCGAGTAATACCTCTCTAAAACGAGATGGAACGAACGAAATGGATGGTGATTTGAACATGAGTGGAAATTTGATAAAAGGTCTACCGACTGACATTCATCCACCAGTCTTAGCCAGCCAGGCTGCGAACTTCGGACAAGTCAAAGCCTTAGTCAACCAAGCGATAACGAATAATTCTGCCAGCGATTGCCTGAGAGTGTTCGTGACAGCGGCTCCAACCATGACTTCTGATACAACGATAATAAACGGTTTAACTTACGAAGCTAGTGCTAGCGATTATTGCAGTGTGCCTGGGCAAGACTTCGGTCCGTGGAGGGCTTTTCAAAACGCTTCTCACTACCCCGACATTTGAGTCTCCGAAACAACCGCTAATGTTTGGATTCAGATGAAGTACCCCATTCCTCTGTCAATGTCGGGATTTTACATCATCGCAGGCCGTTCTAATAGGGAATATATTGCTAGTTGGAAAGTCCAAGCTAGTAACGATGGAATAGTATTTACAGATATTCACGCCCCTCAAACGGATGTCCTCCGATTTGGGTTTATGAAGGAGTTTACATTTCCCCCTTCAACTAATTACACGTATTGGAGATTTCATATTATATCCACGAGTCCTAGTGCTTAAACAGCTGCCGTCTGCATGCTAAAGTGGAAACCAACGCTGAACGATCTCACAGGAGGAAGAAAATGTTACGTCGGTTACGTGCCGAGGTTAACTTCGGACACTAGTAATTATGGGTTTCAAGCGAACGCCAGTGCTTCATCTCCGCATAACAAAGCCTTTCATGCATTCAAAGATGAAGGAGAATGGGTATCTGAGATTAGCGCAATCACGGAACCGTGGATATCTATCATGTGCCCAGCCGCAGTAAGAATCTGTAAGATCGGTTTGAGGCGGAGAAAATAAGCAACGAAAGGATTTCCAACTGGAGAATAATCGCAAACAATTATGAAGGACAAGAGGTTATTATGTACACTGCACCTAATCCTACTTATTTAGGAAATACTTACCAAGAATTCTTAATAGATTCAGTTGGAAAATATCAGACCTATAGGTTAGAATGCCACGAGGCTGAACCGGGAAGCCAGGATTAAGTGTGATGCAGTTATTCGTGTATGATGATTAAAATAAGAAATTATTTTCATATTTTAGCTTAAGAAAATATTTTCTATATAAAAAGGAAAATGATTGTCACACACGAAACGTTTAATCCAGATAAAATGATCTTTAAAGTCGCGAATAAGACGAACAACTTTGGTCAACGAACTCAAATTAAATATAAATACCCGAACGGTGATGAAGGCGATTTTCATATCCAAACTCCAGCATTAAAAAGTTGGGGCATATCACCAGATTATGGTTTTGGTAAAACCGATGGTCCTATTGTTGGTTACAGTATACCAGTAATGATGTATAATGAGTCAACTGATGAAGAGTTGGTGACTATCGGCTTGTTTAAAAGGATTTTAGAACGCTTTCAAGAGTTTCTGCTCGATCCTAATACAAAGGAGGCCTCGAATAAGAAATACGAAGATTCGCAGGTTAGACAAATGTCTATCTTTTATCAAAAAAGGAAGACGAACCGCTAAAGATGTACCCGAAATTATTAACTGCGTATGGATCAGCGGATATAACAGCCGTATTTTATTATACAGATGATAATCCAATCGACTCTCTAACGTTAATATCCACTTCATGCAGTGTTGTGTTAGAGTTAACATGTAGTATATTCATTGGAAAAAAACCATCAGTTCAATTAAGAGTAGAAGATGCTGTATTAGTAGAAAAAACTTAAGTGCGAAAGCGAGTGCGTCGCTTGTTTGTTGAGTAGTCAAATATTGATTGCTAATCAAGATTAACAGTCTTATGATTATTCTCATTGAAAATTTAAATTACAAGTTCAGCAACTTCGTTTTCTCCAGATACTACGATGTACGATGTGCTGTAACCCGGTTCCGTTTCCATCCTCGTTTTCATGAAAGTAAATGTCTTGTTCTCTTTGTTCGTTTGCAACTTATCGAGCAATGGCGCCTCGAGTACGCTCATGTAATATTCTACCTCATCCGGCGCTACTACCGTAATCAGGTAAAAATATCCTACTGTGCCATATAAATATTGCTTCGTTTTAACAGTATAAACTACATCTTCTTCCAAAGTTTCTAAATCTAAATATTTACGAGTCCCCATATTTTATTTAACCGGGATAAAACTTTATGTTAATATCTTAGTCTCGTATCTATTTCTCCATACTTTACCGTTGGAATGACGTATCGTATTCGCGCCGACCTTTATCGCTATACAACGATAGGTAGATGACGGCTTTCGTATCTTTGTCTAGGATCTCTACGCGTATGGGACTATTTCGAATCGTTTTTAGATGCTCGCAATTGGGCGACATGTCCTTTTTCTCCTTCACCGGCGCTTTCAGTTCGGATTTCAGTAAAATACCCCTCTCAACCAGTATTCTTAACATTTCTGGTTTGTTCATATAACCACGCGCTATTCCATGTTCCTTCAATAGCGATTTCAGTTGTGAGAGTTTCATGTTTTTTATAATAGAAAATATTCTCTTTAATATACTACGTTCATCTTCAGACCGTCTGATTGGAAGTTTAACAATTTATCTGTAATGACGACTGCATAAGCTTCAGTTCTAGCAGGGATCGCAGCATTGAAAGTAGCCTTGATCTTGATGTCTACGACAGATGACTTTAACAGTTCAGATTGCTTACTCACATCGAAAACGAATAGCGGGTATAAGTCTTTGTAGTGGGCTGGAGTGATGTTGCTCTGAGTTACCAACTGGTCCATTCCATAGAATTTTTCGCTAAAGGTCGCCGCGTCTCTGTAAGCTCTAGAAAATTGCTGATTCGGGAATGAGAGGTTGTAGTCGACCGCTGGATATCTTTCCTGGTTCATCATCACATACATGTTCTCAATAATCGCAATGATCGAAAATTGATGGATTAGCCTCTTGATTACCGCTTCGATTCGTTTGAAATCCAACTATGATATACCTCGGTTTTTCCGGCGCTGTCTTTACGCTAAGTCGCCAACTAAACGTGGTAGATATAGGAACCGTTATAGTATCGCAAAGATGAGCTCGATAGGCAACTGGTAACGTTGCCTTTGACTCGATCGTTTTATACAGCTGCATTCTTTCCATATCAGACGGAATGACATGCGGCATAAACCACGAAATTTTATTGAGGCTGACTTTACCAGCCGCTACCGCATTTGCCCTAAAAATAGCATCGCTGTCAGGTTTGCGAACGAGAGTTAAAGTCTGCTTCATACCTTAGACTATCTTATCGTAATCCTCACAGAATCCAAAAATGTGCTTCAGAGGCACGGTGAAGCTAAATGTACCATTTGCAGTTGGTTTCCGAATAAGATACGCTTGTCTTATCGCGAATCCCGTGTTTTCGTTTTTAACAGCAGTCGCGGCTGTGTCTTTAGTCCATAATTGGTTAAGTCTCTGCGCAAGAGCAAAGTCGTTGGGATATTTCAGCAAGCCCAGCATAGTTATGGCTTGTCCAGGATGAAGCACGCTTTCTATTTCTTGATTAGACAAGGAATACGACATTTGGCTGAAGAGATGCATGAGGCCGTTGTTGACTAAAGTTGCAGCGTCAGCATCGACGTAAAAGGTTCCATCCGCTTTAGTCAGTCTGCCTTCGAAAAGCAGGTATGACTCGGAGCGATGGCTGAAAATATCTTGAAGTTCGATATTTATGCGAATTTCCCCAGTGTTAAGATTCGCCCTCGCCACTGGTTCATATTCTTGAAATTCATATCTTTCAATTCCCTCGTCTATAATAGTAGTTTCAGTCAATCTTAGAATATCTGACTGCATTTTTAATATAACAAGATTTTATTTTAAGCAAACTTCATTCCAGATCCACGCACCAAATCTCTGATCGATATGGCGCCGCCGTTACCAGACAGAAATTATTTATATTCACCGAATGGTGGGGAGATATTAAATTCTGTAACGTTTCCTTACTCTTTTGACTAAGTGTCGTGTTTCCATGGGGAGTTAACAAATCCTCGTTGTGGTGCAAACATTCTTGCCGCTGCTTTATCAACCAATAGCTTTCCAGCATTAATAGCAACGGTCTTACCTACGTCTATAGCCTTTTTTCCTATCTCCGTTGCAGCTTCTTTCACGGCACTTAATGCAGTTGATGCTACCTGTCTTGCAGCATTCGAGGATAACATTCTTTTGAAAAATCCTGATATCGTGTCAAATATTCCAGCGCCTCCGACGACGTATCTTTTAGCAAATCTTCTATTTGTTATGACAATCATTTTATAATTGCATCATTAAATTTTTATAGCACGACGCATTTATTATATATTGCCGATGTAACTCATCACAGATACCGTCTACCTCGTTTCTTAATCCTGTATTTCCCGCTCTGAAGCCAGCCTTTCGTAGTGCCAAGATATCCATTAGCGCATCGGGGTCTTGCGGAAGAACTACGACCCCCTCGCCCGTTGAGAACCTCCCTTTCCGCTTTCGTTCGAGCAATGGCTTAGTTATTTTATTATATTTTAGGTCTCTAGACGATTTGGGTTTATTCGGATTATTAGGTACATACAAGGCGCCCGTCGATTCAAGAATTTCCGAGTACTCGTCCAGATCGTTTTGACTGTATATCGACCCGTTTGGTTCCTTCATCGTCATCAATTCTCATAGCCCTGGTGTTCCCTTGTAGGTGTTATTACCAATAGATATATCGTCTCCGCAAACACGTCTATTGAGGGATATTGTGGGAATTGAATCGCTTTCAGCGATGTCGATAATGCTTGAAGAGCTGTAGAAGTCGCCGTAGTGCTTTCCTTAATTGCGCCTAATTCTTTAGATATTCCAGACTGCGAGTCGATTATCGGTTTGTACGCCTTTATCAATTCCCGCTGAAGCCCAATGTCTCCTATTTTCTCAGATAACGAGTCTTGTCTAATATTTTGCTTCATCTTGAGAAAGTTCTCAACGATAAAATCACGTTTGGCTGAGTCTTGAATTTTTAGAAACGTCATTTTTAAGTTGGAAACATAATATTTAAACGTAAAAACGTAAATTTACGTTCATTATGTATTCAATTCGTTTTGCCTAAGTGTTTAGACGCTTCATCTATGTTGGCATTGGTTTTACTCCTAACCTCTTCCTTCATCTGGTTAAATTTCTCGAATTCACTCAGAATAACGGAATATTCCGAGTCTGAGATATTATTATCATCTAGAGCTTTTGAAACGAGGTGGCTGATCGAATTGAGTTTTCCTTCAGCTATAGTCCTGATCTTTGCATGTTTTTCTTGTCGCAGCGATAATATTCGGCGCACTTGGGTAGATATAAGAGATAGTGCTCCAGCTCCGGTGGATAAAGATACCACGATGGCTGGTGCGGCTACGACAGAACTTAGGAAAGTTACGCCTAATACGCTGAGTCCCGAAGATGTAAGGGTTAACAAACCCCCCAACGCTTCCACTACTTTAACACTCTTTTGATATTTTTTACAGATTATTTCTCTCTTTTCACGTTCTCGTAAGATTTCTTGTTGAATTTCAGATATTTTGTGAAGGCGATAAGTGTCCGCTTTGTTCAATTCCATTTTATAATATGGAGGAATATTTTAAAAATGGAATTCAATTTTATTCGTAATTCACATAACATAACGAGTCTGCTTCGTTTATGGTGACTGTTCCAAGATCTCTTAAATTCTTAATATCGAGTAAAATTTCTTCCGTGCTTAGCAGGCGACACCCCGCTTCTATAGAATTCATGGAAACCGCATCTATACTTGCCGTCATTCTTATCAGTAGTCTGATCTATCACTACAAATCCATGAGAGTGCTCCCAGGCTGTTTCACATAGTTTCTTAAACTCATCCTTAGACATGTCTGTACTTACGTGATCATAGTAAATGTGATTAATATTTTTCTGGTCTTGAGGAAACATGTCGCCGATAGAGCAATGATTAATGAATTGAATAATATACCTAATCCAAGCTTACGAGAACGTATAGAGAGGACTATAGTCCAGCCTATATTATTTACTAAAACTAGTCTCGGGTTAGGTTTAAAAAAGCCTAAAATTACAACCCGATCTGAAATGGACTAATCAATTAGCGAATGAATTGCATAAACCTGTAGTAAGGCATTTTAGAAAGAGAAAGGTGTACGTTAGTGGAATAGATGAAATTTGGGCTGCTGATTTAGTCGATATGCAGGCTTTCGCTAAAGATAACGATGGTGTTAAATATCTATTAACCGTCATAGATGTGTTTTCCAAGTACGGTTGGCTCGTGTCATTGAATGATAAGAGCGGAAAATCTACAGTTAGTGGTTTCCTGAAAATATTAGAGAGCGGAAGAAGTCCTGGCAAACTCTGGGTGGATAAAGGTAAAGAATTTTATAATAAAAATGTCCGGGAATTAGTCGAGTTATATTCTACTGAGAATGATGAAAAATCGTGCGTTATTGAGCGTTGGAACTGGACAATGAGAGAGAAAATGTTTATGTACTTTACAGCTAATTCAACAAGGAGATATATAGATGTGTTGGGTTAAATGGTTAGTAATTATAATGACACCATCTAAGGCCAGTATGAAAGTGAACGAGAAGGCTGTTTTTATGAATTTGTACGGCGAAGAGGTCTTAGAGCCTATTGTGCCCAGGTTTTCAATCGGTGATAAAGTTAGAATAACTAAGAAAAAAAATATATTTGAAAAGGGATACACGCCTAGATGGACGGAAGAGATTTTTACAGTATCTCAGATTCAATACACGGATCCTCCAACTTATAAGATTACTGATTATAATGGAGAGGAAATACAGGGTTCATTTTATGAACAGGAGCTACAAAAAAGTACTCAAGAGATATTTAGAATAGAAAAGATTATCAGGAAACGTGGGAAGAAATCTTGAGTGAAATGGCTAGGTTATTCAGAGGACTTTAATTCTTGGATTGATAATGAAGATTTGGTGATCACGTACGCCTAATCATCTCTGCAGACTCATTGGGTTTACGTAATACCCATTGCGTGATATTTCGTCAGCTTTAGAACATTCTAGAATGGCGGGGGTGTCATTGGGTATATAAGAACGCCCCGTGATCATAAAGTCGTCACGCTTTCTGTCACACGTGAACTTGCATGCATTAGACTAAAGAAAACAGCCCGAGTGGCAAACCGTTACTACTTCAAGGTGGTTAATATAAAACTCAGTGTGAATACAGGTAGTCATTTACTTTGAATCACCATATACGTTCTTGGCAAGAAACATTCAAATGATGAATTTTATGGAAGTTCATTCCATGCGGAGGCAATCTCTTACATTAGTCCGATGTCTTGATAAATTCTCCCACTCCCATGAGCCACCTCTATGCAATCCTTCCACTCTCCCATTATACGCAGATAGACCTGCATGATTCAATTTTACACTAAATATTTTTTATTCAAATGAAGTCAATTGAGACGTCGACAGTAACAGAATTCGAAAATAGTAAAATAAAACCAATCAATAAGGATTTTTTTAACAGAGGTCTTTCATTTTCGACATTACTGTATTTTGAAGGAAGGCTTAGGAAAGAGTGACTAAGGATAACTTGTAAACTTGTCATCTAGATTTAGCAAGGTTAAGGCTCTCGTTAAAATTTGTAAAGTTTTATGCAAACGGTATTTGAAGACAAATATCAACATGACATGGATTCAAAGCTGATTATCCGAAAAAAGAAACGATTGGCATAGGAGACAATAATACTTTTAACTGAACAAAAGTACAAAGCTAATTACCAGTTGCTACTAGGGTCAGCCAGTGCATTGGCCGTTGCTGTTCGTAATTTCTTTAACGCCATGATGACGGGAACGGATTTGATAAAACTACGTATGTAAAGCGGTGGTTGATGAAGAAGAAACAGATATTTTGTAAATTTTATTTGGAGAACTTACACAGCGCCCTTTCAAGACATCTACTCAGAAGCGTCCACGATCCAAACCCGGCTAAAAGGACAGTCTGAAGGCTAGTATGAAACCTGATTGAGTGTCTTCTGGGCACAAGGTGGATCCCATTCCAGGTGCATGTACATTGTGAGTATGCCTGGCGAAACCTTTCTAAATTCAAAAGTGCCTTATGAAGAAAACCAAGTGTTTAATCAGAAATGAGATTGAGGTATAAGTGAGGAAATCAATTAGATGTGCAACTGATCATGCAGTGCGAGGCCTTTAGGCAATATGCTGATGCACCAGAGAGTCTAAGTCGACTTTAGCCATGATCAAAGCAGAGAATAAGATGAATTACTGAGATGGTGTAATTATTCAGCCAGGCCTCAGATAGAAATGCGGCATTTATGGATAGTGAATACTATTTGAAACATGTGACAAGAACTGCTGGAGAAGGTGCAGAAGGGGCAGCTATCACTTGGGGTCACAGAGATCTTAATTGAAATTTATTTTTAAGGGATGTGGCCATGTGGGCGAAAAACTATTTCTGATACTGAAAGGACCATTAGGGCAGAAGTTCTTCAACACAAGAGTTGTAGTCTTGTCAAAATTAATGGTTTGGATTAAAATATCGTGCCTGTTGTATGTATGTATGTATTTATGTATGTATCTATGTATGTATATATGTATGTATGTATGTATATATGTATGTATGTGTGTATGTATGTATGTGTGTGTATGTATGTATTTGTATTTATGTATGTATATATGTAT
>OY365813.1:9146766-9339266 GCA_959347315.1 Bimastos eiseni | reverse complement strand
TCTTTTCCTTCTTCTTCTGCTTCTCCTCCTCCTCATTCTCCTCTAATTCCTTCTTCTCCTTCTCCTCCTCCTTCTTCTTCTCCTTCAACTCCTTCTCCTTTTTCTCCTACTCCTACTTCCCCTCCTTCTCCTCCTCCTCCTCCTTCTCCTCCTATTCCTACTCCTACTTCTCCTCCTTTTTCTCTTTCTCCTCCTTCTCCTCCTCCTCCTTCTCCTCCTATTCCTACTCCTACTTCTCCTCCTTTTTCTCTTTCTCCTCCTTCTCCTCCTCCTTCTCATTCTCCTTCAACTCCTTCTTCTCCTTCTCCTCCGACTCCTACTTCTCATCCTTCTCCTACTCCTACTTCCCCTCAAATCTCCTCCTCCTCCTCCTTCGCCTCCTCCTCCTTCTCCTCTCCTCTTTCTCCTTCTCATTCTCCTCCTACTCCTACTTCTCTTCCTCCTTCTCCTCCTCCTCCTCCTCCTTCTCCTCCTCCTTCTCCTTCTCCTCCTCCTACTCATTCTCCTTCTCCTCTTTCTCCTTCTCATTCTTCTCCTACTTCTACTTCTCCTCCTCCTTCTCCTCCTCCTCCTCCTTCTTCTCCTCCTTCTCTTTCTCCTCCTCCTACTCATTCTCCTTCTCCTCTTTCTCCTTCTCATTCTCCTCCTACTCCTACTTCTCCTCCTCCTTCTCCTCCTCCTCCTTCTTCTCCTCCTTCTCCTTCTCCTCCTCCTACTCATTCTCCTTCTCCTCTTTCTCCTTCTCATTCTCCTCCTTCTCCTTCTCCTCCTTCTTCTTCTCCTCCTCCTTCTCCTCCTCCTCCTCCTTCTCCTCCTTCTCCTCCTTCTCCTCCTCCTCCTTCTTCTCCTCCTCCTTCTCCTCCTCCTTCTCCTCCTTCTCCTCCTTCTTCTCCTCCTCCTCATTCTCCTCCTCCTCCTTCTTCTCCTCCTCCTCCTTCTTCTCCTCCTCCTCCTTCTCCTCCTCCTCCTTCTTCTCCTCCTCCTCCTTCTCCTCCTCCTTCTCATTCTCCTTCAACTCCTTCTTCTTCTTCTCCTCCTCCTCCTCATTCTCCTTCTCCTCTTTCTCCTTCTCATTCTCCTCCTTCTCCTCCTCCTACTCATTCTTCTTCTCCTCTTTCTCCTTCTCATTCTCCTCCTACTCCTACTTCTCCTCCTCCTCCTCCTTCTCCTCCTTCTTCTCCTCCTCCTCCTCCTTCTCCTCCTCCTCCTTCTTCTCCTCCTCCTCCTTCTCCTCCTCCTCCTTCTTCTCCTCCTCCTCCTTCTCCTCCTCCTCCTTCTTCTTCTCCTCCTTCTCCTCCTCCTCCTTCTCCTCCTCCTCCTTCTTCTTCTCCTCCTCCTCCTTCTTCTCCTCCTCCTCCTTCTCCTCCTCCTCCTCATTCTCCTTCTCCTCTTTCTCCTTCTCATTCTCCTCCTTCTCCTCCTCCTACTCATTCTCCTTCTCCTCTTTCTCCTTCTCATTCTCCTCCTACTCCTACTTCTCCTCCTCCTTCTCCTCCTCCTCCTTCTCCTCCTTCTTCTCCTCCTCCTTCTCCTCCTCCTCCTTCTTCTCCTCCTCCTCCTCCTTCTCCTCCTCCTCCTTCTTCTCCTCCTCCTCCTTCTCCTCCTCCTCCTTCTTCTCCTCCTCCTCATTCTCCTCCTCCTCCTTCTTCTTCTCCTCCTTCTCCTCCTCCTCCTCCTTCTTCTCCTCCTTCTCCTCCTCCTCCTTCTTCTTCTCCTCCTCCTTCTCCTCCTCCTCCTACTCTTTCTCCTTCTCCTCATCATCGTCATCATCATTGCGCTGGTGCAGTTCGTCGATATAACATTAATATCGTGTTCCTCTGATACCTGATACCTTTCTGTCTCCGCGTCGTCGTATATATATTGAGTGATTTTGCGTGTACATATTCTGTTCTGTCCTCAGGGGTTAGGCTGCATGGGAGAGGGGGAGGGATGGATGAAGGGCGGCAGGGAGGAAGTGCCCCTGAGTGGTTGTCTGCGAGAGGCGCTATTCAAGTGGTGCTCGCAATGAATGAATGTGTTCAACCTTAGGCTTCGTTGTCCGCTGAGAGACACATTCGATTCCTAAACTCTAGACTTTTTTCTCTCTTGTCGCTGTAGCAATCAACTTCCATCGTTGACACACCCCGTCAACATATGAATTTATTCTGAGTATTATTAATAGAGGTGTCGACTGAAATATTATTAGTGTACATTTATTTAGCGGTAGTATACCCAGTGACTGATCATCAATCGGTGACGCTGAGCAATCGTCAGTAGAACTTTGTCTTTGACCTACATAGCTCAATACGCAGAGGAGAATGGAATCATGAAGCCCTTATTCTCTCTGATACAGGGAGGGTGCCCTTACCAATCGGCAGCCGCTCCCCATCACACATATACTGCAAATGTATTATATAAAGCACATTGCAAACCAACTGCACTGATGCCTGACTGTTTATCACTGCACAATAATTTCAGACTGACTACACGTAGAGAATAGCGATTCTCGTTGACGACAACTGTTACGAAGATGCTTGTTACTGGCGCTTCTCATGTACAGAGCACGCACAGATCATCTGCACTCTTACTTGCCATCCCTGCATGGTCACGTGTCTGTAACTATATCAAAGGCCACT
Organism: Bimastos eiseni; assembly: GCA_959347315.1. Classification (NCBI taxonomy): domain Eukaryota; kingdom Metazoa; phylum Annelida; class Clitellata; order Crassiclitellata; family Lumbricidae; genus Bimastos; species Bimastos eiseni. The sequence continues at coordinate 9,336,651 of OY365813.1, read as the reverse complement.
TCTCGTTTCGATCTGCATCTACTGGGAAGTATGTTGCTCCTAGTACACGTCTTGTCTATATATAGGGACGGTGGTCATTGACAGTTGCCAAGCCCTCCATCTGGAACTCTGCCTCCTCATGTTTGCAACTCTCTCGGCGAGACTGTCTTCCGCTCTAACCTGAAAACCATCCTCTCCCAGTCTGCTTATAGCTCTTAATGGTCCCCTGCTTCAATGTACACTTCTAAACTTAAATTACAGCCGCATTGTATATGTATTGAACCATAGCGAGAAGAAGCTTATTTCCGTTGACGATGACTAGAACTGATGCTAAGAAACCTTAACTATGACTGCAACCATAACTAAACTTTAAAACATTTACTACAATTGTAAAAGTAGGTCTCTAACTAAAATTACACCCGTAGGGAGAAGCTGACTGGTTATACCAAGAGATAATCGATCAATCAATCAATTAATCAATCAATCCATCAATCTATCCATCAATCCATAAAACCATCAATCAATCAATCAAATGACCCCTACGTGAACTACATTGTCACACATTATGCATACTTTTCCGCAGACTTTGAACATCTCTCAACTAAACATCGTAATCAACAAATAAAACAAATTACCTGCGAAAACCATTTTGCGGCCTTAGAATCTGATTGGGCTTAAGAAACGCATCATGTGACAATCATCGTCATCATCGTCATCGTCATTATCATTTCCTCATGTCAGCTGCATGTGGCGATGATTGCTAGGAATAAAATATATCAGAATGATATCGGACTGACACTTTGCTAATGGTCTCCTTATACACCTTTATTTTCTCTCGCTGTGAAAACGTAGGTTATACGCTGAAACCTTTTCAACTTCACACATAATTGTATCACTGATTTGGATTTTCAGTGATAGACTGCACCGCATAGGCATAAGTTGAGCTAATAAGAGTCTGACTCGGCGAATGTATCGAGCCCAGTCTAAAACCCTAAGTGAAGCGTCTTGAGTTCAATTTCCCACGCATATCAGTCACAAACATTTACGACATTTATCCCATTTTCAAGTGGTCGTCTTTCCTTCAAAATTGGTCCCCAGCTGAAAGAGTAATGCGTTTTGTTCGCTGCCTACGTTGATTACGTGAGTCACGTTGAGACAATCGGTTTGTCTCCAGATTCATCGCGTGTCCTAATTAACAAAATGCCGAATGATTTGTCGTTAATAAATCAACGAGATTCGTCTTTCAGAATGCGTAATCGCTCAAGCAATCCAATACAGCGCTTGAGCAAAAGGAGTATTATTTTGTTCGACGTCTCTATGCGCATGAGACTATAATCTGTCCCGGGGATTAAATCGATGTGATAAAGAGGTCCTGTGTACCTTACTCAATGGGTAAACAGGGTGACAAAAAGAAGATTTAATACAGTCATTTATGTCCAAGACCTACACCCTATAGACTCACCCTTCTCCTTCAGATGGCCCTCAGGCTCAGTGGCCTGTCTTTCTGGCTACTGGACTGTTTACGATAGGGTTTAACGTTCCATTGGTTGGATGTGTTGCGATTTCGACATCCAAGATATAAAAGTTGCTGATAATAAAATACAAGAAGCATGGTCTGCACCATAAACGACTTGCAGCAGCATAACTTAGCGGTGTCAACTTTATTACTATTATTATGCCATCAAGTAAAAAAATTGAATGTTGGCGTACAACCAGCAATTCAGATAAAAAAGCCGCAGGCAAGTGAGAAGACCAATTTGCAATTCATTATTGTAAGTAATAACTTACATGGTCTATGGCTCATTAAATAATGACGACGCTATGACGTTTCAACGGTCAAACTTTTAAAGAGTGGCTAATCAAAGAACTATGGGCAATTTATGTTCATTACCACATTGAACATTTAAAGAAACAGATGAGCTCGGTGAAAGTAGAATCATACAAAATCAGTTGAGCATTAACTCATAGAAAGAAAAATAATTTTGCTGCATTCAACCGATACGTTTTCCCTTGACTACAATTGAGCGATACAAAAGTCCTAGCCAGTGACAACCGCATCTGCCATCTTCCGAATGAAACGAATAAATATTATAGACGTCATAGCCTCATAGGCAACATGAATCGGTTTCATTCGGTAGGTGTCTACTGTTTTCCTTTATCATCATTTATCTGAAACGATTACTCTGCACACTGCTCTGTCTAAGACCGTCCTGTTTTGAGGTATTAGCACTATTAGCTGGACGTAGAAGCCCCTATAGCTAGCGAAATCATTCGATTCTTCAGGGACAATATTTATACTTAGTTATATATTCTGTGTATATTTTCTTTTGCATAAGTGTCCTTTATGTCAGTATTCTGTGAATACAGATGGTTCATAATTCATGGTTCACGAGTCAGAGACGGTTGTCAGTTTAGTACTGTTTAGACGGTCATATATAATAAATGATTGAACACGTTGTCAGCTATAGTCTATACCTGACAACGTACTTATAATATATACTATGCATGATTTACCAACTGACCAAATGGTTGACTGAGTGGCTCATGATCTAATTTATATATCGCCATCCGGTGACTACTGACTTACTCACGTGCTCAATTATTTCCAGATTGATTATTATTAGGTTGGTCCGACTCGTTTGACGCCGCGTTTAGATTATATTCTCAGTTGTTTGGCAACAGATTAAGACTCAGACGACGTCGCTGAACAATTAAACACCAGACGACGCTCCATCGTATCACCATGGAATAACATAACAGCCCAGATGCCATAAAGCAACTCCTGCGACGACCTGTAGGTCCTCTGAGATATACATGGATAGGCAGGCAGGCAGGCAGGCATGCAGGCAGGCAGTGAGAGAGAGACAGACAGGCAGGCAGTGAGAGAGAGACATACAGAGAGAGAGCCAGATAGGCAGACAGACAGACAGACAGACAGAGAGACAGACAGAGACAGAGAGCGAGTGGGACTGCATGAGTGATAATAGAGGCAGGTCTTGACCTCCCTCGTCGCTGCTCGTTATGTGATATAGGTGACACAAACTATAATGGAATTAGACACCAAAAGCAGATAACACGGTTCAACCTAATCACTGACTTTCACCACAGACCTAAAATGTATTACGGATGTATAACACCACAACTCAGCCCATAAAATATACATGTACATATATATATATATATATATATATATATATATATATATATATATATCCACACACATGGTGCTTATGCATGCTAGTGCTTATTATAATATCAGTATATATAAATTAATATATACATACATACATATATACAATTATACATGTTCAGTGGGCTCTGCGTGGATCAATTTGTACTAAATATATATATTGTATGCACTAACAGATGTTCTAAGAATGACAAACTGCGTGCCACTGTAAAATGCATATCTATTTGTGTACGTTAAGTATAAATTCATATACAAATACCTTCGTGTCAAATCTATAGGATGTTATGTATGTCAATTGTCTAATTGCTTGGATATATATATATATATATACTGAAATATATAAATGTACATGTGTATATATATAGTTATATATATATACCCATATATATAAATATGCATATTGTATATCTAATCTATACGTATCTGTGTATATAATTATTTAGCTGGTGTGTGAGCCTGGCCAGGATATGTGACCGACTCAATGACAGAGTCCTAAGTTTGGGGCGAGGCGACTTACGATGGGAACCAGATCGCAGATATAAATTAGTTTGTTTATACCCGAATAGTCTTCTATTGGGCTTATAAATTGCAATGGGTAGGAATTTCCTTACTATATATAGGGTTTCGGCTCGATGAGGGGAACACTGACGGGGGTCCTTCCGCGACAGCGTGCGTGTCTTCGAGATTGGTTTGTATATATATGCATTCAGTTGTATGGTGGGCGATAATAGCATCATTTGACGCCATGATACGAAGAAAGAAAATATACACCGCGTGTATAAATTACATTCATTTTACAGGAATAATGTTCATGTGTATATAATAAGGTGTGTCCCTAATGTGCATAAATATAACTTGCATGTGTTTGTATGTAATTGTATTTGTGTGTGCCTGCATGTCAGCATGTGTGTATGTATGTGTGTATGCACGTCTGTGTGTGTGTAGAATTGTCCTCAACTCATCAGTATGGTCTGTGTTTCACCTTTTGCTGAATGTGTTCAATAGGTGCCTCTTTAACGACAATAAGAAAGACTAAGAAATCCAAATGACTTCACAATAGACGTGGTTTGGACAATCATGCAGAAATGATTACATCGACAGTTGAGCGAATGCTACGCAATGCCTTACCGCATTTACCGGTAAATGGACGATTGGAAGGAAAAGGAAACAATGGTAGATGTATACCAACACTACAAGCCAGAGGCGTCCGGATAGGGGGGAGGGGTCCAGAGGCGAATGCCTCCAATTACAAGTAGGGGAGGACATTTTTTGAGTCTTGAGGAAATATCTTGCCTTCCTAATACTCGGAACCAGAGTGTTTGCCTCCATCGCTCAGGGATTGACGACCCTGCTACATTGGATTGATAATATTAATGAGGACATAATATTATCAGTTATCATCATCAGCATCGTCGTCAACGGAATTGAACACTAATGACAGTCATGCACTTCACCCATTCGTGGGGACAGAGGAGATCATTTATTCGTAATGGCGTGCCCATCGCCGATGATGATGATGTTGATGACGACGACGGCGATGATGATGATGGTGATGATAATGACGATGATGATGGTTGCACGTGAAGGACTTGTTGCAGAGTAGATACGATTAATTGACTGTCGGCTCACTGACAGTCGTCGTCGTCTTACATTCGCCTCAAATTGCCACCCACTGACGAACCCTCTCTTGCATGCTCCCCAATTCCTTGTCTTCTGTTGCTATATACCCTCGTCCGGAGAATCACTGTGTAGGGACCTTGAGCAAGTCCTTCGCGCACAATTGCTCAGCAGTACAACTACAATTGCGCCGTCGAGGCGTGTTTGTGCATTTCTGAGCAAACAAATGTTGGAAGAAGGGCGGTATCAAATTTAAGAAATAAATAAATAAATAAATAAATAAATAAATAAATAAATGCATTTCCTAGTCCCTCTCTGATCAAGCAAGAAATGACAATATTAAGCATATCAATACAACGATCAATCGTAGGGCATCAGTGTGTAAATAAGTACTGTATTAAAACAAACTATTTCACGATCATCTTTGTGAGAAATATTGATTAAGTTATATGGTACCAAACATAGCGGCGAATACTACCATATGGTGAAATTTAGAGTGCCATTGAGCACCGTCTTGCAGTTGGAATAAAAGCTGAAATTTTGTCTCAATAATATACACCATTGACAATTCTAACAAACTTAGAGGGCGCCCTCATGATTTCTAGCCTTAAATTTTGTTGGGACCACCCTAATGCATACATACATACGTCATGTGCCTCTGAGTAGATAATTTGAAGAGGTGCTACATCAAGTACTAGTGATTGATTGACACACTCTACATACATACATACATACATACATACATACATACATACATACATACATACATACATACATACATACATACATACATACATACATACATACATACATACATACATACATACATACATACATACATACATACATACATACATACATACATACATACATACATACATACATACATGCATATATATATATACTGAAATGTATCTCATGTTCATTCATATATTTATATATATATATATATGTTGGTTTTCTATATTTTGTAAATATATCATAAGCATCTTTGTCTGTTAGTACATGTTCGATAGCATAATTATGAGCTGCGTGTATATAATAATATTATGGTTGATGAAGGGTACTTGTACAATATGTATACACGTTGGTTGTTTCTGACTGTTTTCAACGGAAGCCCATCTATCGTCATCCGACAGATGTAAGTCTCCCCTTCTTGGGTGGCTGAGACCCTCATATCAAAATTTATGTCGTTGTCTACAACTGCATCCAGAGATAACCATAAAGTTCACACCTGCACGAAGCACCTTCTCCCTCCCATAAGCAACACGTAACGCCCCTCTCCTCCTCCTCCTCCTCCTCCTCCTCCTCCTCCTCCTCCTCCTCCACTACCACATTTTATCCAACTCTCCTTTATATAATATCATACCTATAGATTGAGGTGATCTTGGACGCTCTCTTGTACAGTGTGGCACAGCAAACAGTGGCGCTAATGTGGCTCAGAGAAGTTGACTATTCGGAATCAACGAATGGACTCAATTGCACGAGAAAATGGCGATGAACATTAGTTTCCGTCTGTTTAGCTATTTATCTACGTATGTATATATTCGGAGGCTAAATATTTGGAAGGTACAAATTGTAATCTTCATGTATACCAATACTCCCACACCTTATTACCTCGCACATTTCTAGATTGTTTTTCTCATCAACCTGGCATCCATTATCATTTATGAAGAGACTTTCTCTATCCCTTATGCGAGGACAAGCATTAGACTTTCATCTGCAAAATACACAGAACCTAAAATTTGGACTGCCATCCCACTTCCATTGCACACTATTCCAAACGTGTGTCAGGTCCAAGTGGAGGCTTCCTATTCTTAATGAACAGAGATGAGATGTGAGTACAGTTACAATGGAATAAATTTCATGCTTGGAACCAATCAACAACAGCGACTACTGACTAGTATAGCTTTGTTATTAATTTAGTTGAGTTAAGCTCTTAGCTAATATTTTGCAAGGCAATGCTTATTTTCTACAAACTTGTATTTATTCTAAAACCGTTATTGGTGCTATTGTTTATTGTTACCGCGAGCATCGCAAGGTGGCCTTAACCAGAGAACCTTATGATCCATAATAGGGTCTGTTGGATTATCCAATAGCAATTGAAAGATTTGCAATAATTGTCATTTATTTTCAGTTATTTATTGGATTTCCAAATTGACTGTATACGTGCACTTATGTATGTATGTATGTATGTATGTTTCTAAGTATGTTTTTATGTATGCATGCATGCATGTATGTATGTATTTATGTATGTATGTGTGTATGTATGTATGTATGTATGTATGTTTCTAAGTATGTTTTTATGTATGCATGCATGTATGTATGTATGTATTTATGTATGTATGTGTGTATGTATGTATGCATGCATGTATGTATGTATTCATGTATGTATGTATGTATGTATGTATGTATTTATGTATGTATGTTTGTATGTATGTATGTATGTATACAATATCACGCAAAAAAAATGCATAGGATGTGTGATCTAACCAATGTAGCTAATCGGGTCTGCCACTTTAGTGCTTGACTTGACCAGACATCGATCTTAGAGCTCACGAGCTTGCAAACCCCAATCCAAGAAAGATGCTCAGCAGAGCACAGCTTATAATCGGCTCATTTGACAAGGTTCTGTGAAATATCCTCAGATCGTTCTGTTCCCTGTGACATTATCGAGCAGACCGGCATCCTGTCTTTCGCTCTTCGCCCGCTTATCGGCCAAGTAGGGCAGACCTCCGGATAACGTTGTCCCGTTTGCCCTACAGATACCCCCGACCGACCGATAGGGTTCGTCGCTTGTTGACCGTGTCAACCCCGACGGTCATTGCGGTCTCGTTTAAATTTGTCATCGCCCTCTATCGACCAATTTTCCGGCAATCGGTTGTCGGCTACAGACGCAATTAGTCGGTAGATGAGAATTACTTTCCGGTTGCTTGAGACGTCACACCTGTTGCAATTGCCACCAGAGTGTATCCCTACTCACCACCCGAGGGCAGTCAACGGGCATCCCACCCTCGGGCAGTGAGCGGACATGCTCTGGAGTAGGGCAGGCTCATACATACACTTAAGACTGCCGCTAAATACGCGTTCTTCATTGACTGTTGTACACGGGCAACAATTTTCCTCTCCGATTTTCATCTTCATCTGTGAAATGACATTCAGAATCTTTGAGCTAAATGAAATTAAATACGGGATTTATGGGAAGCCGTCTGACTACTGTTGTTCCGTAGTCGTGAAAAACTTCTAAACAACGTTAACAGAGCTTTGAGGCTGCTGTTAATCCTTGTCTCAGGTCGTAGATTAAACCAATCTGTGTGCGAAATTCTTGACCTGACCTTTAGGCGATTCATGCCTTTCTCCGATGCTCAATTCTAAAGCGGTCGTGTAAGAGAATTCTTAAAATGAGGAGGTTTAGAGAGGGTTCCATATGAAGGGACCGGCAACTGCAATTGAGCGCTGTACAATCTCAAAAAAATAAAACTCGATGTCAACGGCGAAGATAGACGTCAGATGCATTTCGTCAAACACTAAAAACTATCAGTGACTCAATTTTCTCAAGAAATCCATCGATCGTCTATAACCTGAGACGCTACAAACGATGTTCAATGTCTTCAATGCATGAATGAGCCTCTATAATCAGCAGTCACTTATTTTCGTGTTTGCTAAGGATCTGGTCCTTTATTTAGATTTTTGCTTAGTGCATAGAGGCCTCGACGATTACGAGTTGTTGCGACTATTGGTAGCACACAATTGTATTGTATTTAAAGATTTCTATAGCGCCTCTCAAAGTATAACCTATTCAGTGGCGCCTGCAATGCGAAATGCCTCGCGGGAAAAGAAAAGTTTCAAGAATACGGGTAGAAACTGAAGCAACTCCAGCAGAAATCAATGAGCGAATCGGATGAGGAATATATCATTCCAAAGCAAAGGGCTAACATATGCATAAGCACGGTATTGGGCAGAAGTCATCCGAGTCTGAATTATCAGGAGGTCATGTATACGTCTAAAGAAAGGAGAGGACGACGATAGGCAACCGATTTAGATTAAGGTCGCAATATATGAACGCTCAGAATATCCCATCTTGCGTATTTGGTATATATACACGGTGTGTCGCAGATAATCGAGCGACAGTTAAACAACGACACTTAATCTCGCGACACTTAATCTCGACGACACTTAATCTCGCGACACTTAATCTCGACGACACTTAATCGCGCTTAAGAGAACTTAGTTCAGAACTAATACGTCTAATACTAGAACTGAATAGAACTTAGTTCTCATAGGCATATTTATTCTAGGAATTTAGTTCGTAAACTGATTGAAATGCACCATCATTATCACCATTACGCGGCTATTCCCGCTTCCATTGAAGCCACATTCCTATCATTAATACGGCTTCTAATTAAACATTATTATATGTCGCCACATAAATTGATAATGATGCAAAACAGTTGTGATTTGATATTAAGTGTCGCGCGATTAAATGTCGCGATATTAAGTGTTCTCGAGGTTATAAGTGTTGCGAGATTAAGTGTCGTTGTTTAAGTGTCGCGTGATGAAGTGTCGCACGATTAAATTTCTCGTAACCATATATACACCCATGTAAGTTATTATTACATAATTATTCTTCACTGCATATAATGTCTTACATTTGACAGTATATTACGGTAATTCAACCATCGTCGTTGCCATGGTAACAGGTTGCTCGTTGACCCTATAGCAACGATTCTGCGTGAGATATCGTATTACTGCAGGTATACGTATAATGTAAGATAACAAAGGGCAGATTAACATCATCTGCCTTAGTGGGAAGTGACCTCCTGCGCCAAGATGGCATAAACCGCCAATGAGTAGAATTAGTAGATGGTCTTGAAGGCGCGCTATATAAAACAGCTGTAATAATAATAATAATAATAATAATAATAATAATAATAGTAATATAACAATAGCAGGGGCTCTTTCGTTCATCCCGATGGAAACGAAAACCTATACTAATAATGATAATGAAAATAATAAGAGTAAGAAGGAGACGGAGGCAGAGTGAAGCTTCCAAATTCTCTTAGATCTATTTTTAGAACGTCCGCCACAGCCACAGTTTCATTTCCAAATGTCACAGTTCAGTCTTATCAAAATCGCTGACTTTCTATTTCGGAACGCAGTCGTCCTACATGCATGCATATACCTATATATAAATATATAAATATATAAATATATAAATATATAAATATATAAATATATAAATATATAAATATATAAATATATAAATATATAAATATATAAATATATAAATATATAAATATATAAATATATAAATATATAAATATATAAATATATAAATATATATACATACATATATGGTATGTATTCGTGTTTGCTAAAGATCTAGTCTTACAGTTAAATTATAGTATATATATACATATATATATATATATACAATTATACATATAAGACGCAGCTGGAACCTATGAGCCTTGGGCATTGGACACCTCTATATTGTAAGGTTAACTAACTATAAAACGATGTTTGTATGCGTCTGCGCAATTCGTCACCTAATACCGCATGACGTCATCTGTGTCACCAATCAGGCACGCGCTATGCACCATCATCATCATCACCACCGCCGACACCACCACCACCACAGATATCGAATTTTAAATGAAACGCCTTATAAATATATTCGGTATCTGTGGTCGTCTCGACGTCGACGTGTGCTGATAGGCCTAGAGAGGTATATCCTTGGGTATCCGTGGATAACCGTGGCTCATGTCGTCTGGTTCGGAGCCATTAGGACGGCATCCCGACGTAGCGTGAACATTATGGCCGATTAGGTTTAATTAAGCAACGATAAGAGACGATTATTCGGAGCAGGAGCGACTTGAACGGACTGACAGTAATCAGATAAAATTAGCCGGCGATAAAATGGCGCGAGCAATAAAGATATATGTAATAGGAAGGAAGAAGGAGGCGAACACTGCAGAGATAACATATAAGTGTAGGCGTGTACAAAGCAGTGCGTGTGTACAGAAGCGATAACGTGTACACGTGTATTATAGGAGGGAGGTTGACATGCTTGCATGGTGGTTAATTTAAATACGTCTAGATGAGATTGTTGGTGTGTGGGATACGCTTGGTACTTGTTTGACAGCGTCGATTCCAATTTGTTTCCAAATATTTACACGATTCGAATGCGATATGGTATTGCACTGGGAGGTTTAATGCGCGCCTATCTTTAGACGGAACATATCGCTTATTTGGACGCTGATAATATGAGTTTTTGTTAACTTTATAAGTCAGAGTGAACTACAGATTCAAATAACTTTGACCTGGCTGGCCAATTACCGACAGTACAAATACAATAATTTACATATAGGCCTATGGTGATTTATATCCGGAGAAGGAATGCTTTTTGTTTAACTTAGATTGCATTGCTATCACGCGCAACGTCTAAAATATTCGGAAATCTTAACGGGGCGTGTGGAATTGTAGGCCCTATGTCTTGTTAGTTTTGCTTAGCTTGAAATAACTTCGACTAAATGATAAATGAAAACAGTGTAGATATTTCAACATTTCTTTTGAGGCACGCCGTATAGGCCTGTATATACAGTATGTAAGATGAGGAAACGGAACGGACAGACAGAGTATAGGATGAGGTAACATATGCCACGGTAATGGTGGGGGAGCAATAAGGTAAAGGTAAAGGTAAAGGGTTTAAGGTATACACTGTGCAGAGCATAAGTTAGGCGTGTATATACGTAAGAAAACGCAGAGGAGGCGAACTCTTGACATGGGTGATATTGGGGGCCAAAGTGACGCGCGGAAAAATACTTTGTGGAATAAAATCATTCCACAGAATTTCACACTTTTAAATGCGAATTCACGTAATATTGTTTCGTGAAAGATTTAATATTTTTTAACACCTTTCTAACATCCTCTCTCAAATAATGTTCTTAATTTCGTTTTTTGTTGCGCTTTTGAAGGTGAAAAAACCTGTGCAAACTATCGAATGTAATAGAACTTTTTGAAATAGTTGTCGCGATGTTTCTGGAACGCAGCAACAAAATGACACCGCCGTCTTTGTGATATGCGAGGATATGCTAGCTATGTTAAGATAAGTCAAGGTAGGTTACGACGATGAGGAGTATAAGTGTATAACTCTGTATGTATGTATGTATATATGTATATATGTATGTATGCATGTATGTATGTGTGTGTACGTAGGTACGTACATGTATGAACGTATGTACGTATGTATGTATGTGTGTGTGTGTGTGTGCGTGCGTGTGCGCGTGCGCGTGTACCTGTGTACGCATGTACGTATGTAGGTATATACTATGTATGTATGTATAATTATTAGGGCTGTACCGAATATTCGCTTTGTATTCGTTTCGGAGCCAAATAGTGGGCCAAAGAACTATTCGGTATTCGGCCGAATGTAGCGGCCGGACCGAATACGAATAGTGGTTACGCGACATATATTTTTGCACTAGCGGCTGCTGCTATGTCGAGTGGATGGAAGAAACTCTCTACTGGCTGGACCATGGTATCGCAGTGTAGGCCGTCTCATTTCTAAGCTAAGTGAAATTAGTTCCATTTCTAGTTTACACAGACAGGCAGAAGGATGCAAAAATTACATGTAGTCAACCGTTTACTGTTAGTTTATGTATTAAATTTGGTGAACTGAAACCCTTCTTCACATTGGAAATTTTGTACACTATTCGTATTCGTATATTCGGCCGAAAAGTTGGTCCAATTATTCGTATTCGGCCGAATAGTGAAAATCACCCATTTGGTACAGCCCTAATAATTGTATTTGTGTATGTATTTATGTATGTGTATGTGAGCATATATGTGTGAATTTGTATTATGTATGCGTATACGTAGGCCTATAATTATGTGCATGTGTGTATGTGTGTATGTGTGTATGTGTGTATGTGTTTATATCTATGTAGCTGTGTTTGTATACGTATGTCTTTATGCATGTGCGTATAATTATGTTCACATATTTGTGCCTGTGTTTATGAATATTTATGTATGTATATGTATGTATGCATGTATGTATGTCTGGGTATACAAGTATGTATGTATGTACATGTATGTATGTGGTATGTGTGTCTGGGTATGCATGTACCCACGAAGCACTTAACCAAGAGCCTTCCGTAGACATGCGATGATAGATTTTATGCCATAACCTGCCGGCATGAGAGACGACATATGCTGTTGCTGCTCAATGCGCATAAATGCGTAGGTAGCCAGTGCACAAGTAGTTACTATTACATTACGTCATACTTTGCATAAGAGGTTAGGTTTCTATGAAGACAGAAGACAAATAACATAGAACGAACGAACCTTTTCTCTTAAGTAACAATTATAGGCTACGATATCTAATTAATAATAAGAGGTTATTAAATAAAATAACGATATTAATATAATATATGTCAAAGGCCACATTTTGCTGTTGCATCGTCGTATTATTAACTACGATCATTAAATCGATGCACCGATGACGCTCAGTTCATCATCATCGTCGTCGTCATTATCACCGTTGTTGTTGTTGTTGTTGGTCGGGGTACATGTGACGGACTCTTTTCTCAGGTCCAGGATATCGGCGACACTCATAATCCCGTTGCTACGGTTACCCGCACCTTCAGCCGCGTCACTCACATGAATCCTTGCGTTGACCGGGTCACGGGACAAAAGTAGTCCGTCGGATGCGTCACGTGGCGAAAGTAGTGCGTTGGCGGAAGAAACGTCATCGGCCATGCTGCTGTCGTCGTCTGACTCTGGTGTTGAGTTGCTCAGCGGACGAAGACGAATTTTGCAGTCGGGTTCGATCCCCGACAGATCCGCGAGGCTGTCTCCAGGGCCGGCAGGAGATCTCCTAGACGAGGGTGGGGCCGGCTGAGAGGGAGGAGGCTTTCGGGGGTCCGTCTCTTTCTTCTTCATAGCTTCCTCTTGGTGCCTCCACTTCATTCGACGATTTTGAAACCAAACTTTGACCTGGAACAACGGATAGACTACGTTCACAATCGAATTCAGACCAGTAACAAATAAATCAGTAAACAAAAAATAAATAAATCAGTCAATCAATCAATCAATTACTATGCAGTAATTGAATGATTAAGGGCTCGACATCGTGATTAAAGTCGTGTTAGATGGCAAAACTCTGCCACACAAAATGTTGGCGACTGTCACAACATCTCTTCTAAGGAACTTGGTCATTGGAGCATTGGTCACAATGTATAGATGTAGGCCTTATGGTTCATGTTTTATGACGACCCTGGACATATATATACCTCTGTCGTCACCAAGAAAGTCTACCCTGCTTAAATTACTGCACGTGAAGTAAATATTGAGTCGCACCTTGCAACACCATTCCCATGTTAATGACCTTGAAATTAGTCAATTACTGGTGTTGGGAGCCCACACAATGAAAACCAGGAACTTTTCCATAAAATCCGGATCCTCGCAATTTACTGACTCAACACACGATGCTCGTTGTCTTAATCTCAGTAACAGTCCCAAGCCTAGAGAAAGGCGGAGGGCAACTATTTTATGAAACACAGGTGAAACAACAACAATCCAACTCAATCGCAATAACTCTCCTATGGCAGTTGTTAACTTTTAATAATTCAACCGTACAACATTTCACTTTACTTCAAAAACGCCTTTTATTAATTCGTGTTAAAACATTAAAAACACAAATCGAAATCGCCTCTCAGGGAACCAATGTTCAAACTGTCGCTAATTGCCTTGAAAATAGACAACATTCAAAATGTGTTCTCGCAATTTATGCGGAAATACAAAAACGAATTGCAATTAATCTTGTGCAAATTTTACGGACCAGACAGATGTCGATAATTAGCAATTATTTAGCGAGAAACTTCGTAGAATACTCATTTGGACCATTGCGTGTTAAAAATATGTGGTGAAAGAAAACAGAAATAATTAGACCTATATTCTTATATGATTGCAATTAAGTCTTGGAAACCAATTGATTTATATTTTGCAGATACGTATACCCGTCAATTTGTTAATTAAACAATCCACTAATCAAGCAGTCCTTCAGTCAATTAGTTCGTCAATCCGTCAATCAATCAGACCATCAATCGGTTTATCAGTCAATTAGTCATTAATTCCTTTCATTCAATCGATTTAGTCCGTCAAACTAGCAGTTTTATACTCAATCAGTACGTCAATCAATCTGTTAGTCAATCAATGGTCTGTAAGTCATTAACTCTAATCAGGCAATGGATTGGTCCGTCACCTACTCAATCATTCATTCATTCAATCAATCAGTCAGTCCGTCAAACGAGCACTTTTCACTCAATCAGTACGTCAATCAATCATTCCCTAATCAATCAACCGAAGAGAAGGAAACATATTGATCTACGTTAGGATTGGACAGATGGAAGGCTCTCCATTCACCCTCCCATCCTCCATTCAGAGCATATAATTCAATCACTTGCTTACTTACTTACTCAATCGCTTTGCATTAATTATTCATCTGTTCGTCTATCTTTCCGTCCATTCATCCATCGGATAATCCCATTCACTGAAGAATATATGAACGAACGATTCAAATCATTCATTCGTTCTTCCGTCCTACCGATGGCCATCAAATTCGTTCATTCATTCACTTACTCTATGAAAATTCACATTCATCTGTTCATTAATTCCATTCTTATCTGATCATTCGTCCGTTCACTCATTCATGCGTTTATTAATTCCTTCGTTCATTCCATCGTTCATTCAGGCGTCGGTATGACCGAGCATTGCCTCATCCATAAATTAATCCGTCTAAGTGTCCGTGTGTTGCTCATCCCGTGTCCTTCCACATCTTCTGTAGGGCCACACAGGCTGCGTCGAGTGATGGGACACAAGTGCTAGAGCACATCAACGGGCGACATGTACTCCGTACAAGTCCACATCGTTGACTTTGTATATTCCTCGCGCAAGCGCCAGAAGAGACAACCTTTTCAGATCAGTAATGTCACGAATGTGTAAACATGTTCCACACAACAGAACCAATACACAAGTATGAAATATATACGCAAAGGCAGCGCGTGTATATACGCAGTCCTTTGTCAAAGTCGGGTCCTCTAGACTTCGTCGATTTAGGACGATGTGTCTACCATTAAACCTCAGAGGTTCAAGTCGGGCACAGACGGGCGTTGTAAAGTTCAAACTCATGAGGCCGTTTCAGACAATTCAAGTACATGTGTATAAACTATAAGTCCTGTCGTTAAGTCCCATTATGTTACATACCCTCAACCATATAACTATATATATATATATATATATATAACTACATAGACCTATACATTTAATACCATATTGAGTGTTTACCTCAATACAGTTTCCCAAGCAACCTTACATACATACATATTAAGCATATATATATATATATATGGATATATATATACATTAAAGAGAGCACATTCTTAATGTACAGGATTGTGTTGTATCAGCCAAGCTCGCAGGATTGATACGTGATTTATACGACGACCTTCTTAGATATAACCTACTTGTCAAACAAGAGAGCGCTTCGCTTCTACAGCAAAAACAATTGTAGTGTTTATAATGCTGCTTTCTATTAAACGAACGACTGTCTATATAGCATTGCATTCAAAAGGGCATCTAATTCACCGTGCTCTGTCTGTGAATAATTAACAAACAAGGTATTCGTTGAATCAGATTTCTTCTAAAGTGAGTAAGTTGCCTTTATTTGCGTTTGACAAGTACGCATGTACACTTGCATCATACTGCCTTCGTGTTTCCAGCAGACTTGAACGCTGCAACTCACTTCTCACTGTACTATCAATTATATAGGAAAATCTGAATGAACTACAAATGGTTAAAAACTCTCCTGCTATAGCCATAATGAAGCCCCTAAAGGGCCTAAATATCAACACTATTACTCAAATACTGCAAAGAATTCATCTGAAAGTCTGCTTCGAACAGGTTACTGCAGGAAAACATGTCACTGCAAGACAACTTTCTTATATCGTGCCTGTGACGCCGCAGCGTGTCCGAATAGCTGATACCGAAAGAAGCGCTTCATAAATTCGCTTTCGCCGTAAATCTAGACGTGCTGTGTTCGTTATGAGTACAGTTTGTAATAGGTGTTTACGCGAACTGTGAACGCCACTGGTTATAAGCTGTACTTTAAAAGGCGCTTTAGAGGTTATTAGACACGAAGTATGTAGTTATGAATAGATGTATATATGTGTATGCACATTGCTTAATTGAATGTATGAATGGATTTGCATGTGCATACATTTTAAACAATACATGTATGTTATGTGCATTCTATGTATGCATCTATGAATATATTGCATAAATGTGTACAATGTGAACGTATACTTATGTTTTTCTCTTGCGTTTGATATAGCGCCTTTTAAGATGGTTACCTGTGCATCGGTGAGTCCCAACATGGCAGCCAGTTGCCTTCGATCGGGTTTCGTGACATACTTTTGAACCTCGAATCTTTTCTCGAGTCCCTTGCGCTGGAGGTTAGAGAAGACGGCCCTTGACCATGACCTTTTCTTCTTCGAGTGAGGATGGAGATGAGGCGAGTGAAGGTCAGGCGTAGAACCAAGCAGACCAAATGCACCCCCTATAGATATACGAAAATATTGACATCGTAACCCATATAAATCCTGAATTCAGTCTAAAAATAACAACTGGAGAGACGAAATGTGTGTTATCTGTCAGATCATCGCATGTAATATATATATACATATATGTAATGTATGTTTATAGGCCAATACATGTATATCACCGGATGGTGGCTAATTACTTTTAGCGCTAATTCTGTTATACGATGCTTCCAACGTTGAAATTGATTTATTTTCTGAGCTTTCACTTATGAGAACAATAAACCAATAAATAGAATAGTGTTAAAAATGAATTGAACAACTAATCCTGAAAATGAGAACATATAGGGGGCTATAGACCAATGCGAGTGGAATCTAACTAATAGTTAAACTTATTGACGTCTGCAACAGACGTTATATCATGTCAGTTTTTTATGCAGAGCAGAAAGCGGAACATTTTTCTATCCATGCAGTCTGGTTATAGTCCGTTTAGGCTATTATGCACCATATGCATCAATTGCATCATAAGTCCACAGTATACATGTATGTTACAATCATTCAAAGGAAATTATTAATATGTCTGTATTCGGTTGTATGGAACTTTAGCATGACATGGGTGGGATGAATTTGAATGAGGGTCTCTGAGGTGTAATCAAAGGATTAGTTTGTCGATTCGATATTAGTTGAAGAACCATTCCGGTTGAATCAAAATGGAGGTAGGACTATTGAGGTAGTATCAAATTAGAGAATGGACTATACCGTTGAATCAATTTGGATGAAAGGATATTTATTAGGTTGAAATTAATTAAAACGGAATAGGGAGGTTTGTGGTGGTTAATCTGACAACTCGTTTGGGAAGAGACGGGAAAGATCAAAACTGATATGTCGACTTCTGTGGCGCAATTATCATAATGCGGACAGCGAACTAAGGAAAATACCGGTGATAAGTCAACTTTCTGGTACATATACAATGTAGATTGTATTACAATCATTGTAACCCATTGACCTATCCCTGATCATGGAAATGTCATTCGCAGATTGGAGAACCCACAGTGTGACCTTGGAGTTGGACTTGTCGAGATATGCCTCAGGCAACGACGTTTGCCCCTTGCCTCTTGCGCGTTGTAAGCAGGATGCCATGGACTTCACTCCATTCAGTCATCCTTCGTCAGCATCCTCAGCCGCCTTCGCAGGCTCCCTCTGCCTCATTCTTTCAAGCGTCTAGTATGATACGGTCCACGAGGTGTTGACGCCGATAACCCCATGGCCTTGTCGGTGATCTCTGAACTCCACGACCCGGACTCCAAAACCGTTGTAGGACCTACTCGACCTGGTCAGGAAGCGGAGGGGTGAAACTGTTGACCAATTGACCTTAACGCAGCCGTATCGACCTATAATGACTACGGACAATTCGCAGCCAATGAGTCTATGCCACTTTCCAAGGGACAGCTTACGAACTCGATCTAGAAATCTATCTAATTAAGGACGGTTATATGTCCTTGATGTTCTTAATTTATTCGTCTTAATTGGCATCTTTTGAGCTGTTTAGCGGGTGTTCTGATTGGGGTGATGACGATGATTTCTCTAGACCCCATCAGCGGCGAGATTCCTTGAGCGGTCATTCACACGTCATTGAGGTAATCCAATGCCAAAGAGTTTTAATCAGAGGACTGAATGGACGAAAAGTCTTTGAAGAGAATGAATTGACTGTTAGGCTGATCATCCAATTAATTAGCAGAACAATCAATCAATCAAGAGCAAATCAAATAGACCAATCAGTCGACAATCTGCTAAGCATATTACAGATGCCGATTTTTGCTGAAGTATGACGATTTCTTTATAATTATAGTCTGGCAAATTGACGACTAATGTGCTAAACAATAGAGGTTCATTCAAGCTGAGGTCTGACTCGGTTGGTTTACAATGTCTGAGTTTGCTACCTTGCAATGAGCCTAAACTCTGTTCTTTAAAATACAGTCATCCTAGTTCATGACATGTATACATTACAGTCTTTTTAAACTATTTATGCCAACTCTAATTCAAATGCAATTCTTCGCATTACTTTATACATAGGGATAATAGGCCTACATATATTTGATGACAAATTACATGGCACTGAAGAATCTATTATACATGCGACAAACAGTATTTGCCATGGTTGAACAATTATATAGCGCCTGTCACTTCTTCAACCACGAAATATCAATTCACTGCATATAAGACACCATTGGTTTGCCATCAGACCAACTGATTCCTGATGCAAAATAATCTCGATTCTTGGCGCTGTACATATTTAAGAGTAAATTATGGCAGGAAATCTGGTCGACTTCTTTTCGATGTCAATTATTGATCACTAAAGCGCGGTGTCAAATATACGCACAACGCTGACCAATGACGCCCACGTTTCATTTTCTAGGCTGTTGTCTGACTCCCACGTGCAACATTTTTAGAAAGCGCTTTTGTTATATTTCACTTATAATTTAGCGAAGCATTGGACGTCGTAATAAGAGGACTGCTTAAGACATCTGAACTGACTTAATTCAGTAATTGTATGCTAAGTAGGCCTCTCGCTTATTTCGTTTTGTGACTTCAGCATAATAGTTAGGCTACGATTAATTTTTATCAATATTTGATATAATTGAAATCTCAAGTATTATCTGTTTGTTGAGATAACTAAGAAAATGTTTCACGCACTGAAACATGGAACACGTTAATCGCAGCAGACTGACGCTGCCGCCGTTTGTTACCAATAAACCTTATGCCATTTTGCACACACACACACACACACACACACACACACACAAATTATAACTCAAGCGAATAAAACAATTACAATTTACGATGATGTATACTTTCATGCGAACGCTAAACTGATAAAATATAAAATAGGTCATAATAAAATTGATTCAAAATTCAAAATGTTTATTTTCTGGCTGAGAAAAATGTTGATTTGGTTAGCGTCCTCCGAGATTTGTGGTCCATAGGCCTGCATCTATAGTGCGCCTATAGGCTATTACTACCTCTATATACTACTGCATATATAAATAAAAATAAATAAATAAATTATTATGTGTAAGCGCACCTCTGGCGCATGGTTTACTTTAAAAGGACGTCATATTATATGGCCATCAAAAGGACCTTTTTGGCCAAAAATTTAGAAAATGAAAGCAGGAAAGAAGCGATACGGTCAAAAAAGCCCTCAGGCCAAAAGAAAGAAAGGCAAATGGTTAAATGAATAAAAATTATTCTGCATGTGTAAATTGTGTATAGCTGTAATTTTTTGCAGATAAATATAAATATATTAATAATAATAATGATCTTAATGTTATGAAGATTTGAAAGAAACAATCTCAAATTTCGCCTTCTCAGCAACCTGTCAGAAACGAAATCAATGACAGGATAGATGAAAGAAAACAGATTTCACACGTTATACGAAATAAACTGAAACTATTCAAAAACCTTAAAGACGTCAGCAGCCAATGTCGTTAAGCTTTGGAATAAAATTATATAAGTTATATTTTCGCTTTATCGTATATGTTTTACCATTTGGAGCGTCAATATTAGTAATGGCACCAACCTGAGAAATCCGAGTGTCGACTGGTGATGTGGAAGGGATGGTGCAGCGAGTAATGCAGAGTGGGAGGCGGAGGCAGAACTGTTGGACGCAGGTGCACGGATGCGGGCGATGCCGACGAAGAAGATGACGACGAGGAGGAAGATGGCGGGTGAGGATGAGGGGGATAGTGAAGCTGTCCCTGAAGAGCGTAGAGATGCGGCGAGTAGACTGCAGAGGACGTGAGGATGAAGTTGGATCCGATGACGGGCCCGTGGTTTCCACCGAGGGCTTTCGACTGCTGATGTGGTGGGATGTTGAGGAGGGGCGGGTGAGACCGGGGTGGCGGCGGACCCAGAAGGTGGTGATGTGAATGATGGTGTTGTTGTTGTTGTTGGTGGGTGGGTGGGTGATGATGGTGATGGTTGACCCGATCGGAAGACACTAAAAGGAATGCAAATGAAACAATATGCGAACGAATGAATAGGATGTCTTGACGGATCATTGAATAGCAAAGTATCATATAATGACGAATTAATGTACTAATCAATATATGTAGTAAGAAATTATCCTTAGGCCCCATTTCTGATCTCTGGATCTCTGATAATGATTAAAACCGATTAATCTCCAAAAATTAGCTTCGATTAATCAATTAAATTCGATAAATTTGCCATTAGTTACGTTAGGAGTGAAAACTTTGGTTCCTTGGCCGGCATTGGTCCACTTATTTATCCTCAGACAAGAGACTTTTCTTATAAATTATCAGAACTTATCAGTTATCACAATAGACTTTTTGACATGATCTCAATTTAACTATCATCGCATTTATCTCGGACATGCGCACAAAAGTGTGAACTATAAACAAAATTACTTGCGTACATTATCTCCACAAAATTAGAGGAACAGTCGTCATCATCATCATCATCATCATTATCATCATCATAATCATCATCATCATCGTCATCGTCATCGTCATCGTCATCGTCGTCGTCGTCGTCGTCATCGTCATCGTCATCGTCATCGTCATCATCAGTTTCATCATCATCATCATCATCATCATCATCATCATCATCATCATCATCATCAAAGGCAAGGCATATACCCACATAACAATAGTTCAATGTTCCTCCAAACCCTCCCTACTCCTCGTTCCGATCCATTCGCCATCATTACTCGTATTTTCTTTTACAATTATGTGCTCATTTATAACCAGACGTGTGAAATGCGCTATAAAATCTCCCATTGACGGCTCAACGTATCCGGTTCCACTGCACGAACCCATCTCATCTGATCTCAATCCAGAGCATCGCACTTCAGACAAATTATTCCGCCCGTCCTCTTATAAGATGTTTACACATTTACGCATTATGAACATTAATCTCTGGCAGCTTTGCACGCATACCCTATAGCGCGTATACGGTTTCATAGACTATAATTCTCTTATGCACACATATATATATAATTATAGTATTATACATACATAAATGTCTTAAATGCATATATATATATGCATGGTCACTTATTTATGAGTGTGCGCCATTAATATTCCAGCAGTGCTTCCTATTCAACAGATGTATTGTCGCTGCCATGCATTATATCAGATTGCAGATCATTAATCGCTTGGACAAGCAACGGTAAATCACCCCCAACTGTTCAGGTTCTACGGGAGAGAGGGGACAGAGGCGGCATCCATTCATGGACGATATATATTGAAGACCTTCTGACACAACAATTACGAGCAAATAAACGGCAGATCGGATTCGTAAGACAATGAAATGTATCTAAGAAAAATAAGTAATCCTATATTTTCGTAATGCGTCATAAAATTATGGCTGTTCATCTATCTGACTATGCAGAAAGCGAAATGTATGACCCTATGCGCGCATTCACACGTCGAAAGAATGTGCGCGATATACAGCGGGCCTTTGAGGCTCTGGAGTTATCATTATATGATATCATTATATGATATCATTATATGATATCAATTTATGATATCATTATATGATATCATTATATGATAACTATTATGGCTTCGTTATTTTATGACGTTGTTCGCTTACATACATACTTGCAAACACTCAAATATATATACATAGATGTATATACACACTTTCAAGCATACATATATACATAGATGTTGTACATACATACTTACAAACATACATAAATGCATACATACAGATGTTACTGTACGGTAATGTATCTACAACTGTATATACACTTATACATGCAAGTCTGTTTTTACGTTAGCCAGCTTCAATTATTTTGTTCTAAATGCTGCGGCTCAGCTGATCAGTAATTCAGTCGGTGACTAGGTTCTAATAATAATAATAATAATAATAATAATAATTATTATTATTATTATTATTACTATTATTATTATTATTATTTCATTGTTTTTCCTCTGAGGTACTTCATTCCCCAGGGACTTAGAGATTATTAAATTATGCGAAATTGTCTGGATGGTCAGACATTATTATTATTATTATTATTGTTATTATTATTATTATTATTATTATTATTATTATATGGATGGACTGTATTGGTCACCATTGCAATGTGAAAATGCTCTCGTTTTAAGACCTTCATCTTACAACCGATGCTTAACTGCTTGACCGATCCTTCCTATCTTATGGATCATTTGCATCTCATCTATGTATGACCTTTGATCTCTTCGTGTTGTAACACTAGGTGTTCTAATTACCCCGCAGTACACTTTGTGTGTTATTTTTAAAGCGCCATTTTGAAGCTCTGCAGCGGAGGGCTCTAGCTTATTCGCGAGCGATTCGTCTTTTCAGAGGGTTGGCCGGGCGATGTCAAGACAGTGTGGATCGGAGTTCGATTGCTAGAGAAAGGAGTCGGAATAGTTGTAAGGGGTTTCGTTGAGGACTGGAAAGGTTGCAAGGCGGGGTGGGATGAATGAAGATGTGAAATCTAAAAGAGGAGGTATTTCAAAATGGAGGCGCACATCAAAATAGCACTCTCAGTTTCCCAGTTCCCATACAGATAATAATATTATATAATTCACAATTGGGATTACAATACATCACGCATGACAGTGCATGGACGCGTTCGTATACAGACATCGTAATCGTAATCTCCAAACTTCTGAATCGACACTTGAAAGCCAACCGCAGAGCACCAGCTTATTCACGAGCGCTGAACACAATGGTGGCTCTATAGGTTTTCTATAAACATAATAATTATGGAGAATGTCACTCCTTGTATTCTTCGACTCTGCTTGATCCCAGCTACAGTCGAAGAACCTGTGCACATTGGGAGCAGACTCATTGAGTTCTGTTGAGTTACCGAAGCCGCAGACAATCTCTTATTATATATGAAGCTGTGTTTCGGTACAGTAAAAGTTAGTATTTTACCATCCTTTATGATTATTTGACATTCGCCGAATGTCTCTCATCTTGCGTCAAATTCACCGAACTGTGAGAAGCTGGAACGACGCGCAGGCCTATGTATACGGGTGGACATTCTAGAATATTTACGGAAGTCACAGTGTTGAAACGACGACTCGAATTATAGTCTCTACGCAATTCGTATTATCAAAGTCAGATGCCTGAAATTCGCTTTAGTATAAGTCTTCAGATACAATCTGATACATAAACACATTACAGACAAACATCGTCATTTACGTAAATTACGCCGTAAGCATATCACGGATAAAATAACATTCGGATTTCACGATTCGTCGAGTTAAAAAAAGTTGCGTTGTGAGAAATTCAAGATTAAATACAACCGGATTTAATAACAGCTTGAAATTGTGTGGATTAAGGGGAGCCAGGCACTCATTCGGGGTGGAGGGGGGATTATCTGTAGAGCAGCTTCTATCTTATGCATCGCGCATGTCTGTATGCAAGTGTACAGACGCTTATGCATACCAACAAATACGCAAACAAAAAAGACACGTGCACTGGCACGTATACATAAGCATACATATGCATACATAAGCTTATACATTCGTGGCACCAATGCATCGGCAATGTTGGCCTAGACATCGCACGTAATTGCAGCCATGTAAGCCTACATAGAATCCCAGAGAAAACAGCTACAGTTATCGATAGACCAACGTGGTTTAATGGCTGCCTGGGTTTATGGTTTTCCGTAAATTCCAAACGCCTTAGGGAGCTCCGTTTCTACACATACTTATATTGTCTGCGTCCTATGTACACTTTGCCCGCTCGATTTGCCCCGAAGGTCGGAACAGTGTTTACGCCACAGTTCACAGTCTCTAAATCTCGGTTATAAGTTATAATGACGCCTTCAATTGAACAGATAACCCGAGTTTCACCATTTCGTACGCATCGCCGCAAAGCTAATTGTAGGCTATGTAAAGAGTGGGTGCTACCCAATTTATTTAATTATATCTTTTTAAGATTAGAATTATAATTTTTAAATTGTTCATTTCGATGCAGTTTATTCTAAAATTACATATGGCTCCGTTATTACATTCAAAGGACTAAATACCAATTTTAATCTGTTTAAATACACAAGCTGTCTAAAAATAATTTACACTGCTTGATCACGAGAAATCGTTACTTGCTTTGGGCCAGTAATAATCTTAGTTCATGGTGGTTGTTGCAGTTTATGATAACGATGATCATTAGCGTCACCCCTCCTCCTTTATTCAGGCTTGGGACTGGCACTGGCAGAGTACAACCAGTGGCGGTCTTAGTTCATGGGTTTGACGCTGACTTAAATAGCCAGATAGACTGTGGGGAAAAGGTCTTTAGCACGATAACAGTTAAACAGTGTGAATGTCAAGCAGAGGCCGATTATGAGCCAAATATTAAGTTGGATGCTACGCAAAAGAGGCGAGCAAAAGCGGTTGGACGGAGAAGGGGCGTCCAGATGGACGCATGTTCGTAGGTACATGCCTCAAATTTCTCAGCAAAAATGTTGGAAGAAGGGCGGTATCAAATTTCGGTAATAAATAAAATAAATAAATAAATTTCAGATAGACAAGGGGACATTTCTGCGTGTTAGGGAGATATCTTACCTTCCTGGCACTTGGGACCGGGGGCTTGCCTCCATCACTCAGAGGGGGGATTGAGGACTCTGGTGTAAGTAATTAGTTGACCGGATTGGAGTACGCTGAGCGCATCTGGCACCAAAATAATAAAATTGCTGATGTAATAGACATGAAGTATGTAGAGTAGGCTGAAGTATATGTTCGATGGCGCTGTCAATGTTAAAAAGAGTGAACTGACGTCTAATACTGGCTTATCGTGATTTAAGAGACAGAAGAAATAAAAGAAGAATTTGAACAGTGTTAATGTCAGTAAATAGATGCGTAGGCTACTACCAGAAGTTTATTATTTATAAATTAAGTAGCAGTAGAGGAAGAAAGCTTCGTTCGGTCACGGAGTATAAGAGAGGCGACATCCATAGTTTCATGTGAGCTGAAAACAATATAGTTCGCATGGTTCCGGAGTTTACTCCGCTGTTCCGACAAGGTTCTGACTCAGTCTGTTGCTATGCATGAATGCTATGTATGAATTTATATAAATATATATATACATATATATGTATATATAAGCACATATATTTAATGAGACAATTAGCGAAACTCTAAAAATAAAACGACGCATGGGCAGGCCTGTGTTGTTAATGCGAGGCATAATCCGCTGCGTTTGCAGATGGTGCAATGAAGTACATTCACACTTACTTACCTATTTATAATGCGTACACAGATTCTATTCAGGGAACCAGTCTGTTTCTTCACTTATCTGCGCGCTACCGAATAAGTCTGAGGAATCTCGTTAAGTTGGAGGCAGAACCCATTAAAAGCATCAGTGTTTGAAAATGGAGTAAATGAAGTTAGGGAAGCTTACTCGGTGTCATTCGAAAATAGTATACATTCCCCTATAGGTTTAATTAGAATCCCAGGTTCCCTTTATTGCTGACATATCCACTTTCTGCATCATTAACTCAGTAGCCTCTATGTACGGTAATACTCCGAAATACTTGCTCTGTGCTCACAACTCGACAATTATTCTGAAACACGGTTCCATGTAAAATTCTATAGGACAATAACTGATTATTTTTAAAATTCCAGAGAGAGTTTTATAGATTTCCGGATTGAATACCCGTGTGCACCAGTCTCTGCGTCGTCTGCAGATGATTCATCTCAATTTAAGCATCTGACCTGTTCAGAGGAACCCTATAATACATGCAACCTGGACTATTGCGAATTCTCAACTGGCAGAAGTTGCAGTTATGGAAGTGGCTGTTGTATAATAAGTTTAGGTTATAGTTTAGGTGAAGAGTCATTTACGATAAACTCAAAGAATATATAAACATAACATACTGCACCAATAATCATACTGTCTTGTAGTGTAATTTTTATTTATATATTTTTATAGCACATCTCCTAATCGGTTCGAAAGCCATGTGGGAAAATAAAAATTACTCCAGTCATTATTCTCAATATTTAAAACTATTCATGTTAGTAACACTCGGTCAAAGAAACCGGCGATCTGTAATACTGGGCAATCGTACAGAGTAATGGATAAAACACTGGGGTGCATATATATATATATATATATATATATATATGGCAGAGGAAGCAAGTTCGATTCCCGCTACCCCTAACGTTGACTAGTCCTTCTTTTGCTAGGCGGCGGCGTTGGCTAAATCAGATGTATAATATCAGTAGTGCCTTGAATAGCTGCCCTACAGTTAAATAGACTCTTGCCATCAAATGGCATGGCCTCTTGCTTACGTTATACTAAAATAGTCGCAATCGTAATCTACACACTTATAAGGCGACACTTAAAAGCCACGCGTGGGAGACCAGATTATTCACGAGCGCTGATAATTTATAGTGTTAGACTATGGGGCATTCTGAGTGCCACGGTTGTCTCGAAGCTCTGGAATTCAATGGTCGCGAATTTTTAGCATTCTGTCTGGTCAATAATATTATATATATATATATATATATATATATATATATCTAGTGTCATTCATGAATAAAAATGAAGATAATAGTTTTTATAGCTCCTCTGTTTCAGTTTGCCCGCTGGAAACTTGATGGTTGGTGTCTCTGAGTAAGTCTTCGTTGGATTTGTTTCAAGGACTCTGACTTGAAGTGTTCATCAATTGATCGACCATTTATTGTCCATTTGTTGATCATTTATTGATAATTTATTGACCATTAATTGATTAATTATTAATCATTGACTATTCATTGATCATTCATTTACCATTAATTGATAATTTATTAATCATTTGTTGACCTTTGCTGATAATTTATTGACCATTTATTGATTATTTTTGACCATTTATTGATTTGTTGATCATGACGGCGAAATTTATAAGTTTAGGATTAGGTTGTAAAGCCAACCAAAGAAGCTAAGAAGTTTCTTGAGAACGTATTTATGTATAAATTTGCAATCTATTTATTTACAAAACTTATAATAGAGATATATACAATTTTGGAGACTTTTTTGTGAAAAAATGATTTTGGATTGTCTGAGTTTTAAAAGAATACATTCATGTATAAATTTTTATTCTATTTATTCGCAAAGTTTAGAGATATAGACACCGTATGAACACTTATTTGTGAAAAGGATCATTATAGATAGTCAGAAACTAAAACTACGAAAATAACTTAATTGCCAAGAAATAGGCTTATATAGTATGCATGGCGTCAGTAATACAGCTGTATATAAATTCAGCATTATATCCTGGATCAATCTTGCCAATAAAAATTCTGCTTATGATTGCTAACTCTTTGCTATCGCGCCGGTGACTATTATTATATGAAGACTTACAAAGAGTAAGCTAATTTTGCTAAATTGTGTGGCACGGTGGTCGATTGGTTGGAGTGGTCGGCCCGTAACACTCAGTGTGCGCTGAGTGAGCGGTTTCGACCTTCTTCTGGGAGTCACTGTGTAGGGACCTTGAGCAAGTCCTTCGCGCACCATTGCTCTGCGTTACAACTGCAGCTGTGTCGACGAGGCGTGTGACCTTCTGAGCAAAAAAAGTTGGAAGAAGGGCGCTATAAAATTTCAGTTGTATTGTATTGTATTGTAAATACACGAAAAATGGGCTGCATGGTATAAGTAGGTCTACGGCTCGGATGGCGTGAGCAGGTAAATCTTTACATTCTTCTGAAGTTTTATAAGAAAGTTCTGGAACAAGAAATTCAATTAGGTTGGCTATTTCAATTCCAAACCGTTATGAGTGTTTTATTATTATCAATATAATATTTTATTAATGATAATTGTTTAATAATCCAATATATCGAGTTTTCCCGTAATAATTATAATAATATATATATAATGCAATACAACTGTTATTTGATGTCGTCCATCTTACAGTTTAGTTCAGAAGTGCACACACGCCTCAACCGAGCAGCTGCAGTTGTACTGCAGAGCAATTGTGTGTGAAGGACTGCTTCAAGGTCCTTACACAGTGACTCCCCGGACGAAGGTCGAACCCGCTCACTCAGCGCACACTGAGCGTTACGGGCTGACCGCTCTAACCCAGTGGTTCTTAAAGTGGTGGTCCGCGGA
Organism: Bimastos eiseni; assembly: GCA_959347315.1. Lineage (NCBI taxonomy): Eukaryota > Metazoa > Annelida > Clitellata > Crassiclitellata > Lumbricidae > Bimastos > Bimastos eiseni. Next base: position 9,307,185 of record OY365813.1, on the reverse strand, counting down.
CCACTTTTGGTCCACGAAGCTCTGGTCAGTGGTCCGCGAAAGTGTTTGTTAAAACAGATTATTTTTACACTTCTTTAACACTAATTTGACATTAATTAGATTTTTTCCTAAATTTTACAAATGAAACTAAACCTAAATTAAGAACTAAAACATAAGAGTACGACAGAAACTCATAAAGGCATTTAATCGTCGTCTGGCATTATGGCCACTGTGAACAGATGTTTCATCTTTGTTTCATTTTAATTCCAATAGTCTTTGGAAGATGAGCGATATGTCAAGTTAGTAGATGACGAGTTGAAGGAGGAGATTCAATATTATTAATTATTAATGCAAATTCTGTAGGACTACAAGATTGTTAATTGTTGAATTTCAAAATTTAAATAAATAGTAAAAAGAAATGTTCAATAATTTATGGACAGTTTTAAGAACATAAATCAGAGCGAGACAATTCAGACAGTGAAACCGAAGAAAAAAACGATTATAATGGCCCTGCAATTACTGTGAGCAATACATGCAATTCGAAGAAGCGTCAATTGAGAAAAAAATATATATGATATTTAAAGTATGGGCTTGTCAGTAATTATGAATAGGCCTAATGTCACTGTTTATTTTTGAATTCTATGATAAATTTATTGGTCTGCTGTGCAATTTGTAAAATCAATAAATGTTTTATTGTGAATTTTTTATACTTGAACAATTTAAAACTTTCATTAATTTTTTAATACTTGGTTGTTGTTGTTGTTGTTACAATGGCACAGTCGATTAAATTTTTGCTAGCAATAATTTTTATGCAAATAACTTTTTTATTTTTTGTATTATACTTACATAGCCACAACATCAAAACTGATATTAAGAATTTGGTTTAATTACATTTAAAAAAAATTATGAAATTAAACTGGGGAGCTTACAACGCTCCCCAGACTCCCTTATCATGGGGGATTCGCCCCTTCGGCGCTAGTTTGTCCGCTGGCACTTAGACTTCACTACATACACCAATGTGTTCTTACGTTTGGTGTTAGTAGTCCGCAACATATATTAAAAAGTCATTGCAGGTCCCTGGTGTCAAAAAGTTCAAGAACCACTGCTCTAACCAATCTGCCACCATGTGACAGCAATATACATTTATAATTTGACAGAATGAAAGCTCAATGTATTTAATCATATTATGCATAAAACAACATTTTGCAGATGACTATAAGAGACCTACACACTAATAAGCATATGTATAATGCGAATAAGTCATATATATATATATGTATGTATATGTGCGATTTTTTAATGTCTTTCGGAGTCGACTGACTTACAAATACATTAGAAGGTACGCTTAGAGTTTTTCATGGCGTTAAAACCATGTAAAGGGCTGTGTCACATTTCATGCGATTGTAATATATGATAGTATGGATGATAATTATTATGGATAACACTAAGTGGTACAATAGATGACTGCATGGACGACATCATATATAACATTCTGGAGAGCATTATTGATAACACTTTCAATACATGATCCATGGATGACATGATTAAATAGTAGACTATAACTCAATATGAGCGACAGCAGTAATATTGGCATTAATATATTAGTATAATATATGTAATATATTAGTATTGATGTGAGTATCATTTTCTCATCGCAAGCAGTTACCTTCATGAGTGTCTTTGGTTCGAAGGATGTTGTCAATACCGAACTTGAGGACACCATGTTTCGTAGCGGATGCTGGAGTTGGTGAGCAGCGCACTGACTGATGGGCAGGTGAAGGGATATGGATCCTTCGTTGAATGGCTGTTGCTGCTGTTGCAGAGTCTGGCCTTCTCCTGATGGGACAATCGAATGGCGGAGTCGTTGGCCACTTGTCCCCAATAGCAATCGTTGTAATGACGACGGGAGATGTCTGGCTAGAGAGTCTAACGTCCGGGAGGGAGCGATTCGCCTTCTGATGACGATCCGTCAATTCCACTTTTCTCACATCCTCCTCCTCCTCCTCCTCAGTATCTCGAACGCCTTCTTCCTCCTCCCCATCTCGCTGTTCCTCGATTCTCGAGTCCTTAGATCCGGAGTGGTTTCTGGAAGGAGAAGCAGGAGAGGTGGATGTCTCCCATCTGTCAGGGGAAGCCGAAGACTTTTCGCGGAATGGGCTACCCAGGTCGGAAGGGTACTTGCCACTGAAAGGCCGCCCAGGGGAGTGTGCTGGAGGGCTCACGATGGCCGACCTTCCGGCTGGGGAATCGCACCGGCGTCTCTTCCCCGGAAGACCTGAGCCCCTTAAGAGGAAGAACGGTCTGCCGCCGTCCTGGGGCAACCCATCCCCGTTTTTACCTCTGCAATGCGATTGCAGCCAACCGTCTCTGCCTCGAATCTCCAACCGACGTTCCTCGGTAATGTCAGGCTGCCCACGCGACATGCCCGGCCCCAGAGCAACCCCAGAACCGACGGGAGGAACTGTGGGTGCGGCCCAGAGTGGCATCGGACGCTGAAGGGGTAGATATGCAGATGGAGAACAGGATGAGTACAGACAGAACATGATATCAATGCGGTCTTACTTATTCACGACTAATTCGCGTTCAATGGATCATTGTGAATAACTGCTAGACAATTAGCAATCTTTTATGTAGCGCAGATTCAAAGCTATGCGGAGTATCGTAGTTGAAACATTCGATTTCTTATAATTGCTCTGATTCCTTATCGTACGACTTAGATAGCTTACTTCCCGTCAATCTTTATTTATTGTCTCGGTTAAGTCGCGAGTACGAAATTCTTTTGCGTTCAGTTAATTTCTCCAGTAATTGAATGACGCGTGAGATCAACCACCGCAGACCGCGAGCTCTCAATACGTATTTCTAAAGAATAAACCTGAATGACCGTCATCACATATGTAGGCACGGAATACGTGCTAAAAAGTTTTCTCCAAGTTTTACTGACGGCTGGATATATAGCGACCCGCGCACCTGCCGTCAGTCGGTCGATCGGTCGATCGGCTGGCTGCTGAGACGGACTCAAACAGCGCGCTATGTTCCAAAGGCTGCGGGAGTGCCGCCCAATCGGGCCAAGTAGGCCATCACTTTAAACCCGCTAATTTGTCGTTGATTGGTCGAGAGTAGAGGCCGCAAATAATAATAGGAGGCAGACGTGTTCGTCGCGTACCTCCTCCTTCCATCACTGCAAACCGATCTGATGTATAAATCTGTGAAAGGCCATCAGGCGGGGCGCCCTCACGCGGTGCGAGGAGATACGGCCGACCCCTAATCCACCGCCACCGAGCCTCTGTGGTAGTCTGGATAGCGTCAGGCGTTTAGACGATCGCATTAGGCGTTTCACGTTTCGCCTTGCTAATAACACCCGTTGATTGTCTGGCGCTGTCCGTTGTAGGTAACGCGAACCCCGGTCGGTACCTGCGCTCTTTCGGGGGTAGAGTACCTCGCGTTGCTCGACTGGGTGAAGGGTGAGGCTGGACGAACCGATGACAGGCAAGGACCGGCGCTCGGTCTGTGGGTCGGTCGGCAGGGTGATTGGTGGATTGGACGTCGCTGGGCTGGGGAGTGGAAGAAGAAAGGGGCTTGGTCATCCATCCGAGGCACGAAGCAGCGATGAGTGACTGGTGATGATGGTCTCTGGGAAGTATGATGGATGCGACAAGGTGAGAAATGGAGGGAGAATAATTCCAAATGACTCCAATTAATAATTTCAATTCTAAGACGGTCTTGTTGTCTAATGACATTCGACAGGTGATAAGCGAGAAATGAATAATTGAGGACGTAAGACATTCTCATATAGAGGGTTTCAAAATAATTCTGATACATAGACAAAGTCGCACGGCAAAGACTCCTATGGTTTGAAAGACAGTGTAATAAGAATATGACATCACTTGGAGTCTTCGACTAACACTAAAATGAATGGAATTATGGAATAATGACAAATGATCGAAGACAATGGAGATTGCTAATTTGTAATCATCGCCGTCAAATGACTACCGTCAGGAACTGATACTGATGATGATGATGATCGTGATGATGATGATGATGACGATGATGACGACGATGACGACGACGATGACGATGAAGGTATAATGAGGTAAAAAACGGAATGCTATGTTAAGGTAACGTGGAGAATGTCTGTCTAGGTATAAAGCAAGATGTAAATTGATGCTGACAAAGTTTGTTCACGGCAAATGAATGAAGCCGAAAGGAGGAGAGGAGTTGGCGCTCCATTGAAAACGAAACACACTTGATTTTTATATCCTTTGTTTTATCAGCAAACTGAAGTTATGGAGCGCTTTAACATTCGGGAAGGAAGCAAAGGCGGACCAACGGAGATAGAAGGAAATGCGTTTCAATTGCCGATTGAAATAGACAATGAAAAGCTGACAATAGCCACTGTGTCGCTGCTTACTATGTATACCCAACTCTGAAAGATGGACCATATATATATACATATATATATATTGTATATATATATAAAGCATGTATATATGTGTATGTGTGAGTTTGTGTGACCTTTTAGGGTTATTCACATAATCATTCTTTCATTGTTAGTCACGGTGTCCAGAAATTTCCGACAGCGCCGGAAAAAGGCCTACATTTCAACCGGACAGTTTCCATAAGACATTTCCCCGTCACAATCCGACCTATGTATATATATATATATATATAAGCAAGATTCTATTCATCAATTCAACTTCGATTTAAGCAAGAAATCTTCCTTCTATATATATCCAGTTTAGTTTTACTCATGGAAAGAATGTCATTCACTAATCCGACGTCTATTTCATCAAATACAATGGGCGAATACTTACCTTCTGCCATAGTCGTGAACCTTTCGTCGAAGACTCGGACTATCAAACCTTCAAACTATCGAATCTTCGGACTATCGAACTTTCAAACTATGGAACCTTTGGACAATCGAGCCTTCAAACTATCGACCGGACACCGGCCTCTGTCGTTAATTTTGGCAGCATGACTACGATTTCGGATTAGTGAAGTATAATCTTTACACTGCATGTCAGATTTTAATTGTTTAATGTCAAGTTTCTTCTAATTCTCTATTTGTCCACATTTTCTTTTTTATTTGACGAGCATTTTCACCCCTCATCGTCATTAACAGGCACCCCGACAAAAGAGCCTCGACAAAAGGGTGCCCGACAAATGAACGCCTGCATATTGGGGCACCGAGCAAGTATATATATCTGACGCGGGATTTATTTTCCTTATTAGCTGGATAGATTAAAAGAATTCTGTCTAACTAGACGCTGGATTGGTGTACGGAATGTCGTTTAGATAAAAACGGAAATTATAAAAAGTTTCAGCCTAAATAGAAGCGGGAATGATGGAAAGCTTTATAATTAAATAAGAAGCTGGATTGATGAAAAGAAGGCAGTTTGAGTGGGAGCGGGAGCAATGATACATTTCTGCCTAAATGGAAGAGAGGATCAAGACAAAGACTTTAACTAGAGGGTAGATTGATGAAAAGCTGTAAGTTTAACTAGAAGCTGGATTTGTGAATAGAAGTCGGTCTCACTTGAAGCTAGATTGATGAATTCCCATTTCTTAAAAGGCATTATTTTCATCAATCCAGTTCAAATCTTACATAATTAATTTTAATCGATCCAGCTTCTAGTTATCAAGTACCCTTTTCATCGATCCAGGTTCTATATTAACAGTATTCATTTCGTTAGTTCTGCTCCTGCTTATAATAGACGAAATGTGGTAAACGAATTGTCGTGGAACCCACAAGAGAGCCGACCAAACGCACTAGATGCATGTTCTGATGATGCATGTTCTGATGTTAAGCGCCCTTATTATGTCGGGCGCTCTTTTGTCGGCGCTCTTAAATTTGTAGGGCGCTTTTTTGTCGGTTCACGTCATTACCATCATCATCATCATCGTCAACTTCATCATCCTCATCTGTCATTTGCATCATCATCGTCATCGTCATCATCACATTGTCATGATCAGCAGCCATATTTTCATCATCGTCGCCTGCCGTTTGTGTACAGAGAAACAAAACAGAGGCCAACTTCTAAGCGTAATAACGTACAATACACTACACTCAGCAGTCAGCACACAAACACCCTCCTCCCACACACACACACACACACACACACATACAGTCACACACACACACAGACAGAGTCACACACACACAATCACACACACACACCCACATACACGCACACGCACACCGTCACACATACACACACACGCACACCCATACGCATAACTATCTATAGAATATATCAGGGAGGGGCAGTAATTTAATTGAGTTATTAAAATTACGTAATTTAATTGCATTTGTAATTTATAACTTTTAATTTGTTGACCCAAACAATAAGATGTTGTAATTCGCAACTCAATCACCTTTTTGCCTGTAATTTGTAATCTCTAACTACATTATGAAAGCAGATTACCTTACGTTACTTGATAATAGAAAATAGAAAATGTAAAAATTCGTTTGGTCAAAAAACCTGTTACTTTAATACTTCTAGCATTACTATTACTTAATTTTACAATTTAATGATGCCCTGCCTTCTTCTGAACCACTAGAGAGACTCGTCTTCAGCGTCTCTGAAATATGCAAATTGTTTGAACAACTGTTGCGTCTGAAAGAAAATTAAGTTGTAACGGTTTCTGACAATATTAAGCAAAATAAAAGGAAAATAGAAAGCATAATGTTTCTTGCAGATTTTTGCCTGAATTTATTGAGCGGTTTATATAATTACCTAAGTAACGTGCTTTGTCCGTCACTTCTAAGGCGCGTGATTGGACAGAATTTACCTAAATATTTGAAGTTGACCTACATTTTGCCGCGTAAAAGTGCGTGATTGGACGGAAGTTGACCTCAACATGGAGCGCAAAAGTAACTGCAAACGAGCCTTCGATTCGCGTTTAAACAATTTTTTATTCAGTCTACGTAGGCCTAACTATATATGCAGTAATTAAAGTTAAATTCATCGTGTAATGTAAGTATATTTGCAATTATTCAAACTAAACCGAAACTTAATACGTAATGTATATTTTTTGCGTATTTTAGTATTGGCCGCTGCGAATTTGCACTGTTACATGGAGTAAGTGACGCACAGTTCGTCGACCGTTTCGTTTGTTTAATGTGTAGGTCTATTTTAGCTCTGCGTCAAAGTGTCTTCACCACTACTACAGCAACTTTAAAATCAAGTATGACCCATAATTATTCACGGGTTAACAGCTAGAACGAACACTGCCAGTTGCAGTTGAATCGTGAGCTAAAATATTATCCGACCCGTGATTCTTCACGGGTTGACACTTGACAGCTAGTATAAAATATTTTTCACCGGTTATGAGAGATAGTCTACTCAAGACACCATTTAAAGATTTTTATTAAAATATCTATTGCGAATTGAGTGCAACCAGGCATACATATTATACAAATATACATTTATTATATTTATAATATAATACTGCCTGTGTCTCAATTTCGTCTCTTTTGTGTACTGCTGGTGTCTCTCCTTATCTTCGTATGTCTGTCTCTTATCGATTGGTCTTTCATCTCTTCGCTCATTCATTATGCCTCAATCACTTCTTCTCTTCTTGCATAGATGTCAGTCTCTTTCACGCATCATCACAATCGCTCGCTTGACATCGCCATACGCAGCAGCTCTGTCTAATAGATAATCCATATATATATATATACACATGTGTATATATATATATTCTTGTATATATACATATATCTCATGTGCAGGTGTATGTATCTATGTATCTTCTACGTCGGTGTAATTTCACGCATGACATTTGCTCGTCGACCTCTCCTCTCTCTCTCTCTCTCTCTCTCTTTTTCTCTCTATCTCTCCCACTGTCTCTCTCTCTCCGTCTCTCTGTCTCTGTCTCTTTCTTTTTCTCTCTCTCTCTTTCTCTCTCTCCCCATCTCTCTCTGTATGTCTGTCTCTGTCTCTCTCTGCATGGGTGCATTGGTTGGTGTCACACTCTCATCGTTTATCGGATTCGGATTCGATTACACGGAATCAGGAAAATATTCGAATGAATGTAAACAAACCAGAAACGACAAAGGATTATATTGCAAGCTCCTAATTTATATCCGATTCCCCCGACGCGAAATCAGACCAGGGAAAGGTAGGGACATTAGCCCCGGGAATCCATTCAACTCGATATGGAGTTTAGTCTAAGAATCACAGTACGAGTAATAGCAATTGCGCAACCTTCTACATTGGCCTGTACATCTGAAATCTCAACTGTTTGTTGCATACCCACACATATATTATCTAAGCATTACAGGATTGAAAAGCTGATTTGTCGGGTATAGGGAAACGAATTTGTCTTAATAATAATATCATTGTCGTAAGGTTATAATTATTACATAATAACGACCGTTGTATCTATACGTATGTCAAGATATAACATGACCATGCAGTTGGCAGAAGAGGAGACAAAATGTGGGCGTCTATTTACTAAGAAAATCAAGTTTAAATGTAGGCTATACGAGCCTGTAGATTTCACGATGCTGAAGAGGCTAAATAATAATAATTCTTAAAATTGCAAATTGTTAAAGTAATTATAAGATATTTTGGTTTGTTCAAATCAAACTGACAAACCGCAGTCTGATCAATGACATTGTCATAATAGTCCTAACTGATGACAACAACGTTTACTGGAATCGACAATTAAACTGTATGGCAGCCTGGGCAAGGCGCCGATCTGTATACGCCTATGTACTTCTGCCTATCACTGAGTAAGCAAGTTTATCAGAATGGTAATATTGTGACTAAGATATATGGGCCGTGATAATTGGGGTCCAGCTTATAGTTGCTTCGCCATTATCTTACAGACCACATTCTTGGGTTATTGAGGAGGACTGCATGGACTCCCAGGAGATCGAGGAGAATGGAACAAGGATTGTCCGCATATCTATAACGCGGACAAGCCTCGACTCGAGGACGATTACAAGGACAAGACAAAACAATGTTTCGATGATCCATATTACAAAACAGAGTCTGGAACTGAATTCTTGTGTTGCAGTTTTATGAGTATGAAACTAAGCTACGTCTATAGACTTGTGATATTATTGTAGAACTTCCGCTTTTTTGAACATCCTTGAACATTATATCCGATGTGTTTTGTTGAAATAATTCTGCGGTGAAGATACAATTGTACAGCTATGGCACTAATGGCAGTGACGATGATGAGAAAGAGGATGGAAAGAGGATGGAAAGAGGATGGAAAGAGGATGGAAAGAGGATGGAAAGAGGAAAAGCGGAAGGATGTTGTTGATGACGCCGATATAGTATAGTTGTGAAGACAAAAGAAAGTAGTTCTTTTAAATGTTTGAAGCGAAGTATTAACTTCTGGACATAACAAAAGCAAAACGCTTATTTAATCACGGAGGTTGTGACGGAACTCCCGTAATCATGTAATGTGACAATACATTTGAATGTTGCATAAAATGTTGTCGGATGAGACATTGTAAAAATTAAGGCTTGTATAATTGTATAAGTGCTTCTTGTATAGTTATGACATTTGTGCAAAGTCTTATCTGTATCTATAAATATGCATGACTTTCGGTGCAGTGTTTATTCAATATATTCTGAAAATTTAAAAATCAATTTTCTCACAAATTCTAAGACTAGTATAGTCTCAAGTTTTCTGTAGATCGACTGATGTCAACTTTGGCATAAATATTTCCATTAGGCCTACAACAATCTCAGGACGTATTAAGGTCAACCATTTACCACATAATTTTTAGAGCGGCTAAACACGTGTAAGTCCAGGCAAAATACAGTTTGACCTGGGCAAAGTTGCTTCTGAAAGTTTTTTAACGGTTTCCTGCTCAGAATTAATTGCTGAATGACATACTAAATATCCGCCAAAATGCGACCACGGGGTCACCCCCAAAAATGAACTTCAAATGTCAAAAGGTCAACATAAAGGAAATGCCCGTAACTCAGCCAAATATGGTTCTATTCTGGTGATACTTGTTTCTGTTAGCTCAGGTCGTCAAGGGCATATAATATAAGCATATATATATATATATATATCTCAGTCGTAATACAGCTTAGCCCTGTTGTAGCCAAGCGGATGTCCTCATAAGCTATTGAATAATTCGCAGTCGAACCATCCTATATAAATTTTATAGGTAATTGTAATCACACATAGGCTTGTCATAGTTGTTGAGGCTTCTATACGGCGCTTTCTTCAATGCCAAAATGCGAGTATAGTCAAGATTCTCACACATAATCGTAAATAAACAAAGGCAAGCATATATATATATAACTGTGACATAGACATATATATATATTAATAGCTCGACATTAATTTTGTAGCGCTTTTATTGAGTCGCAAATTTACGCGTCAGAATAAGATATTAAGCAGTTGCAGATCTTATCAAGTTGCTGTAACAGTATTATAATATATATATATATATATATATATATACAATAATTATATATTTGTCACGCAGATAAACCAAATGGTTGGCGTAGCCTATACGCTCTCACCATTCCAATCCATGGATGCAGGTTGACAGACAAGGGTCTTTTGGCGAATGTTAAACGCGAAGGGGAAGGCACGGGAAGGTTCCAAGCGGTCCGTGGGACCGATTCCTTGGAACCGAGCCCTTGTGACCGAGCACTTGCATGGATCCCACGAGCGGCGCTTTCGATCCATCTGCAGAGAAGTCGCTAATTGAATCGTAATCCGTCTCCGTCGTTCGAAGCGGTCGCGGTTCGAAACCTCTAATTGCATAAACAAAAGCGTCGGACCCTGCATCGGGGCAGATCAAAGAATCGGCGTCGGATCGAAGAAGGGGTCACATAAACTGTGAGGTGACGACCGGCAAATGGATCAACGCCACAACGTAAATCACCCGAACAGTTTGTCCAATCCCCGTATAAGTATACAGCCATGCATGCAGGCAACAGTTGTTCATTGCCACGCATCGATGTCGTCGTCTACTTGTCTTTCTATGGCTGCCTGCCTCTGAGTATTTGTTGCTCAATGACGTTGCTTCTTTGCTGGTGTAGATCTCTCTTTGCCTGTCTGTCTCTCTGATTCTGTCTCTGTCCAATGTCTCTGTCTGTCTCTGTCTGTCTCTGTCTGTCTCTGTCTGTCTCTGTCTGTCTCTGTCTGTCTCTGTCTGTCTCTGTCTGTCTCTGTCTCTCTCTGTCTCTCTCTGTCTTTCTCTGTCTTTCTTTGTCTGTCTGTCTCTGTCTGTCTCCGTCTCTCTCTGTCTCTATGTCTCTCTGTTTCTGTCTCTGTCCAATGTCTGTGTCTGTCTGTGTCTGTCTGTGTCTGTCTGTGTCTGTCTGTGTCTGTCTGTGTCTGTCTGTGTCTGTCTGTGTCTGTCTGTGTCTGTCTGTGTCTGTCTGTGTCTGTCTGTGTCTGTCTGTGTCTGTCTGTGTCTGTCTGTGTCTGTCTGTGTCTGTCTGTGTCTGTCTGTGTCTGTCTGTGTCTATCTGTGTCTGTCTGTGTCTGTCTGTGTCTGTCTCTCTCTGTCTATCTCCGTCAATCTCTGTCTCCCTGTCTCTCTATCTCTCTCTCTCTGTCTGTCTGTCTGTTTCTCTCTCTTATTCTATCTGGTTCACTTTCTTTTTCTGCCATACTGTAGCTGTCTGCAGTGTGTCTTACACTGTCACTCTATGTCTCTCCTTCACTTTGTCCCTCTCTCTCTCTCTCTCTCTCTCTCTCCCTATATCTGTCTGTGTAGTCTTCTATTATAACCTCCTGTTTAATTCTCAGGGAATTTCCATGTTGGCTTTCCGTGTTATATACACAACGCACAAATACAGGCTTATAGAATTAATATGTGTCGTAATTATAATCTGTTCCCATGGAATTCTTCCGGAGCAGAAAATAACCTTGTTTTAATGGTTCTCGTTAGCAGTTAACGATATTAGTTCAATTTCCTAAGACGATGACAGACACGACGTAGCCATAGAACAATTGCGACGGAAACGTATATCATGTATGTATGTATTTATGTATGTATGCATGTATGTATGTATGTATGTGAGTATGTTTGTATGTATGTATGTATGCATGTATGCATGTATGTATGTATGTATGCATGTGTGTATGTATGTATGCATGTATGTGTGTATGTGTGTATGTATGTATGTATGTATGTATGCGTGCATGTATGTGTGTATGTATGTATGTATGCATGCATGCATGCATATATGTATGTATGTATGCATGCATGTATGTATGTATGTATGTATGTATGTATGTATGTATGTATGTATGTATGTATGTATGTGAGTATGCATGTTTGTATGTATCTATGCATGTATGTGTGTATGTATGTATTTCTGTATGTATGCATGTATGTATGTATTTCTGTATGTATATGTGTATGTATGTATGTAGGTATGTATGTATGTATGCATGTATGTATGAATGTTTGTATGTATGCATGCATGCATGCATGTATGTATGTATGTATGTATGTATGCATACATGTATATATGTATGTATGTATGTATGTATGTATGTATGTATGCAAGTATGTATGTATGCATACATGTATGTATGTATGTATGTATGTATGTATGTATGTATGCAAGTATGTATTTCTGTATGTATTTCTGTATGTATGCATGTATGTATGTATGTGTGTATGTAAGTATGTGAGTATGTTTGTTTGTATGTATGTATCTATGTATGTATGTATGTATGCATGCATATGAACATGCATCTTATATATATATATAAGTCATACTTATACGCATACATAATTGCTTGCGTAAGTGTATACATGCATGCGCATTGCATAAATAGGGCATACTCGTGCATGGCAGGATATCTGACTTAGTGTAAACCCTCTATGACCGTCTTGTGCCTGGTTCATACGTATTACCTAAACATATCTGACAGTAAAAAAAAATTGAAATGTGATATTGCCCTTCTTTCAACATTTTATGCTCAGAAGTGCATACACACGCCTCGACGGCGCAATTGCAGTTGTACTGCAGAGCAACTGTGCGCGAAGGACTTGCTCAAGGTCCCTACACAGTGACTGACTCCTCGGATGAGGGCCAAACCCGCGCGCTCACCGCGCACTGTCTGAGCGTTACGGGCCGACCGCTCTAAGCGATCGGCTACCGTGCCACACATATGACTATATTTTAATCAAAACTGCATGTCCCTTATAAAATGATAAAAATGATTCTGAACCTAGAAGAAGCTTATCAGAAACCTTGAGAATGTAAGGAATGGTGGCAATATCATTATGATAAGTTCAGTAATAATTCGCAGAAACACGGAACCGAAATAGAAGAAAGTCTGAGAATTCGTTGATTGCTAGAAAATTGATTAAGCTACATACCATACGTCCAGGGGTTGGTATCGCCCTGACGATGACTATAGCGTTTCAGTCGCCTATTCCTAAATGGAACTCAATGGCTTATCGGTACGTTCTGTGTCTTGTTACATAAGGTTCGCAGGTTCGGGTCCATGGACTTAAAAAAACTGCTCTGCCGACCTATGGTAAGTTTGTTTCGGACATAGAAGTCATCATCATCATCGTCATCGTCATCGTCATCGTCATCGTCATCGTCATCGTCGTCGTCATCGTCGTCGTAATCATCATTCGTTACCATCTTACTACCCCTACCATTCAGTAACCACCCCTTAGTGCGCGACAATATACCGAGATATTGTCATACGTCGTTAGACCATAACTATCTGAACAACATTCTGTTGAGGGCGAGAGACAGTCTCGGTTGGAGAGTTGCTAAACTGAAAAGCTGTAGACAGTCGGAGATGGAGGAGGGACCGGTGATTACAATAATAAATTCATAGAGTCTCTGATTGGACTGGCTCCAACTTTGAACAGCATATATCCACTTTGATATCCTAACCATTATGACTCGTTGACACTGCTCCTTCTGCAATGATGTCACTATCGTGGAGGCACCTCTGGTAGCACCTCAGCGTATGGATTTCCTTCTGACTGCCCCTCTGCAGTGCAACTCATTACAGAGGTCATGTCAGAGCACCCGATTAAATCTCTCCTCTCTTCAGAACTGCAATGATATAACTAATGTGATTTTATTTATTCGGTGCTATATAAATGCTAGATTACAATTACAATCGGCAGCAGTGTTCCATGAAGTACATATGTCACCCTGTGATTTCATGGGTCAATGGAACTTACTTTTCGTCGTTAACCGTTATCGCGGACACAGAAACCCATAAACGCCCCAGTGACTCGCAGCGATTGGCATCTATATCAGATGGGTAATTAATCTTCGCCCCATTTTCCCATTTCCCCAGGCTGGCCCTCGGGGTCGGATGGACATCCGAAGGTTTGGTGGGTGGCATGAGGCCCTCGTTGACACCACCCCTCCACTGTAACTGTACCTTTCTTTCCCTCCATGTGCTCCAACAGCATCTAGCCAGTGTGAACAGGAAAGAGACGCAGTGCAGATATAGAGAAAGAAACATAGAGAGACAGACAGACAGACAGACAGACACATGGATTGAGACACACGGGCAGAGGCAGATACAGGGAGAGAGAGAGAGAGATGGAGAGAGAAAGAGAGACAGAGACGAACAGACTGAAACAGAGACAGAGAGAGAACATCTAAGAAACGGAGATTGACAATCAAATTGTGACTACATGAATGAGTTCGAATGAAGGAACACATGGTGACCAATATGTAACATATTTTTTATGAAATTATAACATGCAAATCATTTCCTGTCCTAATGTGCTGAGCCTATGAATAATAATGTCATGGACATGTAGCCTGCAGAGTGATGATACATAGACATGGTGATGTTGCAGGCAGACATATTTATAAGCAACTAATGACGCAGCAGACCAAGGAGGAAGAGCAAGAGAAGGAAGAGAAAGAAGAGGAGTAGCAGGAGAAGGAGGAAGAGGTGAAGGAAGGGGAGGAGAGATAGTAGAAAGACGAACTGGAGGAGGAGGAGGAGGAAAGAAAGAGGAGGAAGAGAAGGAGCAGGAAGAGGATGGGAGGAGGAGAGAGGAGAAGAGGAAGAGGAGAGGAAGAAGGAGGAGGAGAAAGATGAAGAGGAGGAGGTGAGTGAACTAGAAGAAGAAGGAGAAAGAGGCGGAGAGGAAGAAGAAGGTGAAGGCAGTAGCAGCCGAGGACCAAACGAAAGAGATTAGGAGAGATAGGACTGTGAGAAGAGATGGAGCGAATGAGCGATGCCCTGATGCGCTTCTTGCACGGGCATCTGATGCTCTGTCTTCTGCCTCCCTGCTACAGATGCTGCTGCTGCTGTTGCAGAAGCGATCGGCGGAGGGCAGGTCATCTGCTCAGCATCGTTCGACACGTCTCATCATCCTCCTCGCGCACAAAGACGTTTCATCTAAGATTACGGACGATCTGCGACCCCTGCAGCATGGCTGCATGTGGGTGCTGCGTAAACAATCACCATCACCGTAAAACCATTCGACACCAACCGCCGGGAACCCACCGTCGGCCGTCGGTTGAGGCCAGGCCCAGGGCCGGGCTGGGCCAGCGAGGCAGTGCTGGGCCCCATAGATGCCATGGGGCCGCCTAGACGTACAACCAGCAGACGACGACAGCTGTGGTTGGCCTAAGACGTCGGATCCATTCATGCGCGACACGGTGCTTGGTTCAATCAACCGCAAAAGTGCTTGCTTTACAGTCAACTGGTGTTCAATTAATGCATAGCTGCACTGGTTATCATGTGTCTGAAGATAGACCTATAACATCAAAATATTACACTAATAACAACTATTGTATCCAAACCTCAGCTCGTAATTGTCGACCAAATTTCAAGATTAGCATTGTACAGTCGCTGTTACAATCTTCAGACTTCTAAAGCGCCACTCGAAAGCCAAGCGCAGGACATTAGATTATTCATGAGCGCTGGGTCAAATCATAGGGGTTGTCGAAAGGATAGTCAAGAGGAGGTCAAGGTACGGTTTTCAAATGGGTCAAAAGGGTCAAAAAGGCAGAGCATCTGTTAAGGCGGGTGTTGTGTCCATCATTTAAATTTCAAGAGAGATTTCATTACACAGTCAACTATAACTTTGTGCAACTAAGCAGCTCAGTGATTTGCGCTGACTCTTCCAGTCACGGTTTTCGGTTTACCTTGAACTCTAGAAATTCTGTTCTTCACAGTAAGTGTCAGATCGCAATTATGTCTGTACTACATCCTTAAAAAGCTCATAAAAAGACCGATATACCACTAAGAACGTCCATCGAGAATAATGAACGATGTCACTAGTATAAGATAGTAAGTAAGTATAGTCTGCGCTAACACTAGACAAACGCCTATAATTAATGAAGATGACGCAGCAAATTGATGATATCAATCTGAAGGCGGAAGGCCAAGAGCCAACATGCAGAGGACTAGAAACTCCATATGTAACGTTGTGTCATTACTTTCTAGGCAACAATCGGAAGCAAGAAATTCTAAAATCTTGTTGACATAAAGAGATGATTCATTAACTTCTATTTACGGGAGGGGCAGTACAGCAGTGGTGACCACATTGGGACGCAGCGCTTGAGGTACCGAGATCAAGACCCGTATCCCCTAAGGTTGACTTGTTTTCTTCTTTCGCTAGGCGGCCGTGTTTGTCAAAAATTAGATGTATAGCATAATGGGCGCCCTGCGTGGCTGCCGACGATTAAATTCGACTCCTGTAATAACTTGTCATCATTCGCTCATACAGTACTTGTAATCATACTGTGGTTTGTCAGTTTGAAATTAAAGGACGTTTATTATTATTATTATTATTATTATTATTATTATTATTATTACCATTATTATTATTGATTTATTATATTAAGGTTAATATTATTGACAGACAACTATGTCAGCAAAATCAAAAATAGCCTTTGGAGGTTAAACATCATATTTCAATTACAAGCAACATATAGATTAGGGCGATAGCCGCGGCATATATACCTATGCTTCAGAGTAAAACGTGTACAGTTGTACACGGACAGTTGACGGGTAATCATTCCTCTAATAAATTATAGACTCCTTGGCGGAAGTTATCCCACAAAACAAAGATCTCTGTATAAGATGCATGGCCATTCGGAGCGAACACGTTATGTTCAAAATGTGCTATATAACTAGCCATCTTTCTGCACACAGCCACTTGCCATGACACTCATATCCAGACTAATTTCACTCAATGCGATTGTCAACGCATGGTCTGGCGTGATATGCACTGGATGCAGGAACACAAAGCCTCAAAGACGACATTCATCTATCGATGCCTCCTACGGTTGCATATAATTCCGTCCCTGCAATGAGTCGGTGGCACCGATCAGCTGCTGAGGATGGGAGGGAGCAGCCTCAGCTGCGGAGGCAGACGAGCAGCATCCCTGATGCAGCATCCCTGATGTTGCATCGGTTCATGAGGTGGCCGTGTTGCGGTGACGACATGTTGCTATTCGAAGTTCAAACTGTTATTTTCTCCGACGGCGTTTATTGCCGAAAGCATAAACAGAGCAGAAACGGCGCAGGATTATAAAAGGCGCTAAATAATCATCGTCGGACGATGATCATACGAGTGAGACACTGCTCCAGAATCCGACGCTCAATGCTTCTTCGATTGTAATGATTACCTAACAGACGCCGACCAAGATGTTATAGATGGTTCAGAGGGAAGACGTGTGGTGGAGGCAGGCAGGCAGATGTGCAGTCATCCATGTGGAAGTCTTCTATATATGCACATCAACAGATGCACACACATACATACAAGGCTACAGACACATACATGTACGCACACATCGGCACGCACAGACACACACTTATACATGCGTATACACAGGCGCACACAACGACGTAAACAAACACATGATAACACGTATACATACCCACACGCACACATGTGCACAAGCCCACACAAACATACAAACAAACAAACACGCAAACACGCAAACACACATACATATAGTAAACGTTCGCGAACACATTCACACACAAAGAAACAAGTACGCATGACAATGATGATGACGACGACAATGATGAAAGCAAAAAGATATGTACATGTAATTGCGTTATTACAATTTGTGTGTCTATAATACGTGTGTCTAAAATAGGTGTGTCTATAATATGTGTGTCTATAGTAGGTGTGTCTATAATATGTGTGTCTATAATAGATGTGTCTATAATGTATGTGTTTATAATAGGTGTGTCTATAATATGTGTGTTTATAATAGATGTGTCTATAATAGGTGTGTTTACAATATGTATGTCTATAATATGTGTGTCTATAATAGGTGTGTCTATAATATGTGTGTCTATAATAGGTGTGTCTATAATAGGTGTGTCTATAATAGGTGTGTCTATAACATGTGTGTCTAATCAATTATTATTAAACTGTCCGTTGGTTTATTTTCAGTACCTTATACATTTGAATCGGCGATATATATATATATATTATATAAATAATATATATATACATATATATATACATCATATATATCACGGCTACATATCTCACTGTTTAACACCTGGAAAAAGTTATTGTTTTCCATGTATATATACGTGTAAGCGTATGCATGAAAACGAATATCATTTGCTTATATGACTACTACATCGAAAACTCGTTGGAACGCGCAACGTTACCACTCAGGCTTTAACATAAGACGGTCAGAGACAAGATGATGGATCTTTTGCCAAGCAACCAAAGTCAGTTCAGCCATACAGAAAACAAGTTGCTAAAAGCGACCTCAATCTAAGGCGGTTATTGATATGAATCCCAACAACGCCGGTGGTTAACGAATTACATGAGAATATGTGAGCACGTGTGGGCCACCGTAGAATAATAATAATATACTTTGTGTTCGTGCATATTATGAAAACAGTGAATTGTTTCTGAGAATGTAATACATAATCAGAGACAGAACCTAATACTTTGTTAGGTCTTGAATCGCTTTAGTCTTCGACGAATGCAGGCAACATCTCAGTAAATGTTTGCTAAGCGGAATGAACGCTTTGCACGCAATTCACCTGACCTGGAGGTTGCCATCAGGCTGTATACATGCAGCGAGGATGGCTACAGATCTTTATAACAGTTGAAAAAACAGATGAAATATTATAAACAGATATCGTCTAAATATTATGCACGTTCATCTCCATTTACCTCCAAAGTTGAATAAAGTTACAGGTACATGGGTAGCACCTAGGTATAGTGTGCTCGCTCATCAACTCATTCACTCACTCACTCGCTCGCTCGCTCACTCATTCATTCACTAACTAACTAACTCACTCACTCACTCATTCACTGACTGACTGACTGACTGACTGACTGACTGACTGACTAACTGACTGACTGACTAACTAACTCACTCACTCTCACTCACTCACTCACTCACTCACTCTGTCACTCACTCTGTCACTCACTCTGTCACTCACTCGCTAAATTATGAGTACACGCCACACATCCTACAGGTGCTTGGTGTCTTTCCACGGTAAATCCAGATACATTTCTAAAAATTCTGCATTCATAATTTAAACTAATCTAATCTCTGTAAGTACATGATCTGCCAATTCGTCCACCCAACCGTCGACGTACACGTCACGACCAAATGACGTCGATGTGTCGTCATCCTCTGTTATTGTCGTTGTAGCCGTCTGAGCCAATCCCCGTTGAGCGCCGTCAGAGATAACTATGAGCCTGCGATGCTGATAACATCTGTCCAACGCTATCGTCCGTCATTTCTGGGGTCGGTGAATAAATACGCAGCCTCGTCAACACCCGGCTATAAATCGGTCAGCCCTTCGCTACCCGACAGCATGAGACCCTGCGGGGGCACGTAAGCCGCGTCCATACGGGCCGCGTATGGAGCAGCATCTTCCTATTCGCTTGGACTACTGTTGGGTGGCAAACACGGTAGAGATCGTGATTGAGTAGGTGATAACGACACCGGTTCTACGCTCGTCAGTCAGCGTAACCAATAAAATATACAATACCTCCGTGTGAGCTGCGGAGGTTTCGCCCGATACCTGATACGACTCGATGCATTAATCGTCGTGTTAATATCTTCGTCATGTCCTATCCATTTCTGTCACGCAATCGACGCTGAAGGGCTAATGCCGTGCCACTCCGCTTCCTCACCAAATGAGTGATAATCATCGTCCATATAGATGCCCACCTCGTCATTGGTAACTGAACCAACCTAACCTGTGGTGTCAACCACTGTCTTCGTGCAACGTGATCCAAGTGTCGTTGGAATCGCAAATTTATGTATCGGCACTACAGGAGATGTTCGTAGGAGATGCTGTCGACTTTGACGCGAGCAAGCACTATCGGATGGATGTGTCGTTGTCCCGTTTGCTGACCTGGACAGATCTTAGGAATTGGAAATTTAGCGCTAGGTGACTTCTGATAGAGAAAGCGACAGTCTAAGTGATATCGAAAATAATAGCTTAAGTGATAGCATAGGTGTTGCCTGGGTAATATTTCAATTGATAGGATAAATGATTGTCTAAATGATATCCCAATTATTAGCCAAAGTGACATCGAAAATAATGACCTAAATTAGGCCTATATCGAAAATAATTGCTTAAGTCACAGCCTAAGTGAAAGCCTAATTGGTAGCCTGCGTGATATGGAAAGTAATTGCCAAAATGATAGCCCAAGTGATATCGAAAGCAATAGCTTAAGTGATAGCCTATAAGTGATATCCTCAGTGATAGCCTAATTGGTCAAGTGATATGCCCTTATTGATCAAGACCAGAACATTCGTGAAGATTGATTCATTCTCAGATCTTTTATTAGCTGAAAGAATAGCTAAGAAAAAACTGAAGCTGTTTGATGGCTTTAATGACAGATGCCTTGAGCATCAATACATTGGCGCTAAATAATGTGACACAAGTAAACTGTATCTTGATCATGCACTCCTTCCAACGTACATAAGTGGACACCTGACACACGACAGATAATGAATCAATGGTGCTGAGCGATTGTGAATGAATGATTATATGAATGAATGAATTAATGATCTCCTCTAAGTTCCAACATATATAATGACGTCCAAACCGTACAATAGGAGTCCTATGGGTCATTACGGTGCATGATCAGACCTCGATTAAAATATACTATTCTGCCCAATCTGTTACCATCATTAAAACTTTTTACCCATAAAATGGGTTGCAGTATACTGTCAATTTAATGCAGTTTTAATAAACTCACTCACTCACTCACTCACTCACTCACTCAATGTAATCTCCGCGTTAAAACTTACAAGCCGAGCGATCACCACCATCATCATCATCATCATCATCATCATCATCATCATCATCATCATCATCATCATCATCATCATCATCATCATCATCATCATCATCATCATCATCATCATCATCATCATCATCATCATCATCATCATCATCATCATCATCATCATCATCATCATCATCATCATCATCATCATCATCATCATCATCATCATCATCATCATCATCATCATCATCATCATCATCATCATCATCATCATCATCATCATCATCATCATCATCATCATCATCATCATCATCATCATCATCATCATCATCATCATCATCATCATCATCATCATCATCATCATCATCATCATCATCATCATCATCATCATCATCATCATCATCATCATCATCATCATCATCATCATCATCATCATCATCATCATCATCATCATCATCATCATCATCATCATCATCATCATCATCATCATCATCATCATCATCATCATCATCATCATCATCATCATCATCATCATCATCATCATCATCATCATCATCATCATCATCATCATCATCATCATCATGGGATGAGTACTTGATGCACTTTCGTTCTGCGGCATGTTCTGCTGCTCCATCGGCTGTTGATGCTGTCAGATGTACATAAGAGGATGCGCATGTGTGAATGGCTGTTGCGTCCCATGCTAGGTGGCTGCCTCTCGCCCATGGGATTAATGTGGCGCCATATGGTCTCTTGCCATCGGTGCTGATCCGTCCCGATTGTTCTCTTGAGCTCGGAATGTCCGCTTTCAAGAGAGCTCTCCAGATTATTTCATTTATGGCAGTGTCGTGCTGTTCTTCCCATTGATCTTCTGCAGACAAGACCGTGATGTCCACCTGGATCGACGCTCTCCCCGCATTGACATGGATGCGGTGCACAGAGCACTAGTCCTAGGCGAAGTCCTGCCGCAACCCTGACCGCCTCATTGTTTAATCCCAACCCGCATGAAGCCAAAGGGATAGTCCAAAGCCAGTCTCCGGCGTGCGGGGCAGTTAATGCTCGCATTCTGGCTTGACTAAGTGGGTTGTCGCATCCGGACCAGACTTTCGCTTTATCTTCGTTTATCAAAGGTCTGTACCAGGTCTTCTGTTGGATCGGAACCGGTATCATCGTCACTGGAAGGGAATCCTTACGAACGTTGAACATTTCCTCCTGGTACACGTCGTTCCACTCTTCCACGGCTAAGATGGCGCCCACGAGCGAGACGGTCGACGCAGCTGACGCCAAATAGGCTGAAGTTGCCAGCATCGATACCCGCCTGGTCCCGAGTCCTCCATCTCTAATCGGGAGCGAAGCCTGTAACCACTGAATGTCATTGAGCTCCGTGTTGAGGATCTTCTCCAGTCCTGTTTTAGTCTGATGGTTTATTGTCTCCAGTAACGGGTGGTTCCAGCACGGAGAAGTCCGCAGCAGGTAAGCCATCTTTCCCACCCCGAAACAGGATCTCAGCATTAAGAGGGCTGCTTGTGACTGGAGGTCCATAAGGTCTTTCAATATTCGATCAAATTGTTCGCTGTGTTCTTGCAAGGCTTCATCAAGGGCCTTCCCTCTGAAAAGTGGAGAACCCAAAAGGGTCAGTTCCTCTGGTTCTCGTCTTCTGAAGTCCTCAAAACCCTCTCCAATCGACTCTGCCTCCGAGTAGTACTCACATTTAAGTCTGTTGAGGGAAAATTCCGAGCGTTGTCTCAAGCTTTTTTATCTTTGTCAAATCTTGCCGAACGTCATCCACGTTTCCACCTAGGGAAAGATCATCGAGGTACCCAAGCTTGAACGGAGATCGCAACTCCCTTAACGTCGGCTGCAGGGGCAAGCGAAACAGCAGAGGCCCTAGCGGGTCTCCCTGCTGTGGTCCCATCCTAGACCTCACTACAAATCGACCGAATTGTAGGTTGGCCTCAATTGAATATGCCTGGTGGGTGAACGCATAGAATTCTGGGATGGTGTCATGGACGGCTGGAAGCATTACATCTCTCCGCAGTGTGTTGAAGGCATTTGCGAAGTCCAATTTTACAAAGATTTGGTCTCGTTGCATGTTCGTCACAAAATTTCTTGCGGCGTGAACCGCTGCCTCTCCCCCTCCAGGGGTTGCAATGCCTACCTGGAACGGGGTGAAGAACTCTCCCCGTCTTTTCAGGGCATAATTATTGGCACATTTTGCTGCCAGCCTGCGCCATACATATCCGATGACAATCGGTTTGAGGCCCCCTGATTTCTTGGAAAGAGCGATAAGAGAGCCTCCAAATATCAGTTCACGTAACGCGAGTGGACAATCACCACGCAGCAGTACATTCATGACGTCCGTCGTAGACTGGAGTAATGTACCAGCCAATTCCCTGGTGTTTATTAGGTCGAGAAGATGCTGGGGTCGGAACCCATCCGGACCCCCCGCTGAACCCGCCGGGAACGATCCAATCCCATCTTCCACTTCTCTCACAGTGACCTGGAATAACACGTTTGTGACGACTCAGGCAAGTCTGACATTTGGTCCGTCCATCCATTTGCTGGGTGTCTTTCCTGCATAGCGTTAAGTGATTCGGTCGCCGCCTCGACTGGGCGGTCCTGACTACAGAGTATACGTGATGCGGCCCTGATGTTGCCCTCCTCCACCTTGGCATTCACCGCTGCCAAAAACATCTCTCGAGCATCTACCCTCCTTCGAGTCCCCGACGCACAATCTGCTTCCACATCATCCTCTCTCGCGTAGTCCTTATTCTCGAGGCGTCTTTTAACCACATTTGCCGCGTTATGTCTGCGGCCTGTCCGCTGTGGCTGTGCAAGAACGCTGGAGGCAAAGCGAAGCAGCTGATGCCATGTCTCAATGTTACTTGGGTCGTTGTTAATGGAAGCCAGAATTCTCTCGAGGGCATGTGAACAGGCGACTCGAGCAGCCTTCGGGACATGCTTCATGACGCCTCCACTTCTTTTTCTCGGGTGGTTGATATTTCCTGTTCCTTGATGCAGAACCGCCTTGCCTCGCTGGGTCACAATCTCTGGCTCTTGCTGAGCACCGTCTGTCAATGATTGCCTGTCCGTCACCGATTTGTCCTGCCGCAGCTGGGTCAGTGGAGGCTTCCTCGAGCCTGGGCACGGACTGATACGCGGACCTTGTAGGTGAACTGTGCCGTCTTTCAGGTGCAACTGTCTAACTGAAAGGCAGTGACTGCATACCCCGCTCGCTTTTTTTAAGCCTGCTCCATCAATCTGTGATTGGTCAGACTGTGATTGGCTAGATCGCATTGTCATGGATCTACACTCTACAAACTACACTCTGTCATATCAAACCCAGTCTTAATAGTAGTTTTAGATTAATTCGGGAATAAAATTCTCCTTCACTTTGTTTTCAAATGCACCGCCATTTAAATTACAAACGTTGCCATGATGATTGTGACGTCTTTCGACAAAAATCATGGTGGACGGCCATCGACGTTAAAAGTTCAAAATTGCGTATGAAATCGATGATGGTAAAAAGTTTAACGAACCAATTCCGTTGTGTTCTTAGCAGTTTTTATTATTATATTATAATAATATAAAAATATTATTATTATTATTATGTCACATATAGTGTTATTCATCATTGGTATTGCCAACGGATCTGTCATCAGGCCATCTGGGTCGCCGCTTGTCAGTGGATTGTAATCTTGACATAGCCACTATAATAATAATAATAATAATAATAATAATAATAATAATAATAATAATAATAATAATAATAATAATCAAACACAATTCGATCCGAAGAAGGAACGCAGCAAGGCGATCCTTTGGGACCTCTGGAATTCTGTCTTGTGCTGCAACCGATTCTGATGAAGCTTCGTTCGGATCTGCGTATCGGATATCTGGATGACCTGACATTGGGAGGTAACAAGGAAACAGTGGCCGACGACGTTCAATTAATCGAGCAGGAATCAAAGAATCTGGGATTGCTATTGAACCGCAGCAAATGCGAAATCGCGTGTCACAACACCCAGATGCCGAACAATGACCCTGCGTTCCAAGAGTTCACGAGCATAGCCCTCGAGGACATGACCTTGTTGGGTGCACCTCTAATTTCAGGTCCAGCTGTGAACATGGTCGTTAATTCAAAGGCCAATGACCTCGAGAGGGCAATCGGAAGATTGTCCTTGCACATGACGCTCTGGTTCTGCTGAGAAACAGTCTAAGTGTACCGAAGCTCTTGTACAGTCTGCGCACAGCCGTCTGCGCTGATTGCCCGGGCTTGGCTCGGTTTGATCAACTGCTGAGAGAAGGACTGTCAACCATTTTAAATGTGGACCTTGACGATGACCGCTGGCTCCAGGCTTCTTTGCCGGTGAGAGATGGTGGTCTGGGAGTTCGTTGTGCATCTACGCTGGCACTTTATGCCTTTCTGGCTTCTGCTGCTAGTACAAGCGAACTCCAGGCATGCATCCTACCAACAGAGTCTGCTGAGGAACCATATGAACTTGCGAGTTCAGCACTCAACGCTTGGAAGACCCTGACAGATGCAGAACCACCAACAGGAGCAGCAAGTTATCGCCAGAAAGAATGGGACCTCCGATTCACAGACAAGGCATGGAAAGGTCTGCTGGATTCCAATAACAATCCATGCGACCGTGCTCGCCTGCTGGCCTCACGAGCACCTCATTCTGGAGACTGGATGCTAGCGCCCCCTGTGACTGCCCTAGGCCTGCGCCTCTCAAACGAGGATGTACGACTGGCAGCCGCGTTGAGGCTAGGAACGACGCTCTGCGAGCCACATTTGTGTCACCAATGTCAAGAGAGCGTCGACGCAAAAGGGCTCCATGGACTAATTTGTAGAAGAGGCAGCGGAAAACATCAACGACACAGCATGTTGAACGATGTCATCTGGAGAGCTCTTGGCAGGGCGAAGATTCCAGCGCAAAAGGAACCTCTCGGCTTGCTAAGAGAAGATGGAAAGCGACCGGACGGCGTCACGCTCATTCCTTGGACACGTGGTCGATGTCTGGCATGGGATGTGACAGTGCCCGACACCTACGCCAAGTCACATCTTGTCGACACATCTATCAGAGCTGGCGAAGCAGCCGAACGCGCAGCTAAGACGAAGAGGGCCAAGTATTCCACCATAACCAACACCCACGACTTCGTAGCCCTCTCCTTGGAATCCGGCGGCGCTTGGAGCAGTGAAGGACTGCAGTTCATCTCAGAGTTGGGTAGTCGAACGAGTGCTGCAACCCACGATCCAATGGAGACGTCATTTCTGTTCCAACGTATCTCAGTTGTTCTTCAGCGTGGGAACGCAGTCTGCCTCTTCGGGACATTGCCAACACTCCATTAGCTCATCATGGGCGATAACAGCATAATGTGAAACATATATGTATAATAATAATAATAATAATAATAATAATAATAATAATAATAATATAATAATAATAATAATAATATAATAATAATAATTTAATAATGATAATAATAATAATATTATTATTATTATTATTATTATTTTTATTGTGAGTTGATTTCATCTATTTAATGGTGATGTCGTCCGGAGTAGCCCTGCTCGTTGGACTCCTGAGCAGCGAAAGTTTCCTTGAAAGCAACTGCGTTGTAGCGTTGAATAATCATCGAGATGCGCTGGTAGAGAAAAGTCGTCTCCCTCTGTTCCCCAGTGACGGCGCTCAGTCTGTGTCTCAGTTCTGAAAGGAAGCTTTGGCCTTCGGAATTGATGGGGCCAAAGGTTTCGAATGCCTCCGGTGTGAAGACGTACGTGGAGGCTAGCTCGGCATATTTCTGAGTTTTGAGGTTCGCCGCCCTCTCGGCCGCAGCGCCCGCTCTTTGTGATGTTTCTGGCGGATATTATTATTATTATTATTATTATTATCATTATTATTATTATTATTATTATTATTTATTATTATTATTATTATTATTATTATTATTATTATTATTATTATTATCATCATCATCATTCATCATCATCGTCATCATCATCATCATCATCATCGTCATCATAATCATCATCATCATCATCATCATCATCGTCATCGTCATCATCATCGTCATCGTCGTCGTCGTCGTAATCGTCATCATCATTTTGTTATATTTTATTTTTATTTATTTTTGTACCCGAGGTAGTTCTGATCCATCAGTAGGCGCAAAATATAGATACAGATGGGTATGGTATAGGAGGCCTACGTGATGCACGCATGGTCTATGTCTGTTTACTGTTTAGATTGGCTCTCATCCCATCCGTTCTTGTCTATAATAAAACCGACAAAAGCTCCCGACGACGGTCTACAGTCAACGACGGATTTATGGTCTTCGTAAAGATCGCACTCTCCGCCCATCAATGCTGACGAAATAATCGCAGCCCAGATGGGATTTTTGTCACAACTTAACAGTACTTCGTCCCCTATAGCATTGAATACTCGAACCACCAGGTCCTGCTGTAATAGACTGTGGTAAATGTTTATCTTGTAAAACAGACATCAACATGGTTTACATATATGAGACAAGTCCAACGATGCAAAGCGCGGAATTAGCAGCAGTCCCATGATAATAACTATTATTATACAGGAATGCAAGCAAACGTGTAGGCCTATAGAAAATATACCCGATAAAGGAAAAATACGGGATAGGCCTATGTAACATGCTCACATTAGTCTAGAGACCGCCCTGGTAGACAATTTCCACCGGGTACGGAGTCCGAATATTTGAATGTACTATATTTGCCGGATCCGGGTACGAACCGAGTAGTAAAGGGTGCTACTAGAGCAGCCACTTCGGCAAGTGCCATTGCCTCGTCAATCATCGTCATGTGTAATGCAAAGCTTAAGATAATAAATGTTCTCATAATGAGATTTCATTAAATAATCATCATAAGAAATATTTTAATTTTAAGCTATAGGCCAAATAAATGAATATAAATTAAATTTAAGCCTTTTATTTGTAGGAGGAATTTGGAAATCAAAATAATAATGAATAACAGTTTAAATTTTTTTAAACTATCTATTTGCGTGTCTACTATTTGCCAATGCGAATGCTTCCGAATTGTTAAAAATGGGATATTCGGCCGAGACGAATGTCCGCGGCGATTTCTGGCGGTTCCTACATCAGTCCTACCTCTTACCTTTAAACAAAACAGTTGCTATTTTTTGATGTAGGCTATACATCAAATTACAAAATCAAATTAATCATACATAATAAAATACAATATCACAATCTGCATGCTTAGTCGCAGGCATGTCGTAAAGATCGGTCCTTTCTTTAAAAATCACTAACAGACTTGCCATTCTATTTGATGACGGTTTAGTAAAACTTCCTTGAAACATTTCTTTGATCTGACGTTCCAATTCAACTCGATAAATGAACGGAATTCGCCAAATCATTATTTCTTCTTTTAAGAAATTCAGGTTTCTAATAAATTTCGTGACCCAATGTTCAGTCCAGGTTCCCAGAAGCTTTCTTAAAAAATCATTCAATGCTTCCAACAACTGTTCTGTTGAGTATCAATAGAACAGTTAAATGACTAATCTGTTCATCATCAATGTTAAGCAAATTCTGTCATCCTGATCCTTAAATGTCATTCGTCGGCAACTCAACCACTGAACCAAAGTCTTCGTCTTCATCAGTGATCATGACCAACCAGCAGTTCAAAGCTCGTGTAACGTAGGCCTATCTTTTTATTTTATTTACGTGAATTATCTGTCGACAATTGTCACTTTTATCGACCAAAATGAGAATCGATCTTTGTTGTACGCTTGTAGGCCTACAAGAACCATGTCATCGTGAAATAAGCGTATTCGTTGAAGTTGGATATAATGTCACGATGACCTTACTTCTCACCACGTTCTAATCCTTTGTGCTTCATCTTGTGTCCTGTAGTCTGACTATCTGAGACATGACTCACTTGAATTTGACTCACTTTCCTATTTTCAACCATAATTTGATGAAACCGAAGCGTATTTAGGCTAACTATATATGCCCGTCTAAACCAAAAATTTGACAACGTTAAGCAACAGTTACTACTCCTTCGTTGTTTCATTTCCCTATGTTTCTTATACGGAGTAAATTCTCATGTAGTATCCTACATGCATAAACGTAAAGAAGAAGCGGAAAATTCCTTATTTTTAGAGCAGGAACGTAGGCCTACAGAACAGGCTACACAAGAAGAATTGAAACTTCAAAAAAGATGGCTCGACTCCTCTCGACTCTCGAGTGTGCAGAATCGGAAAACAAGCACATGTGCCTTAAATTAGAACATGAAATGGTATTGATCAAAAGGATCGTTCGGTGAATAAGAGAGACGGAGTATAAACTAGAAAGGCAAAGGAACAAAAGAGTGAAAGAAGAAAAGAGAAATAAATATTAAGAAAGTGACGCCCTGTTGGTGTCTGAAATTGAGAAAATAATTTGCAATGCAGTGAAGCGAGTGTGCAAACGATTTGATGGAAGTTTCTTCATATTTTGAAACGGTAGAAAAAGGCGTTTCGTAGGTTCAGCAATGAATGTGCAATTTCTATTACTGTAGGCCTAGTCGTTGACAACTCCGTAGCTCGAACTTTTTCAACTAAATTGTCTTTCAATTATTTAGACAACTACCAGCTATATTGAAATCGCAATCGTTGAAAGAATTTAAGCACACACTAAGAAAATACAGAGCAAAGTTAGTTTGTGTGAACTGCGAAGAAGATGGCTGAAGAAACATTTGTACGTTGTTCGCAACTAAACAGGCTGCATAAGTTATTGAATTGCTAAATGTGAGAAGTAGAAAAATGACAGGAATTTTGAGTAGTAAGTTTAAAATTGTATGTTAGTGGAGAATAAGTTGAAAGAGAATCTGCCACTTGGTCCATTGCAATTTGTCTTATCGAAGGAGGGAACACAGAAGGTTGCGCAGCTATAGTGCACGTTAAAGGCCTAATGATGACAACGACGACCTTGAGGATGATGATGATGATGATGACTTTGATGATAATGAAGAAAATGATAGTGTTACTACAATTAATTACAATGATGATGATGGTGATGAATGATGATGATGAAGAATGATGATGACGACGACGATAATGATGATGATAGCGCCGATGACCTGCTTCCTGATGCTGATGAAATCTTATCTTATCGGCCTGTGAATGATGATCTTTATCAACCCACGTATACTCTTATATGCTCATTTTATAAGGACAAATTCACCACAGTCAAAGAGAATTGCTAATTTCCTTTCGTATATGTCAATTTGCAACCCACAGGTATGTAATGTAATCGAGCATTTGTAATGTCAGAATACATTATATAGCACTTTTTCAAGCGCCTTCCGAAAACGTCGCGTTGTCTGCACTTCATCCACCAAGTACCTGCGACCTCACACCAACTCCTTTGAAGACAGAAGTGCTAGAAAAATCACCTATACACGCCCTCTTAGATTGGACGGGCTGTAATAAATGTCCCATTACCTTACCTTACATATACACGTATGTATATATGCGCATATATATACGTATATATGGTGTGTACATGGGCAATGGGTATGTATGTATATACTGTGTATAATACAGTTTGTGTATATGTAGCTATATGGCACCACATGACCATCGAAACGTGTTAGAAAAGAAAAACGTTCGAGTGATGTTTATTCAGCGGTGCACGCCTCTGCGTGCTTCCATCTAGCGGCGGCGGAATGTGTTTATATGGGCGCATCTGAAGCGATATTCGAATAAATGTTATTGCGTTTGATGGTGGCCCTAAAAGCTATCGGCCATCAATCACCTCGCCACTGGTTAATATTCGTTAACGACTCGATCCTGCTGCACCCGTTCCGACCGTCTCCGATTCGGCGCTAATGAGACGTGAACAGCACTGCTTCTTCTTGTACGGGATCCTTGTTTATGCCACCCGCAATGCCAGACTCAGCTTGTGGATGAGGATGCTGCTAGTGGTGGTGGTGGTGTGGTGGTGGTGGTCGTGCCGTTGGTGGTTGGGCTGTAGGCATCCTGGCGTAACCGATCATGCTTTATCTGCTGTTCGGTGCGTTACTGCCCCACGGAAGGCCGCCGTTACAATCGGTGGCCAATAATGCGAATCGTATGACGTCCTAAAACCGCTGTTGTAAATAAATAACTGGGTTGGATTCGCCGGCTGTTTATGTATAAAACACCGGTTGGATGTTGCAGATGGCTATCCATCAAGCAGACGGTGATAGCCAGTCACTGCATGCAGAGGAACCTGTTGGCCAGATAGATTGGCAAATTGGACCCTCGGGACAGTCATTACACTGTATTCGAAGTATACTCTTTCGAGGGCAATGTGTTTTCGGGATGATTAAGCAGTCCACGGCTGTCGTGTCATACCTTAAAGATGTACTGATTTAGACTTAACAGTTGTAGAATAAACAGCGTTTGCGAAGCTATGAGATGACTGGAGGCCTGACCATAAAAAGGTTCGTATAGGCCTAATAAAAAGATCTTTCTATCGACATACAGGCGCCGAATTCGAGAATACACTGACCAGATAATGAGCAAAGAAAGAGCAGTCACTTAAGCGAAAAACACGGGGAAAGAAGTGTTAGCTTACGTAGCAGTCCTCAATTTCTTTATCTCAGCATACTGCAGAGAGAATGGTCCAAATGTAGAGAATGGTCCAACTGCAGAGAGAATGGTCCAACTGTAGAGAATGGTCCAACTGTAGAGAATGGTCCAAATGAGGAGAATGGTCCAACTGAGGAGAATGGTCCAACTGTAGAGAATGCTCCAACTGTAGAGAATGGTCCAACTGTGGGAATTGGTCCAACTGTAGAGAATGGTCCAAATGAGGAGAATGGTCCAACTGTAGAGAATGGTCCAACTCTGGGAAATGGCCCAACTGTAGAGAATGGTCCAACTTTATAGAGAATGGTCCAACTTTAGCCTCACTGCCTGAGCTCCTTCGTCTTACAGCGTATATATTCATTGTGTTATTAGTGAATTTATCATGGTGAGGATTTGAACGGACCCTCCCTAAGTTAGGAGCAATTCGCCTACCGATACGTCCATATCTCGGACTACGGATTGCAGAGAGGGAAATCCACTCCGAATTCCCCTTCCTCGCTCCCTTTCCCCACTTCCCTTCTTTACTCCCCTTCCAAACACAACCTCACGCACAGTGCCACGAGCGTCGCTGGATTATAGCACATCATAGTGCTGGAATTGCACAGTACGTACATGGCGGAGACCTTAAAAGACTTGACGATCTCACCTGATAGATTCGTCGAAAATCGGACACGATCGCTGAGCTCTCAAGTCGAAACCAGTTGCTAAGCCGTCGATCGAATGATAGTGACTTCGGTCACTTAATCATCTGCTCAGGGCTTTACGCCTCAGTCGCTGTTTCCTAGTTTAGATTTTGAACGAATTAAGGCAGCAGCAGGACATAAGCAGCACCTGCCCTATAAGACGTGAGTCTCAGCGCAACAGACTGAAAGTATAACAATCAGTCGGTGATGATAGTCAGATAAATGACCAGTCCATGCTCATTGTCCCATTTGCCCGTACAACTTCTAAGAAGAATCGTGCCTTCTCAGTGGTTGGCCCCTCGCTCTGTAACACGCTCCCGTTGGCGTTGCGGTTGCCGCCAAGGGTCAACTCAGACTCCTTTTATACAAGGAGCCTTAAAACTGTTCTTTTTGTTCTCTTTGTTCCTTAAAACTGTTCTCGTGCTGGAGTCGGGAGCGCTCCTCAGTAGTAGCCTATATAAATCTCTGTAATGAATGAATGAATATTTATTTATTTGCTTCACCCAATATACTTCATTTGCTGCGCAGTGTCGGTCTTTATTGGTAGAATAGTTTCGGTTTAACGACGACACCGTGTGGCAAAAAATGTATGAGCGTCGCCCTCCTGCTTTAGCCAGGCTTGGGACTGGCACTGTCATAATGCGAGCAGTGGCAGGATTCGGCCTGTTCAATAAACAAAGACCTGTATACATTTAAATAATATATATATATAGGCCTTCTATCTGCCCGGATAGTCTGTAATAAGCGTTTTAATCGAAAATGGCAAAGTCGAGGGAACTTAGGCTACTTATTCACAGGCACTTAACCAAAAATAAATTCATAGGCATACAGGTCAAGATCCAGAGAGTCAGGCAGGTAGACAGTAAGACGGCTAGGGTGGATGGTGTTTAGAGTTGAAACGGCGAGGAAGCTAGGAGGAGGAGGAGAAGGAGAAGGAGGAATAAGAAAAGTATCTTTTTGATTCATTGAAAGACCCTGCGGGGAGATTATATGGTAGCAAGAGGTGAGATTTTGTTGGGTTAGTAGGACGTATCAGTCGTCTCTCGTAGGCCTAGCGGGAGTTTATTCCAAAGAGATGGAACAGCAATGCCTAGAAGGCGATTTGTCGATTTTAGTGACGTGCCATGGTGACGGAAGGGCAGAGCAGTGCCAAGGTGGAAGAGGAACCGATTGAACAATGTGCATGGTTGGACAATGAACAACTGTCGGAGGTAGGAAGTCTAAAGTGTGTTGTAGGAGAGTGATATATGACTCTACAGTCGTTGAGTGGAGTAATTTGAGGATAGAAGTGATATCTATAATTATGCGGTGGTGTTTGAGGGTCTTGGTGACACCATGCACGAGTGTGAGCCTTCTGAATCGAGTGGGGGTGGTTTATCAGGGTGACACAGCAGTGGCGTAGCGCAATGGAGCGAAGTGGACCAATTGCTCCAGGGCGTCAAGGGCTGAGGGGCGCCTCCTCGGCCGATGTAAAATTATTTTTTTCCGATAATTTCGGTTGATTTTAGATTCACAAGTTCACAAGCCTCCACTCTACAGGTGTTTCTGAAGAGGTCCAGTTTGCCCTCACATATACTAAATAATTCGTAAATTCCACGAGAAGTGCAGAAATACAGAATAACAGTTGTGTAGTTGTAGACCTATATTTTCCCACACTTCTCCTGAAGATACATGAGAATGGACCTTGCTCAGTGGGAGGGCGTTTGAGCAAGGTTCGCTCCAAGGCGCCACAGAGGCAGCTACCCCACTGCTGGGCGAAGTCTCTGTTGAGTAAGAGAATTGCATTCGTCCAATTTAGCAGGAGCTATAGATCCAGCGGTTGTATACTACAGATGCAGTTATATGAAGTGGAGGTAAGGGTTCTGAAGCAGTGAAGACGGGTCTGCAAAAGCGTGAAAGACGCCTACGACGACAGGCCAACTCATCCACTGGACTAAAACAAGCAACATCCAGGCAAATCTCACTCACGGGTCGACTTGGCGCTTGAACAAACTTAATTATCTGCAGAGATATAATTATGCAGACAGACAACACGATGTCAAGGGTTTTGGAGCATCAAAAAGCGTCACTATCACGCTCCCTAATTAAAACGGCTGTGTTCAATGCTGTTCATATTATCAAGCCTAGATTTATCGCTGCGTTGAATATAGACTAGTCTTCTGCGCTGCTCTTCAAGGCCAATGCTCTCTCAAACAATTAATTATATTTAGGCCAACATAGGGACCTATTTCAATATCGCCTATCCTAGTACAAACTAATCAGTAGAGGAGTTAATCCCCTCTGAGTGATGGAGGCAAACCCCGGTCCCGAGTGTCAGGAAGGCAAGGTATCCCACTAAGACTAAGAAATATCCTCTCTACCTGAAATTGGAGGCATTTTCCTCTGGGCTCCCCTATTTGGACGCCTCTGCTAATCAGTGCAAAAAAAATCCATGGGAAAAGGTGAGTCTAAAGGATACGAGCAGAAACAGAAGCAGTTAAAATCAATGAGCGAGTCAGAGGAGCTATTGTTCCAAAGCAGAGCCAACCACAGCACAAGAAGAAGCCGTACGAGTCCAAGATACCAAGAAGTCAATCAGGTCATATCAAATTAAACCTGCACCCGAGAGACCACCTTGAACCCAAAAGTCGTCCAATTGATAATTGCAAAGCCAGGCTTTGGTTTTTTTAAACTAGAACTTAGGAACTGCCTTTTGTTTCTTCAAATTAGATTATGATTATGAATTATTAACAAAACAAAAAAGTGACCGAGTTTGTTTAAAAGCAATTGTAGTTCAGTTACAAAAAATTTATTCACTTTATTATCTTCTAGGTTGATGAATTAATGTTTAACATATAAAGATTTATAAACAATATAGCCATATAAACTGCCATCCGTTAAACATTAATTCATTCTCGGTGTTTTAATTTGCCCTTCCTAGAGTTGCAAGTACGATCTCTAACCAGTCCTGGCCCATTGGTGATGTGTTGAGAACCTGAGATGCAGACATTTTTATTTTATTCTGGAAACTTTTAGCTGTTTAATGCAAACCTGTTTTTTTGTGTAAACCATAAAGAAAAAGTTTGTTTATGTCGTGAACTGGTCTATATTTAAATTGGGAAGGGCGGCGGTGTATAAACTTCATGCCATAATTATGTTATTCAGTAAACAAATATTATATATATAATTATATATATATATTATATGTAAGAGTATTTACCAAATTCGGATACCAGAATTACCGTCAGACTCCAATTTTTCAAAGGCAAAGTGCCAACCCATACCAGATTCCCACCATTCCTCTACCGAAATATATGTTAAAAATTGACAGCACTGTTTCCAGCCACAAAATAGAAAATACGACCTGAGATCTCAATAACATATGAATGCTAGACAGCTCAAGTTGCTTAAGAAGCTTTTCTGCCTCCATAAATTCCCTACATAATCCAATTCAGACACCAATCCACCAGTGGAATCATCCTCTGATAAACTAAGCAGTAAGAACTTGACGATGAGAAACAGCTTTCTTGTACTTTGCATGGAAACTGGAAAGCCAATTCAACGAGCTTTATCCTCCATATCGGGACACACTGCAAGGCTCAGCTCAATCAACAGACATTGATTGTCATCATTCAAAAGACATTGTCCATCAACCAACAATATTATGTCAGCGCTGATGTAAAAACCTGCCTGGCTTTATCGTAAACCCCTAAAAATATTGCGCCTCCAAAAGATATCCACAAAGTCCTCGGAACAACTCCATCGAATAACCTGCAACATAAGACATATTTATACGAAATTAAGTAGAAATTATCTATCAACTCGAAACATATGAAGCAACAGCATTTCCAAATTCTAGCCTGTCACCTCTTCAATCGGTGTCAAAAACAGTTACCATGAAAAATATATATTGTCAGATTTTCTCGCTTCTCATATATCTCGACCTTCATCACTGAACACCAACACTGGCTTCCATTCTTAGCCCCCACATTCAGTCCTCTTCTTTCAGCTGCCTGTGGTCGCCCTCACCATTCTTTAGACCGACATGACCTATTGGTATCTCGGACGGCCTCTGTCCAATACCACCCCACTAATGTCTCTGTTTCCCCTTTGCCTTGGAGCAATATTCCCTCTACGACTACTGTTTAATAACAACTGTGGCAGGGCGGCCGGTTGGTTAGAGCGGTCGGCCCGTAACGTTCAGTGTGCTCTGAGTGAGCGGGTTCACCCTCGTCCGAGGAGTCACTGTCTAGGGACCTTGAGCAAACCCTTCGTGCAAAATTGCTCTGCAGTACAACAGCTATTGCGCTGTCGAGGCAAGTGCACTTCTGAGCAAAAATGTTGGAAGAAGGGCAATATCAAATTTCAGAATAAATGTAAAAAACTGGTCATACAACTGTTTCTGCCCATACTCTTAACTGGTCTGTTAGCACTGAGAGCACTTCTGGTTTGGTTGTACTATAAAAGGTGCCATAGTAATTAATTAAGAGAGAAGACTAATAATGAGCTAGCTAATAACAGTTCTCACCCTGCCAGACCCTGTTGTCTGTAAACACTGCGGAGGGCATCAAGAATTCGACCTTTGGAAAGTTCACTGTCACTCTAAAAAAGACATCTTATAAGACCCCCATCCTCTGCAGATGCAACTTAACCTATTAGACAAAAATTATGCAAATTCTGAGAACATAGATGTTAAAAAACATAGATATATATGATACATTGCAACCATTTTGATTGGTGATTTACTAATATGTTCAAACTGGTCAACAACAATATTTAAATAAGCTTACACATGAAATGTTATATATATAAACACTTTATTTTTTGTTATTTAATTAAATTAATGACTAACATAATTAAATCATTCAAAATGTTATCACCCTCTTGACTTGTGCCATGTTCCATGGAACACCCATCGCTACAGAAGAAAAGCTGCATGAAAAGCAACATTCCTTAATCCTTTAACGACGACCGTGTACTAAAATGTATGAGAAATCCTATGAAACACGTCGTTCAAAAGAGTTAAGCCAAGCCCAAGAGCAGCGATTGGGTACAATCATACGAAGCACTAACGACCAGGGGCGTCACTAGGGGGTGCGGGGGGTGCGGGCCGCACCGGGTGACACCATCAAGGGGTGACACCAAAATAAAAAAATTGCAAATTTGACAAAGCAGACATAGCTCTGTCTAGTCGGGTTTCATAACCGTTCATTGTTAAATACAGGTGCAGGCACAGGGTGCCACCATGCAGAGCGTCTGGTGCTTAAATGAATAAGACTCAGAGCTCAGAGCTGCTCGGAGCCTCGGAGTCGGAGTAGAATCGTGGGTCATTTGCAAACGCGCCAATTAATGACGTGTGGAGTCACATGGTTGCAGAAAATTACAGACGTTGTTTACAGGCTCGTTTTTTATGTAAATAATTATTTTTTCGAAATTTTATAATTTTATCAATATCACTAAAATATACATATTTTAAAGTAAATTAATTAGGACAGGACATAAATTTTAAAGGAGAAAAACAGCGGCAGGCTTCCACTTTAAAAAGTTAGTATTACTATACTATAGTATACTAGTAGTTTACTACTACAATAAATTAATAATTACGGCATACACACGTTTTTCTATCTGTCTGAAAAATATATATTTTAATTTTTTAATTTAATTTTTTAATTATAAAGATGGAAATAGAAAAATAAATAACGGTTGTGTAATTTTTCGAACCAACGAGTCACTGTTGAGACTGCCACACGCAGATCCCCCCGGAAGAAGACCATGGTGAAAGTCTAGAGGGGTGACACCAAGAGTTTACCGCACTGGGTGACACCAACCCCAGTGACGCCACTGCTAACGACTACACTTTCTACATGAACTCAAAACAGACAGACCAGATCCTGTATCAGATTTAGTTAGAGCACTCTCAACGACATTTGTCACCTTTGCCAGCATGATGCGTGTCTGTCATAGCTGTTAAAGAAAGTTAAGCGCAGTAGGCCGACGACATATTCTTGCAAGAATAACTGAGTTATGAAGGTATAGGCCCACCATATAAGTCTACTACTGAAGACGTTAGCACGACCATTTACCGTAACCCCTCTTTCACATTGTATCTATGCATTCAACATAGGTCTATTTCACTTGCTGTGTTACTTTCACAAGCATACTTTGGAATTGATCGGTCTACCCATCTATAGACACGCCACAGAGGTGTGGTGAAATCTAGAGAGAACATTGCGACAGTAGGCCTACAGCATATTCTGATCCTTGAAATTGATTTAAAGGAGGTAATTAAAATGATAATCCTCAACCAGTGATGCAGTGCTCAGCTGAAACCAAGAATTTCGTTTGCAAACGATGATCCAATGGTTCGAAGTTACGACTGGTGGGCACTGGCACACGCGTAGGACCAGCCATGCAAGAAAAGATCCATCTCATGAAAAGCAACATTCCTTAATCCTTTAACGACGACCGTGTACTAAAATGTATGAGAAATCCTATGAAACACGTCGTTCAAAAGAGTTAAGCCAAGCCCAAGAGCAGCAATTGGGTACAATCATATGAAGCACTCATGACTACACTTTCTACATGAACTCAAAACAGACAGACCAGATCCTGTATCACATTTGTGTCCTGTCACAACAAAAGCAGTCACAAGTACAAAATATTTTTTTCTCTTTTAATTGCACCATCTTGTAGATGCAAGATTTACCTTTCCAAAACCGTTTTCCGCTTGTTTATGTCTCATATACAGACAAAGTTATAGAACTTTAAGAACGATGGGTTACGTAAATCGTTAATTGAGAAAACTGCATACAAAGTTTGGTTAAATTATTTTTATAATCTCCTTAGCAACGGACATTGTTTTTGAACCGATTTCAGTGAAATTTGGCACAATTGTAGCTGCTGCGATTGAAAATGCACTGTCCAAATATGGTGTAGTTATCTCAACGAAGAAAAAAGTTATTAAAGTTATTCCACTTTACCAACGAGAAATTATTGACACAAAAATTTCAATTTAATTAGAAAAGTCTTCGATTCTAAGAGAGGCTAAACTGCTATTTTCTGCTGAGGAATTAAGTATTGCAATACTACAATGGATAAAATTAACATTCAAATAATCAGAAAACTAAAATAAAATGACAGTTTATTCCTGTCACACTATGTTTTCGGCGTCAACTGGCAAACCACCTAGAGTTTAAGATGTACCAGGATCAGATGATCCTGAATCACCACAGGATGATGTGCTTCCTTTGTGTTCTGGGTCCCCTGTGGAAACATGATCTAACCCTTCAGTCGACCCTCTGCAAGTGTTAAAAGGTCTTCTGCATCATGTCGTCCAGTTTGGCGTGAAGGCAATCGGTGGCTCTGGATCGTCAACGGATGTAGTAGCTTCATTTTAACGACATTGTTCGATAAAAAAAAATTAGTGCTGTCGCCCTCCTCCTTTATCCAGGCTTGGGCCTGGCACTGAACAAGGAAGTATATTGGTCCTGGCTGTAAAGGATCACTCGGCAAATGTACTTGCTGTGCATAGTCAAAACTGTAGTGCATGGACATGCTGTGGCTACACGGAGCACTTGCGTGCCAATCAGAGAGACCGAATTCCAGGCATGTTGATTTTGCCTCGTCAACCATGGATTTGTAGAGTAATCGTTCAATCTGGACATCATTCAAATGCTGTTCTTGTTGACAAAGTCGGTCACCTGTGAAAAATATGTATTATAATTAATTTAAAAACTAATAATTTATCGAGAGAACATCATTGGTCTTATATTTCTACCATTGAATCTGTAAAGATTGAGATTTTCATTTCAACGAGGGGCAGCAGTGAACTAATCGAAACCTACAAGATTATAATTTGAAAGAAGGCAGTGCAGCTACAGGATTTTTTAATTAGCAACAAACAAGGCAATTCTGGACATCATATAAAATTTTTGTTTAAGACACTCCAAGGAGCAGTAGGGCAGAAATTCTTCAGGTCAACAGTTCTGGAATGATTTGGATGATGGCACTATCTCAGTTTTGAAGAGGAAGATAGGAGAGATAGACACAGGTTAACTTTCAGTGCTTCTAACGTCTGAGCCATTTAAACCCATGTTATGTCATACGATACAATACAACTGCAGTGCAATTGAGCATGATGGACTTGCTCAAGGTCAGTAAGCAGTAACTTCCTTGGACAAGGTTTGAAACCATGTTACAGGTCAAAAGCTCTAGTCAACCTGTCACCATTTAGTTAAGTGCAAATTGTAATCTCATATGCAAACAAAGCTTGGTGCTCCTAATAACAACAAAACACTACTTCAGCATTTCAAATTTCCCAAACAACTTACTTTCTTGCTTTTCTCTATAAAATCATAGAAAACTATGCAGTTGAAATCAAACCTTTTTCATGATCCTCGATATTGGCACTACGGTAGATCAACGTGTTGTTGTTTTGGAGCATACTGGCTACTGCATGGGAGTCCATTATTAAGTTTACATTGACATCTACAAATAAACAACCCACATAAAAATATTTTTTTCTATTTATCAAATTCATCTATACATGAAAATAAAGTTGACTGTATCTGCCTGCAGGTGGCGTTGCTGCAGCTACAACAACGCCGCTAGATGTCGCTAAGACACGCTTTTCAGTTTGCTTTTATAACAGCCATGCAACAAAGTAAAACAAAGCCAATGCTAAAAGCCCTGCATTCAAAACAAACAGCAATTTACAAGATTTATCAACCGGTAGACTGCAATTATTGATTATCGAGAAGAATCCTGATAAAAAAGAAATCGCAATTGAAATACTAATCATTATTTCCTATCATTAACTTAATCAATTAATGATAAACTTGTACATTGCACAATAAGGATTGTAAAAGATGAACTAGTGCAAGAGAGGAAATGACACAACTTTTGCATTTATACCTGAATACTTAAAGACAAGCTCAATAATACAGGTTGTAAACCTAACCGTTATGCCTAAGGTCTTATAAAAACGAGCACAGTGAGAAGAGGGTCTAAACCTAGTAGTTGTGCCTGAATATTTATAAAGACAAGCTCAACTAGAAAAGACTAATCTTTACAGTTATGCCTGAGACTTATAATAATAATTAGCTCAATTAGAGCTTAGTTTAAACTGATTTTCGTATAGGAGTCGCAGTGAATCAGAAACAGTATGCGATTGCCTATAAACAAGGATCCTGTGGTGCAGTTAGAGCTTAGTTTAAACAGTGATTTTCGTATGGGAGTTGCAGTGAATCAGAAACAGTACGTGAATGTCTAAATTTTAGTTAGAGCACACTCACATTTGTCACCTTTGCCAGCATGATGCGTGTCTGTCATAGCTGTTAAAGAAAGTTAAGCGCAGTAGGCCGACGACATATTCTTGCAAGAATAACTGAGTTATGAAGGTATAGGCCCACCATATAAGCCTACTACTGAAGACGTTAGCACGACCATTTACCGTAACCCCTCTTTCACACTGTATCTATGCATTCAACATAGGCCTATTTCACTTGCTGTGTTACTTTCACAAGCATACTTTGGAATTGATCGGTCTACCCATCTATAGACACGCCACAGAGGTGTGGTGAAATCTAGAGAGAACATTGCGACAGTAGGCCTACAGCATATTCTGATCCTTGAAATTGATTTAAAGGAGGTAATTAAAATGATAATCCTCAACCAGTGATGCAGTGCTCAGCTGAAACCAAGAATTTCGTTTGCAAACGATGATCCAATGGTTCGAAGTTACGACTGGTGGGCACTGGCACACGCGTAGGACCAGCCATGCAAGAAAAGATCCATCTCATGAAAAGCAACATTCCTTAATCCTTTAACGACGACCGTGTACTAAAATGTATGAGAAATCCTATGAAACACGTCGTTCAAAAGAGTTAAGCCAAGCCCAAGAGCAGCAATTGGGTACAATCATATGAAGCACTCATGACTACACTTTCTACATGAACTCAAAACAGACAGACCAAATCCTGTATCAGATTTAGTTAGAGCACACTCAACGACATTTGTCACCTTTGCCAGCATGATGCGTGTCTTAGCGACATCTAGCGGCGTTGTTGTAGCTGCAGCAATGCCACCTACAGGCAGATACAGTCAACTTTATTTTCATGTATAGATCAGTTAAACTTTAAAGTCCAGCTCTACTTTAGATAAATATTAGGTTCAACTCTACCTTAGACACTTTAGTATAGCTCAGTTAAACTTTAAAGTCCAGCTCTACTTTAGATAAAGATTAGGTTCAACTCCACTTTCGATAAGTGTTAGATTTCAACTCCTAGTTAAACCACTGTTACAATAAATTCAACTCCACTTTACATAAACTTTACAATTCAACTCCAGTTTAAATTAAAGATACAGTTCAACTCTGCTTTAGATCAATGTTAGAATACAATTCCCAGCTAAAAATCAACTCCAAATTAGATTAACTTTACAATTCAACTCTAATTTAGACACCAAAAATTATAATTCAACTCCATTTTACCCAACATGCCATTTTCCATAGAATTTATCAACACCTACCAATCTTACTCTTGTCTTACTTTCTATCCTCATCACTCAATCCCCTATCTTGCTCTCTTTCATCTACTTGGCACCTTCGCATAATATTTGTTGGCTGTCATTCGCCTGTAAAAACCACTGGCCCATCAAACCTTAATAGCAGAAAAACCGTCTCCCCTAAGCTACCTCTGAGAGGGAGCGATGGGTATGAAGTGTTAGCGACTTGATTTTCTTAGCCTCGGCATACAAGGGCATGTCACCAATCATCATCCTCCCTGGCTCATCTTCCCATCGACACTGTATGGTCAAGGAACTCATTAGCAGAGTGAACTGGTTACTCAGTTGAAGCAGAAATCTCAAATCATAGCAAATGCGCCCTACCTGCCAAAGCTCCGGCAGACCAAAGACTGCCACGGTTGAACTGGTGACCCCTGGCGCTCACTCCACGACCTCTGAAAATCAAACACACTGAGTGATAACCACGCTAAGAGTGGATGATATTATAAACACGTTCTAAAATTCTGGCTGGTAACACCAACTCGTCCTTTCCTTTTCTCAAAACCTGCTTCTTTCAACGTGACCTAGCACACTGGGAGCGTTTCACCCCATTAGAGATGCTATACAATACAATACACTCAAAAGCACTCCCAACTCAAGCCCAGAATGATTGAGGCATACACCTTAGTCGCTTGTCCCAAACAGTATATCACTAAAACAACACGAAACTGTACCTTGAGATATTCCCAGAGTGGGAATTGCACAAACGAAAACGGAATCTCTCTCATCACTGTGCTGATGAAACCTCGGTAAAGTCCAAAGACACCCTGTCAACAAACACAGCACGGACTCAAACGTGCTGTAATGTGCGGCTCGTAAATCACTGACCAGTTTCCATGTAAACTATGTAAGCTATATCACCATTACATCTGTATTATAGCCAGGTATATCAACGCTTCTGTTAACAGAACTTTCTACACTAAGCATAAAACTGTTCTTGTAGGGCAGACTGTAGTTGGGAACGCCCATGAGTAACTTCCTTGGACGGGTGCTATAGAAATTTCCAAATGAACAAATGGTAAAATTTTGCAAATTCATATAGTACCACTTGTATATGTTTTGACTATTCAGCGTTGTTGTACCATAGGGGATAAAGCTTATTAATAATAGTTATCATTATTATTATTTAGATAAACCCTTTAGTCAGTCACCAGAGGCGGCGCAGTTAGATTTTATGATTTTGAAGATCAACGAGAAACGTGGTTGAGGCTCTTCTTGAAAAAAGAAAAGGAGTTCGAGCAACAAATAAACATTGGCAATCGATTCTTCTCCCTTTAGAATTTATAGACATTAGACTAAGTACATTGAAGACTTCAGATACCTCGCT
Source organism: Bimastos eiseni (assembly GCA_959347315.1). Lineage (NCBI taxonomy): Eukaryota > Metazoa > Annelida > Clitellata > Crassiclitellata > Lumbricidae > Bimastos > Bimastos eiseni. The sequence continues at coordinate 9,262,866 of OY365813.1, read as the reverse complement.
GCATCATATTTAACAGCTTAAATTTGTCAACTGTTCAGAAAAATTAAAACTCTAACAACACTTGCATTTTAAAAAAGTGTTTATTGCTACATACGATTGATTAAGCAGGAATATAGTCCTTGATTGGGTTTACAGTTAGCCTCTCAATACTTTATTGTCCACCAACAAAATACATGGTGCATAATATGATCATGGTAACAAAAAAGTAACAAGTATGCTGTGAACATTACTGAACAATGATATACCCCAAAGGAAAACGAACCGTTCCGCTAACAGAGGCCGCCCAATTCCATCCAATAATTATCCAACCAATGAAGCAATTCACAGAAAACTTCTGCTTTTAAAATTCCGTATTGTGGATGTCGTAACTTGATAATTATATTTTCATAAGTACATATTATCAGGGCCTCTCGCCCACCATACGCACCCGTACTCAATATCGCCGAAATTCGAAACCCACCAACCTCGCCGCGCACGTAATAAGTGGATGGCCTTTTATTGGCCTGTCATTGTTTAATTTCGGTTCTGACCACAATTGCTTCTCACGTGATTGCCGCAAAGACAACTATGGACTTATTTCGTATTTCCATCTTAATGCCTGATATTTGTGGAAGTTGTTGTAGCAGTAGTGGGTAGAGTGGTGGAAGTAGTAACAGTGGCGGCTCTAGGATTTTTCATTAGGGGTACCAAGTCGGGGGGCCGAGAATCCGACAGAGGGGGCCATTGGATACCCAAACTTTTTCGGAACTGAGAGTGCTAGGTATAGTTCCACACTGAGTAACATCGACCAGATACATGTATATGTATTATCCACAACCTGAATTCTTCACATCATCGGTCTCAAGATTATTACACTGTAGAAAATTGCATGACTTTTATTTAGAAGTACAGCATAAACTATACACAATACATACGCTTAATGAAAACCTTCTACGATTGTCATGTCAAGAGTCAAACTCATCCACAAAAGGCATCCATTGGAATAGACTGCATGAGCAGATTCAATCAACGACATTGTCAGACTGCTTAGGCGAATATCAGACAGTTCTTCGTAGATGATGTTTTAATTAATTTCGGAGCAGAAATGTGTTTCTCATAGGCAGCACTGATGTTATACTGGCTATGTTCGACAGTCTCTATGCATTTCATGAAAAGCAAGTTTGTATGGTCGCAGAAAAGAAACCAGATCCATCATTGTGGTCATAATTTAAACTTGAATGCTTTAACAGGCGCCCAACTTGTGGAATTTTATGGCTGAGGTCTTCAACACTAATGTCATACAAAAGTGCAAAAGCACAATCATATCATAATTCAAGAAAGTCTTATGTTTTGGCATTAATGCCTGTTATAGCAGTAAGTGAATAAGAGAATAAGAAAATACGAGAATCGTCTATCTAGCTCGGAAATGACATACAACCAATGATCGGGTTGTCAATTGTCTGCCTAAAATGTGGTTTGTGTGTTCAATTGAGAACGTTGTCCTACAGATTCATGAACTGCCAAGATAGAAAACACGATTGGGCATTTAACGGACGGTCGGACGCATTGTCTAGTTAGTACTGAGTCAATTTAACTATCCTTACTTTGCTCTTCTGCGTTTATAAAGACTTCTGTTTCATCTCTATTTTTCTTTGAAAGAGTCAGTTTAATGCCTGTCACTTGAAGATTGGAGGCGGATTGATACGTATCTTGTACAGAATAGCACAAATTTAAAGTTTACAGTAATGACAACAAGCCTCTAGCTTCAAGTTTCAACTACTCTTTCAGCATTTGCCCCAGAATCATCCTTTAGCATAATTAATTATAGGCTACCAATGCATCTAATTGATCACTCCCGTTTTTTTACTTGCCGTAACAAAAGGGCAAGCCCATCTTGTGTCACTGAGCTGCTGGAATTGCCTTACCTGAACCACAGGATGTAACTCACTATATGTGTTTCAACCCATTATTTTCTTACCCATAAGAAAACTTGACCTCTTCCATTATCTGACCGCTCGGTTGGAGCGGTCAGCCCGTAACCTTCAGTGTATGCTGAGCGCGCGGGTTTCGAGCCTCGTCCGGGGCGTCGCTGTGTAGGGACCTTGAGCAAGTCCTTCGCGCACCATTGCTCCGCAGTACAACTGCAATTGCGCCGTCGAGGTGTGTATGCATTTCTGAGCAAAAGATGTTGGAAGGGCGATATCAAGTTTCGATAATACTACTACTACTACTACTAATAATAATAATAATAAAAACAATAATAATCTGATTTTTGACCATATCTACCACTAACAATTCTGAGCAAGTAAGTAAGTTATTCCATGAGAATGTTCATAAAAAATAATTTATGATTTCATTATGCAAGTAAGTACTTTGTGCCTTTGAGAATGCCCTGACAAAAATAATTCTGAATTTCATCATGCATCATATCTGAGCAAGTAGATATCAAATCTAAATTATATCATATTTCACAGTAAATCAGTCAAAAATTTGGGGGGCCACAGGCTTAGTTGGGGGCGCCATGGCCCCTCTTTGCCCCTGTGAAGCCGCACTGAGTAGTAATAGTAGTAGTGGAAGTGGAAATGGAAGTAATAGTAGTGGAAGTAGTAGTAGTAATAGAGTAATAGTGGAAGTAGAAGTAGTAGTTATGATATATAAAATAATAATGGCAATAATAAACACTATGATGATGATGATGATGATGATGATGATGATAGTAGTAAATAGTAAGCAGTAGCGGAAATAGTTGTGATGAGGAGTTTTAAAGCATCATGGTGTTACATTTGCAGTGGACAGAATGCGATGAGTGCGAAGCAGTCGACCATCACATTGACAGAAGAAGCGAAGGCACGAAAGAATTCTGTCAGGCTGGAAGGTATGAGGCGTACGAAGCAGTCAACCATTACATTGACAGCTGAAGCGAAGAAACGAGGGCGATCTGAAGAAGGCGCTTCAACATCTTGCAGTAGGTGGAATTGCTCTTATTTCTTTAAGTAAGGAAGTGAGTAAACTAGTACCAGAGGAACTGATTACTGCTTCTCTGATCAACTTCAGATTGCGCAAGCGGAAGATTTTGCTGCAGCTCACACAGTTACGTAACCACCGACTCCTTGTGTACAATGATGCCAGAATAAATTTTATTATTCTAAATCGTGAATTCTTGTGATTTCGTTTAGCACGGCGAGTCTGGCTGCTTTCGCAGTGCGACCCGGCCCAAGGCTGCATGACATGTAATGGGAGCCATCACCTTGTACCATACCTCCGCACATGGCGCGACCCCAAGACACAGGCCTGTCGCAATACGGAGTGCCTCATCATTCAGCCTCATTCCGCAAGCGCTTATAAGGAACGCTAGAGCCAATCACCTGCATGTGGGAAGGCGACTGCTCTCCGCCTGGTCGCTATAGTCAGTTATTATTGAGGCTTCTAAAGCTTAAAGTCTTACAGAATGAGACGGCGATCCCAGGCACATTGCTTATGGTACAGACTTTCTTCTGGAAGTGGACAATTCGACTCAGACAGCCATTGTTCACGAGCCATTGCAAGAGGGCGATCCTGGGGCGTATCATAGTTGGACAAAATGGAGGCCTGCAAAGATGCGTTGCCTGCGGCTGAAACCAGAACGGCGGGTAATGCTGGCGAGGACACACGACGAATGGGAAGACCTCCATTTCTTATGGGTAGATTGGCTTGAATTCAGTTGTTATCAGAAATGGCCAGATTAAGAATGTTTACAAGAACGGTGCGTATTAGCTGGTCAAACTGGAGTAGGAGTGGATGTCCCATGCATGGAAAACAGCGAAGGGTATGGAGGAGAATAGATGAACTAAGAGAGCTGTGAAACATAAAAATAAGAGCGTCGTGTTTAACTATTGACGACAATCGAGAAATGCCAAGTGAAAGCTCTGCACAGTGCATCTCGAGGGCAGCAACAAGAGCTCTGCCATCCGATAGACGTGTCCTGAGGAGGCATGCGTCACGAGAGGATGTAATGGTGAAACTGTCCAGTGGTGGCGGCAATTCAACTTCGTGGGGGTTTAAGGCCTCACATTTTGCAACAATAAGTGTCAGACCCCTTTCACCTGCTTCTCTGATAATGATTTGCACATCCTTTGCCACTGTGGATGCAGTCCCTCCCAACGTCAAGTCATCGAGATAGCCAATACGGAGAGAGGACTGAAAGCTGGACAAGATGGGCTGAATAGGGAGACAGAATAGAAGAGGCCAAGAGGATCACCTTGTTGTAGACCGGACTGTGACTGACGGAAGAAGTCGCCATACTTAAGGCTAGAGGGTTTATTGTAAGCCAAGTGACAGTAAGAGTAGATCTCAGGAATGTGCTCCAAAACAGCTGCCAGGATGTTTATGCGACTAAGACTGTTAAAAGCATTTGTCAAATCCAATTTGACCAGGACCGCACCCTGTGGCAAATCTGCATGGAAGCGTCTGTCAGCATGTGTGGCAGCCTCACAGCCCTCTGATGTACCCACACCAAGCTGCAAAGGTGCAAAATGGTTCGACAGACAGACGAGAGAGACTAAAGGCATTTGCGTGCATTGATGCCAGCCGACGCCGCAGTGGTCAATTGCGATGAGGCGTAGACTCCCAGATTTCTTCCTTAATGCGAACAAGGTACCACCAAACAAGAGACGTGCAATGCTCTCTGACACCAGGATGTCTATCAAAGCAGTGAGTGATGTTGAGAGAACAGACCCAGCCTCTCTACAGTTAATCAGATCGAGAATGTGTTGTGCTCGAATTCCGTCGGGTTCCCCGGCCGAACTAGCTGGGAAAAAGTCAATTGCACGCATCCTTTTGCCTTCCGTTGTCTGGAAGGCGAGTGAACTTGAGGGAGGATGTGGTGGTTCAGACGAGTCCTCAGCAGGAGGAGGATTTTTGCACAGTTCAAGGATTCTGCATCAGCCTGGATTGGACGATCGCCCGAGCAGAGAATCCTCACTGCAGCGCGGGTATATTACCATCCTCCAGTTTTGATAACACTACTCGTGCAATACTTTCGGTATCTGGCCACTTTGTTTGGTGTTTGTGAAAGGGCCGAGACTGGTTTGCTGGACTTAAAAAGGGATTCCTGTCTCTAGTTCTGATCGAAAAGTCTCCACCCTCTTCCTTATAATTTGGCCAACATTATGCCTTTTGCCTCCTCTGTTTGGTATCAATAACGTGTAGCCACCAAAACTCAGCAGTACGACCCGAGCATCCTCCCTGAGCGGATCAGGAATTATCTTACTTATGATGTTGACAAGTAAGTTGGCCACCGCAGGTCTAGCCCCTCTAGAAATGTGCTTGATTAAACTGCCGTTATGATAGGGATTGGTGATTTTGGGGATAGGATGTGGAGGATCAGATGAAGTCTGAATGGGGTTTGAACCAGCGAGAGATTCGCATGTTGTAGAAGTTTGTGTTACGGGAGTGGAGTCGGAGTTAGAGGGTGTATTCGGTTTGTTGACAGCGAGGGGCGGCCTGTTGGAACTGAGCAAGGGATGTTTCTGGGTCCATGCCTGTGGACTAATCCGTCGCCTAGATGTAATTATCTGACAGCAAGACACATATTGCACCTGCTCTTGGCCTTATTTGTGATCGGAGAGAGAGGCCAAGATTGATCAGCCATGCACGCCCCTGGGCGATAAGGCCAGAGCGACTCGGCGCGTCACAAGGTCGATCGAGAACAACGATTAGACGTGCGAAAAATGCAACAAAAGTCGATTCAAGATGAGAGGGACTTCGAAACAAACATGCTTACCAAATGAACACAAACTCAAGAACAGAAATCACTTAAATGTGCAAAGTTAAAATCAAATTAAATTCAAGGTGGAAAATATGCCTCCATCTTAGCGAAGGGCCATTCCAGAATTATTATTATTATTATTATTATTTAGCATGGCAGTGTTGACGAAAAACAGATGGCGTTCCCTCGCTCGACAGATACCGAGAGAGTCTTAGGAATAGGTAGCTTGTTTCAAGTGTGTCGTGGGTCACATCGGTTAGCCTTCGTCCCAACTCTACTACATAGTTCAAACCATCGGAACTCCTAGCACCACTGGATTCCAGTGCCACCGCCACAAATACATGCGTTCGGGTGATTGATGCGGACTTTGCTCTCTTGGCGATTGCTGCATGGTTTGCTGCTTCTCCTGCTGCAGTTGAGGTCGCTGTAAGGTATGACATCGCATAAGTGTCTGAAACAGTCACATCCCAAGTGAGGCACCAGCCGCATGACCACGGGATGAGTGTCACACCGTCCAGTCGCTTGCCATCTTCTCTGGTGAGGCCCCAGGGTTCCTTCTGAGAAGGGCTGCTCGCCCTTTGAAATGATCTCCATATTATGTCATTGAACATACTGTGTCGTTGTTGTTGGCCTGCGCTTCTTCTGCACGCTATATCATGGAGTCCTCTGGCGTCGACCCTCTCGCTACAGTTATTATTATTATTATTATTATTATTATTATTATTATTATTATTATTACTATGTGTGAAATTAAACTAAATTATTATTATTATTACACGAGTGTTTATATTGTTTGGTTAAACTACAGCTGCACAACAGAGCCTCTGAAGGCAACTGCGTTGAAGCGCTGGATGCACACTGACAATCGTTGGAATATTATTATTATTACAGGTCAATTGGGTCACTGTTCTTTAACAATGCATATGGAAATATGTTTCTACCATTAAGATGAGAATTATGGTTAAGTTATTCCTTATTTTTAAAGACGACCTACTTACTTCGACTGATGGCCATGGCCGGCTGAAAAAGCTACGGATTGCTGATGCGAGAGGCGACCTTTCGGGTGACCAAGGTCAAATATGCGCAAAAGAGAAGGACCACAATTTTCCGGCTGATCAAGAAGAAGCATCACCAGAAGACCATGAGGTGGTATAGGCTAATATATATGTCTCTCTGCTATATATATTAATATATATATTTACATATTATTACAAAACCAGATGAAAAACTGCATTACTGTGGGGTCGTCTACATTACGTACGCAGCGAGGGAGGGGGTTTCGAATTTCGGCGATTTTGTGTACGGGTGCGTATGGTTGGGATCAATGTCTTATGGATATCTTTAGCTGTTTAACCTTTGCAATAGGGGTGGGGAGTAGAGCTCAGATGTACGTACACATGGGGATTTGGGTCCACGAAATGTACGCAGTGCAACAGGGGGAGGGATCCGACAATTCGATTTGTTTTGCTTACGTAATATATGGATGAGCCTCATCCAGACTAAAGTGTGCAACCTAGACTTACCTAATGACTTATATTGCACCGTACAATATGATTATGTGGCTATTTTATAGTGGTAGTGTGCTAAACTTGTACAATCAAAGGCCATTTGTGATGCTTTGATTGTGTAGCACTGTCGAGGTCAGACGGTCGCTATATATAAATGCATTTACATTATTGCCGAAGGATTATGTATATGGATGACTGAATTGGCCTTGTGTCTGTCTCACCGCCGCTTGTCGGAGAATTGTGGTCTATCAATCTTTCAGTGTGCCTGCGTGCGTGCGTGCGTGTGTTAGCGGTCTGTGTTTCGGTCTGACTGTATGCCTATGTTTATTAAAAGAGTGGCATATGCACCTTGCTATGTACTTCAAGTGTTACCTATGCAAGAAGAAGTGGAGCACTTTTGGTCATGTTTATGTTAATTACTTAATAATTTCATGAGGTGTCAAGAGAACAGATACTATTATGACAGGACGTCATATTTGGAACGGGTAATAGATCCAATCAGAATGTATGTATGCGAATGGTTTCTTTTATGTATATTTATGAAGAATCATGTAATTATATTAATTGATTTAGTCGTAATTAGTTCACGGTTAGGTGACGAATGTGACTAGGGTGAGTTGTGAGAGATAGCAGTGGTTGCTAGCTCACATGGTCTGCCTGTTAGTTACTTGTTTAGGCGTCTGTTTTTCTCGCTCTAAATTTTCTGTTACTGTTCTATATTCGTGAGTTTGTAAACGGTGTTTATGTTTGTTCCTTATCGTTTAGACGGTTGTCATCGTGCCGGACACGAACTGCTTCCTGCATTCGCCTCGACTCTTTATGCCCGAACTAAAGCGGATGTTAGAGCGGAGTAAGAGATCCTTATCATCGTTGACCGTCAGTTGGAATGGGTGCTGTATAGAATCTATACAGCACCCATTCCAGATACTATAGATCATCTTAACTAACGAAGAAACGAACGAGCGAACGAACGAATGAAGGAATGAATGCACAATGCCTTCTATCATGACTAACTTTTCCAATAGCTTGAAATGTAGTCAAAAGTTAAATTTGATTGACAGATTATGTCTTCGTTTCTTGGCAGAGGCAGGAGCAAAATATTTTTTCGGAGTGGCAAGGACCATGCACATGGAATTATATAACATCAAAAACAGATAGAAGAACAAGGTAATTTAGGCCTACCTTTGACAGTGGTTTATCTTCGTGCTCATATCAGAACTTCACGTATTTCTTCTTGCATCAATTCGTCCGATCTTACGTTATCTTTTCATGCTTACATTCGCCTTATTTCGTAAAAGGCTATCCTTTCTCGCCTTATCCAGTAATTAACTTCGATTAGAAGCGGTAGAGTCTACTTTGGATGAGCTAATTTATTCAACATTAAGAGTCTATGTCTGCTAAATTGATAGACTGCCTCTATTTCTTAGCGAATCAATTTTTCTGGCTGTTTCCCTGAATACGAATTAGTTTTGGTGCTGAATAAAAATTAGTTTTGTTGCTGAATACGAATTAGTTTTGGTGGTGAATACGAATTCGTTTTGGTGCTGAATACGAATTAGTTTTGGAGCTGAATACGAAATAGTTTTGATGCTGAAGACGAAATAGTTTTGGTGCTGAATACGAATTAGTTTTGGTGCTGAATATGAATTGGTTTTGGTGCGCCATTGGTTGGATACCTTACGCTACTACACCTTGAAAATGATAGGTGGCATCTTAAACACTAGTACTTTAAAATGCTACTCTGAGTACTTACTCAATAGTTTTCACTTGTTTTAAAATACCTTTATGACAATGTATCTCTGCTTGCATTTTATGTGCTTTTATGACTAAGCATTTTTACTTTTACTCGAATTATGTTTACACAGTTTTTTCCTATTATTTACCAACTAACCTTGTCTCCTCTCTCTTACCTGACGCTAATGCGGTTTTTCTACAGAAGGGAAACCTCAAGAAGAGAGCGACTGCCGTCGTTAAGATGATAAATAGTTGGATGAAGCAAAACGATACAACCGTGTTATGGGAAAATCAATCCAAGACGATTTCCGTTAGACCTTTTCTAAGAGTTATTGGACATCAGATATTGACGCTTTGATATTCGCCGATCACTTCAGTACATCCACTCAATTCGTTTATAATAATCATTTATATAACATTTTATATAACATGCTTAGTCTCTTTTGGACTTTAATAGCCTTCCTTCAAGCTTACTCTATCAATAGTTGGCTAATTCCACCTTGCTCTTTATTTCTTTGAAATTTTAATCTATGTTATTGATTTCTGATTTTTTTCAGGATCGGCTGTTCATGAAGCCCTTCATTGTGGAAAAAAATGATCACAAGATACCTGAGTGGTGTCTGCATCTGCAAGTTCAATGTAAGCTTCTCTAATTTATTTTCTTCTTATTTCTTTAAATGTAAGCGATAGTGCAGTGTCAACTGACGCTAATGCGGTTTTTCTACAGAAGGGAAACCTTAAAAAGAGAGCGACTGCCGTCGTTAAGATGATAAATAGTTGGATGAAGCAAAACGATACAACCGTGTTATGGGAAAATCAATCCAAGACGATTTCCGTAAGACAGTTTACACAGTTTTTTCCTATTATTGACCAACTAATCTTGTCTCCTCTCTCTTACCTGACGCTAATGCGGTTTTTCTACAGAAGGGAAACCTCAAGAAGAGAGCGACTGCCGTCGTTAAGATGATAAATAGTTGGATGAAGCAAAACGATACAACCGTGTTATGGGAAAATCAATCCAAGACGATTTCCGTTAGACCTTTTCTAAGAGTTATTGGACATCAGATATTGACGCTTTGATATTCGCCGATCACTTCAGTACATCCACTCAATTCGTTTATAATAATCATTTATATAACATTCTATATAACATGCTTAGTCTCTTTTGGACTTTAATAGCCTTCCTTCTGGCTTACTCTATCAATAGTTGGCTAATTCCACCTTGCTCTTTATTTCTTTGAAATTTTAATCTATGTTATTGATTTCTGATTTTTTTCAGGATCGGCTGTTCATGAAGCCCTTCATTGTGGAAAAAAATGATCACAAGATACCTGAGTGGTGTCTGCATCTGCAAGTTCAATGTAAGCTTCTCTAATTTATTTTCTTCTTATTTCTTTAAATGTAAGCGATAGTGCAGTGTCAACTGACGCTAATGCGGTTTTTCTACAGATGGGAAACCTTAAAAAGAGAGCGACTGCCGTCGTTAAGATGATAAATAGTTGGATGAAGCAAAACGATACAACTGTGTTATGGGAAAATCAATCCAAGACGATTTCCGTAAGACAGTTTACACAGTTTTTTCCTATTATTGACCAACTAACCTTGTCCTCTCTCTATTACCTGACTCTAATGCGGTTTTTCTACAGAAGGGAAACCTCAAGAAGAGAGCGACTGCCGTCGTTAAGATGATAAATAGTTGGATGAAGCAAAACGATACAACCGTGTTATGGGAAAATCAATCCAAGACGATTTCCGTTAGACCTTTTCTAAGAGTTATTGGACATCAGATATTGACGCTTTGATATTCGCCGATCACTTCAGTACATCCACTCAATTCGTTTATAATAATCATTTATATAACATTTTATATAACATGCTTAGTCTCTTTTGGACTTTAATAGCCTTCCTTCTGGCTTACTCTATCAATAGTTGGCTAATTCCACCTTGCTCTTTATTTCTTTGAAATTTTAATCTATGTTATTGATTTCTGATTTTTTTCAGGATCGGCTGTTCATGAAGCCCTTCATTGTGGAAAAAAATGATCACAAGATACCTGAGTGGTGTCTGCATCTGCAAGTTCAATGTAAGCTTCTCTAATTTATTTTCTTCTTATTTCTTTAAATGTAAGCGAAATGTAACCAAAAAAATGATCACAGGATACCTGAGTGGTGTCTGCATCTGAAAGTTCAATGTAAGCTTCTCTAATTTATTTTCTTCTTATTTCTTTAAATGTAAGCGATAGTGCAGTGTCAACTGTCTCTAAAGCAAGTGTTGTGTTAAGACCGTTGGTTCTAAAAAGGAAGTGATGTCAGATTACGTGACTTCCATACAGATACGCTGCTGTAGATTTTGCATAGGGGTGCACTAAGATGTAAGTAAGTAAGCGTAAAGGCTGAAACCCAGCTTTAGGCTGCATTGAATTTAAATTTGTATGGCGCTTATAATTATACGTATAAGTGACCTGATGGCCTGTAGACATCTGATTCTTTAAATTATAGGCAAATCTCCATGTATCGTGAGTCTCTTTGATCATTGAGTAGAGTGTGACCACTCAAATAACTAGTTAGTTTAATATCTATGGCATGTTTCCCTCCACGCAATCTGGCTTTCGCAAGATCCACTAAACTGAGACCCTACCGACGCGCCTATTCTTTTGATGTCTATAGCGCCAAAGAACTGTCACAGGTTAATCGTAATCTACAGACTACGATTAACCTATGCAGTGATAAGTCCAACCACATGGAATTGGCTACCCGAAAAGCATCACCTTCTGCCAAAACCCTCCTCATCTGCATTCTACTCATTACTGAAAACTGCAATTTTTAGCCGTAGTTGGACCAGGATCGCCTCTGAGTAGATATCTCGAAGGGGCGCTGTATTAAGTTTCATTGATTGATTGATTAATTGATTACAAGTAAGTATGTCAATAAATATCAAAACCCCACACATGTAACTAAGTATACTAAGTGTGTAAGCGCTTAGGTATAGGTGTAAGTTGGTAAGTAAGCAAGTCAGCTTATAGGCATGTAAGTAAGTAAGCGTTTTATCGTGTAAATAAGTAAGTGTGTTACCGTGGTAGCCTGTAATTAAGTAGGCGCATTTTCGACGAAACTATGCGCTGACCCACATCATTGTCATCTGCACGGGTGGTCCACAACAGCGTAAGGTAACCACCATTCTGTAAGGCTCCATAGAAAGCAGGATACCAGCTTGTGGGTCATATTATGTGGCACTAATTCCGTTTTACAACACAGACATAGCACTAAAAGCAAGACCTGCCTCTTGAGATCATCATAGTTTAATATAGAAAATTCCTCTCCAGGGTCGAATGAATTTAAGTAGAATACATTATATCAGGGACCGAGTTGGACTATATATAGACCATGCTGAAGCAGATTAGATTGTGTGAATTTCATTATTTTATTCGTCTTTGAGTCCTAATGAGATTAACAGATAAGGCAAATATTGTTAATTGTCAGTTGGCGCGCAGAACATCGCTGTACTCACAGAGGATTTCGGATTCCAGATCGATGCTCACATGAATAAGGCCACCTGGCTGTCGTTGCGGGTAAGATATTCAGCCACTCTCCTTGTTGATTCTTTTAAGGTCACCTGCGAGACTGAGACTCATCTGTTTCAACTTGCTTGCTTACCTTCCAGTTCTCGAGACCAGTTGATTTTTCAGTTCATGAATGCTAACTAGTGAACGCTGGTGTATTGACGCCCATTTGAATCGACTTACGGCACACCAATCACATGCCGTAATCAGATTGAAAAAAAAATTGGAGAAACAATTTATGAAAATTAAGACTTAGTTGAGGACGAAACGGTTGCACAGAACAGACAGATGCCCGAGATACAGGGAGAGAGTTAGCTGCACGCAAAGGCCTAGAAGATCGATGAGGTAGAAGAATGAAGAGATGCAAGAGGGAAGTTAGCAGAATGGACAGATATATGGAGAAAGCTATGACCAGCGAGGAGGGTCAGATGATGGTCAGCAGTAGCAAGCGAGCGCACATTCAGCATGGTGGTGATTCTGAGGGCAATGAATATTTGCGGCTGTAGATGTCAGATTAGTGGTTATCGTGAGATAGCAACTAAGAAAAAACCTAACCCTTTTTACAGTTTACATTTAATAGGGGACCAAACCAGTAATGGTGACCGGACAATTCGGCACGAACAATTCGGCGTCGGACAATTCGGCTTCGGACAACTCGGCGCGCAGACGATTTGGCGCCGGATGAGCTTGTTAGTGTATTTAGACCAGATATCGGTATGTATTAACTGGCATTTTTAAAATATTCAAAATGGAAGCGAAATAATGTTCTCCATATTATCCAGTACACGTTTGGTTATTATAGAGTCATAGTCAACATACAGGGACTGTGTCACCTTCTAATTAGAGTAGTCCTCCACTGTAGAGAAAACTAAAGAATATTAAAAATTACATCGATTTCAGTTTCAGACTCACATATTATTTACAAATGGCAATAGAAGTTGATAAATCCATGTCTTAATGTTACTGTACTCTTTAATCGCAATTACTCAAAGTCAGTATTTTAGGGCTGTAGTCTTCACCAGTCTCTATAATAACCAGACATGTGCTGGATAATATGGAGAATACTATTTCGCTCCCACTCTGAATATTTTAAAAATGCCAGTTACTACATACCGATATCAGGTCTAAATACAGTTAGAAACTCATCGGGCGCCGAATTGTCCGCGTGCCAAATTGTCCGCGCGCCAAATTGTGCTGGCGCCGAATTGTCCGCGCCTAACTGTCAGGCGCCGAATTGTCCGGGAACCCCAGTAACAATAGCATTATTAAAGACAGCATAGGCCTACACATGCTATACCACAATAGGTTTTTACAGGTGTCCGGTGATAATTTTAGAGTTCATCAAACAAAAGCTATTAAATAATTCGCTTAGTTATGCTTTCAGTTTTATTATCTGATTATAAACACATATGTTTATAATTGTTGCATGGCCCTATCTTTCTTGTGTAGTTCTGTCAGAAATGGGCAAAGTCACCAGTAGTTCATCCCTGCAGATTGCCAGACAGTTATAAAGTTGAAGATGATGAGGATGAGGATGAGGATGAAGACGAAGATGAAGACAATTCGGATGCTGCAAATACTGCTGAAAGGGAGACTTCTTTTTATTCTGAAGCGGTCGATGAAGAAACGGGTACGGCATCTGCCATTGAGTGGAACTAGGTCCTTCTTTGCATCCCAGTTGTATATGACATAAAAATAACTGAAGTCGGTTAGATTTTTTAAAGTTGACATTATTTGTTTAATTCATTGTTCTGAATGGCTTCGAATGTGCAGTTGAGATCACATCAATAGCGATGGGTTAGTGTTATTTTTTTCAGCACTCGATGCAATATGACATAATGTAGAGTGAATGCCCGCATATGTTTGTTCTTTGACCAAAACTTTTCTGCGTTAGTAATAAACTACGATAGTCTGATTTGGTCAGTTGTTGGCATTTGAAACCATGGGAAAACCAGAGGCTCAGAACAATGTAATGTAACTCGTAATGTGATGAATCAGTTGCCCAATAAACTACCACTATGCCAGTCTACTCACGTCACCATAAAGGAACCAGTTTAGTGCACCTTAAAGGCTTTCATATGGTCTGATACATACATGTAACACTTTAATGACGAGCATATACTTTGATGCATGGAAAAATATAGTAGCCCCTCTTATCGTTAAAATGTTAAGCAGAAGTTCGTCAATGTTCAAAGATTACTATTTTTCACAGTAAGTATCTCAAGTTATTCAAAAGGACTAGACACGTGCAGTTAAACAAAATAGATTGCAGCTCTCCTCTTTAACATCTGGACTGCAAATAAGCAGACGCTACAAATTCACATTAGCATTGCATGTTAACCCTCATAGCTCGAAAGACCGGTCTATCAAAAAACAATTCAAACTTTACACTTCTCTCTCCATTCTCCCACGGTGAAGAAAATGTTCCTTTGTGGAATTGTGGCGGACAGGCCACAAGGCATGAAGGAAAGAATTTATTTGTAAATAATCGGCTCGCCATAGCGTTATATTAACGCGTATTTCTTACAGTGTTGCGCCTTGCAACGTGCGTATAGGAAGGACCTTGGAAGTTCGGGTGGCCGAGATCAAGAAAGTTAAGGTGGCAGAGATCGAGAAAGTTCGGGTGGCCGCAATGTAAATTATGGCTGACTACTTCGCTCTATCCATGCAAACGGAGCATCAACATTCTTCTTCTTTATCTACTTACATGCCGGCCGAGGACTTTATTACGGGTCTTACACCCTAAGAGAAACATGAAACATTGGGGTAATCCTATTTCTCCTAACCATAGCAACAGCTTTCATAGGATACGTCCTGCCCTGAGGACAGATAAGATTTTGAGGAGCTACAGTAATCACCAATTTATTCTCGGCCATTCCATATATTGGAAAATCTTTAGTAGAGTGAATCTGAGGGGGGTTTGCCGTTGACAATGCCACCCTAAATCGATTCTTCGCTTTCCACTTCATTTTACCCTTCGCCATCATAGGAGCCACTATCTTACATATTATATTTCTCCACCAATCGGGTTCAAACAACCCTGTAGGCGTAAACGCTGACTCCGATCGAATCCCATTCCACCCCTACTACTCAATTAAAGATGCCTTAGACTACACCTTAGCAATTACAGGTCTTTCTCTCATAGTGTTATTTGAGCCAAACTTATATACAGACCCTGAAAACTTCTTGTTAGCAAACCCTTTAGTAACCCCGATTCATATTAAACCAGAATGATATTTCCTATGAATATATGCCATGCTTCGATCCATCCCTAATAAGTTAGGGGGCGTATTAGCACTATTTGCCGCAATTTTAATTCTATTTATTCCTCCTCTAACCCATATCATAAATAAGCGAAGATTAACATTTTACCCAATTAATCAAGTTATATTCTGAATTCTTGTAGCCTCTTGACTTATTCTCACCTGAATTGGAGGTCGTCCAGTAGAAGATCCTTTTATTTCTATTGGTCAAATTTTTACATGTATTATACTTCATCTTTGTCTTATCAAATCCACTAATCACAAGTACTTGAGATCAGGCTATTAAACCCTAAGACTTTAAGTTAAAAAAACTATAAACCTTCAAAGTTTTAAATGAGTTAATCTCAAGTCTTGACATGATACCAGACATCTTTTCCTCTTTTGACCCGTACATATACAATACTCTTTTTCCCTCTAATTCCCTGTTTCTAGTAATAAATACCCTGATTATCCTAATAATTCAATCTTCTTTCTGAACAATAAGCTCACGCTCATCAAGTATCAAAACACCTGTAAAAAATACAATCTTTACTCAACCGTCACGAACTGTCACGATAGGCCTAGTGCCGGCCTTCAATTAAAGGGCATGTCTACGTGACTCTCAGCAATCTTCTTCTTACTGGTTATAGTAAACTTGATAGGCCTAGTACCCTACACTTTCAGAACCTCAAGACACCTAATCTTCACCCTAACCCTCGGTTTACCTATTTGACTTAGATTAATTATATCTAGATTCTCTCACAGCCCAAAAAAATCTACCGCTCACTTCCTACCAGATGGGGCACCTGACTGATTAAATCCATTCTTAGTGTTAATTGAAACAACAAGAGTTCTAGTACGTCCCCTTACCCTCTCATTTCGTTTAGCAGCTAATATAAGAGCCGGTCACATCGTCCTATCTTTAATAGGCGTGTATTGTGCTTCCGCCTGGTTTGCAGGAATCTTCGGAATAAAAAACCTTAATACTCACATTAACCGCTGTAGGTTATATTCTATTCGAAGTTGCCATTTGTTTAATTCAAGCATATATCTTCTGCTTACTTTTATCCCTATACTCTGATGATCACGCCCACTAAATGTTAAAAAAGCTAATCCTACCCTTTCGAACCAAATACCTTTCCTACTTGCCCCAACAATAGGCCTAGTTCTAGCTTTAATAATATGAATAATTTATCCCCATTCTCATCAATCATTCTTCTTTCAATTTAGAATTCTATATTTTCTTTGTGTTTCAAGAAGAAACGTATATACTACCTTTCTGGCCGGACGAAGCTCAAATTCAAAATATGCTTTATTGGGAGCTTTACGAGGCGTTGCACAAACCATTTCATATGAAGTGTGTCACTAATTCTACTCAGTGCTCTAATCATACTAACAACTATAGACTTTACAAAAATATCTATATTAACATCAATTAGATTAACGTTTACGCCATTAGTCACAATCTGATTTATTACCAACCTTGCAGAAACCAATCGTGCACCAAGTCAAGGACGACCAAGTCAAGAGGGAACGCAGTGAGTAGCCCTACTGTAGTGCATATCAGCGACACATGCAGTGTTTGTAGCACAGTGGGGTGTACTTTCTTGTGATGGGTGATGAGATCGAAGTAGTAGTTAAGGCTTTGGTAAGCAATAAATTACATAGATCTGTCTCGTAGACCAGTTTCATAAGATAATTATGGGTAACCTGTCTTTTAGCACTGCAAATATTTTGCGCCATTCCTTCCTCTAATCCTATTGACGAAATTGGACTACTGCAATTCCATTTTGACAGTCTTGCCAAAGTTCAAGTCTGTTCTGAACTATGATGTTCGGTTAATTACAATCTATAAAAATTGCACAATCCTTAAGGAGTTGTTAGACTGCACTTTACATGAGTTCAGATACATTATCTGTCATAGTAGGCCTATACCGGCCTATACGCTGTTACACTACGAAATACCATGCTTGCATTTATATATATTTTATATTTGCATATTTTGTAACCTCTCAAAGATGCTTCCAGGGAAAAAATCCCCCACCCGACTAGAATTGGCAAGAAAATGGCCATACAAATATGCAATTGTTGGTTATAGACAACTTTATGTATATATGCAGGGCATGTATAAATATATCTAAGTATATCTTATCTAAGTTACTGTAATGTTATTTGTGCATCGAACTACCAAAGCCATTCAGTCTATCTTGAGACATTGTTGTGAATGTCTCTGCACCTCTGATTTCGAGTGACGCTATATAAGTGCTCGATTATATTCAATTACAATGTCTTCAGACATCTCAGAGAACGAAGCGATGGCTCAGAATAGCATGACAAAACAAAGCACGAAGTAGAATCATATAAATATCTGGGTAGATTACTTTAGTACGCCCTATTATTTGTGCTTAGCTAAAGAAAGGCAAGAATATGAACGACTGCACGAAAAGAAACCTTGAAACTGTAATTTATGTGCATTTCTCACAGTTTCCTACTTAGAAAATTCAAACGTGCACATATCGATTGGGTTTTGTCACAGCTATAGTGAGGCAGGCAGGCTAAAGAGTAAGTGGCAATGGGTGCGTAGGGTAAGGGATAACACACTGGGGCGCAGAGCTGAAGAACAGAGTTCGATACTCGTATTCCCGTAAGGTTGAATATCATCATTATTATGATTACTATTTATACACAGACGTTAGAGATGAAACACACTGATTTAGACAGTAGATATACTGGGCTCCAATCAATACCAAAATGTACATACAAAGGATTGATATTTAAAAAAACTTTCCATGGGCTATACCCAGAACCTGAAGAATCCCTTCCAAAACCCTACTCCAGAGATGTTGGATCTCAGATACGGCCGAATTCATCCATCCAATATCGCTACAATTAACAGCCACGAGTAAATTAAGGTTGTGAGTGAGCAACAGGGAAAGATAAATCCTAGAAGCGCCAAGGTCCCACTGGCAGGGTCATCTGTATCTTCATTGAATGATAAGTAAAATCTTAGTTCATTACATTATGATGAACATTACATCTGGGTTCAATAATTACTTAATTAATCAATTACTAATTAAGCAATGCACACATATTAGTCAATGTGAAAGTATTCCAAGTCCATCCCATTTGATCAAAAACTTGCAGGTGTTAGTATGAGAACAGTTAGGTCTAGAGTTATTCAGAGAGCGTGTCTCTACCCATGTATATATAAGTCTCTACCCATGTCCCTACCCATGTATATATATATATATATATATAAGTCTCTACCCATGTCCCTACCCATGTATATATAAGTCTCTACCCATGTCTCTACCCATGTATATATATATAAGTCTCTACCTATGTCCCTACCCATGTATATATATATAAGTCTCTACCCATGTATATATATATAAGTCTCTACCCAAGTCTCTACCCATGTCTCTACCCATGTATATATATATAAGTCTCTACCCATGTCTCTACCCATGTATATATATATGTCTCTACCCATGTCTCTACCCATGTATATATATGTCTCTACCCATGTGTCTACCCATGTATATATATAAGTCTCTACCCATGTATATATATGTCTCTACCCATGTCTCTACCCATGTATATATATAAGTCTCTACCCATGTCCCTACCCATATATATATAAGTCTCTACCCATGTATATATATATGTCTCTACCCATGTCTCTACCCATGTATATATATAAGTCTCTACCTATGTCCCTACCCATGTATATATATAAGTCTCTATCCATGTCTCTACCCATGTATATATATAAGTCACTACCCATGTCTCTACCCATGTATATATACAATACATAACATTCACGTTATATCTGTATCTACATATACTTGTGCATGTAAGCAAGTAGATATTCAAGTGAATTGTGTGTTCTGGACATTCACAAAAACATTTTGGATCAAAGGTAGACATAGGTTACCTACTGGCTGTCCTAAGTAAAAGTAATAAAGAAACGACGTAACATAAATGCCTCAACATTTCTCCTTACAATGCAAACAATTTGCAAAAAAACAGCTAATACAATAGAAAGTAGAAAATGGTTTGACGAGAAAAGTTGGCCAATAACAGTGACCCATTGGTAACAAATTCTATCTCAACATGTCTAAAAAAAACTTATCATAAAACAAATAGGTATCTGAAACAGTGCTTATACTTTGAAAAGTCACACCTGAAAAGTACTGTACATTCATTTAAAGTTCAGCCTTTGTACAAGTGTTATATAACAAGACCTTTGCTCTAAATGCAGCTTCATCTGTCACAAGTCACGACTGTTCAAGCAGTCAGCTAAACTGTCACATTATATCATAGAAAATATCAGAAAAAAGAATAGTCTCAACTTCAATAGGCATTAGACTAAAAAGAGTCTAAAAGCTATGTGGGCAATGTGCCTCTCTATCTTAGGGATCTGTTCACCTTAACTTCGGCTTCTTCTGGTCGCCGATCTCTTCGCTCGGCCCCTAGAGGTGACTTTCTGGTTCCACATGCTCATACCGCAACCAGGCAAAATAGAGCTTTTTGAAATTGTGGGTCCCGTGTGTGGAACAACCTCCCATCTGACCTGCGCTCTCTCCCACGTGACCTGTCTGGCTCTATCTATAAACTTCGCAAGACTTTCCTTTCTGACCGGGCCTGGGTCGGGAGCGCCTCTGAATAGTTATCTTGAAGAGGTGCTATATAAATTGCATTGATTGATTGATTGATAAACTCAGCAAAGCTTGAAGTTCTTATAAACATGATCATACTTCAAAAAGAAAGTAAGTAAGCAGAACAATAACCACTAAGATGATGTTTGTTATGAGGCTGTTCTCATAACAAACAAGATTTTATAACAAATTGTTATACTCTATACAAGGAGGTCAATCAGACTAAAAGATCGAATATATCAACTCAGCAAAGCTTGAAGTTCTTATAAACATGATTATACTTCATAAAAGAGAGCAAGTAAGCAGAACAATAACAGAGTCAATAAATAATTCACGGCTTCGCATTCATTGAGCCTCACTCGTGATATCTATAATTAGCCATAATATCTTACAAGTAAATAATATTTGTTTGCAACAAATTACTCCATACACATTGTGACCTGGTTGTCTCTCTAAGGGCACACCCCAGTTTTGTAATCTTTTCTCTCAGGAAGACACATATACATCCAAATAATTACACAACAAATCAGAATAAACTCACTTCAGACATTGCAGTATACGTCACTGCCATTTACAACAAGTCTCACAAAAAGAAAGTCAAAAGCTAAAGAAGTGTGCTGAATGAAGGAAAAACAGCAGCTGCAGACATCTTCAAAGACAGATAAAACTATCAAATACTAATAAAACTGATGTGTATTTACTTCTGTTGTGTCGTTTATTGCAGCTGTTGTCAAACGATCACATGAATACCGCTAGCGGTGAGCCAGGTTTTTGCTAATTGGCAAGCAGACTATTCAAATTTTCTATGAGTGTATTATGACTTTATGCCCCCCATCTCTCTTTGATTTCCTATTGTTGATATTATACATACAAAATGCATACTCTGCACATATTCTATGAGTAATACACACCTTCTCTCATTGGCTATGTTACGATAGTATTTATATTGAAACTCTGTAGCCTGGTTCTCTATTTGAACAGATATTGCAAATCTGGGGTGTCGAAACAAACCCACAACTAACATTAACACTTTTCTAGTAGTAAATTTTTTTAGTAAATATACATTATTGAAATTATATATTAATTTTTAAATTTGACAACCTGTGACTCTAAGACCCAGTTTCTCCAATGATCACAAGGAGTTTCAGTTGGTCCCCTTATAATAATTAATTGCAATGGACTTCACATTCAGGTGTTGATTTTGATTTTACCTTTCTCTTCGTATGACAATTGTCGATTTCTACCTGGTGGTACAACAAATATAACGTTTGAAAACCGCCGGTTTATACAATTAGTGATCCACAACTCCAAACACATCAGAATGATCGTTAAACTATAATCAACAGTCACATGTGACAGACCATGACATCTACATCTGGTTAACTCAAAGTCTAAAAGTAAGTCACCAATAATCATTAAATGAGGAAAGATGAAACCTTAGCAAGTGATTGGTTCAGGAAGAATGCACAAAACCAAAATGCTAGTATATCACTGTGTACAAATATCAGCTGTAAAGTAAAGCAAAACGTGTTCGGAAATGCTTTTAGCAGTAACAAAAGCAAATATGAAGACCAGTTGATAAGTTTTTATGACACACTTAACGCTAGAAGAAGGAGGATCTACTAACAGCGACTGGGAAAACTCGTCGTTAAAATGTCCAAGGCGTCCAACTAAGCATATTAATACATACAATGTCATACATACAAACATACATACATACAGTTGCAACATTAATACGGCTCTAAAGTTACGAGCAAAATTAAACTTTATTGAGTCAATTCCCAAATAGTAGTTAATAAATAAGCTGATCTAAAAAGAACCAGACTATTAATACTCATAGAGGACAAATGAAAAGAATATCAGATAAAAAGAAACAGTAATCAGCTGCTACTAAATACTTCAAAACTCACTCTGCATAATCACACTCAAACACTTAAAATGGTGATACACAGAGCTTGTTCACAAACTCGATAAATAAGAAAAAATCTCAAAAAATCTCAAAATTCAAATTGAGACCAGACCAAAAATTGACTCAATAATGAAAGTGATTGAAATGTTAAATGATATTAAAAAGTATTTACAATTCTAACACGAATAAAATCTCCATGCAAATTCAACATTCATCTTAGAAAATACATAATCTTTGTTCACAGTTGTGAAGCCGTATTTTCTGTTATAAACAATTACAAGAAAACATATAAACTTTGTGCTAAACAGTGCTATCACAATTAGGTGCTTGCATGCACTTCATCTGAACTCTGAAAAACAACCACACGTTTGTTTCGTATCATTTCAAACCATGAAAATCTACTTCAGGCATTTACACTTAGCATAATCATTACACTTTCAGCAACAGATATGGAGCTAAATTTGCAAAAACCGTATTGGTAATAACTCTAAATAGAACTCATACAACATCTTGAAAAAAGTATTAAACACCAGTTTTATCTGACTTTACTACAACTAGAGTCAAAGAAGAGAACACAAATTTCAAAAAGCGTCAGCCTTTTAGCGTAGACCTATAATGTGACTAGCAAAGATCAGCATGACTGAAGTAAACATACAGAAAAAAAAACTGTTTTAACTGAAAATCGTCAGATGGATAAATTCACTGATATAATTAAACTGACTTCATGTATATCTAACAAAACCAATTGCAGTAAAACAGTAAACCACAACTTATATGCATCCGATAAGCTACCATATGCACGTATCTATGTACGAGAACACATAACTATACAATATAAGTCAACATTTATATGAACCTTCTGCAACAAAGGCAAAGTTCCATATATTGCTATTACAGCAGATAATTTAATACCATATTTCATCAGGATATCCACCATACTCTGATGCATGCAGACTTTAGCATTAACTCAGAAGACATCACCACAATGTCTATGGCCAGAAGAAGGTGCAGACTTAAAGAGGCTCTAGAGTCATTCCTGGTTAAAAGCCTCATCACTGAAAGTCACAGCATTGCAAAATGCAGAGGGGCCAACATCTCTCATGGAATTATGTCGCTTCAACATTCCTAAGTCAGTTGTTAAATACTCCTTCAATGCATCATGTCCGCAATATTTGAATCAACCTATTTTGGGATAAAAGAGAACTACGACAAGATTTCCTCCGATTATTCCCAATACAAAAGCCTTGTCTAGCTCATGTCTAGTAAGGCTGTCAAGTTCAATGTGTACCCAGCGAAAGAAAACACGGACGATACATACGACATATTGCTGAAGCCTGGGAGTTGGCACACTTGGCCTTCTCTACATTTGATTCTTGCCATACTCTTAAATAATGTATTATACATGGCTAAATCACGTTAATATTGTGATGATGATGTGTGTGTCATATGCCTGCAAGGCATTCAATGTGAAAGTCATTTTGCACTAACTGACAAAGGTTGTCTGACATCGATTTAAATGTGCAACTGTTTATTTATTCATTTTATGTTGTTTCATGTTGATAATAAATGTTGTCGACAGTTGGCTACAATTATGGACCATTATTGCCCAGTGTCTTCTGTCTCGTGCCGTGTTTATTAATCCGATGCCCATACGTTCTGTCCAACTCAGGGTGTTGTCGATCCATGCATGCCATTCTCATTCTTCTTCGTCCCAGGTTCCCCTTAACGAAACACTTGTCATCAGGTTGGTCTCGATGTTGGCATGTGACTGTCTTGTGGTATCACCAAATATCATAGTTCTGATCTTGTTGCAGCTGTTGGATATTCCAGTGATGGTGTCGCAATGCCCAGAACCTTATGACGGCAAGCAGACGGTTCATGAGGACATTCAAAACTCAGATGGCCACCTACTGACTATGCAGGAAATGGCAAAGAAATGGGACAAAATCAGTGTTATAGAACTCATAGTTGAAATGCCACCTCCTCCAAAAGAAAGATCACCTGCAGGAGATACAATAATGGACCATAATGCGGTTCCATCGACAGATAAAATTATGAAACAAGCATCTGACCACAGTGTGTTACCGGCAGCTGGTCATAAATCTGACGATGAAGAGGAATCACCAACAGATGAAATGGCAAAAGAAGCATCCAACCATAGCAAAAAATCATCCATTTTGGATGACATGGCAAAAGAGAAGTCAGATCAGATTGAGATATAATAAATTGATGATATGATGAGACCGTAATATGTTACCAGCAAATGAAGATATTTTGACTGCGGACGAGAACGAGGCAACATAAGAAAATGAGATGATGCTTAAGCAGGTCTTTGGAGAAGATGTTGATGTGAGTCAAGTTCTGTGGCTCTACACAGACGCATGCTGTGGACCAATGTACACGGGACTAACGTCGGGTTATGGCACGACAGCTGGAGCTGGACCAAGGCGAGGTGTTCATCGATGGTTGGCGTGTACTCGTGGAGTGGTACTCGACATTCTATGAGGACAGATGACAAGGATGATGTAGAGAATCTCAATGTGGCAGTCTGAGGACTTTGCTTATGTCTAGACTATAGAAGATGAGTATTGGTCTAGTATAATTTTATTGTTTAAACAATGTCATATTATAGTCGGATCTTTACTTATTACGGACTTATTACATTTACTCAAAGTTCTTTTTGCTTGAGTGCCCAATGCCCATGTTGATTCTTATATTCAAAAACATAATTGTTTCCTTTGGAGCAGTGTGCAGAAACATTCTATGCTTGTCAAAGAGGGTGAGCACGAGGATGCTCTTTTCTCAATCATTTCCGGTTTCCTAGAAGTAAGGGAACGGCAGGTTCAAAAAGTAAGAAAAACTTTGCACGGAGTCCAGCCAGCCGAGTTGGTCGTAGACAGGCTTTTTATAGAGACCGGTCAGCCGATTTATCACCAGCTTGATAAATCCAATGAAGTTCATGTAGTGCTTAGCGGACGCATTCGTACCATAATACAGCTGGCGTCAGGTAATGAAGGAATTCTCATGAGCATGGTTGTGTAGAGATCGTTGGCCTTTATGAAGTGTTAAAAAAGACTCAAAGATCTGCAACAATGATGGCCATACAAGACACAGAAATGGTCTGCATTCCAGAGTCTGCTTCACATGATCATGCAGAATGGCCCACATATCCAACAAGAGCATCAGCATCAAACCAAAAACACGGTGTTGTCAAAGTGCCAGGAGTTGCGTTCGTTCACTGCAGTGTATTCCACAGTGGCCATTCTTCCAGCATCAGAACATGCGCCTCTCCTGGGTTTCCCGAGGAAGCTACATTGGGCCCTGGACCTCATTGGATCGACTCTCTGCCTCAGGCCTGTCTTGGCAGTCATGCCTTTAACTCCATCAATGCCTACCGCCTGTCAAATTGGTTAAGTGAAGAAAATGTGCACAGAATAATCCTCTACCAGTGTAACTTTCATCTGACGACCTGGTCTCAACGTTGTGCCAGACAGGCAGATTGCATCATCGTGGTTGCAGTGGCCAGTCACGAATGATCTGTTGGAGCGTCATTTGGAGTCATTGTCCTGTACAGCACAAAGGTCACTAATTTTTAACTAGTCACGCGATACGTATGACTAGCTAAAAATAAGAAAATTGACAGATCACATCAGATGTCCCGGCAACATCTTGTACGTATGTATGTATATGAACATTTATATAGCGCCTTACAAGAACCTCACGAGGACGCTTGTCTCCAAAATGTTTTCAGTCAAAAGCAACACAAACTGCACGAACATCAGATATTGCATAGCTGGCAAGATACTTATGGGAACTGCCATGGGCCTGGTGTTGAGTGGCGGTGCCGCAAGAGGCCGTGCTAGTATTGGTGTCATCAGGTCAACGCTGGAGGCTGATGTACCAACTGACACTATTGGCGGCACAAGCATTGGGATACGTGATTTCAGAATTTTTTGACAGCCTTAGCGTCTAGCTAAGTGAAAGCTCTATGAAAAAAAAAACATCAAAATGCATGCAAGTGATTATGCATAACGGAACACTGTCTCCATGACCTGTGTTACTCAGCTACAGTCTGGTGCTAGTAGTCTTTCCTGAAAGCGGGGTGCCATATGAAAACAGATGGTAGTTGTTTGGGTCCACCAGATCGTCCCTGTCACGGATGAACTGTCGATTGTTTGGTAGAACCCTCCATGCCGCATTATCCACATACACCGGACGATCCACAGACGCCCTAACCACTTTCCGATTGACCACTGCAGCAGGTAAAACTCCATTTTCGATGAACCCCAGATGAAAGTTTTCCTTCCTTTCGGCATCATCCACATTTGTTTCTAGCTCGCCAGACAATCGAGGTGCTTCAGACAACGAGAGTGAATGTGCACTATCAAACATCTCTGAGTCTTTCCCTGTACAATCAGTGTTTGAACTCTTACTCAGATTTGTGTAGTAATCGAAGACATATTTGGGCAGATCGGAATTCTTTGCTTCCTTCTTTGTCTTCATAGGAAGAAGAATAGTTCGTACTTTACCAGGAAAACTAAAGCATCCCACTTTGGACACCTGAAAAACACATTTAAACACCTTGATAAATGTTAACAACTGTAATCATACCAGAATATATATTATTTTTTTTTAAATCATAAAAACATGGTTATATAAAACATATGGCCTGATTTTTATATCACCATTGGTGGACGCCTTGATTGATATCAACGTCATAGAAGCTACTAATTAATAATAAAATTCCAAATAAAACTACAGTAAAAGTAAGTTTCTGTAATATTCTAATGTAATGGGGGACTCTATAATTCTTACGCCAACCATCGATCGGAAGAACATAAATAAACAAAGCATGGCCAATATCAAAAAAATTTCTTAGACCCATGTGCATAATGGCACCACCTGTTTCTACTTAAGGAACTACCCACAGAGTCCCCTATTGAAAAACTCAGAAAAAAAGATACCAAAGCCTCATGTAACACACATCACTATAGTTCAAATTCAGATTAATGTGTATTTAAGGACAAGAAAAAGGTCATTCAACAACTCTCACTCAACAGATTTTGATTGAATTTCTCACAAGAGAAAAGATGTTTAAATTAAAATAATGGAGCTACACTTGTCTTCATATTGGAGAACCCTTCCATGAACTCGCTGATTCCATAATCAGACTAAAAATCTCCAATATTAGCAATACACCAGTAACCAATGTACAATGTGGCCTTATAAAGCATAACCATATAATTCTTGATGCATGTACCCAATCTATTTTTATCAAAATTCGTGTCATCATGAAGTGCATAGTACTGAGTCTCTGGTATAATAAAAATCAAAAATAAATTAGCTGCATTGTTTACATGACACTCTTACAGAACATAAATGCTGACAAAGACCGGACATTCCAGTCAATAGGTTTGTACTGTCTGTGGGGTACCGTATTTATTCATGTAAAAGTCACATTCATGTATAAGTTGCTCATTAAATTTTTTTGCACTTGGAAAGTTGGAAGCCGATGTGCTCAAAGATATGATGGAGAGGAGGGCGAGTGGTTCCAAATCATAACAGAAGTGCGACAGGGATGTGTTTTGTCTCCAATGATTTTTGCAATCATCATAGACTGGATAATGACGAGGGCAACAAACGAGGTCAGCACGGGACTGATATGGAATGTAGGTGACAGATTGAACGATCTGGACTTCAATGATGGCATTACCCTACTTGACCATACCTGGGAGGGGATGAAGAATCTAACAAGCAGGACACGGGCAGAGGCGGAAAAGATGGGACTTACTATCAACCCAGAAAAATCAAAAAATATGAAAATTGGGAAATGGAGCAAAGAAGACTAGATCTTAATTGATGGAAGAGAGGTGGAATCTGTGGACACCTTCTGCTACCTAGGGGCCTCATGTCATCTGATAGCAGCTGTGACAAAGAAATAAAGATACGAATAGGAAAGGCAAACACTGCAATTGAGAGGCTCACAAATATCTGGAAGAAAAATGCATGTAGTTTAAGGACCAAGGTCCGCCTGTACAATGCCGAGGTAGTGAGTGCACAGTTGTATGGGTCTGAGACGTGGTCAATGACGGTGGCAAACAGCAAGAGACTGGAGGCGGCTCATCCCAGATGGCTGCGAAGAATTTTGCATATATCATGGAGAGACAAGATAATCAACAAGATCATATGAGAGAAAACGGGACAAGAAGACATCACGAGCAACATCAGAAGAAAAGGTGGATGGGGGATGTCTGTCGCATGGAGGAGGAGAGAAGAGCTAAACAGGTGATGTCCTGGTGTGCGGGAGAGGAAGACCGAGAAAAAACTGGCCAGAGACCATATGAGACGACTTAAAATGTTTGGAGATATCGTGGGAGGAGGCTGAGACACTGGCTTTGGATAGAGATGAATGGAGGAAGTGTGTTGCACAATGTGTAGACCTGCACAGGAAGGACCAAGTACTAAGGGAAAGCTGGAAAATGTATTGACCCGAAAATAAAATGTTTCATCTGATGAAGCACGTGCTTGAACATTGCACCGACAGAGATTTATTTGTAACAGTTAAATAAATTTTTAAGCCACTACATAAAATCCCTGTGAAGTATTATTCAATGACTGTAGTATTAGTTTCTGTATTATTCTGCAAAATAATTAACACATTTTTATTATGTGGACTTAGTGCCTTTTGCAGTTGGTCAATAAGTCTGAGATTATCTAAATCATACTGGTAGACAGCAAAGAGTCAACATAACATCTTTATACATGGCGCTATTGTAGAAAACAGGTGACCTATAGCATTTTCGTTAAGTTCATTCTACTGGAACTGTAAAAAGTAAACATAAAAATTACTTAAAGCTGTAAAACTCCTCCTTGCCACCTAGAAATCAAAATCAGTCTTATTGTTTCTTCTGGACTGTTATCGTAGACATCAACACATTCATAAAAATTTGTTGCATGGAGAACCGTATAATAAAAATAATAATTTATATGGCCGTAACACGGCCATACTGCTACAAGGGCGCCTCACAAACACCTTATGTTTGGAAGATGGCATTAAAGAAGAAGGAACGATGTTATATTTTCAGCGATTGGTCTGTGTAATAAAATACTGCATTGATTTGTTTACAAAATTATGTATTTTCATCAAGTAGTGAATTTTAATTGAAAATGATAGAAGTTGTGACAGTACCTTATTACTATAAATTAAATATTAGAAATTTTTATCCCAGAGAAAATGTGTGCACTTGCCAGCAGATGCTGTTCTACTACCACATTGGTGTACACATGAAATTTCACCATGGTCATATCCCCAACTTGATGTTTTAAAAACTGTCTAAACTTTTGTGCCTTATATGCGAGGAATGGTGGTATGTCATTCAAGGGTGACAAAGGTGAAAATAACACATGCGGATAGGGTATTAAATTAGAATTTACAAAATAAATTATATTTCTACGTACAGAAGCTGTGTCACTGTAGGCCATGCTGTCACTTACAGACACTACTGTTCTGTGACTGTTCGTTGGCAGAGTCGGCTGGCAGTCGCTTTTCTGTCTCTGGAGACTCACCGACTTCTTT
Source organism: Bimastos eiseni (assembly GCA_959347315.1). NCBI lineage: Eukaryota > Metazoa > Annelida > Clitellata > Crassiclitellata > Lumbricidae > Bimastos > Bimastos eiseni. Next base: position 9,232,952 of record OY365813.1, on the reverse strand, counting down.
TTTACGGCAACCCATGCAGCATGAATATAACGGTATTTCCTGAATTGCAAAGATGTAATACATCTTAGAAATACTCATTGAAAATTAAAACATCTGAATGTTTAGTTACGATGACTGTAAATAGAATGTTAATACTTCAAACTGCATTTGCTGTTTCCTGTACACAAGTTATATTCCAACTTTCTTGAAACAAAATGTAAAAAGCATCTTTTAGAAATCTTTCTGAAGAAGTTGCTTTGAATCTTGACAGCCCCATGACACTCAATTTTACAATCACACATTAGAGTAATCAACATAACCTGCACACTTAAGCCACTGGCTTCTTGTTCAGCAAATAACTCATTTCAAATAGGGGCTTATGGGTTTTAAAACAATATAGTCAATCAGAGCATTAAGTTTTCTCAGTATATAATTAAGTCATCTGACTGACATTCTGTGGTCTAAAACTAGAACTTGCTTGGCAAATGAGGTCATTCGGTTGCTAGACACTTCTGGAACTCATTCGATCATGTGTTCAATCCATTTAGTAGCTTATTTGTTTCCAACTCAAGGAATAACTTTTTTCAGATTGCTCAGCCCAAGTAGACCCTGTCTTAGTGGTTATTCTCAACTTGGTTCGATCTTTGTTTTGGTATCACATTGGTTCATGTCATACATTGTAATAATAATAATATCAGCTATGTCAATTACATCCTTACTACATTTTTTTTTTAAATAGCCTAGCCATCGTGCTTTGAAAATTCACTTTACATTAAACTGACCAATAATAAAATTTAACAACATTTTAATGAAAGATTGGGTACAATATCTAGATGAACACATACAATAAGAGCTTGTAAACTAGTGATTAAATGTTAACAACTTGCAATTTCATGTTGCCAGAAAGACCAAGATATGCCAAACTTCAAAGAAAAAGTAATAACACAGCTAGTTAAGAGTAACCATAACCAGTTAAGTTCATGCAAAACTTGAAACAGCATTGTAACTATGGACCTGCATAGCTTTGATAATCGATTTGAAAATGACTAGGGCGGCAGTAACCAAATCGAAACTGTTGTCATCGAAACATGACCCCTCAATATGCTTTGTACAAATTGTTTTGACTGTATACTGCTCATTGGTCATTAATTGCTGTGCGGAACATCGCACACAGAAGCATTTAACTCGCCATCGGCTGTGACTGCCACAATGCAGTGCAAACCCAAATTGGAAAACCAAGATGACATCTATTGGGAGCAGGTTAGAAATTCGATTAGATAAACAATTTAATGAGAAAAACAGATGATTCCATTTTTGTTGAAAGTTGCACTTGATTAACTTACTATTCAATCCACAAACTGTTTGTCAGGGAGGGTGAAATTCATGTGGAGGACAAATAATAACAGATTTATGCTGTTGTCCTTCTAAAACAAGTGCAGACTTTTTTATTTTTTATTCTGACATTGAAGAGGTGTAGTGAATCATTTAACGTGAATGACTAAAAAATTTACTGAACATGGAAACAGCAGAGCAGTAAGCCTGAAACTGGTTATATATTTTTTTATTTGTCCTATTTCTTTAAAATTTGGTTAATTAGCTTAATTATTAGTTTCAATGATTTAAAACTGCGGAAAAGTTATTAGGCCTAAATTGATAATTGTGGTACGCATGTGCTATCAAATATGGTGTAAAACTGTACATGAATATATCAATCTGGGACCTACTGATTCAATTTGAGATTCGAAAATTCATTCTCAATTAAATTTTAGACTCGATTGAAAATGATTGCTGTGCAGGTCCCTAATGTAACGAAATACAAGGACAACAACAAGTATCAAAGTACTCCCATTTACAACAACAAGTATCTTAGTGATCCCATTCAAAGAACATCACACTAATATGCCATGCATTTCATTAGTCAGAGCTTTATAATATCCAGACATGACAATGTCGATAAAATTTTATTGATGGCACCTTCAAAGTAGTAACAACTGCAGCTGAAAATAATTATGTATTCCTGAGGTTAACGAAATACAGCAAATGTGTAAACCGTCTGCCAATTTAATCATGTACACTGCCCGGAGCTGCTAAAAGTTCTTTTATCTTCACAGTAAGTTTATTATAAAATTTTATGCAGCATCCAGACTGCATAGAGCAAAACAATACACAAAGTGATGGTTTTGAATAGTCAAGGCCCCAACATTTTGAATGCCTTATGAGTATAACATTTCAATTTTTTTCTCCATTTCAGATTGTATTCAAAATGGTAAAGCATTAAATGCCTTATCTAACTCCTTAAAGTGCTCTCTGTTTCAGAACATATTCAAGGTTGCAATAAATTTATTGTCTAAAAACTACTTAATTTTTTAAAGTTCTCCCAAGGTTGCAACAATTAAAATATAATTGTCTTCATTTTCATATTTGTGCACTTGGAGGCAATTTTAATAAAGAAAATACTTACTTACTTTTAACACATTTAATTTCAAATTCATCTCAGTTTCAAAACATATTCAATGTTGCAACACATTTTTTGTCTAAGGAGTAACCAATTTCTAAAAATTCTCTCTACAAATTCAAGGTTGCACTAAATTTATTGTCTTAAGACCAATTGATTTCTAAAAGTTTTATCTTTTTCAGAATTTATATTTGTTAGGTTGTAACACATTTATTGTAAGTAATTTTTAAAAGTCTTTTCTATTTCAGAATTTATATAAGGTTGTAACACATTTGTTGTACTAGGAGCAACTAATTTTTTAAAGTGATCTCTGTTTCAGAATTTATATAAGGCTGTAACACATTTGTTGTCCTAGAAGCAACTAATTTCAAAAAGTTCTCTCTTTTTCAGAACACATTAAAAACTGAACACATTAATGGTTTTTGCAGAGATGCCATTTCTGACAAGACTATCTCAACCACAAAAATTATTTCCACACGAGATCAGTTCTAGATGATAATACAACTTTGTGACATCAAATGTGTTTAGATTCTGTTTACTTTGAAAGAAATTATCAATCAGTGATAAAGCAGTAAAGTCCATGTCATAACCAGATCAACAAACTTATTAAAGTTCACTTTATCGCTCTAACAGATTCCATGGTCCCTGTAGGCCTCTCCACATCCTCTCCACAATGGAAGCTGTGTGTGGAGACATACAATCATTGTAGTTATGAATAGTCTCCAACACCAAAATGGTTGCCGTTTTCACAATAATCTCCAGCTCACTTCTAACATTATGATTAAACCGAATGTGATAACAATGCTACATAAAATGTCCTGATTGAACTTACAGCACAAATTAAGACAGGGCTGCAGTCAGAGTTCAATTTAACTTGACCCGATTCAAACATGCATAAAAAAAGAAATGCACAACTCTCCAAAGAAACAAAAAGTTCTGTCAAACCATCACACATCAATACCACTAGATATGCAAAGGATGGGAGTCCGTAAACAACACCCAGTTTTACCTTTATAAAAAGCTGATGCTTCAAACTTTGAAAGAATGGCACTCTGTTAAAGTCACACATGATAAGGTTCAGGAATTAATTGAAATCAAACCAGGTATATTTAAATCAGACCAACCCACTCTGTTAAAGTCACACAGGATAAAGTTCAGGAATTAATTACAATCAAACGAGGTATATTTAAATCACACCAATCCACACATCTTTTCTTGTCTAAATCAGGTATGAACGTCCGATTCATCGAGTATTATATAGCATTCCAAGCCACAAACCAAAGCGACTTCTCAGATGTCCTTCAGTTTCTCATGCTCATGCACTGTGCATGCTTGCCCTAATAACTAGATGAATGGCCTTAAGAAAGACCTGCATAAACTAAGGAACATGCAAGGAAAGAGAATGATCAAAAATTTAGACATCGTTGAATCATTTTCAACCAAAGTAACTTGTTTCAGCCAAAGATTCCCTTTTGGACAACCAAGTCAAGTTTGGCAGTAATCAAAGTTTTACAGAATGTTCAAAAGAATATAAACAGGAAAAGCAGCCATATTATTCCCCAAAGCCTGTAGCAGGGTGCTGTGATCAGTAATCATTAAGCAAGAAGGAGTGAATAAGTAATACAGGCATTCAAAAGGTAAAAGTTTCAACTCTGAACTCCAGGAAGCTCACAGGTCAAAAGCAGAGGTTACTGCAACTAACAACTCTGTCACCTGTGACCCAGTTACATGATGCAGCACAGAGTGTCTACTGCAAAGAAACAACTGCACTCGCTAAACACAACGAATGTTGCTCAAATTTATGATAAACTATTTTCACAATAGCAGACTGCTTGCTAATGCACTTGTTTTACACCTTCGATTCAAATCCCAGCAAAGTGTTAAATTCACAACTGTTTAAGGCCACTGGTCTCCCCAATGGAGAAAAGTTGTACACTTATTGCATTGTCTACTTTAAACTTGTTGGATAATCTGGAACAACAGTTTCCCTATGGGATTTTGATATAGAAATGCAATTTTGATGTATGTATGTGTGTGTGTCTGTGTGCATGTATGTATGTATGTATGCATGTATTATGTCTCAATAGGGTAAAGATTCTACAGAAGGCATTAGATTAGATAAGATGACCACTGTACTAAGTGAACCATAATTTAAACCCAAACCACTGCTCGCAAGGACCACCATAGTAATTAAGTGGTCACATTGCTTTACCTCTTAGTTATTGTAATGGGTACAGTTTGTGTTAAATGTTTGGTTGTATATGCTTTGTGATTGCAGGTGTTCATATCAAAGAAAATACTTACTTACTTAACATATCAAAGAAAATACTTACTTACTTAACAGCACAAAATTTGAATGCCTCTCAGGCTCAGTCACTTTCCATCACATAACAAAGCCTAGACCTTCATAAATTGATATGAATTTTGTAGATAGAAGAATCAAAGTGTATTTGTTTATGTATTTACCCCACCAGTAACAGCAATTAACAAAATCCATTGTGGGAAGCAGAATGTTGAGCAAGAGAAAATGCTATGCCACTCTGCTGTACTTCAATACATCATATTACGATAAGTATGTCAAATCTGCTTTTTTGACTAAAAAATCATTACAAGTTAAAATCCTGGTTCATCATAAAACAGGCAACTTCCTGCTGAGCAGATTCACTCATAACAAGCTGTGATTCAGCCAACCGTACCTGCAACATGTTTTCATAGACAAAAAAGTTCTAACAAATAAACGTACTCAAGATAGTACATACAAATATCATTCACATTCTGTGAAACCAGAAAACAATTTTCATGACACCAGTGCAAAAATCTACTCATTTACAATGTAGAAGAATACATTTGACGTGGCATCTGAATGTCTTGCTAAACAGTATCTAGTCCACCACATATGCTGGTAGAAAGTAGAGTTGTACCGAAACATCGGAAGCACTCATAATCACCGCCGATTATAGAGATATCGGCGGTGTTAGATATCGGTAAGACAATCGGTGCCGATATTAAAAATTAGTTTTATTGGGTCTGTGAAGGACAGCATTTCGTTCCGTTCCCATGGCGTGTGGCTACTTCAGACCAACCAGTAGGCATAGTACTAATGTAAACCACGGGAAAGTGTCAACATAACAGTTGTGCAGAGTGAGTGTAGTGCCTGTTTAATTACTTTGGCACAGTATGTCATCCTGCTGGCTGGTATTTTGGGCCAAAGTGGCATATTGTAAAAGTGGCTTGTGTGGGGAGGGAATGGCACTATTGGCATGTCTGTTAGAAGAAGGCGTCCAGTGATAGAGATATCTTTTTTCTCTCCTCTGTCATGCAAGAGAGGTGTGCATAATCTGTATTGCCTGCCTAGGCTTAGTCTCCAAGTGTTTTGCTTGTATCACAACAACAGGCAGTAGTAGTAGGTCTATCTTGGGAAACACAATCGGTATCAGCATAATCGGCAAAAAGTGATATCGGTACAGCTCTAGTAGAAAGCTGATCTTTAGAACCAAATCAACAGCACATCGCTAGAGTAAAAGAATCTACAGTAAATAAAAAACAATCTTTTGCATATTAACTTACTTGATGGTGAGTAGAACTACCACGATCAGAATGACAGCGACGAAGCCAAGACTGAGACCGATGACAAGGCCTTTACTGCCATCACCCTCTCCAGAACTGACGGCTGCAACATTTGGGTGATGAGTGGATAAATCATCGGACTTTGATGAACACAACCCTGAGTCAATGGGCAGCAAGTAAGAGCCAACGTTAGCATTGAACTCAGTCCAGTTGACTCTGGCTACTTCACTGCAACCACATAATTCTGCATCCGTTTTCATCAGACTGATGACATGACGTAAATTGTCAGACGCTGCCAGCGACTCAGCAAAACTGGAAAGAAGGTCCGGAAACTTTGGTGGCACTAAAAGGTTGTCATATTGACTGGAAATCTAAAGAAAAACAGTCACAATGAAATTAACACCTGTCAAAGCCAGAAATCAGGGCAGCATTAATCATTAATAAGCAGGAGCGTCAATACAGAGCATTGTGTAATGTAATCTTGAAAGCATTTATATAGTGGCACTCGAATTGTGATAAAAATCCCTATGAGAAAGATATTTTAAAATTTATGCTATCCTAACTGTAAACTAAAATTTATATCAAAGCTTTGTTGATAGTACACATTCTGATGAAACATCATGACCAGGACAATTGGGAGAGTAATGGAAAAAGCAAAAACTTTGGAAGTGAAGATGGGGCTGATGATGCCACTGGTTTGAAGAAAATAAAAATTCTGGAAACACAAGGGGGGGGACTTTAGGCAGCAATTACTCACATTATAAACCCACATAACAGAGGTCTGCTCTACCACACTCGAGAAAAGGCAGCTATTTGAGATATAAGGGAAGGTATTGAAGGGTGACTTCCAAGTTGGATTAGAGAGGGGGATGTAATGAGCAAGATTTCAGCCCCTTATAAGAGATTATATCAAGGGTCTAGCCATATAAGCACATATTTGTCGGGGTCATTACGGGGTCAAGTCTGAGGAATATGACAGACTTTGTAGCAATTTAGCATGATGTCTCTTTGTAGGATCTGTAACCTCACTTAGCTTCAGATGTATGTAGAGTTGGGCATCATTACCACAAAGATGAATTTCAATGCCAAGACAAGTCTAGAGGCAATTAATGACAGTGCAGAGTTGCTCCAATCTCCTCGATCAGCGTCTGTTGGAAAGTATGTTGCTCCAAGTACCTGTCTGGGCTTTGGTCAGTGTTCATTCAACTAACACATTGTATGAATATGTATACGAACATTTACTTAGCGCCCTACAAGAACCTCACGAGAGTGCTTGTGTGCTCATGAATTTCAGATTTCAGGGTTTGCTGTGCATCTGCTCTTCATTTTATTTGAATCATAGCTTCTTTGTGGTATCGGACTCTATGTAGGATTAGGACGCTATATTTAGAATTGTATGTAGAGCCAATCATGTTTTAGACAACTGGTGTCTGTTTAGGTCAATGTTGATCTGTCTGGCTCTTTCTATAAACTTCTTAAGACTTTTCATTTTGACCGGCCCTGGGTCGGGAGCGCCTCTGAATAGTTATCTTGAAGAGGCGTTACCCAAATTGCATCGATTGATTGATTATTAATCATTTTCAGCAAGATTAGAAAGGTTCACTATTTGTAATCTGGTCCAGTTGATAATAAACTAACCTGAGCCAAAGAGAACAGCACCACAATAACACACTGCCACTGGCAAACATCCATCTCACAGCGCAGCTATTCATACGAATGTGCAGACATCACGAACAGCAAATCAATACACGTTTTAAAGTGTTTGGTCCGCAAGATCCACTGTAGCTATCAACGAAAATCAAAAACATTTGAAGTTGAAACAAAAAGTATCAGGTAATTACACAAACTGAAAAAAAATGTAATGTCAATTTCCTTACGTCACTAAAACAGAACATTTACAAAATAGAAATAAACTGTGGGTTAACAGGAAACAAACGTCAAGGTTTTGGAATATCATTTTGCCCAGAATGTCAAGTCAATGAATGCAATTATCTTTACTGAATAATGCTAGATATGCAGCCATAATTACAGTTAAATTCTTACACAGCACGCACAAATTCAAATTTAAAAGTTTTCTTAGTTCCTTGCACTCTCAAGCTTCCTAGGCACACTGTCAAAATTTTAAAAAAATGCAGCCTGGTTGTCCAAGCTCATTTTAGTCTGTAATTGGAAAAATACTTAAAAACTGTGTAAAATAAAAGGTCAATTAAAGGTCAAAGCAGCAAATGATTGGACAATAGACAGTCAAATACACAAAACAATGGAATAGCTTCTGATAAACAACTGCACCACAGCAATGGTGGCAAGTAACAAGATATCACTTAAAGTCTCAACAGACCAAGTCAGTTAGTAACCAATTTGAAAATGAATATTATCATGTGGTCCAAAGAGCCTTTTGTTATTAAATATATGCACAAAGAGCTAATACAAAGTTAGTCCTCATTGGCTTGCACATCAGGATGGAAGAACAGCCAGTCAGCCACTCGCCTTCTCTACGACTTTAAGCAGCTATCTCTCCTTACTGATTGACAGGTCCAACTGTCGCATATCTCCCATCTGGGAGGTAGATTGTGTGAAGGATAGCTGGTAGTTAAACATGTGCGAGAAGACTAAATCTGCCACCGCAGCTGTCATACATCTTCAACTCTGCAGCCACAGATGCCACTCAATGTGTGGAGTGTGACTAAGCATTTAAAACCTTGGTCTACTTAATGTATTATGCTCATTTTGTCAGGTTTTGATTTGTGACCTTTCAGGGCATTCGGGTCCGTTTAAAGTTCCAAAGCCAAGTAAAATTACATTTGATTATGTTTTCTAGTATAATAATCATGTTTGAGCATTTGTATTAAACTGTGAAACATTGTCTCTGGCACACAACACTTTTGATGGTGCAGTGCAGATGGTGATGGTACTTAAGAAAATCAGTCATGACATAGATAAACCTGAGGCTGACAAAGTCTTTCTACCAAAAACTGAGAAGTTGGTATTGTAACAGTACATCACAAAAAAATCAGAGCAAGATAATCTGTGGTGCAATGATTGCTACAGTGTGCATCTTTAGTGTTGCATAGCAACATAAAGTAGCTCAACATAACAATTTATGACTACCTTGTACTGTCAGTTCTTTGAACTCTAGCGACCATCATGATCAACCTTCTCCATTTTTTTATTTCTGAAGTCGCATCCCTTAATTCCTCCAGGTTCAATCCGTTTTTTCGTGTATCTCGTCCATCCATTTTTTCTTGGGCGCCCTCTTTTCTTCCTTCCTTCTCCACATGCCAGCTTCATCTCCTTTTCCAGACCATCTGATAGCATAACATGTCTAAAGAACCCCGGCTTCTTTCACAATGCTATTTGTTGTAATGCTCATCATTCTCAACTCAAAACCCCTTCGTTTGTATTTCTCTCTATTAATGATACTCTCAGCATCTTCCTCCATATCCACATTTCGCATGCGTTGATCATTTCTCTATATTCTTTGTCAATGTCCATGTCTCACAGCCATATAGTACTGTAGGGAAGATCAGTGTCCTCGCTAGCCTTTTTTTTATCTATGCTCACGTATTTGTCCTTCCATGTCTTTTCCAATCCATTCATTGCAGCTTTCCCTATCGCCACTCTTCTTTTTACTTCCGAATCACACTTTCCCTCTTTTTCTATTACTGATCCCAGGAACGTGAAGCTGTTACCACCTCTATTTCCTCTCTGTCTATCTCAAAACTGTCCCAATCAGCAGTTGTCATGTCTTTGTCTTCTTTATGTTGAAGTATAGGCCTGCCTTCTCACTTTCTCTCTTCAGCCTTCTTATCAGTTTTGCCAGATCTGCTTTCTTCCCTGCCAGTAGCGTTGTGTCATCCGTGTTTCTTAGATTATTCAGTCTCCTTCCTGCTATCTTTACTCCTTTAGTTGTCTCTTCCATTTCTGCCCTCCTCACTATCCTCTTTGCATACAAGTTGAATAGAAATGGGTCAGGATGCATCCTTGCCTCACCCCTTTCTTGATTTTAAATTTGTATGTGTCTCCAAATTCTGTTCTTATCACCGCCGCCTGGTATTCCCATTTCTATTAGAGTTTTCCACATCAGTTCATGGCTGATGCAGTCAAAGCCTTGCTATATATATAATCAATTAAACAGATGTGTACTTCTTGTCCACACTCCCTTTGTCTCTCCATTGTCCACCTCATGTTGGCAATATGGCCTCAAGTTCCCTGCGACTTCCTAAATCCTGCCTGATTGTGCTCTCCATTCTTTTATAAATTATTTTGAGTATTTTACTTGTGTGAGATATCAATGCTATTGTCCTGTAATTTTCACACTCTCTTGCGTCTCCTTTCTTAAATAAAGGGATAAATATTGATCTCTTCCATTCCTCTGGCCACTCTCCGGTTTTCCATATGTTATTGCATATTATTGTTATTGGGTGATTCCACGTGAAATCGACCAGACCCTACCACCTTCAACCTTAGATTTTGGTGAAAATTTTCCACCTGTTAGGCCATCATTATGAGACACAAATGGAAAATTTTATTGAGATATTTAAAAATTCAAATCAAATCAATCAATCAAATCAAAATAAATTTATTTGGCCAAACAATAATTAATGAACAAAATTTCACAATCAGGAAATGATAAATGACAACTAAATAGCAAACTTACGTTGGTGTGAAATAAGAGTAGAGAGAAAGATGCACAGGAGACCCAATTAGGGTCCAAACGAACCTGCGAGTTAGGGCCACCTTAGTACTAAAGTAATAATATATAGGTAAATAATGGCCAGTATAGAGACAGCGAACCAAAAGATCAAAAATATTATGTGTAAGTTTGAGTCCTAACTACTGTAAGCAAGCTGCGCTGTTTTCAGGCAGTTCAGCGTCCTTCAATAGTACATTGCTGTTTTCGGGAATCGGGCTTTTTGACCTTTTCAGTGTTTTCGGCGATTCGGGTTGCTCGCAAGTATGTTCGCCTAGCTAGTCTGTACAGAGGAACATTAAATGGCCTGGCTCAGCAGTGGTGCAGGTTCAATATCAATTCATTGACAAATTGAGCAGGGTACAGGCAAAGCGGCCACTAAATACTTTTTACAAGCGTGTGCATTTAACAATGAACAAACTCCATCTTAGAAATCTACGCAGTGTTTTGCCTACGCTGCTAATTTACTAGAGCAGATCTGATCTATATTCAACGTAACGTGCAGTGTAATAATTAAAACTGTATGAAACGAGAGAAAACATTTTTGAAATAATATACATGCAAAACTTCATCAGTAGTTGGAAAGATTTCTTGAAAAGCAAAAACAACCACCGAATAAAAAAAAACATTTCGCACTTCAAAGAAAAAATAACAGGAAGTGACATGTCCATGGAAAGATCGAGAAGCAGAAGACGCAACAGGATTAAACTAGAGTTATAAATGTGCCCTAGGCTCTAAAAAATGTAAGAATAATTATACATCCGCATTCGATAAACTAATCCAGTTGCTTCTCTGTAGTTGTTCTTTAGCTGTAATTTATCACGTGAATATTACAAGCAAAATATAATTTTTAGCGGAATAAGTATCCGAAATGTTGGCGCCTCATCTTGTATTTGAAACGTCGCAATGCAAACTGCAGAAGTAGGTATCAGATAAGTGAACGGATCTAGGCGCTAGAATAATACGAATTAGTCATAAGTTCTTGGCATGACGGATTAGAAATCTGGATAGGAGGATACGCCACACACTTTTTTTAAATCTTGGGAATGCCCGGCATTCGAAATTATCCAGCGACGCCCCAAGTCTATGTCATGTTTCAACATTTCTGCGCCTCCGTAGCAAACTCGGCTGTGTACGTCATAACATTATATTATAAATCAATTAGGACATTAAGTTGAGAACATCGGGTATAAAAAACCCAGTTAGTGTGCAACTTTATTGACCTGACTAAAAGTGAAAAGACTGCCCACTAGTCCTAATTATATTCACCCGTATAACCGAGTCAAATGAGGTGGCCAAAGGGCAAGAGCAGAATGTTAGATTATAGAATTATTGTTCTAAGCCTATTTGCTCTGGCTTTTATAAATCGAGCTTAAATGCCTGGCATCATTATATTCGTTTACTGAGTTAGCAACAGGCAAAACGCTATAGGGGCTTATGGGTTCACAGATAAACAAGACGGAAGGAACTAATAGTTAATAAAGTGGAGAAACAATAGTAAAGATACAACGCAGGGCCCAGGGTTTGAGTTGTCAAATTTGAACTGGGGGTCTACAAATTTTCACATGTCAAAATGTCCTAATCAGAATTTTTATCACCCTGTAACCAGTATACAGGCTAAATTGTAGAGGGTAACTGTACACGTGGGTGTGGGTGTCACTGAATGCTGATCTGGAGGTTTGCTTCACTCCAAGGCAATTTTTGAGAATTATAACTGGTGAGGTTTAAAAATGAACTGGGGGTTTGAACTCTCCCAAACCCCGACAATTCATTCACTGGGAGAGCCTAAAATTGTGTGTTTTCTGACACAAAGACTGCAGTTGATTTTACTGGAGTGTGTTGTGTAAAGTAGGTACAAACTTCTACCACCCACCACCCACCCAAGAAACACTACTAAGCAGCTCCATCCCCTACCTGTGGAGGGGATTGTCCCCTCCTATTCTCCCTAAGTCTCTGCCTCTGCTTAGTAGTGCATGTGACAACATAGCAGCTGAACATGTTATGTATTGGAGAAGAATACGCTGGTTATATGGAATACGCCCATAGATTGGAAGTGTAAAACAAGTTGGAGGACTTGTGTTAAGGGTGTTACAGTGAATGTTTGTTTGCATTTGGAGAATCCTAGACCTATTCATCTGAATTAATTGGTGAGCATGACAAGGTTCTTCTTAGAATATTTTCATCATGCATAGCGCAACCTGTGTCTACCAATGACGCAGTGACCTAATTGATTATAATTATGGCTTGATGATCCACTTAGTGAAACAATATGCTAGCTGACATGATGTGTGTGTATGTAATTGTTTTATGTCAATTATATTTACATAGTGACAATGATGTAACTGTGAGACTTGGAGATGTCATTGAACTAAGGACCTCTAATTTATGCTTCAGATATGTCGTTTTATAGGAAAGGCTTAAGATTATTTTGTAGAAGATTGTTAAATGGTCTTTAAGCAGGATCCCATTTGTTCATTTATACCTGATGTTGTGCCAGAGTCTTTTTAAGGTCAGTGCAGGCCCTATTGTCACTCTTGTAATTGTAAATGAAATTTTTTAAAGCAATGCTCAAATCAGCGACACTCCTGATCCAAGTAGGTGACTAGGTAGTAAACAAGAAGGTCTTCACGCGGTTCCGAGACTGAACAGAGGAGAGAACAAGGAGCTCCGCCCTTAAGGGGGAGCGAAGACTATTTCAACTGGAGGACCTACATAAGCAAAGCTCCTTGTTTGGCTCATAGCAGTGCCAGTAGACTCCAACTGTCAGCTCTGCATTATCTATGGTAATTAAATGCATAATTGCACATTCAATATTGTATGTAAGTTTGCTAATGCAAAATAATCGAAAATTCACATGATGTAAGCTTAATTTCACTTTATTTAATAACTTAAGATTAAATTGTTTCAGTACAATTAAAGAAATTATTATATTAGATTTAGAAATTTCAATTATTTTATTTTCACATCAAATTCAGTAATTAAACTTATTTTTTTATATCTCCTGTTCATACTTGCATTGGCCTCTGAAAGGTTCGTGGGCCCTAAGCACAGGAGCTTCTGTGCAGGATGATATACGGCCCTCTTGATTTAGCACATTCAACACCTCGCAGAAGTATTTCCAGTTGTTCTTATTTATTTAGTGCATTTTATTTTAAACGGGCTGTATATATGCACTGGTACAATAATAAACAGTCTAAATGTAGCAACTGGATTTGTGTGTTCCTTTTGATGGATAGGCAACCAGATTCATAAGGAGACTGGTTCTAATGCTGGATGCATTGAAAGAGGCCTTGTAATTATGCTCCCATGCCATACTGCTCAAACTCTACAGATGTGTCAACATAATTATGTAACATTTATAATGACCTACATGTTGTAATTGCCATTGATATGCAGGCTTGTGTATTCCCTCGATATGGCTGTAGGATTTTTAATGAACAAGCTGATGGACCATGAAGGCTTGAGGGGGAATGAAGGCATTGCTCTGACAAGAGAGTTATTATTACTATTTTTATTAGTATTACAAGCTGATGGACCATGGATGCTTGAGGGCATTATATTGCTCTGCAGACAAGAGTGTTATTTTTACTATTTTTTATTATTGACATTGTTGTTATAATGAACATTTTTAACGTACGTGAAGTCACTCAGAAATGTGTATCTGAGGCTCAGTAATTCAGTTGCCAGGTGAGTTAAGGACTGTTTGATATCCAAATGTTTGTAAGCCAATGAGAAAAATGGAGTTCTGAGGCATGTCTTGAAAGAGAAAAGGAGCTAAATCATGAGATAAACAATAGTAGGGGATTGTATTCGTTCAGGACAGCAATATGGAATGTACAAAAGCCCATGACAGTCTGGCATCAGGGTACATGCATGTGTGTAGGACTGTAGGTAGTATGCATGTGGGTAGGTACATACTTATCTAAGGGAGTATGCATGTAGGTAGGTACATACTTATCTAAGGGAGTATGCATGTAGGTAGGTACATACTTATCTAAGGGAGTATGCATGTAGGTAGGTACATACTTATCTAAGGGAGTATGCATGTAGGTAGGTACATACTTATCTAAGGGAGTATGCATGTAGGTAGGTACATACTTATCTAACCATCAACCCTAACAGGTTCATGGGGCCCACACTGCACCTGCAACTAGCCACCAGTTTCCACCAGTGGCACATTGCCAATGGGCTTTATGGGCCAAAAGAATGTGACTCTCTGGCAAGGACAGATCCAGACAGCCATGCATGATGCTCCTTAAAAGGTCCTTCTGGTGGAGTTAGAAACGGTGGCAAAACCTATTTAACCCTTTATTTGCATTGGTTTTCTAGTCACTTTTATCATAAAAGCATGAAAGAATGCTTTTGAGCAATGGACACTTCCTATACTCTATAGGGGAACAAGGGGAGGGCTGTGGCTTGGCTGACCTGGCTGTCTGGATTCCTTCTATCCGACATTTTATTAGAACCTTCAAGAGAAGCTGAAATAATAGATGTGAATAGACTCGTGCTTCATTGATTTGACCTCATAGTGTATATTGTTTATTTTATTTTAATATGCTACTTCAAATAACTGCTGAATTTTAATATTCGGAAAAATTTGCCTACTATATTATTTACCTTATATTTGAATTGTCAAAGCTTCTGAGTAAGCTTTTAGAATTGTTCTCTGAACTGTTTTGGATAAACTTCAGATATTTATTAGCAGACTTAAATTGGGGTTGCCCTTCTGTTTTCAATGTCATAATGTGTTCATTGTAGGCCCTATACTCATCTGTTCTTACTCATAGATATTGAGGCTGGCCTTTAGGTCTATTCTCAGGCCTATGGGCCTAGCTGTTCCAGGGCTTAGCAGTTATAACATCTGGTTTGCATTATAAGTAATCAATGGAGTCATAATTTTGTTGGCCATCACAGTCGTTTTCACTATGCTCCTCCATGAGTTGACATATCTACATTACATTCTGTTATTTATATATGTAATGTAATGAATTTGTGATTACATGGTGCCCTTAGATACTATTACAATTCTGTCCATATCTCACATATCTGTTTATCTGGTCCTGTGGTTCTTTTACAACCATGTGGTGTATCTGCCAAGCTTCTGAAATGACACTAACAGATTAAAGTCATCTTCTGGAAATGTTGAGACTCTTTCTTATTGTTGTCAGCTCTCTGAAACAATCCAAATGATCATGGAAAGTGATTCAGTGTAAATGTACATATGTCTTTCTTTAGCAGCATTTATAAAGACACTTCATATATATATAGCACCTTTTTAAGTCACTGTTTGAACGGGTGGCATTTGGCAGATATTACAAGTGAATTTACCCAGAGGTTATCTAGCTATGAGCCCCTCTTCATTTAAGAACACTGCTGTTGGTCCAAAACCAGTTTTTGAAATTTCTTGAAATTCTTGAAATTTGATATCGCCCTTCTTCCAACATCTTTTGCTCAGAAGTGCACATGCCTCGACGGCGCAATTGCAGTTGTACTGCAGAGCATTTGTGCACGAAGGACTTGCTCAAGGTTCCTACCCCGTGACTGACGCTTCATACGAGGGTCGAACCCGCTCACTCAGCGCACACTAAGTGTTACGGCCGACCGCTCTAACCGATCAGCCACTGTGCCTCAAAATATTTATGTGATTATCAAGGTTTGAAAAAAATCAGAAATGAAGAATGGGGTATGATAAGAAATTTGAGGTAAATACAAAGATATTGACTATTTTACATCTTACAAGAACCTATAATTCTGTTCATGTATGTACTAAACAGTAAACACTACATAATAATTATATGTTGCTTGCATAATACATATATCAAGCATACCCATAAATTCTCTTAGACAAATAAATAAGTAGACAAAATATAAGTGGTATGTGTAGTCTTGCAATGGTCTGCATAGGTCTGCATAGGTCTGCTTTGTCCTAATGGACTGG
Source organism: Bimastos eiseni (assembly GCA_959347315.1). Lineage (NCBI taxonomy): Eukaryota > Metazoa > Annelida > Clitellata > Crassiclitellata > Lumbricidae > Bimastos > Bimastos eiseni. Next base: position 9,216,323 of record OY365813.1, on the reverse strand, counting down.
ACCACTTATAATCCTACTTGCAGCTAAGACACATAATTCAGTAATGAGTGTTCACATGGAGCTGCTGTCTGTGGGTTGTAATGGGGTGCGGTCAAGAGAGGCCGAAAATTATCTATGTTTGTTAATGAAGGGGGATGAGACAGTTAATTACAGTGAGGTGGTGGGTAAGACTTAGTGAGACTGAGGTTAACTGAGGTGGGTATGCAAGAATTCTGAATGTGATTATATGATTATAATTGAGCAGTAATTAATTCTGGCCTAGAAGACCTTATTAATCTTCAAGGATATAGTTGTACAGTAAAGCCTTGATAAGGTCACCAATTAGGGATTGGGCAACTCACCCATTGATGTGTAAACTTGTGGGTAGGCGTAGACTTCTGGGTAGGTGAAATTGTAGTTAGGTATTTTGGCAGTCAAGTTGGAAGAAAGGCCAGAACGCACATGTTAGTAGAGACATTAGTATTGTATAATTATATACTTTTTGTATGATGTATGTATGTTCGTGTGCATTTGTTTTTTTGCATAAAATTATTCTTGGGGTGTACTCACAGTTATTATGGGCATGTAGACTTGTAGTGGAATCTGACTATTATTTGTGTTGGGGTTGTAATTTAATGCATAATTCTGTGCATTATACTCTGTCTGTCTGGCTGTATGTCTCTCTATCTGTCTGTCTGTATGTCTGGCTGTATGTCTCTCTGTCCTCTGCTCTGTCTGGCTGTGTAAGCTGATATTGACTAGTGTTAGTGACTATATAACCTGATTTGTTATAGTTGAACTGGATGACAATGGAGGCATGCATGGTGGATGGCCCAGATCAAAGCGAGGGCTGTGTTTTATGTACCACTTTGAATTATTATTCTCTAGAAATATATATATGTATATGTATGTATATATGTATATATATATATATATGTATGTATATATATATATATACCTTTATCTACATATACGTATGTACTTGAGAATCAGGAATTTGAATTGTGGCTGATAATGACTGCTGAAGTGGAGTCTCTACTTAGGCAACTTGTGCTATGATCCACACATTTTATAATAATCAGTTAAGTTAGTTAGCACACCCGCTCACGTATGTCCACACAGGCTGAGCTTCTGAATGAGACTTGTGAAGTGTAACTCTATCTTTGCTTGGTCCATAGGAAGATGTGGCTTCATTTTCTATAACCAGTGGAACGTTCCCTGGACATGGAATGCCTATACTAGCCATTTCCATAGGCATATCCTGGACACTGGATATGCCTACACTGACCATTTCCATGGGGCATTCCCTCGACATGGTACGCTGTTTTCCCACAGCCCACATTACTTACAATCACACCAAACCATTACTTAGAAATTTTTCCTGAACTTAAAATTTCCTCTCTGTGTGATGATGCTCACAGTATTTTCGGTGTCTGTTAAACATCTCTGGACCGGCCGCTGACTCACTCGCTCAGCCGGAGACTGCTCTGGCTCTTTTCCCGCAGATTAGGCAAACAGTGCTCAAACCGGCCGCTTGACATCTACCTAGCCTAAGTGCGCTGTTCATATCCATCCTATGCAGTGATGGAGATAAACAACTGCTAACAATTATAGGAATACAAAGTCAGATGAGCGTGCTAGTCAATCCTAGAAGCTTCTGAATTCTGTTCAGATCTACGTTGGCCTTCTTCGTGTGGGAAGACGCTTCTATACTACAGCGTTGTAGAGTCGCTTAGATGAGTAGCATTGAGTACATGTGTAAATAAGTCTTCTGGATATACAGCTAAACGGGATTCTATAATTAGCTCAGATATGGTTCAATGACTTTGGAATAGTTTTGGCCTGTGTGATGACTTCACTGATTAGAAGCGCTGGGTATGAAAGTTGCTATAGAATGCAGAGTGAAGAGTGTTTTATGGATAATGAAAAGATGATTCTTTGAAGTAGCCTATTATCTATTAGCTGCTTTTTCAATTGACTTGGGCGGGCGGCCTATGATATGGAGGTGTGAAGAGAAGCAATTAACCCACCTGCGGCTGTCAGCCCTTGTGATGATGATGATGATTAATGTCTATCTATGAACATCTAAGGTATATAAATATTTATGTCTCAGTGTACGGGGTTCTTGTTTTAATACTCTAGGATTGCCTTTATATTGCTTTCTGAATAGCCTAGCTGCGAAATGGAATTCCAGATATCTTTTGCCGTTTCAGAAATGTTAAAGACCTCTCGTCGAGGGTCAGAGCATCTCCCGTCTGAAGCTTCTAAGACCGTTGTTCACCTCAGTCGATCAATTTCTGCTGCTCCGATCTTAACTCGAGATTCACGAATTGGATCCTTCTCTGAAGAATTAGCAGCAGTGCCAGAGATTCAGAGTAGAACACTTGCAATTCAAGCTCAAAATGGATTTTCCCCAAACGACGAATGTGTGCTAACACTTCCAACAAGTTCATCAGAAACCATTCCAATGAATCGACTGCAACCAAAATCTTCCTCTGGGTCTACGGGGCCGCTGTTTACCGGTTCATTGTATCAGAATACTAAGGGTGATACTTCAAAACAGCAACACTGTGCAACCGTTACTGTTAAAATTCACTCGTGCGAGCCACTGTCACCCCAGTGTCTGATAATTAAGAACGACCTCTCCCTACGGAAATGCGAACCAAACAAAAATCTGCTTGGGTTTTCACTTGCATCTGGAAAGGTCTTGTCGTCGTCGCTAGAATCTCTCGTCAGTCTTCCGGGTGAGCCTGTACCGTTGCATTCCACTAAGTGGGGCCAGCATTTACAGTTTCAAAAGGGTGGTGGAAATCTGCTTAATTCAAAGCCTCTGTCTTCCTCACAGATTCTATCACAGCCCAATAAGCATGGTGACGAGGTCGACTTTGCGTCTGTAAGTCCTACTACGCCTGCACAATTAGCAAGGTCTATTCAGGACAATGCTCTGCGGGTCGTTCTACTCGACTGTCGCACGTTTGTTTGCTACAACACAAACCATGTGATTGGTGCGTTGAACGTGAGCTGTGCAGATGGAATCAGTCGGAAACGCCTGCTCTGTGGCAGAACCACGTTAGGCGAACTGGTCAGCGGACCCCCAGATGCCAAGGATCACTACAAGAAGGCTCTCGAGGAGAAATTGGGCTTCCTCGTCTACGATGACAATGCATCCGACATCAAAGTGCTGCCTGTCACGCATCCACTCAAAGTGATCGTCACCTGTCTTCAGAAGGCGGGACATTCGGTCTCTTACTTGCTGGGTTAGTATTGTCTCAATTCTGTCCTAATCCATACTTCTAAAGCACCACTCAACAGCCAAGCATAGGGCACCAGCTTATTCACAACTACTGTCACTAGGCTTTCTGGTAGTGGAACTCAATGACATGGCCTTCCAGGTTTTGTCCGAGCCTAATTTTCTTGCAAGTAGGGACCTTGAGCAAGTCCTTCACACACAATTGCGCTACATTACAGCTGCAGTTGCGCTGTCGAGGCGTGTGTGCACTTCTGAACTAAATTGTAAGAAGGGCAACATCAAATAATAGTTTTATTGTGTTGTATTGTTATAACAAAGTTGGTCCCTTGCTCGAGAATGGGCTCCCATTGGCGTTGTGCCAACAGTCCCAGGTGTGTGTTGATTTTTGTAACGACATCGTTCCACATCGAAGATGATTTGGTGTCGCCTTTCTCCAGGCTTGGGACTGGCACTGTCAAAGTCCAAACAGTGGCAGAGTTATCAGTCCCAGGTCCACTCTGACTATTTTATCCTCTCCTTAAAACAGTCCTTTCCAACTGTGTTGGGGTGGGGAGTGGTTCTGAGTAGTAATCTTGAACGAATGAATGAACAAATGTACGTCTGTACTGTTCATATGTATGAGATGTCAATGTTCTGAAGCCAACCCATTAAAGACAGTAGACTACTATTGGTTACTTGTGCGTTAGAACATTATCTACTTGCAGCTGTGACCAATAAATAAGTCTAAACGTCATAACTGAGTTTTCCCATCAATTGCAACTAGACTCTAACATTGTATGAATTCTAGCCAAACAATTCAACCTAAATGAAACTATAAAACTACAAACTTTATTTCATATCTATGACGATCCATTAACTAAAGTGTGTGTGTGTATATATATATATATATATATATATATATATATATATATATATATATATATATATATATATATATATATAAAGCGCATCAACTTCTGACTTGTAAACCGAAGTTAGGTTTGTTGTAGACCCCCTGCTTTCTATCACTGGCTGCTGGCATGTATATATATATATATATATGTGTGTATATATATATATATATATATATATATATACATATATATATATATACATACATAACACCTTCAGAACATTCTGTAAGAATGTTTGGCTGCTTCTAGGATTCTGTGAATGATGCATTATTGTCTAGTGGTTTACCATAACTGTTATGCATATTTACAATTACAATTACCATGCTGGACTTTCAACTCAAAGATTGGGGTCGAAATTCGTGCTAAGGCATAAAGACATAATAATAATGATAATAATAATAATAATAATAATAATAATAATAATAATAATAATAATAATGATAATAATAATAATAATTGTTATTATTGTTATTATTATTATATTTGTTTATTAATTCATACAGACGTGTATGCTATGATACAGTGGTAACAGATAATTGCGAGTTTAACAGGAGTTGAATTAAATTGTTTGGCCGCCTGCAAGACACTCATATGTCATACTGCTCATTTTTACAACTGCCTCTAGTGAGTAGAAGGCTGAGTCGACCGGGTATCACACCCACGTCCTTCTGATCATCATGCCCACATGTTGCTCTTCAACCATCTCTCTGTCCATGCTTAGAATTCGGTTCCATATGTGCTGCTCTATAATGAAACATAGACTGTGCAGTCTCAGTAAGACAGACCATAGTCTATGTATGCCAAGGCAAGGAGAATGAGGTCGCTAACATCTGACACCCATAGCTACCTGTCAGCGTTACCATGATGAGCAGCTCTTTTTTTGATACTTGTTGACTCAACCGTAAAGCAAACCGAAAATTTGCAACATTTTAAGATAAAATTTATGTATGATCTATGTACAGTGGTGCAGTAAAGATATGCAATAGGAGAAAAGTGCACTGAAAAGTGGAGAAGGCACTGCTTGCTGTAGCATTGAAGGCTGTTGCTGTAAGCAGACTGCTTTCATTAATTTGTGATTGAATTTTTTGTGTGGTATCAGTAAGCATAGAAGGTGCACACATATGCAACAGAGTGAAGATAGAGTAGATGTGGGCTTCAAAGTGTTTCATTTAATTGATTTCGTTTGGATTGAAAAAAAATCTCCTCACCATACATAACTGAATTGAATTTTTCAACACTTCTTCTGATTTTCTGGTTTGCTCTTGAGAAATGGACTTGGAATTGTAATTTAATTAAACATTAAGTTCCACTCAACGATTCAGATGCTTGTCCAACCCAAGTTAGTTCAATGACTAACTAATAACATGGACTTCAGGCATTTCCAGAATAGAGAAAGAGATATACTGCAGAGGACAGTTCCAACTGGATGGACCAACAAAAGCAAAGCTTCTAGATTTAACTGCTGTCCCTTGCATGTGTGGAACAACCAGAAGGCCTCTGGTAACTGAGCAGCAGACTGGAGTAACTGGAGAATGAAGATACCAAGGGACAGAAGAAGCTACACTGACCAAACAATTGCACAGAAACTATAAACGTTTGAATTGGATGCATTGGGGCACAGGAAGCCAGTGAAGGGCATCTTGAACAAAGGTAGATAAGTGGGCAAACTTGCATAAAGTAATCACAATTACAAGTTCCACTTGTTTTGTCTGCATAATTAAGTAAGTAATTAGGAACTGCTGAAGAATGCTGTTGCTATAAACTGATCAGTGAACTGTGTTCAGTCTTTGTATTGCCGAGGAAATGTCTGTTAAATATTTGTTTTCATAAAATTATACTGAGGAAATAGCTGCAGTCATGTTTTTAATTAAGTGCTGTTCAAAGTAGAAATTGTGATATGGTGCTGGGAGGCAGTAATTGTGCATCAACAACAAAGCTTAGGAGTGACTCAGTGATAATCTGGCAGCTGTTGATGACACAAGGTGAGTGTGATATGGTCATAATGTATTCGTTGTATAGTTTTCTGTACCCTTTCTTATTTGGTCTATATAGTATGGGTAGCTAATATCATCATGCCATCCTGGGTCATCATGTAGGTAGGCCTACTGCTCTAGTCTGGCAAATAAAATGCCATGATAAGCCTGGTTACAGCATTCAGAGACCTTTGAAAAAGTGAAAGAAGAGGAGTACTCAGTCCTTTAAGCTCTCCTGGAAAGGCAGCCATTGGTATGTAATCAGACGCTTAACCTGTCGCCCATTGGGTGGAAATAATTTTGGACTCTGGATGTGATTGTATGGGTTGGGTGGTTTTTAAATAGTTTGCATTGAAAGTGACATAATGTGTAATCTTCCCATCATCTGAAGTTAACAGATCTATTTGTTGTTTATATCAAAGTGTGTAAAACAAAACTGTTATAAATGTGATAATAATCAGTATGAATCACTGAAACTTGACAATTGGACTGGTTTTCGTCCTGACTTCAAAGTTCAAATGTTTTTGGATGCCCTACTGTTTTAGTTCTGGCCTGTGTGTAATGTTAGTGATTTCAATTTGTTAGCTTTAGGGCGGGTGGCCAATTCTATCCGTCATTATCAGAGAAATCATTGAAGCAGTTGACAGATGGGCTTCGGATGCCTGGTGGGGGGTTTGGGTGCCTGGTGGGGGGTTTGGGTGCCTGGTGGGGGGTTTGGGTGCCTGGTGGGGGGTTTGGGTGCCTGGTGGGGGGTTTGGGTGCCTGGTGGGGGGTTTGGGTGCCTGGTGGTGGTAGTGGGCTGTGAAGATTTTTATCATGTGAATGATGTGGAAAGGTTGAAAAATTATTCAGCAGATAGTGCATTTTCATTTATTATGCTTTGTGTTATATGCCGCCAAACTTGTACTTCTGCCCCAATTCGGTTCTCTGTAACAACTTGTGAAGCAGCGGGATGGCCAGTGCTTGACACACTTTATACAGAGATTTTTGGAAAGGATTATGTGCTCTGCAAATGTTAATTTAAAGTTGAGGTGGTGCATGGTTTGACAGAAAGTCCTGATTCTGGTATTTCGAAGCTCTATAGGTTAAAATGCTAACAAACTGACTTTAATTACAATTCTATAACAGAATATCTCAACTGGCTCCCTATCGAAAATAGAATCAAGTATTATTCAGGATACTCGTTCTTGCTTCGTTTGTTGACTTGGCCACAGCATAAAATATGAGAGTTATATGAACTGGTTTCAATTCAGGCATGTCAACGATCTGTTTGTTCAGCTGCCCACGGAGAGCTTCTGGTCCCTCTCTGCTATACATGTACATCAACAGCAGTATGGTTTGCACTCTCATATATCACTTTATCCATTTGGAAAGTTTGGAGCAATCTTAATATTTGTGCTGTATATTTAAACTCTGCTCAAGTTATTTTTTCTACCTGCATGTAGAGGCAACTCTCCATATCCCTTAGCTCTTCATAGAGCTTTTGAGGGACTCTTAGCATTCACCCTCTAAAACTTAATAAAAGTAAGGATAATATAGACATATATCTATTTAATCCCCCAGTGGGGTGAGTGGGTGTTACTATTACAACCCCAGATGGATGGATGATTGGCTGATTCCAGCATCCTACGGATACTGTTCCAGGCTCCAAATACCATGGTAACTGGGCTCGAGGTCTACAAGTACACGGTGCTTGGCAGCGGAATGTTCACATAGCAGAACAACTTCTGTTATTCGTTTTATCTGCTTAGTAATCTTCGTGGTATGTTCCTAAGGGTTCCTGAGTTATTAATGGGAGTTTCTGTTAGGATGTTGTCATGTTTATCCTTCTCCCAGCGGATCCTTCTGTACCAGAAATGTGCATCAAAGTGTAAAAAAAAACAATGAGCAGTTCGTTTACTTTGACATAATTTACTATACCAGAACCTTATGCTGGTTACTGTTCTTTAACTCTACAGTCTCAATTCAGAGTAATATTTAATGAATGAGGAGCTTTCAGTCTTGGTGAAATCTTTGTTTACACTTGTATGAGGAATTTTCACTGGGCTTTCTGAGAAGCTTATGAAGAGAATGCAAATGGCAGATTGACATAATTTAACTTGATAGTAGACGTAATGTTGACTATATTGCTTGAGCTGTTGCCAAATAACAGAACATCTGATTAGCAGTATCAAGGATGCTGGTGACCTAATGACTTTAGTGCCATTTTTGAATGCCATTGATCCTGTTTCCGTGTTACTGTAGTCTGGTTTACTTAAAGCTCTTGCAAGTATTTACAAAAGTCAATCTACTGACAGTCTTTTCTTATTACTTTACGTTATTACGTTACCTCTTTTTACCTCTAGGCCAGCATTTCACAAACTGTGAGGTGAAGACAAGAGTTTGGCAGAAAATTTTCAGTGTGAACAATTGGAAGCTTTTTGCTTAATATTATTATTACTCAAAAGGTTTAATGACATCTTATAGTTGTTGACATCTTTAAAGTTATTGAAGTAATTCTGTTCATTTCATATGACGTTTGTAATCTGTTTTCTTTCTGTTTTCTTGTTATTGATTCCGTTTCTGGAAGTTGTTTTCATATATATTTATGTGAAAGAGAATTCATATGTCCTTGTCATCGATATTTGTGTTATTAATCTGATCTTGGAGGCCGAAACCTATAATTGTCTGCATTCTCAAGCGTTAGTTTTAGATGGGGGTTCCGCTAGACAATTTAAGATCATAATATTTGCTTCCACGGCCAAAAAAGATTGGGAAACGCACTCTAGGCTCCTTTAACAATACTGTACCATCCCAGGGTCTTTGAGAGAATGAAGTTGTTTACCAGGATTGAACTTTGACTTGCAGACATTAAACAACAGAGCATTGTCATATATCCGTTATGTCTCATTCATTATCAACTAGGTCCGGTTGGGATTTGAGGACAACAAAATTATGATTGAGATGTCGATACAAATGGTGCACTGTATGACAGAGGAGGAGGAGGGGAGGAGGGTCTTGCGGTATCCTCCTCCTCTCTTGTCTGTGGAATAATTCTCTGAGTACAGTAAAACTCAGATAATATTGCTGTTCATTATCTGCATAGTGTCACTAACTCGTACTGCTATCAGTTAAAGGCCCTAGGCACGATTGAATGAACGCGGAGTTCCTGGACATTGGGTGAGGGCGTCGGGGTGAGTGCATGGGGTGAGTCCATAGCAGGACATGCTGTTTACTTCCCAGCTTATGCTCATACCAAATTGTACTGCTTTGTGGCAGAGTGATGTGAGTGCAACTTACTCGAGCAGAGTCTTTAAGCGGAGTTGACACTTTTAACATGTGATCTTTGACCAAGCATGATGCTGATAGACTATGGCGTTACTATTCAAATGCCTAAATTGAATTACCCGGTTCTTTTCTGATTTCGTTTGAATGAGAAGAGGAAATTCTGATTTTACATGTGATGGCAATTATTTTTAATTATTATTCATTGTTATTTAAGATTTATTAAGCACCAACATCTAATGACAGGGCATTGATTGATGGTAGTAAGTAATTGTTTGTAAAGACCTCGTTGGCACAGTAACCATTTCAGAGGAGTCTTGCTCTAATGTATCCAAATTTCAGAGCACGTGCTTAAACCAGTGGGCTTCACATCGAACGTATAATGGTGTGTAAGTGGATTTTAGACAGTTAATGGCAACTGTGGACTTGTTTTTTGTGTACAGGTGGGCTTCAGGCTTTCTACAAGAGATTCAATCATCTGTGCTCTCAGCCGAGCTCACCGCCTTCCCGTCCTCTGCTGTACAGTCCGACTACGCCACTCGTCGACTCAGAAGTCGATTCAGCTGTGATTTCCCAGGTTTTGCCTCATGTTTACTTAGGTAAGAAGCTGAAGCTGTTCTTCCTCTATCTCTTGATGTGTGGTCATGCTTTTAAGACTCTCTCATAGCAGGGTTTAGCTCATCAAAGCTTCAAGACATGCGTTAGATCTAGGCATAATTCAGCATCTTTATGAAATTCACAAAATGTGCTACATAGATATTGTGATGTTTTTGCATGAAAATTCACTTAATGCATGGTTATGCCATGGCTCCAAATGCTACCCATTTAAGACGTAAGATGTTTAGCACGAAGAGAGGAACTTGCTGTTTACCATGTAATACCAACTCAGTAAAAGTCTCCAGTAAATTGCACGAGAAGTCTGTTGTCAAGAATCTTATGAAATATGATGTGTCTGTAAAGGTGTTGCACCGTAAAAACTTTGAATTGGCCTACTCTTTTTGAGATCTACAATCGGCCTGTTAATGTGCGGTCATGGTAGATATTAAACTCGCCATTTGTGGTTAATGGGCTGTGCTTCACAAACTTGCAGAATATTACTGATATATATATAATATATATAATATATATATATATATATATACATACATGCGAACCCACTGCTACTTACACTTTTTGATGTTGCAGGCCGTTAATTGTTTTATCAACCTTACTGTGGAGTGGCAGTGCTTATAAATATCAGCTTAACAATTATGATACGTTATTCTCCTATTAAAACTTCATAATTGTTCATAACAATCATAATTTTTTTAATATTGTTTGTTGAAACTGTTTTTTATATATAAACATTGCGTCAAATATTATCAAAACTGACATTCAAATTTGATGTTCTGTTTGGATACAATAAAAATTGCGATTCTGGTTAACATATAGGCGAGATAAGAAATTACTCGTGGACCAAATCAATACCTGGCCGTGGACCAATCAATACCTGGCCATGGACCACATCTTTAGTTACCCTGTGATCATGGTGATGAATTCCCTGCCCGAAGGTGAGTCGATTGGCTTTGCGCCACCCGAGGATGAGATGAGTGAGGTGGTTTTCCATTGCCTTCCTCACACATATATTTTGGGTGAGCAACTTGTCCAAGGTCGCTACAGTTGCAAGGCGCTGAACATACCACTATGCCACCACGTCCCAGTTACACTACTAACTCCTTATTACAGAATCATTAAGAATTTTGGCTCACTTGACACCTTAACGGGTTTAATATGTGCTCAACATGATTAATGCTGAAGAAACTTATCAAAGTAGTTTTATCGTGCATTGGTCGTACTCTTCAATACGTCTGTGCATTCTTTCTCTAGGCAACGAACGAGATGCGTTGAACCGTGAACTTTTCACAGAGCTTGAAATAACGCACGTTCTGAATGTTACGTCACATGTGCCACTTCACTTTGAAAAGGAAGCCATCAAGTACAAGCGTCTGCCTGCCTCCGACAGCGGAAGTCAGAATCTCAAGCAGTACTTCAAGGAGGCAGTACAGTTCATAGGTCAGTGTCATTGCAAGCATAGCAGTCTTCAACAGAATACTTCTTGGTTATAAAGGACTTAACCTTTCTGGTCATTTGTAGAATAGTTCTGTTTCACTGTTTTGCTGTTATACTCGTGTGTGGTGTCTATTCTGGAAAAACTCAGGACTTAAGGCACTCTAGCAGAAAAAAACAATCATGAATTTTGTGTATTGCTTTTGTGACCTGGAACCATATCCAAAGTAGACCATAAAAGGCAAGTGTTGGTATGAAAATCCATCATATATCACCTAATCTATGGACAAGAATTCTTGAAATTGGACCTGACCAGTAAAAAAGGCTTAGCAAATTGACGATACCATCTGAGACAAACCACGATGGCTGTTAACGAACTGATTTTGTTTTAAAACTGATGTCATTGTTCATTCCAAATGCTACATTATCTTCGTGATATGCACTCGCAGAGTAGTCTGGCTTAGCTTCACGTTGCCAGTGATTGCATACATTGAGACCTGCCTTTAAGTTGAGTGTATATTTGCAATTATGCATATACACACAACCAACTGAACTTTGACTCAGCCGTCAATGTAGAGGAAGCAGTGTGTACAGCAATACTGTTTACCTAGTTTGAATTTAACTATATATACAAATAATATTTACTTGGCTCTTTCTGATTGCATTTATCGATAATGAGCCCAGATTTTTTACATAAGTTTAGTAATTGTTACTAACTTGTTTGTCATTTTTTTTTGTTTATGAACATCTTGGTTTCTTTTTGAAATTGGATTATTTTATTAAGTTTATATTTCCAAATGCTCGGTTCAGTAAAACAGGCACAATTTACCGATTACACTTCCCCAAGACTGGTGGGGACTTTCAGGGCCGTATAGAGGGGGCCAGCGGGACCGTGGCCCAGGGTGCAAATATGGAAAGGGCCCAAATTTCAGGATGCAATAACTTATTGTTCCATAAAATGCACTATTTTCAAAATGTGGGGCTCCAGATTGATGCTAGGCATAGGCAAGGGTGCAAAAAAGGAAGATTTAAAAAAATCAAAAGTTGTTTTTTTTTGTTTTTTTTGTTTTTTTGTTAATTTTGTTTTTTGGTTTTTAGTTTTCCTTTGGATTTTATCACAGCAGTTTTGTTGTAAAAAGCATCAAAAACAGCATAAAAAGAGCTCAAACTTGTTTATATAATTAATTTAGCTTGATTTCGGACTGAATAACACACAATTAGTAATATAATAGTAATATTAGTAAATTGAATAAAAGTTCTTAAAAAACCAAAAATTGCCATTTTTGTTTTTTTGCAAAAAAACAAAAAAAACAAATAACCAGAAAACCAACATGTTTACAGTCCTTGGGCACAGGGTGCAACTATAGCTCGGTATGGCCCTGGGGACTTTATCTCAAAATTGCATGAGCAGAATCTTTATCCCGTCTTCTTCATATAAGAAAATATTTGACAATGGCCATCAACTCCTTGCACCTTAAATGCAACTAGTCCCTGGCAGTAGGTGCCATCACATATAATCACTGATGTAATAAGATGGTATGATGATAACATTGTATACTATTTCCAAGTAATTCATTCAGAGTCTACCATAATTTTTCCTGCTCTCTGATAGTATGAGTGATGTGAATAAGCTGAAGTAACTCTTTGGTCCTCTTGCAGCCGGTTACAGGTCATTTAAGACACACAGTAGAGAGTGACATGGGAGATATCATGTCCCTCAGATGCATCAAGTAAGTCTTCCCGATGCCTGCATGTTTTATCCATATCTCGCCCCATCCCCACAGATTTTCTTTCCATCCTTACCCTAGCCATACAGGACTACATTACAATTCCCACTAAATGTTTTCACCAATTAAAATTAGAAACATATTTAGCTTACAAAGCTCTTTGTATTGTTGATTGAATTAATAAAACACATAAAAATCAGATTATCTTAAAAATGTTTGCATTAACCAAGTCCTGACTTTTTTGGCTAGTTAACAGCAAAATAAAATCTCAAACTAAAGAGCCTGCTGTTTATTACACTCTCTCAGAAGATATCTCTGTGACACAGCAATAATAGTTATCATTATTGTGGTCTTATTGCCATCTACATTACCACGTACTACTGCAACACCAAACTCGTTGCCACGGTACAACCGAACTTGTCCCGATTACTGTGGCTTAACAGCAGAAAATATTACTGTGTCACCCCCTAGCACAGTTAGTGTTTGCCCGCAGGTCACAATCTCAATTGAAACATTGTTATGAGGCATCTCTTCAGCTCATCAGAGGCGCTCTCAGATCAATGTTTAGGGGAAAGTAGTAGTCGTGTAAGAACCTTTTGTTTTCAAAATTGTTACACTCCTTATTGCTTCTATTTCTTGCTATGCAAAGATTACAATTCTAAGCTGGCCGTGTTCACTGGACACAGAACAGGGCAGCATCATGCCACCAATGGCAGTTGTTGGGCACAATAAATGTGGTTGTAAGGTGGGGCTAGGAAGTCATCCAAACTCCTGTACTTCAGATGTTGTGGCTTTAAGTCACCACCTAAGATCGATGTGCATCTTGCACTTAGAATATCTTTATCACAGTTAATTTTTCAGTCATGGTGACTTTGGGTCCTCTTAGCACTAAAACAACATTTGAAAGTCAAGTCATAACTGGTTTGGTATGCTCGGCATTTCATTAAGGCTTAGCTTGCGGTATGTGACCGCTTTTGTTCAGTACAACAGCCATTGGTAATGTTCAGTTGATGGTTTTTCAAATGTAAACATTGAACCTGCAAAGTTGAAATATAATATCCTGTTATTATTGAGTATTAGCTTCTATTGTGCATGACCAATGGTAAGACCAAAACCAAGCCATACTTTTCACAAACTTTATATTGGTTTTGTTTTAAAACTGTTATATGCTGTTGCATCGTTAGTGTTCCTTTTAATGTCATTGTGAGTCTTATAGTTTGAACTGTTTTGATTGCACTGTTGTCAACTGTGGGCATTTGTTTTGCCATTGACTTGTAATCTTAAGGTGATAGTGAACGGCCGTGTTCTGTGTTGTTTTGCAGAAGAAGTCGAGAACGATGGTGGACGTGTTCTCATACACTGTCAGGCAGGTGTCTCGCGTTCTTCGACGATTGCCATTGCTTATGTCATGGTCAAGCTGTCGATGACAATGCTCGAAGCGTTTCACTTTGTCAAGTCAAAACGACCAATTGTTGCACCAAACTTCAATTTTATGGGACAACTCTTAGACTTTGAAAGCACACTGCATTAAGGCGGCTTCGAAACAGACGACAACCACCACCGTAAATAGAAATGCTGTCGGCCTCTGCCATTGTGAAAGACGTTTTATACAACTTCATTGCAGCTTTAATAATTTAAATGAGCAATAATATCTGTCAATAAGAATTCACATTCTTGTGGATGATAATAATGGGCTGTGAATAATTTCATTGCTCTATATAAATATTATGATGGCCGATTGCTTAGGCCTGTAATGCGGCGAGTGTGGGTGGGTTGGATCCTTGTCTGAGGAGTTGCTGTGTAGGGACCTTGAGCAAAAGTCTTTCACACACAATAATTGCTCTGCTAAATAACTGCATCTGTGCCTTCTGTGTATCTGTTTGCCCTTCTGAACTTTGTAAGAAGGGCAAAATATCAAATTAGAGTTTATTGTGTTGTAATCTGGTATGCAGATCTCATATAAACAGAAATTTTTTCCTAAACTCATTTCCTGCATCTATTTCTGTTTTTCAGTGTTTTCTCAGACAGTCTTGTCTTCGTCCTGTCCTATCTTTCAACTGGACCCTTTGCTGCCTTGCACAATGATTTTAATTGTATTTAATTAGTAGTGATCATCAACTGATGCCTTGTCATTGGTTCCAGTTCTTAGGGTATTGACATGCATAAAAGCTTTTGTTAAGATGTTTATTAAAAATAGGGGCTACCAGGGTATATTTATAATTTAAATTAAGCTAGACAAGTAAGGAGTCTTCTAATTGGCTCTAGATATACAAACAACATACACCTCTGATTAGGTTGTACCATGAGAGGCACTTTATGAATCCGTAACTAGAATAGAATTTGTCAATATTTATATTTAATTAATTCTTTAAGAAGACATCTATAGCACCCCTTCAAGATAACCAACTCTGAAGGAAGGTTGGCCCAACCAGCAAAAAGACTCCACATTGTGCTCATGAGGTGCGCAAGTTTGCCTTTGTGACAAAATATTTCAGACACCGAGTGCAGCAGGTTAGGTAAATTACACAGGGATGCACATTCTGAATGTGGCTTATTTAAGAGATCGGAATCCTGGGTTGGCACATTCTGTACTTGACTAGTGTGTCACCAAATCAAACAGGAAGCATCTAATTGGAAACTGAGCTGGGTAAAGGCAATAATACGGTTAATGTAGGAGAACATTCACATCTACACGATCCTATGGTTAATCCTCCTATTTGTGATGCTCGGTAAGCTGCAGATATAAATTCTCTTGTACAGAAACCTGAATTAATTATTGGTCATTGGTGTAGAATTTGTATGTGACAAGTTTAGTGTGGTCTAACATGTTTGCATTTACATTTATTTGTCATTGATTATTTATGTGCAACATTGTGGTCTCTACCAGTTGCATGATTGGCAACTATTAATCCTATATTTAAGGGTTTATAGTTTATATAACTGACTAGCAGACTTTGATTAAATACCCTGAATAAGTTGTAAGTGCACATTTGTCTGTCAACAAGCAACATTCGGTACTGACATAAGCATATACCAATGGTCTATGCTGCACTGGCTTCCTTGTCCACAACCTTGGAATGTGTCTGTTGCTGGCTCAAGGTCAGAAGAGCGTAAATAGGAGCTTCATGTTGTTTTACTTTTATATGGCACAAGTTAGGAACCCTCTGAAGTGTGCTCTGTTGCCTTAGAAATGTTAGTATATATCTGTTCATGTGATTTTGCTTCTATGATAAGAGATAATATAATTTTTTAACTTAACATTATGTAGTGTTTCACTTTGAAGAGATTTATTTCGAATTGAGCAGACTTTGTTTTGCCTCTGTCTATGTTCTTGTAGCAGGAAAATAAGTAGCTGGAAGGGATTTTCCATTATGCCCGTTTAGATTATGGCTTATGTAAATATGGCAAAAGATTACTTTGACAACTCAACTACATTTCTAAGAAATTCACAAATGCAAATGTCATTCTGATCGCTAACATCACCCAAGGGTCCAGTTAGGAAAATGTACTATCTATGACCCCATGGTCATGGGGGGGAATGGCTGGATGATAACCTGCTGGCAGGAAGACTCACAAGGTTGACTAATATTTTCATTTCCTAAGTGCCATTATGAGCAGTAGTACAGATGAGTTTGATGCCCTGCATGCCGCCATTTCATTAAATTCAACTCCTATTAAACCTGTCACTCCTACTACTATATCATATAATCATACTCTGGTTTATCAGTTTGAATTGATTGAATTGTTTTGAATTTCAATGTTGCCCACTTCCAGGACCTTATGCAGCTAGCTTAACTTGAAATCTGTGACTGTTCAAGGTATTGTTTGATGGAAGTGTTACAATTGGAAAACTCGTTGAGACAATAATGCTAAAAATGATACACTTGTCTAGTTTTTGCATCATCATTTTTAATCCAGTTATTATTTATATATACATTTATATATATATAGTTTTTTAGTAAAGACATTGGTAGAATACTGTTGTATGGTTCCCATGGCAACCGTAACCCCACAGATTAACTACACTCGCAAGATACAGCTGAAATGCACAACCCTATTGATGCTAATCTTTACAGAAATTACAATAAGCTTCCTTTGTACTTTAATGCAATGTTTCAAAGTCAAAACCCACAGCAAATCAATGACATTTCCCTTCTAAAAACCAAACTAAGTGGCTAGGATTGCCACCAAAGATATAAACACATGCGACAGAGTTTCATTTGAAGTCTGTCCAACATCCAGTTCGATGGCCTGCGGCATCATTTTGAAATTGCTTCTATCACTTGCGAGTCAGCTCACACAAGATCACGATCCGTGAACCGATCGTGCCACTGACAATGCTGCGTACGGGGCTAAACCTATCAACAGCCTAGCGTTGGACGCCTTCACAATATTCTGTAACGTACACACATCTCCTCTTCACGCTACAGATCACAGGACATCTTTTATAACGCCTTCCAATTACCAAGACACTATTTAAGCATGAGTAACCCTTCATCAGTCTAGTCATTAAGTGAATCGGTTTTATGTCGACTAGTAATTATTAGTGGACGAGAATGGTAGATATTCGGACGTCACTGGTTGGTGACGTCTGAAAATCTGAACAATGTCACCAAACAAGCCTTGCCAATATCAATGACGAAAGTCAGAACGCACAATTGTAAGACAGTAAAACCCAAACCTAATTCCCGGTGGCTAGCGATTTTACAAGCAGTAATGATGACAAATATACACAACCAAACATCAAAACATTACAATATTTACATAACAATAAACCAAAACCACAGAAAATACCAGTTTCCATTAACATATGCAAGACTTCTCAACTCCTAAGAAGTCTTGAATGCAGTAACTTCATCAACATGGCACATTTCTATTCCATACAAAATCATGGTTCTCAGTCATCTGCTCAGAACTGCAAACCAAATTGGTTGATTTTCCTAGTTACTGAAATTCATGGCAACTAATTCTCCCATCTTAATGAGTAGTCAGAAACACTGTTATATAACCACAATGGTAACAGTAAAGCCCTGCACTCTTCATAATTCCCAATTCTGCCCCTCAAACAACAAAAGATTTAAATAATCACTAAAAAATTAAACCAATGTCTGCTCTGTACAAAAAGTTGCAGGCAGTGCTAATTCACAAATAAATTTAGGCTCGATAGATAAGGTCCTGGAAGTTCCTGCGGTTGACACAGCGCTGTAACCCAGCATCCTGTACAGTACAAAGAATTGAACCCAGCATCCTGTACAGTACAAAGAATTGGCCCTGACGCTCCAATAGCAGCGGATCTGGTGGATGGAGCTGACGGCTGCTTATTTATTCGCAGAGCTATGAACACCAATGAAAGATATTCTTCGCATAGACTTCTTCGGTCATGCTGCCTCCGGTACGAGCCAACACCGAGACTACATGCCTTCCTCCTTTCATCCTCCAAGGATGATTGTAATCATATGTCTCATCTGTTATTCAAAAACATCTATTAAATACATTACCTTCAACCTATACCCCATCAGTTACCTTAACTTACTTTGCTACTAATTCAATTCATCCGACCCATTGAGTAACAACCAACCAAAATTTGAAACAATTTTTTGCTCTGTGATCAATCACTCTGTGATCATTCTTGTCACATGTTCGATCTGTCCGCTTGATACAGCGAATAAACGAAATTGATTGAAACAAGTCACTAAGGTGGGAAATAAATTATCTCAGGAGACGTCCAATAACTCTGCTACACTAGTATGATCAAGATGGCAGGATTATAGAAAAATAAACCGACACAGCTTCCACGAATTAACAGAAATCTGATACCATTATCATATAACAAAGAACATTCTGTAGATCCCTGACTATAAATAAAACCATCTGAAATTCTGATAACTGGTAACTCATTAGTATATCTCTTGACAGGTGGAATGTATCTGGCAAAGTACTCAAAAGTTCAACTGAACTCAAAGCAGTGATGTACACTACAGGAGCAGAAATGCTAAAGCAACGACATGGCTGTTAAATGCAGAACTTCAAGGTATTGTAATGTAAGGAGTAGTGTGCTAAAAACAAGTCTAATGAATAAAGTTCAGCACAGTGCAGAATAATGACCCAACCATGTCATTCTAACATAATGAAACCTAAAATTAGATCTTGCGACTCAATGATATACTCTTCCCTTTCAAGAAGTAAACTCATAATCGTCAGCAGTAGCTTGTACATGCATCGTTTGTAATGAGCTCTCATAAGCAGCATTTTTCTTAGGTGTTGGTCACAAAGACATCCAAATGCAAACATATTAAGCATGATTTAGTGACAAACTGAATACGACTACACCATATAATGCCAAACAAACGAAAGTCACTGGCTTCCAGATATGTCACACAATCCTAGCTGTCATCAATGTCATCAACACAATGCCATTAGTGTCAGCACAGATACTTAATCCACAGAGTATGGCAAGTATGAATAATTACGACTTAGGCTTATATCTATCACCTGTCACAAGCTTTTGCTAGAAAAATTACACAGCACATTTTTATTTGGGTTTCAATCGCATTTTATGAAAGAATTCTGACGAGTTCCCCGATGAGAAACAATAAGAAATTGTAACACTGTTCTTGCCAGAGATATGGATTTCTTGTTATCAGTGCAGCTGTTACAATAGGTTCCTGTGTACACAGTTGTTATTGAATAACGAGTAAGTAACACATCACACTGTACTTTCCATTTGCACCATCCTGAACAGTGCAAACCTTTACTTCAGCCCATCTTCACTGCGGTTTTTTTAAAAATCATCACAGAAATGACAAAGCTACCCAGTGCCCAGTTTAAAGTAATCGCTGGACAAACAACAGTCGAAACCAACCACAATTGTATGGCATTGCAAATAATCACCAAGTGGGCTCAGAGTACTGCCATCTTACCATACAACCACAAAGTTAAGGCCAACGGTGAGGAGAAGTTTTCCTTAGGCTAAGAAGACGACAAAGATGATGAAGAAGACGATCAAGACAGCGAAAATCTTGATTAGTAGCCATCGATTGGAGGTCACAGACTGGAAATACTTGACAAGTTCTCCGTGAGCCGCTTCAATGTTCAGCTGGGCATCTTCGACATTTGCGTCAATCCTGTTGCAAGACAAAGATGAAAAGATCTTCATTTTATTTTCAAACTGACAGATCGCAGTATGATTACACACAATAAGAACGAATGATGACAAGCAAGAACGAATGATGATAAGTTATTACAGGAGTCGAATGTAACCATCGGCAACTATTACACACAAGAGCAAAGTCATCATCAGCTCGAATATAAGATCCCAATAGGTAGCAATTGTAAACCTGTATATAACTGTTTAAGAGAAGATTCAATAAATTGTGCTGATTTCAACTCAGGCAGGTCACCTCTTGCTTCGTTTGTCCACTCATGCTTACCATACATCAACACGGGTACGTCATGTGCTCTCATGTGCTTGTCTAAACCTTGGCAAAATCTTCCCTTTGTATCATTAGACTCTGCTCAAATTACTTTTCCCAGATATGTTAAGACATACTTGTTCATATCAATAAAACAATCATGTCAACATAAAAGTCCATATACCTATAAACAATAACATGCAATCATCAGAGATGCACATTACACTAGCCTAAAAGACGTTAATGTTTTTAACGACCTCACAGTAGTAAATGGTAGCCCAGGTAAATGACTGACGTGAATTGCATCATGCAGGTCTTGTCACAACATAACTCTTGTCAAAACCCGATCGATAGAATTTTCAAATACGACGTCATGACATGGAAAGATGGAAGTTGAAACGGTTATCTCAAAATTGAGATACATGTTAAGTTTATTGATGTGGTCACACATCAAGAAAGTTTGCAAAATTTTGCAGCCAATACTGTGCTACCTTCCTGACAATAACCAGTAATTTAAGGCCCATACCACCACAAGACCTTAAATCTTTCTTGCCTATGATCATAATTTCCAACTTTCGGCAATAAACTTTCGTAAAGTAATTTATGGATGTAACAAAGGTCACAAACTGTTACCATAGGTACAGCAAATGAATCTCATGCGACTAAAAAAAATGGAGTATTATAAACCTGTGATTATTGTAATATGAAATGTCAGAGTATCTGACCTTTGAACTGTTTCTTCCTGCTCTTTGACCATGTGAGCCAATTGCTGAAAGATTGTTCCCAGCTCAACAATTGTCTGCTCGATGTTAACCATCGTATCAGCTCGACTTTGAATGTAGGCATCCTGCAATCATGTAATAGAATCTCTAATGCAACAGTCAATAATAGTACAACAAAAATAGTAGCTCCATAAGTTCAACATATCACAGTAAAGCATCAAAATTGGCCAGACACCCATATATTTAGCCCAGCATCTACAACCTTGACATTATACCTTCTGTATGTACCTAGGCCACAAGCACCTTGGCACCATTACACCATATGATTCTTGTCCATCAGAAACCGACAGTTCAGGATTTTGTCAGTAAATTTGGCCAAGGTATGAGATTCAAAGTACAGTGTGTGTAACCTTAACTCACTGGCTCTATCCCTGTGAACCATTCACACATATAATAATAATAGTAATGATAATTTATATGGCGCCGTAACATGGCCATACTGCTATAAGGGCATCTAAATATCATTAGTTTTGTCTCATATCTTGAGATAGTTGAGAAAGTAAGTATTTTTCAATATATGAATCACTTCAACTAGGCCAAGAGCATCAAATGGTAAAGTAGCTCCATAAGTTCAACATATCCATCCCCTGGTCAGTTGTTCAACAGACTAAATATGCCTTCACAATAAGAAAAATTTTGAAATAGGCAAGTTCACTAAACCACTGAAACCAGGGCTTCACAAACTGTGTGGGTCCGGAAGCCCTCAGTTGCCAATCTCCAAAGTAAAGCAGGAAACAGAAATATTGAAAGTTACAGCAAAATCACTTAGAAGGCTATAATTTTAGCTGGCAATATGGTCTTATAAATGCCTAAACATGCATTAAATCAATTTTAATAGATATGTGTATGCAAGGTAATTGAAAAAGAATAATAATTAGTACATTGAGTATTAAATTGGATTGGAAAAGGAAATGATGCTGGCATATGGAGAAGGAAGGAGAAGACAAGGGTGCCCAAGGAAGAAATGGATGGATGAAATATATGAAAAAAACGGAATGAATCTGGCAGAATTAAGAGACATGACATTGGATAGAAAGCAATGAAAGATTTTCATCATGACGATCTCTAGAGTTCAAAGCACTGATAGCACAAGGTGACAAGGTGAAATTGGGAACTGGTCTGGCAGCAATGGAAAGCCCCATCCTGCCAGCCCATCACATTGAAGCATGTGACATACATATAAATACATGCATACACAAAAACATGAAGATGATGACATACCTGTTCATCGATAAGCATCAGCTGCTGTTGGTATCTCTGTCTGTCAAGTCCGTCCATGTTGATGGCTATATCGGAGCCACCGTTCGATACAGATGGAGAAGATTTGGCCTCGTCGTGTAACAGTACGGAACCCACTGTACATGCAAAATTAAACCAAGGCAAATTTAAAAAAAAATCAGCATTGAACTCATCACATGCCAACACCTGCCCAACCGTGACAGTGTTGAGCAGATCAGTATCAGGGCACTGAAGTTTCCTGGAGGAACACCATGGGACACCACAGACTGTTGTGTACTAGAAACACTTTTAAAGCACTTACTCGATACTCATACAATTGTTTCATACACATGGAAAGAGGTGCAGGAAGAGGAGCAGGAAAATGAGGACAAGGTGGAGAAGAAAGACGACCAAAGGCTCCGCTCCTTAAACTAGCAGCCATGGTTAAAAGTTTCACCAGATTCATTTTTTCTTAGCCTTGGCATATGTGAGTAGGTGGCCAGTCCTTTTTCTTGCCACCTATTCTTCCCACTAGCAGCACACAGTCACATTGGTCAGTGTACCCAGTGCATAGGTCGCCTAGTAAGTGCAAATGGACAATAGTTTCTTCATAACACAAATTCTGTAATCACGTGGTCAGAAACATGGAACTTAGATGGTCAGAAACATGGAACTTAGATGGTCAGAAACATGGAACTTAGATGGTCAGAAACATGGAACTTAGATGGTCAGAAACATGGAACTTAGATGGTCAGAAACATGGAACTTAGATGAAACTCGATCTGGCTTATTCAATGGATTGTCAGTTTCGATTGTTATCCCACTCTCTGCTTCTTTATACTATGTCATAGATATTACAACAATGGCGCTATAGAAGTCATTAGATGAGAGCAGAAAATGACTTCAGTATCACATTCAGTTTGCATGTGGTGCACTCAACATAGCTCCCAAAGCAAGGGACTCCAATGCAATTTCCATCTTCTATGGTTTGCCACTCCTTCTAGTCTCACCCCACCATGTGCCAGTTGTATACCTCTAAAGCTGCCTACCATCTGCAAGCTAAACTATATGGATATCACACAACCTTCATTCGGCCTATTGTTAAATTTCTGAATCATGACCATCGATGCCCTACATTGGCTTCCCAGTCATCGGCCCTGCTAATTAACAAATAATAAGCCATTTAGTCAGTTGCCTTAAGCTACTCAAAACATGACCATCAGTTTATGATCACTTATGCCACTTACTCATATGGTTCCTGTAGAGCACATTACATGCAGCGCTATAGTTAGCAATGGAATATTCGATCATGTCACATTCACTTACTGTGACCGCTGAGCGCTCGTGCAGGTAAGGAGGACGATATGGCAGACGGAGAGAACTGTTCTCGACGTGACCTTTGCTGTTTCATGTTCTACACATCCAGAAAACCAAAACCTTATGAAACTCCAGTAAGATATTAATATCAACCTATTCCACAGCTGTTTAAGTAACAGTTTAGCACATAGAAAGAGAGAAGAGCAGTTCCTTAATCTAGTCATGAGAGGCAGGTCAGTGGATACTAAACTATGTCGATAAATTCACTTTTCTTAGCCTCAGCATATGACAGTAGTTGGCCAAATCCCTTCCCTCACATGAAGAAAAAATAAAACTTTCTTGACAACCGACGTCTTGCAACATAAGAAAAAGAGCAGTCCCCTAAGATAACCCCAGAAGGCTATCATAGGCACAGTATCATCGACCTCAATTTATTAGCCTAGGCATTCAAAGGCAGGTGGCCAGTCCCCTCTCAATGTCTGATCTGTTTTTAATTGAAATCTGATGTTAATAAAATGACACTTCAAAAATAAACTCATTAGTGGTTCTTCAAACCTGATGGAAAAACAGTGACATCATATACAAAATACAGAGACATCACATACAAAAACAGTGACATCATATACAAATACAGAGACATCACATACAAAAACAGTGACATCATATACAAAATACAGAGACATCACACACAAAAACAGTGACATCATATACAAAATACAGTGACATCATATACAAAATACAGAGACATCACATACAAAAACAGTGACATCATATACAAAATACAGTGACATCACATACAAAATACAGAGACATCACATACAAAAACAGTGACATCACATACAAAATACAGTGACATCACATACAAAATACAGAGATATCACATACAAAATACAGACTATAGATAATAGCAAAAACTGTGAAAGAAACAAACTGAGGAGTTTAAACCGCAGTGTAAAGACAATTCCCACACGTGGGCCAAATATATGCAAAGCCTTTGGATGGAGCTGCAGTCGTAGGCATATGAGAGACAGTCAGAAGGCCATGAACAGCTGACAAAAGAATGACCAGGAATAGCAAAATGTATAAGTGACTTAGGTATGATGAAGCAGAGCCAACAAGACAATTGTACATAAGGGTCAGGTTTTCAAACCAGTATGTTGTTGGGAGGAGAGCCAGCTCAAAGTATCCTATAAAAAAGAAGCTATATGACCAAACAGGGAGACAACATTACACATAAGGGTCAGGACCTTAAACTGAGTATGTTACTGGATGGGTAGCCAGTACAAAGTATCCAGCATGAAAGACGTCATATGTTCAAACCTTGGGACAGCTCGAATAAGGCTGGTAGTAAGTATGGTAAATGAACTCATTGTAACCAAAGTTCACTAGCAGGTAAAAGAATAACTGTTGTTTTGTTTGCTTTTGTTGCTAACTGTAGTACTGACATTTCTACCCTAATAGGGATTTGAATCTCCCTCTGTACGAACGACTACCCCTAGACCCTAGACTAGTACAAAACCTTAATCAGTGACATGGTGCATTATTTTACATGAGGTAAAGGACAACAATAGGTGGCTGACTGCAGCAAAACACATATGGCCATCAAATAACATATAAAATAATGTCATATCAAATGATATGTCATTATGTCATAAAAAATAAGTCATACAAAACACCTTAACCTTTAAAATGAAAAATTGCTATTAATTTTATGATCATACCTCAGTTCGCACTTCAAGTACAGACTTAAACTTGTTCGACATTGTGGCCAAATGAGACTGTAAAAATATTATACAAAAACAGTTTCATTATATCCTGAAGCAACATATATCACTAAAAAAAATTACAACAGTTTCCATCAAATGAGAAACAGCAACATACAAAACTTTATAAATGCAAACTTTGTAAATCATGACATAACTGAAAAGTTCTAACGTGCAAACTTCATGACAGAGATTAATCCTGACCAAATAGAATAAGCTGGTGCCCTGCGCTTGGCTTTCGAGTGACGCTTTAGAAGTTTGGAGATTACGATTAGATTGGATGGACTAACGACCAGGAATAGATGAGGCAAAAGCTACACAAAGATCTGAGATAGAATGGGTGAGTATACTGATTACTGACTCAGTAATCAGTATGCGGCATTGGGAAGATCTCTGTTCAACCATTAGGCTCTCTATCTTATCAAGTTTCATTGCCACAACACACACCACTAATCCAAGAAACTTACTCCCGTGAATAATAAAGTTATTACCTTGATAGCAATGACCAATATGCACAGGACTGGAAATCCCCTATGTAGCACTGTGTCACTAGTTCTGGGCGATATTTGGGAGGAAAAAATGTTCACATCTTGTAGACATAACTATGTCAGTAAAATGAAATAATTATTTTGGAGGTCCAACACATAATATTTTCAAATAGAAGCAAAATTTAAATTGGGGCATCATTTAAGAGTGAAACGTGTGCACAGAAATTTTACGAGTAACCACTTCTCTAATATAGATTCCTTGCCTTGATAGCAATGTGCTAAGAATCAGCTAATCAAGCCATCCTGTCCAGCATCACAGCATTGTCTTGCCATCTCAAATATCATATTGTCAAACATTCACAGACAGAGCAATCTCTCTCTTACACAGTCGGCCAGGCCTTCCTTGTTTAGTTGGGTTCATCTGAACTCCTGTGACCCTCTCTCTCATCTGATTTGTCCTCAACCATCCAGCCGCTTCGTATTCAGCTGACGAACATTGCCGGTGAGTGGCAATAGCTGTCCATTCAAGCACAATGTCCAGTACTGTACAAAGGTTGACACAAACTAAGAACCGCCTTGTTCGTCGTAACTCTGCCTTCTGATCAGTGTACTTTAACAGATTCCAGACACAACTTGCCCTAACATCTGTCAAAGGCCATGTAATTATTCAGAACCCTCTAAAGTTGCTTATTCAGTTTAAAAACATTCATATTTGTCCAGCCTTTGAATGCAATCACAATATCATCAACGCTCCCTACACAACCCGAATGGTATGAAGTAATCCATGAAGTACTTTAAGGTGTGCAACGAGATTTTGTATTTGCAATAAAAAGCGGTCACCACAAGGCAAATAATAATTGTTATTCATATGAAATATTTCAGAATCAACCGAAAGATGTTGCATGTCATAGTAGATAACACACCCAAGGGCATCTTCAAGATCCCATTAGCTGTACAGCAATCTCATTAACCCTTTTAGTGCAAGATCCCATTTTGCTAAACTCCAACCCATTGTGGAATTATTTGTTAAAATTTGTTTCAGGATATTCTTGCCATAGTGATACCATCATTTTTCTAGCAACAATTTTTTTAGGAAGTGACCTCCAACAATTAATACCCACAACTTCAGAACTTTTTGGGCTTTCACTTGAAAATTACTTCTGCACAAGCTCTCGAACACACAATGGAATAAAAAGAATCATCATGCACCACGACACATCAAATATCTTGCCAGCACCAGAAACAACATGGACTAATCATGATAGTCAACCTATTACGTCAATAGTTGAACTAGTGTGACACATTTCAAAGAATGGGGCTGGTCACAGTGCCATATCACATTCTGTACAAGTAACTTGTATCCTTACAAGGTTCTTTCCAGCAACAAACCGATTACGAAACCTTCAGCATTGAGTAGGACTGCAATGCAATGTAGTCCAGCTAGCAGCTGCCAGGTGACGACGCAACTATGCTCGGGGTGCTAGTGGCCAGCTACAGGGCTGCTATGCCTATGGGGCTGTTACAAGGGTGCTCCAGCATTTCCTTTGCCTCCCTCTGCACAGCGGTCATAACACTCCGACATCATCCTGAGTTTATGCGAGATCCACGCCTAGTGGGTAGTGAATAATATCCATGCTCAAGTTAACTTGGGCTCCACGCTAAATGGCCACCTCAGTCTGCCAACCCACCCACTCCCAAGTCAAGTCAGTGAGAAACATTTCTTGATCAACATCACATGGTGTCAAATTCTCAGGCCAGAAGGTTAGTCATTTGAACTGAGACCTTATGCTAATTGATTGAAACACACACTTCACTGGGCATTTTGACAAGCCTAGTGTAAGAAACGTTGCCAGAAATGCCCAACTGTCCCCCCCCAGTCACATCCGTCCAACTGTTGCTTCATGCAGATGTTCCTAAGTCTTTGTCTGCAATGCACTCACTGAACATGATTCACTATAGCGACAATCTGATGCAAATGGTCAAGATAAAAAGAAATGGCAAAAACTTATCAGTCAATTGATTCATCGCTATCAAAACATGGGCCAATGAATTCGTTACAATCATTCAAAACAATATGTGTCATGGGCTGTCACACCATCAGAGTCTAGCACAGTCAACGTGGCACAACAACCCTGAATGTCATCCTCAGATTGACTCAAACATTAACTTGCACTGAGAGTCACTGTATCAAAGCCCACAAAGTTCGTATTTGAATATGATTCCCTGAATATTGACCACGTAACTTTGCCTAAATTCTAGGCCGTGGCAAACAAAAACAGTGGGAAAATTATCAACTTTCGTGTGTCTCATATCCTTGCACTCATTTAACCCTTTAATATCCAGTGTTATTGATTATGCCTTACACTTTAGTACACGATGGTCGTTAAAGGGTTAAAATATGTTAAATTAAGATGAAAAGCACCTCATTAATTGCCCTAATTAGTGGTGCACTTATTTACATAAGAATATCACTGGTCTGCTAACTTCAACTACTTTGGTAAGCACATCTATAATGTTGCAATACTGCATGCATGCAATACACGGGTTAATGTAATCTTGACCTTCTTCTCTACTTGGTCCCATTATAGTTGGCCGATTGGTTAGAGCGGTTGGTCTGTAATGTTCAGTGTGCGCTGAGTGAGCGGGTTCGACTCTCGTCCGAGGAGTCAGTCACTGTGTGGGGACTTTGAGTAAGTCCTTTGCGCACAATTGCTCTGCAGTAAAACTGCAGTTGCGTTCAAGGCACGTGCACTTCTGAGCCAAAGATGTTGGAAGAAGGGCGACATCAAAATTTCAGAATAAATAAATAAATAGTTGAAAAGGAGATCACCTGTAGATGATCACAAGAACTTGTCATCATTGAAGATTATTATGACGACATTTAGCCATTGCAGCATTTGTGGAAATTATGGGAAAAAACTCACCTGCAGGGTAACAACGACTGAGCTAGAGTGCGTCTGTTTGTGATGACCATTCTGACCAAACTGTGATTTGCTTAGCTGAAAGAAATGTCAAATACAATACCATGGTACAAAAATATGACAACATGTGCAGTTTTGCATCATAAAAAAATAAATAATCCAGAAGTGATCGATGGTAAAATTTAGGAATGCTCAAGCAATTTTCAGATTAGTTCAGCCACGTAGTGAAACTTTGAAGTCTTCAAAGCTGCAGCTCAACACAACACAATAGCACTGAACAATTTAGATGAAGAGACTGTTGCAGTAGACTCAGTAAAGACATTCAAGGAGAGACTGAAGAAATTTGGGTATTAGAAAGAAGTAATGAGAAAACAAAAGAAGAAAAAGGAGTGGTTCTTACACAGATACGATCTTCTGAACCACTATGAAACACGTTCTTATGTTATGTTAATACAGTTCTGTATTTGATGTTGACTCCCTCCAAAGGCTTTCAAAGTGCACAAACAACCATATAACAGAATTTCAATGGAGCTGAGCCGCTGAGCATGATAGACTTGCCCCACATTCCTCCACAGTAACCATCTCAATGAAAGCTTTAACCCGGCCGATCCATCCATTTTACAATCCGACCAAGCTATTCATTCGGACACAGTGACCACACAATTAACAAACATGGTGTCGACTTTCAACTGCCCTTTTTAAATATTCGTTTATTAATTAAAATACCAAGTACACAGTCAATTTACCTGATATAGTAGCAAGTTTAACAGGAGTAGATTTAACTGTAAGGCAGCCTGCAAGGTTCCCATCTGTCCTAATGCTCATTTTACAGTTGACTTTAGGTAATCACCCCTATTGGGCTGGTAATAGAGATGAACCGATTTTGAATTTCTTGCCGAGTCCGAGTATCGTGAGTTGTCCGAGTTTCTAATATTTAAAAAAGTCTCATTCTTTTGATTTTTTGATAGGCAGTTCACACAACTTTTATGAATTTATTTGCTCTGCCTTAGTTTTCTATCGGAAGTAGTAACTTCTATGCACTAATATTAGCAGCGTTTGTACTTTTAGTTAGGTTGATTGTCGTTTTGCAGATAAAATTAATAGTATTTTGTATTTTTACTTAGGTGATTGTCGTATTATAAATAATAAAAAATCCGATTTTTGTTTCAAAACAGAAAATCATAAAAATTAAAACTCGGGCCATTGTTTGTACCGAATCCGAGTTTTGCAGAATAGTACGAAACTCAGCAAACCGAGTTTCTGAACCGAGTTTCGGTTCATCCCTAGCTGGTAAGCTGCCAGATCGAAGCCTCTTTGACTAAATATATAAGCACAATGAGACAGAAACAGTTTCTGATGGTCACTGGTCAACCCACAGAAACATTGCAGTCCTTACCTCTTGCAGTTGTGCGATTTGTTTGTTAAGAGAGTTGATGTCTTGTTTAATTATCAACGTCAGCTGTTGAATTTCGTCAGCTTTATCGTCAAATAGTGACTTCTTCTTGGCCACTGAAAGACAGAACCCAGCTGTATGGCTAAACAGGTTGCTGGCAAATAACATCTTCAATTTTACCCAATAAATCTGAAAATATATGCTCAAGTAATATTGAGTGTCTTGATAATTTAATTCACAATTATCAAGACACACAATGATAACATCTCAGAACAATCATAGATCCTGTATTGGTGAAAGCAGCAACTTCAAATTCAATTATTGGTAAGTAAGTAGAGATGGGAAAAGATCAAATAAGGAAGCTCAGTTAATTAAAATATCAGCAAATTATTAAAAACTTACATTGTGTGAGCTTATCCAGCTTTGCAAATGTGCTTGCTAGATCTTTACCTATTTTCCTGCAAACCAAAAAAGTCAAATTTTAGATTTCTCTACGAAAGTAAACAATTCACATCAACTTAAAGTCACAAATCTGATAAAAGTTTGAGTTAAATAATCATTTAAATTTGAAGGTTTAAGAGTTTGAAGCACTGACACATCAGTTCTCATACATCAAATGCACCCTGTGGAGTGCAAAAATGGGGAATGAGTATTTTGAATCAATCACCACCAAGCCAAAAATGCCTAAACATGCATGCTCGGCCTGGCTGTATAGCTTCCCAAAAACTGTATCATTGAACCAAGATGGCCAAAAGCATTCATAACATTTTAAATAAAGACAAATATCAGCATTTTCTATGTGGAGACATTACAGACTTATAAAACATATTAGTCGAGAATTGAAATTATGTTTATTTATTGTCACGATTGGAGTATCCTGACCGACGAGAGAAGGCGCCACTCAATCCAGATGCTCGCGAGACATCTCGAGAGAAGCCAACAAACTACCATGCATCGCCTCTGATCAGTAACCGGTTGGTCATACTCGACCCTGACGAGCTCCCAGAGAGAGCTGGGAAAATTCTATTAGCAGCGCGGAGGGGAGAGCGATTAAAACCTGACGGTTGAACTCAAATGGACTGTCAATTGAGGAGTTTACGAACGGAGGATCGGCGGACGCAAGCAGAGAATGACATCTGGCAAAGCTGAGGTCGCTGGACCAATCAGGAACATGTACGGAGGAGCAGTCAGGAAGAAACGTTGAACTTATAAGGACTGTGATAAAGAGAGAGGAACAATAAATTTAGAGAGAGACTAATTAACGGAGCGGCCGGTTGACGCCGAGAGCGGTTGAACTCTATTGTTGAAGGTCATGGTAGTCTGATCGTTTGTGGTTCTCAATTAAAGTTTTATATATGACAAAATTAGAGGTGTGTGATGTTGCCTCAGTAGTCCACCATAAGCCCACAAGACTCTGTCGTGACATTTATTTCAACCGACAAACTGCATTATGATCACAGTAGCAACAGATGATAAAAAATTTAAAAGAAATCAAGTATATCTGTATTTAAGCTTCCAAAAGCATTTATTCTGGAGACCTCCACAAAATTTAGGCATCAGGCATGATTAGTAGTCCAAACGATTTGAAATGCTTAATCTCGAGCAGTTTAAATTATTACAATACATTGATATTAATATAATGTTTCTGTTGGAAAAATATTATTGATCGCACAACCTCGGCAACAATTGTCATGAGTGTGCTTCCCTACATATATTCCAGCTGAGAACATTAAATAAAGTGAGTATATTAATCAACATTTTCATAGCCAATAATTAGAACCAGTTAAAAATAAAAATGATAAGATATGTTTGTTGTTTAAGATCAAAATCTGACAGCATGTGTTTGAATTCTCTCATGCTCACTGGGTCATATCTAGGGCATAATCGAGTAGACAATTTCCACCGAGTACCGAATCCGAGTATTTGGATGCACTATTTGCCGGATCCGGGTATGCATCGAATAATAATGGCAACTCTGGCAAGACGAGTACCATCGGCAGGCAAAGCTTAATTTTAACACTTTCGTCACTTTTGCCGTATTGGGTGATGAAAAATTAGCAAAGTAAATGTTTGTGCCTGTAATAATTACTAATACGGTTTTAAGTGTTTAATTTTCGTGTTTAGATTGTAAAATAAACAAGAAAAAATTATTTAATTTAAAAAAATTATTTTTAACCATTTGTATGTGTAATATTTGCCGAGGCGAATACTTCTGAATAGTCCTAAAAAACGGGATATTCAGCTAAGGCGATTTCCGGTTATGCCCTAATCATATTGACTCGACCTAGCTCAGTTTCATTCACAGATACCAATGCCATTGTAATGAATCATGGGCTGTAAAGATGATTCATCGTGGTCATCATCATCATCATCAGTTGCTGATGTCAGTCACATGGGTACAATAAATTATCTCCATTGTTCTCGGTCATTTGTTAGTCCATTGCTCCCATTAGAGCTTGTGATGCCATGTCTTAATTTCTATTATCTATCTAGCATAGTCTATGTCTGCCTTCGTTTCTATATCCTATGAATTTCGCATGTAGTGCATTGCATGGAATTCTATCAGAGCTCTGGCATTCTTTCTACGTGTTGAAACCATTGGAGTCTTCATTTTAAAATAATTCCGTCTTGCAGAGTTGTTTGCGTATTATTTTTTATTTTCTGTAGTCCTGAAGTCCTTGTGATCTTCTTCCACACACAATTCGTTTCTGCCCGAAGAATTCTTAGCCAATCTTATTTTTTTTTAAATTTTTTTTTTACCAAAATTTTATACCACCCTTTTTCCAAAATTGTTTGCTCAGAAGTGCACACAGACGCCTCGATGGCGCACTTGCAGTTGTACTGCAGAGAAATTGTGCATGAAAAAAAGAGAGACTTGCTCAAGGTCCCTACACAGTGACTCCCCGGACAAGGGTTGAACCCGCTCGCTCAGCGCACACTGAACATTACGGGCTGACCGCTCTAACCGATCTGCCACTGTGCCACACAACTACTATTTACTAAACACCTGGCCACCACCTGTATACTGACAATGACTACACCTTTGAACATAGTCCAACTGTTGAAGAAGACCATGAGGAGGTCTATCCTGTTGGCTCAATTGAACCACTGTTACATGGTCTCCACTCATGGATGTCGACCAACCAACTTAACCTTAACTCCTCTAAGACTCAACTGATCTGGTCTGGAACCACACAGCAGCTCTCCTTAAACTAGACCTTCCACTTCTAACATCAATGTATCCTGACTTTATGTATTCAGCCAGTGTCTGTTACTTGGGTTGATCGCACCATGCTATCACCATCCTGTTGACCCTTTTTGTTTTTCCAACATGTTATTTGTTATTTTAACTGACAATGGTTGTATATATGTACTGTTAATAATTACTGCGATTGAAGTCAATAAAAACGATATTGATTGATTTTGGTGACCACTAACTGTAAAAACCTGAATGAATTAATGTAAATTACATCGCTATGCAACTTCTATACGGCATGAAAACCAATTATGTTGAAGTCATAACTCAATGTCTGGAATTCAAAATTGTTCAGTGTTGAGCTGAACGTTTTTGAACTAGTTAGCTGGTTACTGATTGTGCAACCCATATGTTCAGGCAGTCAAAAGATCTTAAAAGCCCATGTTAAACTGTTCCAGATGACTGTAGAGCATACTCTTGTACATGAGCAGATGTATTCAGCCTCAGAAGGATTCCAAAATTTATTACAAACGATCCATGACAAAACACTTTCAAAACTGAAGTAGGTACTTGGAAAGTGGGATTAGACGTGTCACCATTTCACACCATCAGAACAAAATATTATTTTGAGTAGCTGAATATTTGCTGGAAAGTCCATATCCCATTAGACACTAAATAGTATCGAATGGGACATTTACGCTTTCCAAAAAATATTCAGCCTACTTTAAACAAATATTTTTATCATTCCTTAATAATATAAAACAAAAGCTAAATAGCGTTTGTTCACCGAATCACACTCTATATTTGATAATTTAAACCATACGATATCGTTCAAGGCTATTAATTGCATGCATCAGTAAGTCACAATGCTTGCAAAACATGATACATTGGAAACCCTCTCTTTTCAGCCTGCTGCCAATCAACAGACTTGCTTGTTTTTCATATCCTCATGTAATGTAATCAAGCATCTATAAAGCGTCACTCAAATCGGCAGCACTCTATTATAATAAAGGGCGTCAGTGCGTGGGAAAAGAACGGTCTTAAGGCGTTTCCGAAACTGATATGGTGAGAGGGTCAGTAACTCCAGGCACAGTGGAAGACAGCTCCAAGCTGAAGGGCCAACATAGGTAAAGCTCTGCGACTGGGCCGTGGCAGAGCGCGGAACAACAAGAAGGCCGCGAGTGGAAGATCACAAGGAAGCCCTTGCAGATAAAGAGAATACCGAGGTGCAGAAAGATCTTACGTATGTCGGGGCCACCCCAAGTAGGCAGTTGTGCATAAGGGAACTGTATACACTGTTGAACAGGGAGCCAATGAAGTGAATCCCGAATGAAGCATGAAATATTGGCAAATTTTGGAATGCCACCAATCAGACGAGCAGCAGCATTAAGAATAGACTGAAGTTTAAGAGAATTCATATCAAACTGCTGCTTGCATGAACCACCAAAATACTAAATTTACACTCTGCCACACCAGTAGCACCATCTCATCAGCATGCACTAAAACTAACAATCATCTCTACACTTTAGTTAGGTCATCTGGCTTAAGTTGTAGCAGGCCACACCCATGTCATTACTAGCCCAGTTCTGTCATCTTGCATAATATATCAAACTACATTGCTTGGTCGACTTCTGTCCACACTCAGCATTGAATGTAACCCTCGACTTCAGCTCTTAATGTTGACAACTGCCTTGAACATGCTAAGCCTCGTGAGCCATTATTTGCACAACAGTAGAGAACACAGTTTTTGTCTCAAGATTTCAAAGACAAGACCTGAGCAAACTTCTTCAACGAAATTCCAGCCCTCCAAAACAATTCAGCAAATACTCCTAATCAACAGCCAAGAACACTAAACATTTTAACTCAATGACTCAAGACTTTCTGAGACATGTTCCATCGTGATTTGCTAGCAGTTAAAACTCGCAATAGTTTCACAAAACTAGAGCATGGGAATCTGTGGCAATAAACATTTAAATATTAAGCATATTATATAGTAAGTAAGTAACTCATACTTAGCGATAGGCATGAATTCGCTTCGTTGGTTAAATGCGTTCTCTTGTTTTCTGGGAGCGACCCCATTACCCTTAAATGGAAACAGACATAAACAAATGCACTCAGCACATAACAAACAGAATTTGTGTGGTGTGGTAGTTGATTGTATTGCAATGTATCGATACACCAATCAGAGATGTTCCTAGTGTGAAAGACACAAAAAAGAAAGTTGTCTTAAGAAAGGAAGTACTTGGATCACAAGTTATGAAGATGAAAATGCCAATGCATGGAGCTAGTTCCATAATGCAGGGTCAATGATGGCAAAAGCTTAGGATTAGACTATTGTAGTCCTTACTCGCAGAACAGAGAGAAGCGGCTGAGGAGGACGAGGAAAGAGTGCTGGTTAGAGTGTGTATCAAAGTTACAATTGCAAATTTAATAAAAAAATCTTTCTCCCAAGACTTTAGTGAAACCTATTTATTGACTGCTGCAAAGCACAACCTTTTCCAGTACGATCAACAGTCAGTCCTCAAGAGCTCTGTCATCTGAAAGCTTATTTAATTAATCTGCAGCATCGCCTGTTTCTTACAAACTCCAGTGACTGAAGAGAAACTCTCCCAAAGTGTTTCCTGTCAGCCTCTTTCTGATGTTTATATGGCAAAATATAGCCTTCCATTTGTCGGCAGTTACATCGAATGTCAAATTGGTCAATTTCTTATATGTATAAACATTAAACATACAAACCAAGTGATATATGGGACAGAAAGTACTTGTGGGCTATCTTAACCTCACACACTTAGCTGTGGTGCTGTACCAGTAGATGAAAACCTGTAAGTTCCTAATTTTCTGTTTTCCTTGATGCAGCAGTTAACTTTGAGATTTACAGTAATTGTCTAACTGAAAATTCTGCCATTTTCATTGTACATGGAATAGGGCACAACCGGAAATCGCCTCGGTCAAATATCCCTGTTTCGGGACTATTTGGAAGTATTTGCCTCAGCAAATTTTACACACACAAACAGTTAAAAATAAAAATTTTCTAATTCAATAATTTTCTTGATAAACATTTACAATATAAAAAAAAAAATAAAAAATTGAAAGCTGTCTTAGTAGTTATTACACGTACAAACATTTATTTTGCAAATTTTCGTTACAGCAAAAGTAAAAAATTTAAGCTTTGCCTGCGGATGGTTCTAGCCAGGTCAGAGTTGCGACTACTATTCAGTTTGTACCGGGATCCGGCAAATACGGCATCCAAATACTCGGATTCGGGACTCAGTGAAAATTTTCTACTCGGTTATGCCCCATCATTGAAATATTTTTATGAGGATTATCTATTATGTTTCACAATAATTTCTATACATCTACAGTTCACGCTGTTGTATTGCGCTTAGTAGCTCATGGACATAAAAATACCTAATTCTGTTTGGGCAATGATTGTGACAACTTGGATACATAAGAAAAAAATTGAAAAAACGTAATATTGTATACATTCAAAGAGGATACAAACTGTGAAGCGGTGTTTAACTTATATCTGCATGCGAAAAACCTTTTCCTTAATGAGATGAAAAAATGAGATTAAATTCGGAAGAATGGTCTACGTGTCAGAAACTGACAGAAATAACGCAAGTTTAGAGTAAAGACATTAGTGTCTACTCAATCGAATACAAATTTCTGCACAATTTTCTGCTCACAGAATGTCTTTACAATCTAAACACCATTTTGAATATAATAAAATGTCTTTTGGGATGTACAGTTAGGGATAAATTTTCCCACAACATTCTTTTCTTAAGAGAAGATAACCGGCTAAAGAATGATCGTTGTCTTAAGTCTCTATATCATAAAATTACAGATATTACCTACAAGTCCTAAATTCAATATTTCTCAGCCGTTTTCACCAAAATGTAGTTAGTTGTCACAGTTGTTAAATAGCAACGCAGCTGTGCCTTAGCCTGTGTGCATCAAAATTTCATGAGAAGCAATACTTAATTCCATTTGAGCAATGATTGTGACAACTACAAACATATTTCCTAATCTCCAGAACTTTTCTAAATCCTGAGCAACTGTATGTACCCTTGTAAAACTTAATAATCGTCAAAAGAACACAACTTACTTGTCTTGACTGCATCGAATTAATAGCGGAGACAAACTCCAACGTCCGATCTCGAACCATTATGTTCTGTGTAGAGTTAATCGTCCAAATGACACCAATATTTTCAACTGAAGAGCTGAATCTGCAGGCAGTTTTGATGAAAGATAGTCACAATTAGGCTTCCATTCAAGCAGAATTTACTAGATCAAAGATGATTAATTAGTTAAAAAGATTTTGATAATATCATGAGTGGGAACGAAATTTTGAAAGTGGTGTCTGCAGGTGCGAAATTCTTTTCAGATGCCCGTTGCTCTCAGCAAGTCAACTATTACGTTCGAACGGCAATGATGTGGTGTTCCATCAGGCTATTTAGTCAAAGCCACTTTCTAGAATTAAACAAACAAGCATATACCAAAAACTATTACACATCCAAAAACTATTACACACCAAAAAACTATCGATCAGTAAATAAGACTTCCCCTGCATGCATCTAGACCAGTGATTGTTTCGATTTAGCCTATCAGTCTGTTAATGATCTAATGACAATTGTAGGCCTAATCGAAGCTTTCGCTTAGTTTAGCACTTAAGCTTCATCCACTGCAAACAAAATGTATATCTGTCAGGTCGTAAAGTCAAAGTTAAACTAATGCTTGGAACTATTTTTTTAGTTTCAAGATTCATTAGCAACGTAAAGCATAGCATTATTTAATAATCAAATTGTCAAAATATTTCTATAAATTAAAAATTATTTTGTGCAGCCTATTATAAAGGCGTTATAAGTTTTTTTACTTATTGCTGGAATAATTTCCTGCAAAGACCAGTACGTTACAGGTTTCCCAATCTATCGTGTGTAAAACATCCGCAATTTGGTCGGATTTGGCTATAGCTTCCTCACTAAATGCTTTCCGTCTGGACTTATTACAATCGTGTGTGTAATAATTCAATTTAATTGAGTGGTAAATGAATAATTTTATCAGTAATGTAAATTACTTTTGATAAAATAAATATAAAACACTCGAATATTAAAAAAAAAATGATAGAAAAGTTGAAGTGTGATGAAGAAGAAATGAGTTTGATTTTTTCTGAAATTCGTACAGAGATTGAAGAAACTCGCAAGGGACATCAAATCACGATATCAAATTGACATTTAAGCAGGTCTTGCAACTTACACAAATTTTCTTAGCACCGATAACTTACACAGTTTACAATCAGTACATGTTTAGCATAGTAAATTTAAATTTTGCATTTCAACCTGTTCAAGTTAAACTATTAAAATAAAAATATGTGTCTACTTTACTCTTATTTATTTTGAAAATTATGCAAGACTTTACACTAAGCCTTCCATTCAGATCAAAAATGCTTAGAAGCAAGATTTCATAAACAGCAGCCATAAAATTGCTCAAAATTAGACATAACAAATTCCATTTTGTGCTGTCTGAATATGAAAAGATCTAAAATGTACTTTGGTGCCAAAAAGTTGGGACCACTGATCTAGACCATAATTTCTTCTGTAAAATGCAATAAGAAATTTAATATTGTGTTGTCTATTAATTAAAGCCAAAGTATAAGCAAGCATTAAGCAACCATATTTATAGTTCAACACATCAATACCACAATTTTCTTTCTTTCGCCTCTCTTTGGCAGCTTATTCTGTTAAACTAAAGTCCCTAAACGTAAAAGAGCCTTGATTCAATCACACCAGCAAAATTTTTTATGTTTACGTCTCTGAATTCTTAAACAAATAACTAACACACACGAGAAACCGTGGCTCTAAACAATATTCATGTCAAGAGAAAGTAATGGACGTGAAAGCCAAGGATAGACAAACAAGAAAACGTTTACGAACGCAGTACTACATGAAATGGAAATACCAATAGAAGCACACTAATGACAACACCCATCATGTAACGATGACTGTAATTCATAAGGGCGTACCACGACAAGTGGTTTACGACACCAGCCCACGCACGCTGGTCTCATCGTCAAACCATTTTACTCGGTCCTTAAACTTCAAAGGAACTTTATATTAATTTATTACAAGTTAAACTTTCACTTCTGTCCCTGCAATATGGCGAGTTTAAAGCGATTGTAAACATGATGTTCCTCCATAGTACAACTTCCTACTAGAAAACCACTGCTATGGTATCAATGTGAATTACCTACTTTACATATTAGAAATAGACCCGAGTGTTTATTTCAAACAATCCACACTTTCGAGAAAATTGAAAACGAATAAAATTATCAAAACAACAACAGGAAATACGACGACTGACACGAAATTATGACGCCGGTTCCGCTGAGCATGCGCATTGAATCAAGTCGAGGATACGTTTTTCGCGTAATCGGACAGGTAGGTACGAAATAAGTAAGAATTGTCGACATAATAATGATATTATTAATTAAAACGAGAATTTTATAGGATTTTTTTGTAGTTAATGCCTCCAAAGTATTTGATATGAAAATGGAGAGTAATCGTAGTTTTTGGTGCTGAAAGCTTGTCACATTAAAATATGTAGTTACGTTTACGAATCTATATATATTCTATGGTGAGTCTACAGCGCCAAAAGACCGGAATCGCGGGAACCAGCTCACAAGCCAGCCAGCTTATTCAAAAAAAAGAGTTCATATGCAAACACTTTAAAGCCCAAATAAAAAACACTTAATCTCGGTTTCTTCACCAAGAGAATAAAAAAATCATATGGAAAATTTGTTCAATGCATTGAAGAGTTTACAAAATTATTAGAAATAGGCTTAGATCTGCGTTGCGATCGTAATAGTAAACTTCAAATTTCTAATAATTAGGCCTATGCATTGATACTCTAAAACTCAAAGCACCAGCTAATTCACGAGCGCTACCTTATGTTGCTATGCAGGCCTCGATCGTGAGGCCAATAGATACACTAATATGATAATATCCGATATCGCGTACAGCATTACGCCAATTCTTTTGACATAGGCCTACCACTGACAACCATTCTCATCTGACTAGAAACTCACATCTATGATCTATAGGCCCATCACAAACAGTTTGTCCACACACACACACACACACACACACACACACACACACACACACACACACACACATATGGCCATATAGGTTATAGGCCTATTATATAGGTCAGATATACAGGGACCTATATTATGAGGCAAGACCTATATAGCTCCTATCTTAAACAATCTTATAGGCCTATAAACCACCAATGATCATTTACATAGCTTCAATTCTATCCCACAAAATTGGTCGCGCTATTGCAAAAAATCTCTGACTTTATAATTAACCTTTCACTTTAAAAACATTGACC
The DNA here is from genome assembly GCA_959347315.1 of Bimastos eiseni. Taxonomy (NCBI): domain Eukaryota; kingdom Metazoa; phylum Annelida; class Clitellata; order Crassiclitellata; family Lumbricidae; genus Bimastos; species Bimastos eiseni. The sequence goes on along the minus strand of OY365813.1, from coordinate 9,175,312 downwards.
CCCGCAGTTACAAATGTAAGGTCACGATGAACCGATCGAGCAAAGTGAAACTCCTTACATACAAAGAATACGAAAACAATTACTTTACATATAATTTTATTATATATTGCATTCAGTCGTCTACATACCTTAGCCCCCATTAAGCCTGCTCGATCCTGTATCTCCACCAACCACCCAGGCAGCACGCAAACGTTTTTTCAACGTTTATTTTTGGTTAGGAACGTTGTATAATGGTTTGCGTTATGTTCCAAACGTAACTATAACGTTGCAGAAACGTTTATAAATAAACGTTTAACTTACAAACGTTTTTCTATCGTCGAAACAACGCTTGCAGAAAATTGCATTTATGGCTACAAACAGTTTATTTGACCCCAGAGTGCCTAGATTTGTTCCAAAATGAAGACATCAATGTATTAAGATAAGTCCATTTCACATTAAAGCATTATAATTTTCCATATTTTTCGCAAAATTCACAAACGTTTTGGTAACGTTCCAGCAACGTTAACTTAAAATGTCAGTTTTCCAACAAAGACGACTTATTCGAATGCAGATCAAGGTGTTAAACCAGACGGACACTGAGGATGCGAAAACCACATGCCGCATTACTATCAAGACAATTCATTACAAATTTTAATTAAATACGTTTTATAAACGTTTTGCTAACGTTTGCATCTAACGTTATACAGCAAACGTTTTTCTAACCTCTAAGGAACGTTTAAAAACTGTATCCTTTTATTCTTAATAAAAACGAGTTGTCTCTCTATTCTTCACCTGCGCCTTATAGCAGTGGAGTCCATATCAGTTCGCATGAATGGATACCAGTGATATCTAGATGATTTATCCAATTTCTAGTTTGAATACGTTTTATAAACGTTCTTTTAACGATTGCATATAACGTTATACAGCAAACGTTTTTCTAACATCCAAGGAACGTTTAAAAATGTATAATTTTATTCTCCAGAAAAACGGATTGTCTCCTTTGTCCCTATAAGCCTACTTCATCTGTGTCCTATAGCAGCGGAGTCCATTTTAGTTTGCTTGAGCAGAAACGGTGAATAATATGTCGATTTATGGACTTTGGGACTTGAATACGACATGTAAACGTTATGATAACGTTTAGGATACATACAACGTTAGACAGCAAACGCTATTCTAATCATCCGAGAGATGTCTAAACGATATCTAAATTTGTTCAATTTGAATTCCTGAGAAGTTGTCTTTACGTTATGAAAACCGGTTGGTCGAGACAAAGGTAATTGTATCAGTTTAAGATGAGAAATGTGATAATCCTATGCCAAATAATTTGGCAGGCTGGCTACCTGGTTTAAAATGGTCGAAAATGATGTGTGAAAAGGTCAAGATAGTAAACATGTTCCAATAATCGGCTTCGGACAATTTATTATTCACCACGCTTTTTTAATGACGACCATTTATAATCTGCTCTTCCCCGTTTCCGACTCTCAGCTCCTCCCAATCGCCCCTTCATTGCTTACTCGACCGCTGTATAGTGTATACGTCCTACTGCTACGTACAGGATTTGACAACCAACCCGCTTAGTAATTGTTTCCTTAGATTCACTGCGCCCTTCTTTTCATTAGGCCTACCTCTTTCGCCGCTCATCAATATCTCTATCATTCCTCTCTCATTTCATCCTCCTCAATGGAAAATTGCCAATCTGCCATTATTCGCCCAGACGCAAATTATACGACCAACTCAGAATGCTGACTTTCGCCCAATCTTCATCCTCCCTGTTCATTCCAGACGAGTAGAGAAACAAATGTTTTTTTATTCAATAGATCAAATAAATAAATAAAAACAGTTGTTTCTCTACTCGTTTCTCTATATGCCCTTACTCAACCTCCTCTTGAATCTTTGACCAATTTGCCTTCAGACTCACTGGGTCCACCTCTGCAACCATAATATCCATATCATACACCATACACAACTCCTCCTAAAAACCTAGGAATATGACTCAATTATGATCTCTCTTCACATCTCCAAAGCATTTGGCTCTGCTAAATATTCTTCCCTTATTAACAAAATATCTGCTCTTCATATCCCTAATCAATTCTATTACTGGCTATACTGGCTATATTACTGGCTATATTACTGGCTATAGTTAAACATCTTCTTGAACCCTAGCACGGTGTAGCACCTCACTATATTCAGAGGTCTCTCGGATCCTTAACTCTCCTCCCAATCATAGCACAGTTCAAGGCTTCTCCTTAGGAGTCAGAACCCATAACTTCTTCCATAACTTCTTCACAACCACACGTCCCTCTCAAATCCTCAAATCTCAGGGCTTAAAGTGTGCCTGGACGGTCATGGACGGCGTCCAGGCACTTATTTTCGAGGTTGGACGCCGTCCTGCCACTTATTTGGCCAGCAGAGCCTGGACGCCGTCCATGAGCGTCCATGCAGCAATGCAATTTCTCTACATGCGTACGTCATTATTAACAAGAAAAAGAGGAGAAAAAAATTTCGCGCTTCGCGCCTTTACAAACTTTATTTTCAAAACGATGACGACGCCAGTGGCCCTTTAATTGTCGACAATTTCACAAAGGAAAGTAATTCTCAGTAGGCCTTCGCTTTAAATTACAACAAATATTTCATCAACAAATAATTGACGACTAAATAATGGTTGACGGACAAAAAGCCTAATAAAATTCTATTTACGCTCATTTAAACAAGTTCCACCTAATTAGCAGAAGTTGTTACTACAAATAAACAAGGCTGATTATGATTATGATAGTCTTTCATCCTGAGGAATGCATAAGATTGTAATCATTATAGGCTACTTAATTTCTCCATTTTTCTTCGTTCTACAATTACAATTTGAAATATTTTATGGTTAAAAATAATTTTTGGGATAATTATAAGAAAATTTGCATTACATTCTGGACATCTGGTTTGATTTGGGGGGGAATGGGTGGTGCGGGCTTTGTGACGTGACGTCATATTTGAGGGGTCGTGGCATTTATGACGACGTGTAACGAAGGGGGGTCAAAAATCGTCCAAAATTGCGTGACGTCATTTTTGGACGGTTCCTCTAGCGTCCAGGCACTTCTTTTTACACTTACAGCACTGTCAAATCTCATGTTCAAATTTTGCATACACCACTTATCTTCTTATCGGATCCCCTGAAGCTCATACTATCCAATCTGAATTGCTCTCAATCTCTACATTGGCTTCAACTCTTTTTCTTTTTAAATAGCTTTAAATCGAAAGAAATTATCGTTTTCCATCCTCTATATCCCAGGCCTTCCCTCAAATATTTAGTGTAACCCGAGTTAAAACATTAAAGCTACTGTCTGTCGGTCTGGCTGTCTGTCTGTATGTCTGTCTGTATGTATGTCTGTCTGTCTGTATGTATGTATGTCTGTCTGTCTGTCTGTCTGTATGTCTGTCTGTCTGTATGTATGTCTGTCTGTCTGTCTGTCTGTCTGTATGTATGTATGTATGTCTGGCTGTCTGTCTGTCTGTCTGTCTGTCTGTCTGTCTGTCTGTCTGTCTGTATGTATGTATGTATGTCTGTCTGTCTTTCTGTCTGTGTGTATGTCTGTCTGTCGGTCTTGCCTTCAGCTTGTTACGTCACTGCTAACTCACTTTGGTTCCTTCTGCGATGTGTGTCCTTCTGTTTATTACGTCACTGCCTATAAATAGCCATTATCTTCTCTGTTTGGTACGCAAAGACCTAAAAAACTTGCGAACTCTCTTTGTTACGCCAGTGTTCTCTATCTCTGTGCAAGAGCTTTCTTTCAACTAAGTAACGATAAGGACAATAATTTAAAGCGCTCTCTTACTGGCTGTCTGTCTGTCTTTCTATCTGTCCCTCTTTTCTCGTTCTCGTTCTGTTTCCGCACATTTCTCGCATCCTGTTCCGTTTTCTCCGTTTTAGAAGCCGAGGATAACTGACGTCAAAGAGTGCGAAAAGTCAAATATAGCGGAGGTTTAGGTAGGTATTTATTTCCATATGGACATCAGATATAGGATTTATACGAACTTCATAAGTGTCCCATATGAGCTTCAAGTGGGCATGATGCCTGGACAAAAAAGGCCGGGATGGAATAAGGCTGCAATAGTTGGCCTATAATAATACTCCGGTGGTTTCCTAAATTCTATATATACCACTTATTGGAGACTCTGCAGTCGGAACATCCATGCCGGTGATTGGTTCCACGCTTTGTGCGTGTGTCCAGTGTCCACATCCACAACTGGTGTCTTTTTTTAGTTTACCGTGCAGAGCATTGCTAACGGATGTATTTCTCGATCATAATGATACATGCCAGCGCAGAGAGCGCCTCTGAGTAGGGCCTAGATATCTAAAATGGGCGCTATATAAATGCTTGATTACATTACGTTACTTTGCCACCGTTCCAACATGGGGCCATGTCCATATAAGACCTTTATTCTCATATCTTGGACCTGTTTCCCCACACGGGGCCTTTATAAAGCTAGCGTCAAATATTCACAAACTTATGTTAGGCCTATGGCAGATTTCTTCTGATCAATATGACACATACATGTCAAGCGCTGAATGATCTTATAAAAATCCTTCCCTGAAGCACCTAACTTCCCTTTGGACCCAATGTCTGAAAATCAAGCGACGCCAGTGACAGCAAGGATGTTATCTTACACAGTGCAACAGATACGAACTCTTCAATCTTGCTCGGTTCGTGTACTTCGTTGCTCCTCGTATCTTTCTACAGCATCTCTCTATAAAATAACTTCTGACAGGGACCCTCCGCAGCCAGACGCAGGGCCGGGCCCATACATCAAAGGCACCTGTCGGATCCACCATTGGTCTATATTAAACGTTGCTGTTGTCTGGGTCGCAACTGGTTTACGAAGACGACATAAATCGATGGTGTTAAGAATTGTTCGTGTAAAACGTTTGACCAGACCGACGACCGTGGTCATGAGAAATGCAAGAATCGCGACAGTGAAAAATGAAGATTTAAGTCATTTCAATCAGATAAGCTGATTGTTCTGTTTCTGAAGTCGACGCACGTCGTTAATTCTGCACTCGGTATCATACGAGTAAATCTTAGCAAACTATATGTCTTAATATCTTAAATTAGAGATCTACATTGACTTTGACTGTCCGCAACGTATATTAATCAAACTCTGTAGCATCGATGCACTTGTTATAAGATCAAATCTTGAGATAGTCTATAGTCATGGGAGCAACGTTTTGTGATAGCAAGCACGCGCTATTTAAATTGTCCCAAAACGAACTTGGGCCTACATTCATACATACACATAAATTAATCATTGTAATTATACAAATTTAAAAGCGGATGCTATTAAAAGTAAATACACAGCAAATGACCGAAAGTATTCATGCAATACGTATGAAAATATGGATATAATTATTGGTCACTGAAATACATAAGACCTACATGTAAACAATACTAAACATGAATGTATGCATGTACAATGTATATACATACATGCATACATACATACAAACATACATACATAAATACATAAATAAATACATATATACATACATACATACATACATACATAAATACATAAATACATACATACATACATGCATACATACAAGCATACATGCATGTATACATCCATCCATCCATCAATACATACATACATACATACATACATACATACATACAAGACATGCATACATACATCCATACATACATATATGCATACATACATACAATACATACATGCATACATTCATACATGCATGCACGCTCACATACTTACATGCATGCATACATAAAATAAAAGAGATAAATACACGTGTTTAAAAATACATACATACATACGTACACAGCCATTCCAATGTTTGAACCCCTTGCCTACCAGTATGCTTCTAGGTCTCGATACCACATGTGCATCCCATTATGACGCTGCTTGAGACCTACATCTACAGAACTCTTGTATCTCTCGATTCCTTTCAGGCCTTCGACACGGCACTGAACCCGTGCCTATAGAGATCATCCAGACTCGACACTCGTGACAACGTTTATAACAGACTAGATAGTTTTTCAGTGACCGGAATCACGCAACGTGATTCGAGGGAGATATGTCGGCTGTTGCTTCTGTTACCGCTTGTGTGGTACTGAGGTTCGAGAAGAGTTGGAATGGACATAATTCATTTCGATAATTTATATAGCGCCTCTTCATCCTGGGCCATTAAGAGCAACCTGAATCTCAGTCATCAAAAGCTGCGTGAAATGGTGGTCATTTCTCGGGGAGTCAGCCGATTTGACCAACGAAGCATACATGTATCTGGCATCTGTTCAGGTAAAATCGCGAATTTCTACGGACTGTCGGGTACCCGAGAAACGATTTCATTGCCCGGTAAGTCAGTCTCGGGCGGGTACTCGGATACCCGTTGACAACCTTATTGGCGACAACCGCAACGCCAGCGAGAACGTGTATGTTGTATGCATGTGTCACGAGATTAAGTGTCGTCGAGATTAAGCGTCGTCGAGATAAAGTGTCGTCGAGATTAAGTGTCGCGAGATTAGGCCTAACTGTCGGCACACCGTAGTTTCATTCATCTCTGCAGGATCGATCCTGAGCGATCCTCCTTGAAATAAGGCGAACGCTCAAATCAATCGACCAAATTCAAATCACGGCTGGCATGTAACAGGATGGCTCGTGACTGTTGGTACGTGATGAATGGCACGTGATCAGACCGTTTAATGCCATAGATTTGAAAATTTTCTAATCGTATCTCCATCCGGACCTGTTTCGTCAGAACTCTTGACCTCTATCACAGTGCGACCTATGCTAGACTTTAGTATTGCTTCGACTGTTGGTAGCGCTATTGTTACTCGGAGCTGATTCCTCTAATTTTCTCTTCATAAACCTCAATCCAACGGACGCATGCAACTCATTCGAAACCGAGCCGTTACCAGGACAACCAGTTGAGCATCATCCAGAGTTGTAAATGGTTCCAATTTTCATGACCCGACCCGACTCGACCCATCCCAAATGGACGCGATCCGACCAAACTCCTGAAGCCAAATACCTGACCCGACCCATGAAGTGCATGACCCAATCCGACCCGACCAGACCCGCCATTGTGCCAATTATGCCTTTATCATTTTTCATCAAATTGTAATACACGGTAAAAACGCTGCGCAGTAAGACCAATAATACAGAGCAAATGATATTTCAGACTCATAATAATGTTGTTATTAGATGTATTAGAGAAGATGTATACACTTCGTTTGTTTCATTTTTTTCTTCCTGAACGTTTTTTCCCATGAATTCATGCAATAAAATTCCGGATACAACTAGGCACGTAAGAGTTTGGCCCTAATGCCCCACCTAATGCCCCACCTAATGCCCCACCTAATGCCCCACCTAATGCCCCACCTAATGCCCACCTAATGCCCCACCTAATGCCCCACCTAATGCCCCACCTAATGCCCCACCTAATGCCCCACCTAATGCCCCACCTAATGCCCCACCTAATGCCCCACCGTTGCATCCCTAGCTAACTCGCACGCTATTGATCTATCCGTTGACCTTTCGGGTTTTTTCTCTCGTAAATTAATGAGAAATTATTCCAAACGACATTTTGAGGGAACAAATCCAGTGTTGGCCATCGTTGTATACAAGTTAGATGATGGTAACTGATTGACCCCAGGATCCGATGTGGATCACGGTCACAGCCGGATGGAGATAGATATTTTAATCCACGGCCCTAAGTGATTTGGCGCCCATTCAAACGGACGAGCTATGGTGAAGGTATCACGCGTTAAGACCACAATGAAAAATTAGGTGGGTCGAGGTTAGAAATTATATGGCTACTCAAACAACAACAACAACAACAACAACAACGTATATGTCGGGCGCTGTCTCTGTCTCTATCTACTCTATGTCTCAAGCTCTCATTTCTCTCTCTCTCTCTCTCTATGTATATAAATATATATATATTAATTGTATTCGAGTGTATCTTTCTCGCATCAATTAGCTCAGCCCTTCTACAGCTTTCAGAATCGTCTGCATGGTTGGCTGAAATGAACCTTTTACAAGGTATAACTGTTCAGTGCCCGATTCTTCGTCTTCGAAGTCAATCGCCCTTGTCTACTGTTCAATCGGCTGTACGATATCCTTGAGGCCTGTCGTTTTTCCTTAGTCATGTGCGCTTGGCGCCTCTTGTCAATGAACGCATGCACAAATCGAAGATGTAAAACGTTAATAATTATGAAAAGCACAGAGTTGAAAATTATGCTCTGCGAAAAAAATTGTGGGTCTAAGTGGGTCCGGGCTTGGGACTCAACCCAACCCGACTCACTAGGATCTGGACCCAACCCGACCCGCTGAAGTTGAAACAGCGAGGAAGAAGAGGAGGAATCAGGATAGGATTTGCGAAAGAGCAGTGTTTTCGGTTGTCAGAGGAAGACCTGTGGGCAGGGCTTAAAGTGTGCTGGACGGTCATGGACGGCGTCCAGGCACTTATTTTCGAGGCTGGACGCCGTCCTGCCACTTATTTGGCCAGCAGAGCCTGGACGCCGTCCATGAACGTCCATGCAACAGTGCAATTCCTCTATATGTGTACGTTGTTATTATCAACAGAAAAAAAGAGGAGGAAAAAAATTTCGCGCTTCGCGCGTTTATAAACTTTTTTTGGCGACTTTCAAAGCGATGCCGCCGCCACTAGTCCCTTGTCGCGACAATTTCATTAAGGAAAGCAATTGTCTGTAAGCCTACGCTTTAAATTACAACAAATATTTCACCAGCAAATAATTGACGACTAAATAATGGTTGATGGACAAAAACCTAACGAATGATAAAAAATTATACTTTTCGCCCATTGTATTTGGTTAAATAGACGTTGAATTGATAATAATAATGCCTGCAAATCCAGCTTCTGGTTCAGCATGAACCATTTTTGTCAACTCAACTTCCATTTAGGTAAATATTCTTTTCAATGATCGAGCTTTTTTTCAGTAGGCACGATGTTCATCTAAATAGCATCTGTTCTGGAAGAATTTCGTTCACTCATCCAACTTCTATTCCAGCATCATTAAAATCACCAATCCAACTTCTATTTTAACGAACACAGTGGACCACAGTGCACAAACCATTTGTCGTCGACTTAATATTTATTTTTTATTTTATTTTATTTTATTACCGAAATTTGACGTCGCTCTTCTTCCAACATTTTTTGCTCAGAAGTGCACATACACGCCTCGAAGGCGCAATTGCAGTTGTACTGCAGAGCAATTGTGCGCGATGGACTTGCTCAAGGTCCCTACACAGTGACTCACCGGACGAGGGTCGAACCCTCTCGCTCAGCGCATACTGAGCGTTACGGGCCGACCGCTCTAACTGATCAGCCACCGCGCCACAATATGTTGGTGCTCTACCTTTGCAATCTTTAGTTCTTAATTTTTTACACTAGGGGCCATCCATAAATGACGTCACGCGCTTATGGGGAGGGGTCACAAATTTGTGACGATGTGTGACAAGGGAAGAGGAGGTCGACGAAATGTCGACATCATCACATCAAAATACGTAATTTTATTACAAACTTGCACTCATATAAACCAGTTCCACTTAATCAACAGTAGCTGTTACAACAATTAAACAACATTAATTATGTTTATGAAAGTCTTTCATCGTGAGGATGCATAAGGTTGTAATCATTGTAGTCACTTAATTTCTTCTTTTTTTTTCGTTCTACTATTATAATTTGAATTATTATATAGTTACAATAAAAAATTTTGATAATTATAAGAAAATTTGCATTACATTCTGGACATCTGGTTTGATTTTTTGGGGGGTGTGTGGTCAGGGCCTTGTGACGTGACGTCATATTTGAAGGGGGTCATGGCATTTGTGACGACGTGTGACGAAGGTGAAGGGGTCAAAAATCGTCCAAACTTGCGTGACGTCATTTATGGACGGCTCCCCTAGTGTCCAGGCACTTCTTTTTTTACACTTTAAGCACTGCCTTTGGGGAGATAGCAAGAGGTGAGGTGTTTGTGAGTTAGTAGGACGAATCGGATATTTTGTACTAATGCAAGTGTTCGACACGAGACCAAAAACTCAAGATCAAGACAGAGACCAAAACCGAGAGGTCCAAGACCAAGACCGAGACCGAGTGGTCCGAGACCAAGACCAAGACCGATATTCTTTTCTATAAATAATTAAATTTATTAAGACGCTAAAACGGAATAACAAGCTTAAAACATTAATTTTATTGCTGAAGAATACTAATCGTAATAATGACCCAGAAAACAGTTGTATCGGCCACCCTGAATTTTTCCGGGTTCAGCTCCTAGCTTCGGCCTGAGAATATCACACTATAAATTACTTACACTAGGCGATAGGTAAATACTTTAAGACATCTGAACAAGTAGATTAACGTTCCGTTTGAATGGCGTACTTGTACCACGGACCTCGGAATTGTAGGTTAACATTGTCTACACGTGGCCGACCACATAATTATTACATTGATCCAAAACCTTAAAATTTTTTAAGGCAAATTTTGAAATCGCTTGATCCGTTGCAAATGCATTATTTTCTGCCCATAGTAACATGTAGGGCCTTTATAAAGATCTATTAGTTTGGCCAGCATGCCATAAATTGATAACAATCGCGTAGGGCCTAAACATCCGGTGTCTCTACTACTCTATAATAACCGACATATATCGCAAAAATTGTTCTGATATGGCAAATGACCAAGAACGCTAATTTAATTAAGACTGAGACCAATCACAAGACCGTTCCTTTAATACCAAGACCGACGCATTATGTGGCCATTCAAACGCAACGTTAATCTACTTTTTCAGATGTCTTAAAGTATTTACCTAGACCAAGACCGAGACCAATACCGCACTTTTCCGGTATCGAGACCGTCTCGAGACCAAGACCGTGGTCTCGAGACCACATCCCTGCTTAATGCCGGAGGGAGTTTGTTCCAAAGTGGCAATGGCAATGGAGCGATTTGCAAATTTGAGTGATGAGGTGAAGTAGTGTAAGGGTGGAAGAGGAACGGGTTGAACGATGTGGTTGAATCGTGAACAACTGACGGAGATATGTAGGCTGTGAAGATTGCAGTGCGTTGTAGGTGAGTGAAATGACCTTATATTCGATCCGTTCAGTGATTTGAGGGTAGGAGTGATATGGTGATGCTTTGGGCGAGAGCATTCTGAATGGCTTGGTCGTGATTGGGCGTGAGCTGGTGCATTTCTGCGATATGACTGAAATTACGTACATAATTATGATGTAGTTTTAAACGAGTTTTTAAAGCCAAAGCTTTGGGCATGCACTCTTTAATTGCACTCAACAGTTACATTGCACCCATTGAACTGTGCGCTGTATACCATGAAGGTCTTAGCTTTTTTCTCACAATTTACCTTTACTAAACCAAAGTTGTACTAAACTTACGGCCTTCACCAGAACTTCGCTTTCAATTATGCTATACCATTTTCTTGATTTTGAAAAACATATATATACAAGATTTCTTTGTCAACTAACCTAAATATTGCTAATCTGCTGCAACTCATAAGCCAACAAAAACACGGACATCAGTACGGCAAATAATAAGTCTAGTCTATCAATAAGGCCTATCATCTTATTAAGATAACCTCAAGAATGTACAGCTAGGCAGTGACTCATCTATTAGAAAATCAGAACACGGTTTCAATTTATCCACTAATTTATAGGCACCTCCAATCGTCGAGTGTTTGAGCGCCTGTGTTATAACAGTAGTGTCCAAAGGGCGTACGAGGTGCGTGAACTTTGTTGAGAGCAGCGAACAGAGGGAACGATTTTAAGGATCCTTCGCTGCGCATATCGTTATCGTCCAGCGCAGCGATTATCGTTAACGCATTTGAGGAAACCCCATGTTCCACGTGGCTTACTGGAACAGTGGAACGCAATACAAATGTCCGTGGCGTCGGAGTATCCCCTCTTTAGCTGCGACGACGCAAGCCTTAGATAAGGACCGCCATTGTAGACCTGCTTTCCCCCGCGATCTTTCGAGTCGTCCCCCTTTGTCGATTCCCGTCGCCGCTCCTCGTTCCGGTCCCCGGACGATACCTGTTCCACTGAACCAGATTCTTTCATCCCGTTGTACTGCGACTTTGACGACGGCGGTGCTGAACCCGGAGGCAGGTGTCCGTCCCAGCCAATACACCTCTCCAAGACGCACCTGCTGAAGAATTGCGGTCTGTAGTCGAGGAGAGGACACCGATGGCGAAGGCAAGACCTGAACGCCTCGCTGTCTCTGGGGTCAGTTGAGGTCATCACGTCTATCAACGATGATGTCTTCTTCGCTTTCCGAATGATGGGACTGCTCTGGAGTCGGTTGTGGAGGCAGGTGGCCAGACAACCGCTCTTGGAAGGTCCCATCGCCTCCTCCGACCTACACTCCTCTTCAATGCATCGGTGACGAATGACATCCACCTGTTCAATCCACCTGCAAATGATGACAGGTATTTAGTTAATGATGAGAGAATCGTAACTTATTTTCAAACGACTAGTTCTAGCAGTACCATAATGAGTATTTTGTATTCTACGGATAAGTTTTAAATTCTTAAAGTAATCGAGGCCAAACTGATGATAATCCTAACAGGCATGCATAGTTTCCTAGACTAAAGGCACGGCAAGGCAACCAAGCATTAAGCCGCCTTATTAGAAAACGCGGCTTATAAATTGATAAGAGGAGTGCAGACGTCGTCTATCATATAGAGTATCCTTGATTCGAATTCCCCACTTTATGATCTGTTTGTTGCGCACTCTTGCACTTGTCGGTCGGTGGCACCGATGTTGCGACCCGCTGTGTAGTGTCTGCAGCGGCTCTGGCCCAGCATATATTGTCATTTGGTTTTGTCATTTATCACCGTAGGGCGCTTCTCTGGAGAGCTTTCGCTGGTTCATAATCCGTTCAGGGAATTGGGGCATTTGAATTGCGTATATATGACGTGTGTGACACGTCATGATTATTGCACAGTTTTAGTGGAGTCATCGTGTCTCTGTTGACACAAATTTTCAATAATTAAGACAAGTATGTTCAGATTATATTGAATGTGTGCAGCTATATTCACGAGACATATTTGGTGCGTCGTTTGTCTTCATTTTCACCCTCTGTCTCCTCCGTCATGTATCCACTGACGATGATCGAGGCCTCGACATGACGTCTCCAATCAGCTCTATCTCTAGTTTTATAAATCCACCGCTTCTCTCATATTCATGTCAGCGCATTTGAACACACCTCGTAGTCTAATATTATTCAAATGCAAGAATAAATTTGAGCTGAATTTATGATAACATTTATAAACAGTTGAAAATTCTGTATATGAAAATTTAGTCAGTCCTTTAAAATCGATTGTCGTTGACGTCATTATTGGATGATAGCAGCTATGAAATTTTACGCAGTGCTAGATAAATGTGTCGGGATTAAAACGAAATTTAAAAAATCGACGAATATTTACTATTTATTTTTATATTATTATTAGGAGTCCCTTTCTTTCCGGACACAGTGTATATAGGCGCTTTATTGCTCCGTAAAGTATATGAATAGTTTGTCATATAGTTGACTAAACGTAGACCTACAATGCGCTGCTTCCTGCTATAGTGTATAGTCCTTAAAGGACGAGTGCGTAGTGCGTACAGGCCAGTGGGGCCGTTTAAGGCATGGCTGATGCATAGGGCTTTGCGATTTCAGAGGCCTCGTGCGGGTATAGACCCACGTTGAAACGTCACTTTCTAAGTTGACCTTTATAAAAACATGTCTAACCTACTTTAAAAATTATCCCAGATCGCTCTTTTGGTCAGTAATAATTTCAATTTTGAACCGGAACTTAGTCGATCTTTGGACCATCCGGATTTAATTGACGAGTTTGCTTCAGTGAAAGTTCGGAAAGTGAAATCGAATTAATGTTCTAATAAAATTATACTCTTTAAAATGACAGAAGTAAAACTCATATTTCTACCGCTAATAGATGATGCTCCTCACAGCAACACCATCACCAACACTATCGTAGTCGTCATCATCACCACCCACTAACGCCAACATCAAAGAAATGGCAATTAGAACAGATATAGGCCAAGTTGGCCTCAAGAGCCCGGGATATTAAAAGAAAAACGTCAAATTATGGACTTTGTAATTCGTGGAAACACTGGAGAGTTTAAAAACTAATCGTCTCTTTTGATGTCGTCGTTTAAATTTATACTTTTAAAATCAGAAACCCATCCACTTCCTGTCATAGGCTGTATGGCGCTTAAGTGGATGCCTTTTAGGCCTTAAGTGCCTAAATAATTATTAAAATAAAGGCATAATTTGTTTCATAAGATCCTCTTCTCTCGATGTCAACCCTGTCAAAATTTGACAGCGATAATACATACCAATAGGCCTAAAATAACAATAATAATAATAATAATTATAATAATTATAATAATAATTATAATAATAATAATAATAATGATAACATCATATCGTATCGTATCTTTCAATTTATAAAGCGACTCTCGAGTTTTGGGCCACTTTCACCAATCAGGAAAACGACGAGAAGGGCCATTTCCAGACAAATTGCGTCAATAGTTAGGAATTTCTTAGTCCTTGAGGGATCCTATATACCGCGGGGCACAAAAAAATAATAATAACGAGTCTAGTTATTGTCATGATTATAATAAAATTGTGTATACAATATCCGTTGAATTGCAATCGAACGTACGCATCCGCAGTATGAGTACAGGCGCAGTGAGAACGAATGATCACAAGTTATTACAGCAATCGAAGTTAATCATATGGCAGCCATGCAAGGCCCCATCACGTCCCACATCTAATTTAACCAACGACGCTACCTATAGCAAATGGAAGATTACTGCTATCACACTGTCCATTACTACACGCCACTCAACAATTCTGGCATTATTTGTTTCATAAGTTTCTCTTCTCTCGATATCAGCCCTGTCAGAAGGATTAGATGTTTAATTAAATTTAAAAATTTACCTCAGAGATAAGTTTATCAACTGAAGAATTCTTTGTCTGATGTATGGTAATTCAATCAAAATCAATCAACCACAAATACTTGATATAGCGCCCCTTCAAGATATGTACTCAGAGGCGCATTTACGAGGATATTATAATGATGGTTGCCTTACATCTCGAGTGGCGCCGTATAATTGTTCCGTTACAATAAAAATCGCAATTAAATAGAAAGAGTTAACCCAGTCAATAATTAAAAGACCACCAAATGTATTAGCCTGGTACCAAACGATCATTTAATAAAGGAATTGACTTCGAATGTGCGTTGTGAAAACGTGAAATCATTGTGTTATGTTGTTGCTAGTGTTGTTAATTTTAAAGATGATAATTACTCAGAGTTGGCTGAGGCAGGTTGAACGCCGTCATCTGATTGCGTGGGTTGCAGAATTAGTCCGCCTGAAATTCACAGAAATCAATCGTAGTATACAGTCCATAGAGTCAACATAGTCAACGCAGTCAACATGGTCAGCACAGCCAACAGTGGCCGCACATGGACTGACATCAAGAGAAGCATGCTCACATAACAACAAACGGCTCTTTCGACAACACGTATTCAATTTCAAATGATTTAAAATAATTATTATATATAGATTATATATTATGACTTTTAATTATTTTTGGTCAAAAGAAACTGATATTTTTAATGACTGCTACCTACCGGAAAATCGAAACTGTTTTGGCCCAAAATAGGCATATATAATTATGTATTATGATACATCACGATTTGGAATATCTGCTGAGAGATAAATTCTCGTCATATGATAACCATTATCTTGACAGTGGTAAGTATAAAAAATCAATTACTAACAATAATAATTATACATTACAAACTAGAACACTGTACTATGTAGGCCTACACATACACGCATGCATATAATTATACAATACAGGTTTAATATGCGTAAGATATATACAAATTGCTTTAGGGATGGAAATGTTAATTTCCCTAGACAATATATATATATATATATACATATAAAAATCAAGAAGAGAAGAGGGCCAAAGATTGATCCTTGAGGAACTCCATATCGCACAAGTTTTAAGGATGATAATCCTTAATGTATATATATATATATATAATATATATAATATATATAATATATATATGGGGGTGGCCATAGCTTGGTTCCAAAGCTACCTAGCTGATAGACACCAAAATGTATACTGCAACGGTTCCATATCTAGCACTAAATTAATTAGATATGGGGTACCTCAAGGTTCCATCCTAGGTCCCCTTCTTTTTTGATCTTTATCAACGACTTGCCTAATGCCTCGAGTCTCCTTCATTTTTAATTATTTGCAGACGATACCAACATATTTGCATCACACGAATCTTATGATAAGCTAATTGCATTAATGAACCAGGAGCTTACTCATGTCAACGAATGGTTTACGATAAATAAACTGTCACTCAACGTCTCTAAGACCAATTATATCCTCTTTACCTCTCATCGTAAGCATCTTCCTGCCAATGTAGGTGTTCTGAGTATAAATAATATCCCCATTCCCAAAGTCATCTCAGTAAAATTCCTGGGGGTCTATGTAGATCAATATCTTACTTGGAGCAGCCACATTGAAATGTTAGCATCAAAAGTAGCCAAAAATATAGGAATAATATCTAGAATTGCCTACCTCTTACCAACTTATATACGCCTTAACCTATACTATTCCATGGTCCATCCTTACTTAACTTATTGTAATCTTGTATGGGCTTCAAACTACCATGCAAGACTAAAAAGGTTAATCTCTCTTCAAAATAGAGCCCTTAAAGTTATTATTAGAAACTCTCATCTTGCCTCATCCGAATATCTATAGCCTAACTCATATACTGGGAATTGAGCAAATCAATCTATTGCAAACCAGCGAATTCATGTATAAACACTTCCATAACCAGCTGCCTTCTATCTTTGATAATTATTTTGTGCCCGTAGCCCAAGTGAACCCGTACAAACTACGCTCGTCTACTAATTATAGGCCCATTAAAACGCGTACTAACACCCGAAAATTTTCGATTCGATGCTCTGGTCCTAATGCATGGAATAGAGTTCCGGCAGAACTACGCTGTCTTCCCAACGTCTTTTTGTTTAAACGTAAACTGCGTGTTTACATAAATAACTTAGCACACAGCGATTTTCCAGTGTGATACTGAACAACTATATTTGTAAATAATGATTGATGAATGCTATTTCGTGTACTTATATTTTGTATGAATTTTTGTAGTTAACTAGTTAAGTCTCTTTTCTTAAAAAACTTACCTCAACTGAGTGAATTATTATACCGACATCAATCACTTACGTAATGGGTGACCCTGTCAACGGGACCACGGTTTGTCTTCATCCCTATTGATCGCTGGCATTCGTTTGTTTGTGTATATAATTGCTGTACATAATGTCCTTACTTTTCTGATGAATTGTCAGTTAACAATAAAAATATTTTTTTATATGGTTATGGTTATATATATATATATAATGCATAGACTATCCATCCGTGCAAGTCATATATTGAACGAAGAGAAAAATGCCAGAACGTTAAGGACTTGACGGCAATTCCGTGGGCATCAGATGGGATGTGAGAGTGTGGGCTTTATAAGGGCACCATTTCAGAGTATGGGGCATATATAAATTTTCGTAATGGATGAATGAAGGAATATATGAATAACTGGTTAAGAACTGGCTTCACGTTTGAACAAATCACCGTAAAACGGGGGAAAACCTTTGGCTAGAGTAAAGAGACGGACTAACAGAGAAGAACCCACAGGGAAACATAATCTAGCCGTATACCCTAAAGCTTTAGTTGCTTTGTAACAAATATAATTAGCTTCCTCCTCCTTTAGCAAGACTTGGGACTGGCATGCCAAAGTATGATCAGTGGCGGAGTTTAACTTCAAACCCAATGCATACCTTTTATATATAGGACTTAGATTCTCACAAATTGTCCAGACTGCACAAATTTATAAAAATCAATGCACTCATGTCATTGATGCTCGTTGAATACATAAGTGAATAAATATATATATATATTATATATGTAGCCTATATATATATAAGCAGGGACTCAGAGATGACGTTAAAAACTACAGGCCTACTTCTGTCTTACTATTTTTTGCTAACTACTTGAAAAAACCATGTAGGCCTATAATTATAAGACTTTATGACTTCATTAAGCATCAAAATATTCTATGCTCAACTCAGCATTGCCTTCCAGCTGGGTCATTCTACTGCCTTGTCTTTGATAAATCTTCAAGATAATATCTCTAAAGCGATCGACAATAATGAATATTCTATGGGCATTTTCATTGATATTGCCAAAGCCTTTGAGACGGTCGATCATAAACTACTATTAGTAGAATTTGAAAATTTGTGAATACGTTTGTGAATAAGTGGCTTGGCTTTAAATTGGTTCCATAGTTGCCTTCATAATAGATAACAGGAAGTGTTCTGCTATGGCCAATTATCATCCTTAAAACTTGTGCAATATAGAGTTCCTCAAGGATCAATCTTTGGCCCTCTTCTCTTCTTGATTTTTATTAATGACTTACCGAATGCCTCTCTCTTATACTCCACTTCCTCCTTTTTGCCGATGATAATACAATTTCTGCCTCGCACGAATCTTATGATGCCTTATTAAAACTTATGAACAAGTTACTGATTGGCTTCTCACCAATAAACTATGATTAAATGTTTCTAAAACAAACTTTATTTTTATTAAGGTCGCACCGCAAATGCCCTCTGCCTACTGATGGTAGGCCTATTATTAATGGCATTCCGATTGCTAAAGTTAGCACTGCAAAATTTCTTGGCTTTATGATCGATGAATTTCTATCGTGGAAGGAGCACATTGCATCAAAATTTCAAAAAACATAGGCATTATATCTCGAATCGCCTATCTCCTTCCAACTTACATCCTGATTAAAATATACTATACCATGATTCATCTCTTCCTCTCTTACTGTAATATAATACGGGCTTCTAATTTACCATCCAGACTAATTCCGCTAGCTATGCTCCAAAAAGAGCCCTCCAAATCTCTTTCTCTTTCTTTCTCGCTCTCCATCTCGTCATATATATATATATATATTTATATATCGTTATTTTGGACCTAAACTTTGGTTTTGGAAGGCTCATTACCTACAAAGTTTTATTATAGATAGCCTAAGTTGATCTAAAAAAACAAATTCAGTTTCACGATAACAATCCAGCCAGCAGCTTCAAATTTAGTTGGTTAAGATGTTCTGTAATGCCACTTCAAAATGCCAAGTCCCGCAACCATGCGATGAAGTCTTGAGATGTTATGCCTTTCTTTTTGATAAATGATTTAATGAGTGGCAACAGTAAAAGAAACGATCCAAGCCCTTTAATTTGGAATTTTATTACGACATATAAAAGCTATTGAAGAGCCGCCACATGCAGAACTTCTTGAGAGCCGCATGTGGTTCGCGAGCCACGGGTTGGTGACCACTGTGTTATGCGACGTTATATTATTTTTTTAAATGTGTGTTCATACTTCATTATCTGATAGTTACTTCCAAGAATCTTTCTCCGTCGACATTTCTGTTCCCAAAACCCTGGCCTGCATGTACCTCCTCATAACCGCCGGGTGAACCGTTCAGAAGCGCTGCCAGTGCGAAAGGCCCCGCAAGAAGAAGTACGGTAGATTTTGAGAAAACCAAAAGTGGACGAGAGGGTGCCATTCGAATTTTAGAGCGAACCGATTGAGAAAGTGCATTCTACAGAGAGGGACCAATTGAAGCAAAAGATAAAGACTGAGCCATAGCTGTTCTAGTTCGAGGAACCAAGAGGTCAAGTCTGTTGAACGAGCGAAGTGGACGGATGGAGGAAGCTGACTGAAGTCGAAGTATTACGTCAACCAGGTATCTCGGGGCAAAACCTCGCTGAGCGTTGAAGATTTGAATGAGAATTTTAAATTGTATGCGAACATCAAGAGGAAGCCAGTGAAGTTCATCAAGCATAAAGGTAGAGATGCGTGAGAAACGGGGAAAGCGTCGTTATATATATATATATATATCTTAATATTAGTTCTTAATATATATATATATATATGCTAGGAAAATAAAAATTAATCTTCAACAGCAGATGTAGCTAGCCTGAATGGAGGGGAGATAAGTTCTCTCTTCTCAATAAAGATCACTTCAGAGATGCCTTTATAAACCGTGTTGACACAACCATACAACAACGTCGCTCTGTGCATCGGCAAAGACAACAACAACATAAAGACGAGACTTCCTCTTCCTTATGATCTGGTCAAGCGCCTCACAAACGCTGAACTTGACGGGCGAGGAGCGGGGTAACCATCGTTCATGTTTCAAATCCTGCATCAATCACTTATGTAGACACGACTTCTATGCAGCCGAATTACTCCGCCAAACAATGCCAGATTAATGCGCTTTATTGCAACGCTCTCAGTCCCTGGTGCATGCAAATAAGGCGACGGTATGAACTAAGATGTAACGTGGGTCGAAGACACTTGTACAAACACTTAATCACTGTAACTCCATTGTGCCTTTAGTTGTTAAACACGATCGTGCTCTCCTTAAGCACATAATTACACCAATTGTGTACTCGTAGTCCATTGCTTCTAGAGCGTAATAAGAATTTATATATAGTGGCACCGCACAGCTATTTTGTAATGCGATAGAAACTCATGTGTGATATAAATTAAACAGTATATATATGTATATATATTATATATCATTGTTATAGAAAAGGAAGCTTTAATTTGATACGCCTGGTTACTGCTGAGCGACTCTGTGTCATAATCAAGACAATCAGCGTCGCCCCTCTTTCATCATGACTGGCACTACCAGAGTACGAGTAGTGGTAGAGTTGGATTAGAAGTTAGTTTAGTTTATGTGTAGCGACGATGTATCTTTCAGAAGACGTGTAACGTACGTCACCCTCCTCTTCTATCAAGGATTGGAATCGACACTGCCAATTTTGGGATATTTTCCCCATTGGTTCAGACGATATAGGCCAAAACCTATAGTCAGAACCTATATCACACTGAAAACACCAGCGATGTAATTTTAAGAAAAGGGAAACATTTCCCCTTCCTACCAATTCCGACTTTGATCAAAGTAGAAGCGAGAAAATTCATCTCTTATTTTGGTTCAGTCTATTTCCAATTGAGTGCACATTTCTCTCATATTTCTTCAGGTAACATATTCGGGGATTACTCTGGAAAAATATGATATTGACTATCAAAATAAAGAGGGATTCGATCCAGTTCTTGGTGATCGAAAATTCGGCGCCATGGCAGACAGGCGCAGGTCATGTTTCAACAGAGTACAACCTTTCATGGTACCGATCTTATAAAATCTAAACTCTTAGTTAGTTGTTTTGTCCTTAGTCATATTTAACTAGGTATGAGATTAATTGAGTGAACTTATAATCTCTTTCGTTTAATTCTTAATCAACATAAACATGATTAATTGGTACGGTGCATCAACTCATCAAATTGTGCTCGAATTTGCAATTGAAATCACTCAGCAATGATGCTGCTTATAATAACCTATAGAAAGATGCTTCTTATAATAACTTAGAAAGATGCTGTTTAAAATAACTTAGAAAGATGTTTCTTATAATTACTTAGAAAGATGCTTCTTATAATAACTTAGACACAATAAAGAAAGCAGTCTATAGCAATGTAATTAACGATTTTCTCTAATGTATTAAATGTAACCAATCGTATTGTACCGGCGTCGAACTGTCCTATCAACAGTATCTTTGGTCAGGTCATTTTAATTTTCTAATGGAGGTTTATATATTCTGAAAATAGATGCCTAGGAATATCTTGTTCAAATAATACTTTGCTGCTCACTCGGTTTTTAGCGTTTAATAAATTGAGTTCATGTTTTTATCGCATGTTATTTTTTTCGTGATAACACAGTTGTCAAGACGCATGAGGGACTCGTGATGAGGGGGTAAAGCCACACGGCAAAGGACATCTAAGCGAAGGTATACATTTACGATTCCTCCTCGTCTAGCTGTGGGAAGAGTTAGAATTTAGTTAAGCGGAATAGGAAAGCTCTGAGAGTGTCACTGTTGTTAGCATCGTATTCCTACAGCTGTGTCGCCATGGGAGATTTATTATATGCGACTTAACTTAGAGTGAAGTAATGAAACGTTGGCATTGATAGAAACCTAGTGGGGAACAAAGCATTGTCTCAACAAGACGTTCTTAAGCATCGCATTCTTAATATAAACCTTCGTTAGGTAATTAAACTTATTTTACGAAGGCAACTTGAACAAGTCACTTCTCCATTGTGATAGTCAGCACCGTATCAAATTAGTCCTATTTCTCTGAGTAAAACTCGAATATGCTGAATGACCGGTTAAATCATAGATCAAAATAATATTATAGCATATGTTAGGCTATATTATAATAGACCTACCACTCTTGATACTTGAAGCGAAGACATTTATTTTCATGAATGTGTCTGCATAGGTCTATTTTCCTTCTTCTGCGGAATGCGCCTGGTGCTAAGTAGGCATGTATCTAAACGTTTATATAGCGTTTTTAATTAATCTCCAAACGTCTGTAAGAGCTGTAATATGCCCATTAAATTTATGTTGTCATATATATTTATCATAAGCTGTCGATGAACCCTGGATCCAATCCAATCTCCAAACGTAGCCTTCATCACCTTGTGCTGCTATTTCTTGGAAATCTAGCGACCGCCATGACCAATCCTCTCAATTTTTTTCTTTCCGAAGTTGCATCTCTTAATTCCTCCAGGCAAATTTCATTTTTTTCATGTATCACATCCATCCATTTTTTCTTTGGGCGCCCTCTTTTCTTCTTTCCTCCTCCACATGCCAGTATCATTTCCTTTTCCATTCCATTTGATCGCATAACATGTCCGAAAACGTAGCCTTAATTTACCTAAATACAACTAGCAATAGTAAAGCCTTGCGATTTTTTGTCATTTTTGTCTTGATAAATATAGAAATATGTTTAGACAAAGAACCAGAGCCTTTCTGTTATTTATTGAGCAATTCTAGTTGGCCATTGCTAGAACAATTATTACGGTAGCTATTTGAAGAGTACTTCTGATAGCTATTAGGGAAGCACATCGCATAGCTATTTGCTGAGCAATTTTTATATAATATATCAGATATGCCAAGAGCCATCACTAAGGCTTTCGTCTGATAGCTATATTGGCAGGTATGATAGCAACATTGCCATAATAATGAACATATCAAATATCTTTCAGCAATATTAAAACTCGACGATTTAAGTGAGAACCGAGCCAGAAGACCTGTCTATGAATATTAATCATACCTTGAACTGTAAAGAAAGACAGCGTTACGCTGTAAATCCAGCGGAACACCATTGTAACCCCGCTTTGTAGACTTGCGTAGACTAAGAACGCGCAAACGCTTGGCGCCAACTAGATTCAGCGCCAGTCAAGCGTGTCTATCTATCGAGCGATGGATTGGTCGTCGATGTAGCCCTCGCGTCGTCCGATAACTGCCAGAAAGAACCAACGCCAGACGTCTTTGTAGTGTCCGGCCGCGGGGTATATACGTCGGCTGGTCACTGGATGCACTTGCTGGCACGCAGACCGATTACACGGTCTTTATGTAATCCAGAGGAATTCTTTGTCAACAACAGATCCTTGTAGATAAGACTACTTCTCTGAATATACTCAGGAACACACAATCATCGTCTAAAATAATTGCATGGCAATCAGAGCTTTGGGATCGGGAAGGCGGCGGCGGAGGCGGCGAAAACGTTCCCAGAAAGAGTGCGAGGCAACATTTTATTCCTAGGCTAAATTATATGCATTCTTGTTTCTGTGAAATCTAATTCAGTCGGTGCATATTTGATTTTGGTTGATCAATTCTGTACGGAATAATTCACCTTTGTCCATGGTAATACGAATCGATCACGTTGGCTCATAGGCCAACTGTTTTTAAGACGACGACGATGCCGCATAAAACAAATTGAGATGAAGATATAAAGAATGATTTCTCATTTTATTCCAGCAATCGAACGTAATCATCTTTATGAAGATAATGAATAAGATGAGGACTTGACGACGACGACGAAGAGGAGGAGGAGGACGACGACGACGATGATGATGACGTTGACGATGATGATGATGATAATGATGATGACGATGATTATGATGATGGTGGTGATGATGATGATGATGGTGATGATGATAATGATCATGATGGCCACTACGATTATGCCAGGTCTAATTAAGTCCTTTTAGCCAATCTAAAATCCAAATTTCTTAGACACGACTCGAAACCTAAAAGCACAAAGCTTATTCATGAGCGCTGCGTCAAGTCAAATGGGTTGTCCAGATGGTGGAGGTAAGTTGCGAGTCCGGCTATAAGAGGAACCATCGAGAGACGGTTGAGGAGCTGCTGGGATTGAGTTTGTTCAGAATGAGAAGGATGGGAGACGAAGGATTTCATGGATTTGGACAATAATTATTCTTAAAGAGATGGGAGTTCATCCGGTGTATATAGAAGTCTGTGAAAAGTAAAGTATGTGAAGGTAAATGATAAAAAGTCGAAGGGAGATGATGATAAGTCGAAGGCAAACGATGGGAAGTTGAAGGCAGATAAAATGGTAAGTCTAAGGCAGACGATGTTAAGTCGAAGGCAGGTGATGATATTCTAAGGCAGACGATGGTAAGTTGAATGGTATGTCTAAGGCAGATGATGTTAAGTCGAAGGCAGGTGATGATACTCTAAGGCAGACGATGGTAAGTTGAAGGCAGATAATGGTAAGTCTAAGGCAGATGATGGTATAGTCTATATAATGCGGACGATAATAAGTCTAAGGCAGACGATGGCAAGTCGGAGGCAGATGATGGTAAGTTGATGGCAGATGAAGGTGAGCCTAAAGTAGACAGACGATGGTAAGTTGAAGGCAGATGGTGGTAATTCGAAGGCAGATTATGGTAATTCGAAGGCATTTGATGGTAAACCAAAGGCACATGATGGCAAATCGAAGGCAGATGAAGGTAAGACTATAATGGTGGCAATCAAATCACCCGCTGAAAGCCAGACAACAGTCAAGATTAACGGATCTAGAACAATTACTTGTTTTCGCTTTCTTATAATTATCCTGCGAGTTCAATTCGAGTTACATGAAAATGATAACCTCAGTTTTTGAGTGTTAAAAAAGGTAAACCTTTCAGACTCCAGTCAGCGTTGCATTCGCGTAAGAATTCTTAGTGAGTGACAAGTGTTTCGTCAGATGATTCAGTTTGTCGGGCTAACAATAAACGTGTATGGGGAGTTAAAAAAACCTCTTGAAATAAAGATTGGTACGTTAGCGCACAGTGACATTAGTAAATGGTTAATAATTTATAGTATAGTACATAAGATTATGCACAAGGAAAGTCAACAGAATCAAACAGACTAGCAACTAGTACATAGTTGGCTAGTTTTTAAATCTTTAATCGTTAATCAATGAAACTTGATATAGCGTCTCTTCAAGATATCTACTCTGCGCTAGCTACAAGATGTTAAATGTCATTTCAATGAGTGTTAAGTCAGTTAGCAAAACAAAGCACAGTAAGCTATAAAAAAGGTCACGAATGGTTTTGTTTTCTCTTAATCGGTCGTAACGCCAGCCTGTATCCATTGTCAGCCAGTCACATAATCAAACAATCATGAATTTATTCACTCGTCTTTATCACTCTTCTGTTCAGTACAACTGTAATAATTTAAGCTTACATTTTGACTTACGCGTACGTTATTCTTGTCGATAACTTAGTACGTCAAGCGTACCCTATTCCGGTAAATAGCGTACAGTCGCACGATGGTGGTCTGCTTGCCACTTTAGATTCTCACGGACTTACGTGTACCATCCGGATATTAACCTTATTATTATTATGAGTTAGTCTTTGGTTTGCCAGCGGCTGACACCTTGTGCAGTGCATTAGACATCACGTAATATAAGTTAATAATCATAATTTCAACAAGGCTTCAAGTCATAAGAAACTATTAATAACTGTCATATGCACTAATGCATTGTTAATGGACACATTATAGCGAGTGGCGACAAAAGTAAAAACATTTGATTTCTCAAAAGTACGTTAAGAAACTATTTGAAATAACTTTAAAAGTATTTTTGAAAAGTATATTTAAATAAAATAAGTATTTTATTTTGTATTTTCAAAATACCTTTGAAAAGCATATTGCCAACACTGTATGTATGTATTATTATTATTATTATTATTATTATTAATAATAATGATAAAGATTATTTATATGGCGCCGTAACGCGACCATACCGCTACAATGGCGCCTCACAAACAACTGTATTATTACTATGCAATTAAGGCTATTATCCGTTGTTTGGGCTAAAGAGACAGCAGACAGTTATGACGAAAACATCTCAAAAAGTTGGCGCCGAATATAGACCTAGACTAAGCGAGCAATAATGAATTAGCGTCTCTGAGGCCTTTGCCTTAATGTTTAATAAATACCCTCTGGTCGTCTGTTGATTCTTTATGCTTTCTAATTGCAACTGGTTTTCACAGTTTATTGAACTAATTAGCCGTCAATGAAGCTGTGGATTGAGTGGAGGACAATTTAATCACAAGAAAAAATACACGGCCCGCAGTTTGCGCCATCACCAGCTTAGTCAAGTCAGAAGGAGTCGAGTTTCAACATAGAATTAGATGTAATGCAAAAAATTGTCGGCGAATGGTGGAGCTATGTGACAGTGATCCCCGAACTGTCCTTATTGAGGAAAGCTCAGACACCGTTCGCCTTCGATCCCATTCTTAAGCCCCACTTTCATCAGCCTCCGACAATTCTCGGAAGCAATGATGCTAATGAATAGGTATTCACACGAGCAGACATAGAGCCAGACAGACCTTGACCTATTATATGCGGCAGACATCTCACCTTAACAATAATAACTGAATAACTATATTAACTAGGTCTAGGATTATATTTAGATCAACTGCTGAACTGATTCCAATATACACCGAGGACTGTCCCGATCAAACAACAAGCGACCATGACAAGCCTCATGCGAAAACCTCTACGCAGACGGTCGACAACGGCCAATCCACCGGTCAATCCACGCTTCCTTGTGAGTGTATATATACGTTGACAAACTGTGACCGTTAGACGGTGAGCTATGGCTATCCTACGCCACCATTTTGCTTCTGTTTCACCGCCTGAAACAATTTCCTGACAACGTCCGACTGAAATGTTCTCTCACTTCCTGTGCAGTTCGTGTCGCAAAGGCACTTCATCGGTTGCAATGGCCAGTTTACTCCTCGACGGGGTACAGTAATCGGCGAAAACCGAACAATATCCTAGAATTGAGAAGTAAAACCGCATCGCCTAATGCAGCGATCGTCATGACGCCGATTTAAAGTTTCGGGTCAGAGAGGTCCTATCCAAACGACGCTTCTGACGTCGGAGGAAGATATTGAACAACATGACGTCATTATCCTCCGCAATACACACGCTTTGCATCGTTTCTGTGACTATTTCTGCTGTTGGAACCAACTGTATCACGTTCCATGTCTAATATTTCAGTGTCTTTTTATAGCCTCTTCCAAGGTCGTTTTGAAACTCTCCAAGTTTCTTACAATGTCCAATTAGTCCATTAGTAGATGCTCCTTTGTCTACACTGTATTCAGATTTCTGACCAGCTTACTCAGTTACTGATTATATTATTTGTTAGCCAAAAATTCTGCCTAAAAACGCACAAAAACTTACTTCTGCGGCCGAAAGTTATTTGTGTGTCTAAAAACGATACTAATCCTAACCCTGACCCTAAACGACCCTCACGATGCCCAACCTAACCCTTATCGACCCACACGATGCCTAATCTTGCCAAAACGACCCTCACGACGCATGATAACAAATTTGAGGTGTTGTTAACAGTGCGCATGCGCCAATGGTAGCGCATGCGCAGAAGTCTTCACGCGCCAATTTTTTTTATGGGTTCGGCCGTTGAAGTAAAAATTTTCCTTGCTTTTAGGCCGAATTTTAGGCCGCAGAAGATTTATCCTATTTGTTATGCTGTTGTAGATGACAAACCGCATTGTGGCTGACAATTTAAGATAGTTTTTAGCCAAGATCATAGTAACATTAATCTTTTAGAGCTCGTCATATTAGCTTATAAAATAGAGAGTGCCAAGGTTTTCGTCAAATGGTTGAGTTTGTCGGGCTAGCCTTTGGCTGACAATATACACGCATGTAACAAATTAATGTAAAAACATGGGTTTTTCGGGACCCACTTTTATTGAATTTTGGTAATCTGGTAGATGGCGAAATCGATTCATTTCCTTAAGAGATCATTTAGGCCTATGATGTAAACTTGCTGCAGTGGAGCTCGTCACGGAGGACTCGTTCAAGTGGGTCAATGATATTTAATATTGTGCATTTTTGTCAATTTTTCTACATTTTTTAGTTATGTCCGTAAATATTTGATACACTGCATTGTCGTGCATGCGTGACATGCGTGCAAAATTTCAGCTTTGTAGGTCGACGGGAACATGCCGAAAAGAGAGTTGAAAGAACTTTGCGTAAGCCAGGT